>OX422209.1:595287711-596489211 GCA_949130495.1 Sambucus nigra
GAGTGATAGAAAGCTTGGGAAATATCTTAAGAAGGAGTTCTATAATTTCGAAGAAAGAATTCATTTCGTAGGTATGATTTTATTTAAATGTTATAATTCATTTTTGTAGTTTTAATTTCGTATTTTATAGCTTTACTTAGTAGTTATGCTGGTAAAATACACTAAAGACTTTACTAATCAAAACTTAAAATTTAGAAACAATCTAAATTGATTTTATTTTCAAAATATGTCAACTTGTTTGAAAAATATATATATATACTCTTTTTAAAATGATTTTTGTAAGCAATTGCTCGTATTATGGAATCTCATTTAAGTAATTCCAAAGTCAGTCCCGGTGAAATTCTGTCTAGTTGAGATGTTATTTAAGTGGTGCCCCTGTGACCCTCCATCTCTACTGGGAATAAATCCGGAAATGTTCTGTCTAGATGAGATGGTATTTAAGTGGTGCCCCTGTGACCCTCCATCTCTACTGGGAACCGACTGATTAGGAAGAACTATGAATTGAAATTCTTTAAATGCGATGAATGAATATAAAAAATTGAGAAAATGGTTTTGGTAACCTTTTTCAGCAAGATATTTTAGGATTAAAACACAATATTTAGAATTGGGCTTTATTTAGAAAACATAATTAAACATTTATTGTATTTATTAGATTAACGTGTGATCCAAGACTCAATATTTATATTTTCGAGCCTCTATTTTAGGTGAGTACTCTGACATTCCTTGTGCATTATAATTATATGATATTATGCAAACTATGTATTTTGTGAAATGCTTTTATTCTCAAAATGCATCTGATACCGATGATTGATTCATTTGTGATATGTTTATATCTCTCCATATAGACATACTGATTGAAATGAGTATTGAAAATGAGATTGATTATTGAAAATAAGATTCGGCCTAAGGGACCTCTTTACTGACTGACCTTCCCAGCTGGGTTATCGCTGGTGTGCCCTAAATAAGGCGTTGTGACGAACTAGTTCGATTGACCCTCAACTACCGGGGTATAATACGGTAGAAGAATACGGTATTAGAGTGTACTTGGCCATTAAAATGATATGATTGAAAGAAAAAGATATCACATTTGAATTATTGCATTCTTTTTATTCTGAGCTATCCAATTGTGATATATATACTATCATTTCAAAATATATATCTATATACTGCAAGTTCATATCCATATATGTATATGCCTTCTCTTTTGACTTGAATAGGTATCTATATTCTGAAAACCTTGGAATGTCGGGAGATTAAATCTTATTCAGCTTTTAGCTGACGTTGTATAAATAACGATTTTTCAGGAAATAATTAGACGGGAGGATGGAGTGTAGAAGGACTATGTTGAAGATCTAGCTTGAGGAGCTCTTTTGTTATAATTTTAAATATAACGTTTGTTTTTAGGAGATAGAGCATGTTTGGCTCTTTAGTAATAAGTTTTTAAATTTGGCATAAGTTGTAATCCGTTCATACTTTAATATATACGAAGTTCCCTTTTAGAAAGCTCTGATGACGTAATTCCATTTTTACAATAGTTTACAATTCATGACCATGTGAATGTATTTCCGTTGCATTTATTTTAAGTCCATAACATTGAATGCCTTGGTGGCATGTCAAGACACTCATTCCCTACTACTATTGGGTTGGGGTCGTGACAACGGGTCTCCCTATTTGAGAATATGACGATAATTTGAAAATAAATAGATTAGGCTTAGAAACAAGTCGTTAAAGGGTGAAACCTCAAATAAATCCCCAAACGACCCCGTAAGAGGCACTAACACCTTGTACGGGACAAATGTAACTCGTAGGAAGTGACCGCGTTATCACGGACCTCCTGGTTTGAGAATATGATGATAATTTAAAAATATTTGGATTAGGCTTACAAACAAGCCATTAAAGGGTGAAAACCAAAACAAGCCCCAAAAGGCCCCGTAAGAGGCATTAACACCTCGCACAGGACCAATGTAACTCATTAAAACTGACCACGTAATCACGGGTCTCTCGTTTTGAGAATATGATGATAATTTAAAAGTATTTAGATTAGGCTTAAAAACAAGTCGTTAAAGGCTGAAAACCCAAACCAGCCCTTAAACTGCCCGTAGGAGGCACTAACACCTCGCGCAGGACTAATGTAACTCATAGAAATTGATCGCGTAGTCACGGACCTTTAGGTTTGAGAATATGACGATAATTTAAAAATATATAGATTAGGCTTAAAAACAAGCCGTTAAAGGGTAAAAATCCAAACTATCCCCCAAACGGCCCCGTAAGAGGCATGTACACCTCGCACGGGACCAATATAACTCGTAGGAACTAACCGCGTAATCATGAGTTTTTCTGTTTGATAATATGACGATAATTTGAAAATATTTAAATTAGGCTTAAAAGCAAGCCGTTAAAGGGTGGAAACCCAAACCAACCCCCAAGAGGCCCCGTAAGAGGCACTGACACCTCGCATTGGACTAATGTAACTTGTAAGAGCTGACCATGTAGTCACAAATTGTGTAAAATTTTTGATTTGAGAATATAATAATAATTGTAACTCGTATATGCAATTTTTTAGCTTGAGTAAGTTTTTTTTACAAATTATTTGGTTACTAATATCTTCTCTTTTTTGTATCCTATTTTTTTGCAGGATAACATTTTATCGTTAGTTTTCATCCGCGTGGAACACACGGAGAAGTCAATGGTTTACAACAAGAGGATTATATATTTAATGTCGTTAATATTCATGATTCTATTTTTTGTGTTATGGTCGTGCGGGTTTTGCAGTTTTATTGTTAACTTTTATGGCTGTGTGGACTTTATATTAAGCAGGTTTTAGAACGTCCAAAAAATAGAGAAAATTCTGCCCAATTTTTTTTATCTGTGATCTATTTAGACTTGTAATATTTTGAAGTTTGTATGCACATTAATTTATCAATAACGAGCGAGATTCGCAATTTGTGAATTTTTTTTCTTTAATCCAAAAATTTGGAACCGTTTTGAACTGTGCCAAAAGTGTAGCAACATGTACTCAATCTAGTACAACTCAAAATTGTGCCAAAAGTGTACCAGAAATATCAAATTTTGGCACAGTTTAAAAGTGTGCCAGAAGTGTTCCTGTATGACCAAATCTGGCACACTTTTAAACCGTGCCAGAAAAATGGCCATTTTGGAACACCTGATTCTTGCACAGTTCAAAATCGTGTCAGATTTGATCTGGCACAGTTCAAAATCGTGCTACATTGCTGTTTTTGGTGTAGTGATATGCGTATATTTATCGTTAGGACATATATCGTATTTTTTTTCATGGTGTAGGTGCATGTAGGATTAGGTGCATGGGCACCCAATCGCGGCATTCTATGGGTAGGCGTATGTGAGCCTTATTTTATTTTACGTTTCGTCATATTTCGAGGACGAAATTCCTGTGCTAGTGGGGAAGTATGTAACAACCCAAAAATTTTAAATTGGTATTTATTTAAATTAATTCGAATTTTGAAAAAAAAAATAGAATCTAAGTTAGTTTTGGTATGTAAAAAAATGTTGGTTATTATATATAAAAATAAAGTTTTAAGTGGAATTTAAATTGGGATTTTATTTGAAAATTATAAGGTTTTATACAAAAAATCTGGGGGGGGGGGGGGGGGAGGGGAGGGGATCGGACCTAGGGAGGATAAAAATTAAAAACTAAAAAATTCGACCCTCCGATCGAGCTAAATTTTTCACAGCAGTTCCGTCTCGCCGTTCTCTACAACATATTCAAATTTCAGCCAATTCCGACGATCCGATCATCTGTTATAAAATTTTGAGTGTTTATATTTGATTAGGACTCAAATTCTTTTGGGTATATAAACATAAAGTGACGGGTTTAGCACTTTTAAAAAACATTTTAGCCTTCACAAAAATGAGTAGCCTCCTCTAAATTTCATCTTCTTCCTCCTACAAATCCTAACCCCATTTTACATAACTTTCAACTCAAGGTTTGTCAAGATAAATTGGGTTTTCTCAGGACACTTCAAGAACGGATCTTTGTCAACTTTTTGAGAGGAATACATCTTCAAGATCATAATTATTAATCAATTTTTTCTCAGACATGGATACTCTATTCTCTTCCTTTAGTATTATGCGTTTTAAGTATCGCCTAAACCCTTAATGACATGTTCTTCTTAAAATAAATTAGCAACTTAATTAGAAAAAGTAAAAACTAAATTTGGTACTGTTTTGATGAAAACTTTTAATATGGAATAAGATTTGGAACCCTTGGGTGCGTAGGATAGAGTAGTGAGTTTTGGTTATTATGGGCGTAGGATCGTGTGTAGAATTTATGGGGGTTATTTTAATTGAAATCGGAACTAGTGGGTAGGCCTTAGTTGCGATTTATGCTTTCTAGGTATGGGACTAGTGAGTGTAGATTTTTACAGATGGGTGATTCTGGGGTGGGGCTAATTTTTACGTTGTGTCGTCGATTCGCTACCCTAGGCATAAGACTAGGAAGAGATTATTGATAGAAATTTATCCTATACATAGGGTAGGACGTATTTGCGTTTTAGGGACCCTTAGGTATGGAACTAAGGGTGTTTTTGAGGATTTCACATCGATAATAAGGGTGGGGTAAATAAATAAGTGAAATGATGAGAAAAATAAGAAATTGAGAATTAATACCTAAGATAATAAAACGGGTATTAAAATATACGGGCGTCGTTAATAACGTGCAGGACCGACAATTAGAAATGGGTTGGTTGGCTATTGCGATGTGTTGGTGTGTGGCATCTGAAAAACATGCAGGGCTGACAGCTTAAACGGTTGGCTGGCTATGAAGACATATCATGCGTGTAACCTCGTACATAACGTGCAGGGCTCACAGCTTAAACGGGTTGACTGGAAATGGTGAGGGAAATGTGTGTGGTGTAGAACAGCGGGAGTACCGCAACCAAACAAATAAAATGAGATAGGGCCTATCCAAAAGAGAAACCAGTACTTCTTGGTCGTGAAATCTGAACTAGTTGTTCGTTGTTCAAGAATTCTTGTTTAGGCAGTTCATACCATCCATACAAAGTGTTTTGATCTAAGATTTCCATTCTTCCGTGTTTCAACAGTAGCATATTGTTCCATGGAGCTAAATATGGAAGAAACAGGTATTTTTTTTCATGTGATATTAGTGGTGATGAAAAATTAATAATTAGATTAACTTAAATTGAGTTAAATGATTGGATAATGAGACTTAGATGATGATATGGCATAGATGGGTATTCTAGCATATATCGTTTGTTTTACTCGCATCGTGATTAATTATCCCGTCTAATTTAAAATATTTTATTGTGATATTTATTATGTATAATGCTATTGTCTGGGTTCATGGACCCTAATCGGAGGGAGTAGTCGATATTCATGATTGGGGCTCTGATCCTGTGCATTGACTAATATTTTTCAGGTATTAATACTGGAGTAGCTGTATAGGAGTATTTGGAGATACATCTTGGAGGTGCAGCTGGAGTATTTATTCTATGCTTAATAGTTTAGTTTAGTTTTCCATTCCTTCGCATTTATATTGAGACTTTTATTATGGATTTAGTGGGTCATTCGGTTCCGCAATTATTACGATTTTGTTCAGATATTTTGTTATGGATTCAGTTTATTGAAGTTTTATTTAATTTAAGATTTGGATATTATTGGAGTTTAGCATGGTGATAAATTTTATATCGCATTGTTAATTATTTATTGGGATTGATTTAAATAATTATCATGTGGAATAAAATCATTATGTTTCATATCTGTCACATGCTAAGAATGGTTTTTATTTAGTAGCGTCTGGCGTAGTTTTCGTGGTGGCCGATGCTAGAATTAAGCAGGGGTGTTAAATTCCTCTTCTCACTTCATTTCCACTAATATTTCACATATACTTATCTTTTTTACTTTTTTAGCGATCTCGTTGACACATATATTCACTTGTTTATAGCAAATCATGATTCGGTGTATCTTATAACATAGCCTTTCTCATTCATTTTATTTGCCCATTTTTAGCGATCCCGTTAGATACACGTATTCCATTTTTCGTAGTGGATTATGATCCGGTGTATCGCTCATATTTTGGCTACTTTTTGTGTTTTCTTCGTTTTCTCTTATTTTTAGTCATACTACCTCGATTAATTAGTTCTCAACTTTTTCATAATACGGACACGATGATGTCACTCCTCATGTTTTACAAATTAGAGAAAAATGAGAACATTTTTATAGCCCGTGAGATACTGAAAGGGTGAAGTGGGTGTCTAACACATTTTCATTCTAATTTAGTCTCGTGATTTGTTTGGTTTTGTATGCATCAGTTAGTCTTTTATACCGTCACTTTAGGAACGGTTACATCATTTTCTTGTTTTGAGTAAAATATGTTGTTGACTCCAACCTTTGCATTTTCACACCCCTTGACGATAGTCGACTTTATCCGCAGGAGCCTGCAAACATTACAAGAGTGGAGGAAAGTGGATTTTCTTCCCTGTCCCCATTCTTTGCAAGTTTTTCGTGTCCAGCCCGCGCTTTTTCAGGATGGACATAATGGATACTTCATTGGGGACTTTTCTAGAGAACTAAACTCTATTTACATGGGTGTCGTTTGTATTTTTCTCATTTTTGGGATGGCAAGTTTACCCGAAAATTCAGGTCCCCGTGGATATCCGAAAAATCCTCACAAATTCGGGGATCGAGTTAGGTTCGGAGAAGAAAAAAAGTCCCCAAAAAAGTTCGGGTCGGGTTCGGGTATAGCCTCGGGTCCCTACAGGGATACCCGAATTATATATATATATATATATATATATATATATATATATATATATATATATATATATATATATATATATATATATATATATATATATATATATATATATATATATACAAGAGGGACATAACCCTATTACCCTAACCCTCTTTTCTTTATGTTCGTCCGCCTCTCCTTCTCAAAAAACCCTCCAATAGTTAGAGAGCTCCCAATCCTCATGTAACATTGTACACCACATCTCCTCATCCTCCCGCCCCTCATCTCCTCTCATCACCCCACCCGCCCCTGTTGTTCTCCTCAACTCCTAAAAAAAACCTCTTGTATCCTGATAGTTCTCCCTTTGAACATGAGCTTTTGAGATTCTAACTAATTTGTTTTTATAGTTCCTTATTCTAACTCATAGTTCCTTATTCTTTTATTTGTTTTTGTTTCGAGGAAACTAAAAAGTAGTCTGAGATTTGATTCAGATTTGTTTTTGTTCCTTATTCTAACTGATAGTTCCTTACTCAAAATCACAAATCTCGTTTCAAATTTGTTTTGTAATAATGTATTTGTTTGCATTTTTTTTAAGATTTAACAAATGATGTAATAATGTATACTTATCTCTGGTTTTTTAAAAATTTGGATGTAATTTAAATGGAATTTTTACTTAGGTGTTTAATTGTATTGTTTCCCTACGCATCAATGAATTTTGGAGTTGTAAATGAATTTTATTTTGGAGTTGAAATGAATTTTTTTATATTAAAAAAAGAAAGAAATACCCCCGGGGAAATCGATACCCTTTTTAAACGGGGATATGGATCCCCGAACCCGTTATAACGGGGAACAGGGTGGGGATGGGAATTTCTAATGGGGACGGGGATGGGGATGCTTTCCCCAACCCCGAACCGACCCCGTTGCCACCCCTACTCATTTTCTCTATTTCTCTACATGTGTATATATGTTTCCATTTTTGTATATTTATTTTTTTACTCTCATGCTCACATGTATATTCTTTCTTTATCATGCTCATATTCTTAGCACGTGTATATACTATCTTTTTATCACATGCTACGTGAACTCATAAATATATATAGTGAGGCTCTCCAACATACCTCATTAAATATATTAATAAATATACCTATTTTTTAAAATAGTAAAAAAAAATAATTTTGAATTGATATTTTTTATATGGGTTCATGATATTTCAGTGTCGCCTAGTAAAAATATTCAACTCAAAATAATGTGTTTTATTATTTTTAAAAAATATTATTTTTAGTTTATTTTTTTTATAGGTACACACAGAAATATCCTGAATCCAAATAAAAAATATCATCTCAAAATTATTTTTTTTACTATTTTAGAAAAACGGAATATTTATAAGTATGTTGCTAGGAGGTATGTTGGAGAGTCTGACTGTATATATATATATATATATATATATATATATATATATATATAGAGAGAGAGAGAGAGAGAGAGAGAGAGAGAGAGAGGCTCCTATGCACACTAAGTTTGCACATTATCTTTTAAAAGTGTGCAAACTTAGTGCTGGCGCACACCAATTTTTTTATATGATATTATAACATTTCAACGGACTCACATAAAAAAAATTAGCTCAAAAAAACTTTTTTTGCTATTTTTAAAAAATCGGTCAAACTTTCGCAGTTTTTAAAGGGCGTAAAAACTGCGAAAGTTTGACCGATTTTTTAAAAATAGCAAAAAATGTTTTTTTGAGCTAATTTTTTTTATGTGAGTCCATTGAAATGTTATAATATCACACAAAAAAAATAAACTCAAAAATATTTTTTTTACTATATATAAAAGGTAATGTGCAAACTTAGTGTGCACAAGAGCCTGCCTCTCTCTCTCTCTCTCTCTCTCTCTCTCTCTATATATATATATATATATATATATATATATATATATATATATATACCATGTTTCACTTCACTTACTCAAAAATATATTTATGCAAATATGTTATAATTCATCTTGTTTGAATAAATGGAGATAATAGATAATTTTAAAAAAAAAATGTAGTGTTAAATGAAGAAAGCGACAAAAAAAAAGATAAGAGAGTATTTGTCAAATTAATTAAGTAAATGAGGGAATGAAAAAGAGTCATTCGACTAAAAGTTCGTCGACAATTATTTGATTAACATTTATTCGAAACTTTTTTATTTTGTTTTAAAAAATCAGTCGTCGTATAAAACGCTTACAAATATTTTTTCTTGTCCTATCCTAAATTCAAATAAAAATATATCAATAAAGAAAGAAAATACTTCTAAAAATATAAAATATAAGATATACTAAGTACAAGCAAGATATATATAGGTAGTAGAGGCTAAACATTAATAATCTCAATAAAATTTTTTTTACATATAACTAAAAAGTAGTCGTATGTTTTGACTTCGTACCATTCTTCCATGCTAGATCCTTTTTCCATCCTCTTTTTCAAAAACAAACAAATTAAATCTTTTCCATTTCTTCCCATTGCGTAATATCAAGGGATATATATCAAATAATCACTCGAATTTTTTTTAATACATGTTTAATTCAAATTTTTTTATTTTACACAAAAAAGTCATTCACCATGTCAAAAAGATTTTATCATACCGCTAATACGGACCTTTAAAAATATGAGAATAAGAAACTTTTTAATATAAAATAAAAAACTTAAACTAAATATATATTAAAAAATATTTAAAAAACTTATTAATATTTTATCCTACTAAAAATGTGGTCTATATATGGTATAAAAAGTTCATGCCCTTTGTTCATATAAAAAGTCTGTTTCTCATCGATTGTGGAGAAGAACATTACTCTTCAGTCACATAGCCTGCATTAGTATTCGTCTTACGTTACATATCAAATGAGCTTGTCTCTTACCGTTTATAATTAATTCAAGTTTCTTCCTGATTATAATTAATAAATCAACTATTTTTTGTCAAAAAATAAAATCAACTATTTTAAATTTAAGGGAGAAGTTTAAAATTATAAAATAATTAATTATTATATATATTTAGGGAGGGTGAGAGAGCGTCTATTAATGTATTCTTTCATAAAAAATAATAATATGTGCCTAAATTTTGAATCTCAACATAATAAAAATGAAAGTTTCATATAAGTATTTTGTACACTTAATTGTATGTTTGAATTGTGTTTATACTATTTTTATGTTTTTATTGTGTCCTTAGAATGCGCAATGGTGGAGCTAGAAAATGTCCTTAGGCGAGGCAATCGACGAACTTGAAAATGCAAAGTTTTCTAAAATTCATGGAGGTTCGGGGGCGGGAGTCCCAAAAATGATTTTTTTTTAGGATTAAATACCAAAAGTTCCTCAAACATTTTTTAATACACATTTAGTCCGAGCCTTTTATTTTGTACCAAAAAGTCTCTTACTCTCTTATCTTTAAAGGTTCGCGCCAGCAGTATGTTAAAGCCTTTTTGGCATGGTGAAGGACTTTTTGGTGCAAAATAAAAAGACTGGAACTAAATATGTATTAAAAAAAGTTTGAGGGAGTATTTGATATATGCCCCTTTTTTTTAGGATTGTTTTTATATTTTCAAAAGTATTCAATCAAATATTATTAACTCAATTAATATCACAATAAATTTTTAATTCAATCCAAGTGTTGGATTCAAGAAAAAAAACTTCAAAAAAAAACCCACAATAGCACCAATATTAATCCACAATAGCAAAAATATAAGTTACCACAAGTAAAATAAAAACAAGTGTAAAATACAAAACTAAGATATAATATGTTCAGAAAATAAATATGCGCAAATAAATTATGTTATCTATATTTTTTCCTTAGGTTAGTTACAAATATACTATAAACTTTTAAATTTTTAGAATGAATAAGGAGCTCTAAGGTACACATTGTTTGGCCATTACTCGATTGTTGTTTACTTGTAATTTAAATCGACTAATTGAGATGATAGAGATATAGAAAATAATACGGTTAGCAGAGATAAAAAAAAATCCGCCGCAATATAAGAAAGATTATTTCTCAAATACTAAATAACTTTAGAGTTCTCCTAATTTTGTGCACCTAAATAGAGTTTGGATTGAGTTGCGCCTGTTTGGTTATACCAAAATTATAAATTGACTCATTAATAAATTGATTCATTTACAAATTGACCCATTAATTTTGTTTAGTTTTATTAATGAAATGATTCATTAATTCACCCATTTTAGCGCATGAATAAATATATAAATTGGATTATTTAACAAAAAACTTAAAATGCATCTATATAAAAGAGGAGTCACATAAAGTGCATGCTTTCATTTCTCTTTTCCTCCCTTCTCCCTTCCTCCTATCTCTCTTAATTTGTTTTATTTATTTTTATCTTTCATTAATTTTAAATTACAGAACATTGCGTAAAATAAAATATATACTCATTTAAAATTCATTTATTTATAATTTATTAATTTAAAATAAAATAATTTTTATAATCAAACAGAGCCTTACCATATATACCCAATTCTTTAAAATTCTAGGTGGGGGAGGTGCCCACCCCAACTACACCGCGGAGGGCATGTACTATGAATAAACGCACCTATTTCGTCAAGATATATAGTTGACAATGTTGATGAGTAAAGAAGTATATTCTCCATGACTTGCACACTCAAAGTGATTAATGTGAAGTTTCGTAATCTACACTGATTTAAACAACTACAAATTATGTGAATGAGTGTGGTTTCAGTCTCATTTTGTGTAGACTAAATTTCACTCTCTCCAATCCATTATAGTACACTCAATTGAGACGGTGGAATTAAAAAGTACAATAGAGTGACAATAAAATAGAAAGATGTCTACTCATTATTTGAAAATTTTCATTCAAAATTATTATAAGGTTAAAGAGTCTCTTAATAGGACACAATATACGTTGGACCATGGTTCAAATGTCAACTTCAATTTAGTCACATGTGAACCATCCACAAATAAGAGCATCCACCATTGGATGCTATCGTAAGTTAACTTTGCAAATTTAAAAAGTTATATTTATCTTTCGTCAGTTAAAGTATGCACAGTGGTTATAGATGGATGATGGCAGAATTGGTAATTGTAATACTTCTTACAAACTATATTAGTTCGTAGGAATTTCTTACGAACTACGAACTAATATAGTTCGTAGGAACCTATATATACCCTAAAAATTAATTATTTGCAGTTGTTACGAACTTCTTTTGTCCGTATTAATTCCTACGAACAAATGAAGTTCGTAGGAATATTTTACTGAATTTGTACCCGTTCAGTAAATCTACAAATGCTGAACCTTTTCTACTGCAAATTTTGTACGTTTTCTCCCACCATTGTGAGCTGACCAATTTGCAAGCTTACCAATTTTTTTGTCAATTTACTCCACCACTACGGATGTTCTAAGAGAATATGGGATCACAAGAATTATTGTCTTGAAGTTGGTGTAAATTGCTGCAGAGAAAAATCACTTATTATAATGATATAATTTATTGACACAATTTTAAAAAGTGAATTTAGTGTATTTATAAAATAAATAAATATAGGGAGATTCAGAAAAGAAAAAAAAACTCATTTCATACACTCAGTGCATTAAAAGGTAATATCTTATTCTTGTGAATCTCGTCAGAGCATCAAAATATGCATTAAAAATTTGTACCTATTTTTATCTTATGCACTAGATTTACGAAGTGAATTTTTTTTCTGGATCTCTCTAGTGCTACTCTTATAAAATAATCATAAAAAATCCCAATTGCCACACCCTAAGTAATGTACTGTGTACAAATCACAATAATAAAATTTTGTCACTTAAAATAGCCCATAGAAAATTTGTGTTCACCTATTTTTACCAGAGATTTTAAAACTGATTAATTAATGTTTAATCTTTGAAAAATTTTAATTAAATCTTTATCAAACAAATTTTTAAAAATAATTTTTGATTTCTGATAGTGATATTAACTAGATACATAATTAATATTGTTATTTATGTGTTAATGTCACTATCATATATTAAAATTTAAATGTAGAAGTATATTGGATTATAGTTTCAAAAAAAATTGTTGGTATTTTATTAAATAATCCGATAAAATTTAAGTATCAATAAGTGTGTAAATTTAAAATTATTCAGAAAAAATATTCTAATAAAATGAGTGTACCACATTCATGCGGAAGAAGTGACACTGGAGCAGCCGACTGAATTATTTGTTGAAAATTAATAGGAGGAATTTTACTCTACAAGAATCAAGGTACATAGGTAGAAGTAAATTATTTATAAACGTTAAATGGAGTGAGTGAGTGATAGAAGTCAAAAAGTGAGCAGTGGGGTATGGGTTAATTCCGAGGGGAATTGTAATTCAAAGCTCAAGGTCCGAGGAATTTAGCAGAATATCACATGGGATTTGGCCCATGTTCGCCACTGCTTGCACAGCTATGACCCACCTCCTCGGGCAGAATTTAAGAAGAAAAACAATTGAGGATTATGTTGTGTGTGTGTGTGTATAACTATTGGTGTGAATGATATACTCACAATAAGACCTTGTAGCCTAGTGGTAACTTTTGAGTCCCCTTTAAAGGAGGTCATGGGTTCAAGTCCCACTAAGGGAATTTAAGAGGATTTGGGGTATTTATACCTAAATAGATATATAATTATTATATTATATATCAAGACTTGGGACTTGGTAATAATGAGTTAATTTTAATTTCGTCATTAAATTATTTTAATTAATATTAAAAATTGTTTTATTTAATTAATTAAAAATTATTCTATGATTAAACTTAAAACACGTTTTTTTTAATTAGCCGTTGGGAGTGGTTTAGTGGGAGAAGTGGTCACCCACGTTTTGGGGGAAGTGGGTGGTTTCTGCATCCCTTTATATGAGGGATATGCAGATCAGTTTCTAATAACTTTTCAATCTCTCTCTCTCTCAAAAAACGTCCTTCTTCATACTCCAATTTTGGGCATAATCTCTTGTGGTTTTAAAGTCATCCATTGAGTGCTTCAATCGGATGAACTGTGCTGTTGAATCCTGGGGACAGTTATCTGAGGCTCGAAGCATCACTGATTATCGTGCGGGCGATATTTCTGTCTTAGGACTGTGTGTCTAACACACACCTCAGCATCCAGATAAGTCGTTCCAATTTATTACTATCCTTTTAGTTTTCCCATATACGCATATAACAATCTAAGACAGAAATATTAAATTTTATATTCGTACAATGGGAAAATTTGATCCTGCTGCTATCGCCTCTGCTAGGCCTGAAAAATTTGTTGGTTTGAATTTTAAACGTTGGCAACAAAAAATGCAATTTTATCTGAATCTGTTGGAACTCGATCACACGTTAGAAATTAAGGAAGATAATTCTGAAGAGACCGAACCTGCAAAAACTGCTGTTAATCAACTTTGGGAAAAATCTGATTTTATGTGCAAAAATCATATTCTGAACAATCTGGATGATGCCCTGTATGATATTTATTTTTCTGTCCCTACTGCTAGAGAGTTATGGTTGATGTTAGATAAGAAATATAAAACTGAAGATGCTGGAAGTAAGAAATTTGTTGTTAGTCGTTTTCTGGATTTTAAAATGGTTGACGAAAAATCTGTTTTGTCACAATTAGAGGAACTTCAAGTCATTATTCATGAAATTCATGCTGAGGGTATGTCAATTAGTGAGGGTTTTCAAGTTGCATCTGTTATTGAGAAACTTCCCCCTTCCTGGAAAGAATTTAGAAATGGCCTTAAACATAAACGTAAAGATATGACTATGGAAGATCTCACTGTTAGACTTAGAATTGAAGAGGATAACTGCGTTAAGGAAAAAAGAGACGTTGCCACGGCTATGGCTGCCAAAGCAAACATTGCTGAAAGTAGTGGGGGGACCAAAAATCAGTTTAAGCCAAATAAGTACCAACATAAATTTAAGGGGAAAGGAAAAGCACCAAATAATGCTACGAAACCTAAAGGTGGGATTAAGAAATTCGGGGGAGACTGTTTTGTTTGTGGCAAACCTGGACATCGAGCCCAAGACTGCTTCAAAAGGAAAAACAATGAGAATTTCAAAAAACCTAATGGGGGTGCACAAGCTTCAATTGTTGAAACTGATAATTTTTCTGCTGTTATTTCAGAGGCACACCTGGTTAGCAACATTAAGGACTGGTGGGTGGACACTGGGGCCACCCGACACATCTGTGGAGACAGGAGTGTTTTTTCCCACTACGAGGTGGTGGGAAGTGATGAAAAGCTCTACATGGGCAATTCTTCAGTAGCTGCTGTTGCTGGAAAAGGGAAGGTGGATTTAAAATTCACTTCTGGAAAAGTCCTGACGTTGAACGAGGTGTTGCACGTGCCCGACATTAGGAAAAACTTGGTCTCAGGCTCGCTGTTGAGTAAAAAGGGTTTTAAAATGGTTTTTGAATCTGATCAGTTTGTTTTATCTAAAAATGGGGTGTTTGTGGGAAAGGGTTACATGTGTGAGGGATTATTCAAATTAAATGTAACTGTTGACTCTGTTTTTAATGTAGTTAATTCTTCTGCTTATATCTCTGATTCCTTATATTTATGGCATAGTAGACTTGGACATGTTAATTTTGCTTCACTTAGAAGATTAATGAATTTAGGAGATATTCCTAAACTGCCTGCAAATGTCGAACACAAATGTGAAATATGTGTTGAATCAAAATTCAAAAGAAAACCTTTTCAAAGTATACAACGCTCTACTGAAATTTTGGGATTAATTCATACCGATTTGTGTGACTTAAAAGGAATTCAAACAAGGGGTGGGAAAAAATATTTTATCACCTTTATAGATGATCACATGAAATTCTGTTATGTGTATCTTTTGAGATCTAAGGATGAAGCACTTGAGAAATTCATACTATATAAAACGGAAGTTGAAAATCAACTAAATCAAAAAATTAAAATTGTGAGATCAGATAGAGGGGGAGAATATTCTGAGCCTTTTAATGATTTTTGTAAAATACATGGCATAATACATCAAACTACGGCACCATATTGTCCACAACAAAATGGTGTGGCGGAACGTAAAAATCAAACGCTAAAGGATATGGTAAATGCTATGTTAAACAGCTCGGGTCTTCCTCACAATTTATGGGGTGAAGCGGTACTTTCAGCTTGTTATATTTTAAACAAAATTCCCCCTAAGAAATCTGATAAATCTCCTTATGAATTATGGAAAGGAAGAAAGCCTTCATATAAATACTTAAAAGTGTGGGGGTGTTTAGCAAAAGTAGTTCTGCCTCAACCTAAACGAACTAAACTCGGACCTAAAACTGTTGATTGTGTATTTATAGGAAATGCCCAAAACAGTAGTGCATATAGGTTCCTTGTGTTTAAATCAGATGTAGATAGTGTATCTACAAATACTATTATTGAATCTCGTGATGCAGAATTTTTTGAACATATTTTTCCACATAATCCCACTACTAGACTTGAGGATGCTCCTTCGAACATATATATGCCATCTAGTAGTAGGCAAGAGAATGATATGGAAATACAGGAAGTTAGGAAAAGTAAAAGACGTAAAATAGATAAATCTTTTGAGCCTGATTATATTTCATTTTTGTCCGAGGGGGATCCTCAATCTTATCACGATGCTCTTATCTCTCCCGAAGCTCCATTTTGGAAAGAGGCTGTTAATAGTGAAATAGAATCTATTATGCAAAATCACACTTGGGATTTAGTTAGCTTGCCACCAGGTTGTAAAACCATAGGGTGTAAATGGATTTTTAAAAGAAAAATGAAACCTGATGGATCCATAGAAAAATATAAGGCTAGGTTAGTAGCTAAAGGATATAAACAAAAGGAGGGAATCGATTTCTTTGACACTTATTCTCCGGTTACGCGAATTACTTCTATTAGAATTCTAATTTCCCTCGCATCCATCTATAAACTGGAAATTCATCAAATGGATGTTAAAACAGCTTTTTTAAATGGGGAATTAGAAGAGGAAATTTATATGGATCAACCGGAAGGATTTGTTGTAAAGGGATTAGAGAACAAAGTTTGCAAGCTAGTTAAATCCTTATATGGACTAAAACAAGCCCCTAAGCAGTGGCATGAAAAATTTGATCAAGTAATGATTAATGATGGATTTAAAATAAATGAATCTGATAAATGTGTGTATTTTAAGTGTCATAGAGATGCTTGTGTGATTGTTTGCCTATACGTTGACGATATGTTAATATTTGGATCACATATGAGTATAATAAAAACCACTAAGAAGATGTTATGTGAACAATTTGATATGAAAGACTTGGGAGTTGGAGATTTTATTTTGGGAATAAAAATAATACGAGATTCTGTGGGAATCAAATTATCACAATCACATTATATAGAAAGTGTGTTAAGGAAATTCAATCAATATGAATCTACTCCTGTTAGAACTCCTTATGATCCAAATAGTAAACTGAAGAAAAACAAAGGAGAACCTGTGTCACAACTTGAATATTCAAGAATTATTGGTAGCCTAATGTACATTATGAACTGCACCAGACCTGATATTGCATATGCAGTAGGGAGATTGAGTAGATATACTTGTAATCCTAATAATGATCACTGGAATGCACTTATTAGAGTTTTGAGATACCTGAAATTTACTTTGGATTATGCTTTATATTATGTCTCATATCCTGCTGTGATTGAAGGTTTTACTGATGCTAATTGGATTTCAGACTCAGAGGAATCCAAATCTACAAGTGGATATGTATTCACATTAGGCGGGGCTGCCGTATCATGGAAATCCTCAAAACAGACATGCATTGCAAGATCAACAATGGAGTCTGAATTCATAGCTTTAGACAAAGCAGGTGAAGAAGCCGAGTGGCTGAGGACATTTCTGGCAGACATTCCAATGTGGCCTAAACCTGTACCTGCGGTACTTATACACTGTGATTGCCAAGCGGCAATAGCAAAAGCAAGCAACAAGTCCTACAATGGAAAGTCAAGACATATTCGTCGCAGGCATAACAGTGTGAGACAACTCATATCTAATGGCATTATAACCATTGACTTTGTAAGGTCAAATGATAATTTAGCAGATCCATTGACCAAAGGGTTGTCAAGAGATATCATTTACAAAACATCGAGGGGGGTGGGCTTAAAGCCTAATGAGTAAAATCATCATGATGGATACCCAACCTATCTGAATGGAGATCCCAGGATATAGGTTCCATGGGAAAACTAATTGTGGATGATTATATGTGAGCGCTACAAAGACTTATCATTGTCTTATCCCTATGGTGTTATTAATAATAATAATAGTAGTGCTACCTGTAATGAGAAAGGTTGAGCTAAACTCTTAATGAATCTATGGCTTGAATTTTCAAGCGGGATGTGACAGGACATTCTTGATAGATTCACCTAAGTGAGTGTGGTAGTGGGCCCGCTACCTATGGGAATTGTGGCTGAATTCTCTAGAGCACTCATGATACTGGGATATAGCTCATGGCCTTAATGAGCAAAACTGTTGTGAACCACAAGTGTTTTAAAGTGTCATGTGTGTAGTCTATTGAACTGGTTTACCAAAATAACTGGTCAGTTCAAGATATGTAATTCACTGAATGGTTGTAAGCCCAATGGACATACACTAAGCAAGGTTCAAGTCCAAAAGACACCTCTGCCTATTAATGACAATTTTATTGCCCAAGACTTTCTTTATTCTTTCTTCTCGTATCTCATTCATGTGGGGGATTGTTGTGTGTGTGTGTGTATAACTATTGGTGTGAATGATATACTCACAATAAGACCTTGTAGCCTAGTGGTAACTTTTGAGTCCCCTTTAAAGGAGGTCATGGGTTCAAGTCCCACTAAGGGAATTTAAGAGGATTTGGGGTATTTATACCTAAATAGATATATAATTATTATATTATATATCAAGACTTGGGACTTGGGACTTGGGGACTTGGGCTTGGGTCTTGGGTCCTAATAATGAGTTAATTTTAATTTCGTCATTAAATTATTTTAATTAATATTAAAAATTGTTTTATTTAATTAATTAAAAATTATTCTATGATTAAACTTAAAACACGTTTTTTTTAATTAGCCGTTGGGAGTGGTTTAGTGGGAGAAGTGGTCACCCACGTTTTGGGGGAAGTGGGTGGTTTCTGCATCCCTTTATATGAGGGATATGCAGATCAGTTTCTAATAACTTTTCAATCTCTCTCTCTCTCAAAAAACGTCCTTCTTCATACTCCAATTTTGGGCATAATCTCTTGTGGTTTTAAAGTCATCCATTGAGTGCTTCAATCGGATGAACTGTGCTGTTGAATCCTGGGGACAGTTATCTGAGGCTCGAAGCATCACTGATTATCGTGCGGGCGATATTTCTGTCTTAGGACTGTGTGTCTAACACACACCTCAGCATCCAGATAAGTCGTTCCAATTTATTACTATCCTTTTAGTTTTCCCATATACGCATATAACATGGGATTTGGCCCATGTTCGCCACTGCTTGCACAGCTATGACCCACCTCCTCGGGCAGAATTTAAGAAGAAAAACAATTGAGGATTAAACTATTATTAAACAAAATTAGGGATATTATTGTAAAATTTATAAATAAATACTGAATTCTTTACAAATTTATTGATATATTTAATATTACTCACTTTAATTTATATGTAATAATTTGAGAAACTCACTTTATCCTATCTGTCCTTCTATATCATTCTTGTAAAATTACAGTAATGCACTTACTAATCATCGTTCTTTAAGAACTCAATTCCAATTTTGGCCCACCATTCCTTTTCATCAGTTTTTGTGAAAGATATGATTAGACCTTAAATTTTTAAGTGCAAGTGTATTTTTAATATGAAAGCACATGCCTTTTTATTCTCTTAAATTAAGAGCATTCTATCTTTTTTTAAATCGTATAC
Organism: Sambucus nigra; assembly: GCA_949130495.1. Taxonomy (NCBI): domain Eukaryota; kingdom Viridiplantae; phylum Streptophyta; class Magnoliopsida; order Dipsacales; family Adoxaceae; genus Sambucus; species Sambucus nigra. The sequence continues at coordinate 595,307,319 of OX422209.1, forward strand.
ATTATTTGTCAACAAGGGCAATAACTATATTTAAGGTTATGCTGCTGAAATCAATACTTAAATAGGTAGTTTTTCATGAAAAAAAAATAATTGCCACGTCTAACTTAAATGTTGAGCATGGAGTATAAAAAGATTCGTGAATATTCAAAGGTAATTTTTTATCAAATAAAAAAATTCTTGAGAGAATGTCTTAAATCACTTCTTTAAAAAGATGTTGTAAAGAGAATCAATTTTTTTCACTTTTATCATTACGAAAAGTGATAGCAAAGCATGAAAAATATTAAGAAATAAATTAAACGGAAGAAAGCATCATACACAACAACATGATATACGAGATCCGGTCAAAATTAATTTGTTGGAAAAATTGTGGTTATACACAATTCAATATTTGACCAAGTTAATTTTACTAAAGTTCGAGCATTAAATAAGGGAGTTTCTAAAGACACCACATATTTTGCTCCGACGGACTACAATTATATTTTTACTACAAAATACCACATAATTCTAATCGTTACTTCATAATACCACATCAGGGCCACCACATATTTAAAGTTCTAATAATCGTTTACACACTTTCCCTCCATCTCTCTACACATTCAAACCTCCAAACCTTTCATCTTCAACTTCTAAACTTTTCATCTTCAAATCCATTCCCCTTCAACTAAAGATTAAACATCATGTTGGTACATTGAATATACTACCCATTTGAATATATATATACCCGTTGAGAAATTATTTGCTGTTCAATGTAACATTTGCTGTTCAACGAATCGTTTGTTGCTGAGAAATATATCCCCAACCTTTGTTGTTCAATCGTTTTCATTTGCTGTTCAAAGAATCGAACTTCAAAGTTATCCTCTTCAAAGTTCTCCCAACATTTGTTGTTCTGGTATAAGAGTATGAAATCGAATGACAAAGTAACTTGAATGAAAACGATAATAATTAGTGACTACAACGATTGCAATCCCTGTTCAAAAAGTTCCAATGAATTTTTGTTTTTTTATTATAACCTCGTTTGGACGGTTAAAAAAATTGAAGGTACTGAATTATGGTTTCATTCGTTATGAACATACCAAATGAATTCCATTTATTCTATATGTTCATGATGAATAATTTTTTTTATTACCCAGGGTTCCATTTGTTACATTCATATCGAATGAGTTATAATGTTTCATCATGTATACAATGAATCAATGGATTCTGAATTAACGCTAAACAAAATATCCATTCGTTACATTCATACCGAAATGAATGACTTAATTCACTATTTTTATGCCGAAATGATGAACAAGTTTCTATATGTTTCATTTGCTACTTTTACCCCGAGTGGACTTTAAATTTTCCTGATGTTTATGTCGAATGTAACCACCACAGGTTGATACCTTTTCCCCCGAAAGGAATCAATTATTTTGTTATCTTTATGACTTGTGTTTATGATGAATACCTATCAAATGATACATGATTACTTATGACATGACTTATATTTATAATGAATACTTATAAAACGACTTATGTTTATAATCAATGCATGATTGCCTATAAATTGATACATTATTATCAATGACTTATGTTAATAATCAATACATGATTACCTATGATTTGATACATGATTACCTATGAATTGATACATGACTCCCCATGCCTTATGTTTATAATTAATTCATTATTACCTACGAATTGATACATCATTACCTATGAAATGATTAAGTTTATAATCAATACATGATTGCCTATGATTTGATACATGATTACCTATGACTTGATACATGATTCTCTATGGTTTATGTTTATAATGAATTCATTATTACCTACGAATTGATGCATGATTACGTATGCATTATGTTTATAAGAATACAATGACAACCTACGAATTGACTTATGTTTATAATGAATGCAGGTCTACCATGGATAACCTAGTATCCTACTCTCGCGAGATCCCAAAGTTGTTGACTGCCACAGAGAGGAAGCATCGAGAAGAGATCCATGCTCTGTCTACTGGCGACTGTCTCAGATGTGATGGAGGTGGATCCCCGAGTGGTGGAGACGCATGAGGAGGTTGCGGTTCATGACAAGGAGGTTGAGGTTGAGGTTGAGGAGGCCGAGGTTGAGGAGGAGGCAGAGGAGGGTCATGAGGTGACGGATGAGGGTTCTGAGCCGGAGGATGTTTCTCCCCGACGACCTGAAGACTCGTTTAGCATTTTACACAAGACCACAGTAGCATATATCCAGAAGAAAAAGGTGCATGAAGAAGGCACATCTACTGCGGCATATGGGGGGGGGGGGGGGGCTCACCGATCTTAGCCTATTAAAATATTTCAAGCATCATGTGGCCTACGGTATTTGAACTGGATCAATGGTGATTTCATTTCCCTTCAATGTTAAATCACTAATGTTTTAAATATTCCATTGCTTTCATAAACCTTAATAAATATTTTACTTATATTGCAGGTGGAGCGGGTGTTGTTATTATGCATTAATCACTGGACGAAGATCAAGGAGTGGCAATTCAGTTATCTTTCTGCAAGTGTACAAAAGAGGGTTAAAGGGCTAAGCTGGGGGGGGGGGGGGGGGATTATCTCGTCTAGCCACCGTTATTTAGATTACGCCCTTATATCCGCGTTTATCGAGAGGTGAAATCCGGAGACTAACACATTTCATATGCCATTTGGGGAGATGAAAATTACCCTCGACGACGTATCGACAATCTTGGGTGTTCCTCTCGTCGGATCACCTTTGTATAACCCGTAGCCCGCAATTGAGGAGGAGGACGTAGTGGTCCCGTCACTTATGGACTTAGTGCTAGAGTTATTAGGAGTGAGTAGGGAAGTTGCCTTGGAGGAATGTGGCGAGCATGAGGTCGTCCGTTTGAACTGGATCACTACGAATTTCAAGGAGAGGTCGCGTGACATCGATGCATCGAGTTAAGACAAAGGTTATTGTACCAGATCCTACTTGCTCTACATTATTGGGTGCACAGTTTTCCCCGATAAGACAAAGAATAAGATTTTCGTGTTATACCTTCATGTTCTTAGAGTTATGAAGAAGGTGGGGAAACTAGCATGGGGTATGGGGATCCTAGCGTATGTGTATAAGTAGCTGGGCCTTGCCTCTCGTTCAGGTGTGAGGCAAATGGGCGGTTGCCTCTCTCTTATACAGGTAACTAATAACACACATTCATATTTTATTTATGTATGTTTATCAATTTCTTGCTTTTTTTAACAAATTCGTAATGTGTGTGTTTTGCAGTCATGGATATATGAGCATTTTATAGGGGTTAAGGGATGCGTTGATATGGAGTTTGATGAAACCATGCCAATGATTGCACGTTGGTCATTGCAGTCCGCCTTTCAGAAAAATGCATTTACAAACTTAATCAATTTTCGGGAGCAATTGGATGATATGAGTGTTGGTGATGTGAGTAAATTCAAATATTTTTTGTAACATTTTCTTTTGACTTTTATATTTTCTGACATCAAATTATGTTTTGTTTATTTATAGGCCATTTGGTAACCCTATCAAGATTGTAGGGCTGCTTATCCCTTCCATGAAGCTTCATAGTATAGCGGGATTATGATTTGTTTTGAGGTGGGAGAGCCCTATTACCCAGAAAGATGCCTCAGACAAATAGGACGGCTACAAATCATACTGCATGACCCAATGACACCCTTAAAGGATGATAGGGGAGACAAGGCGGCTCGGTATAAAGTTAAATTCGATATGCAAAAATGGTACCAAGAAAAATGGCAAGACCACCTCTTATCCAAGAAATCTAGGTCTGTGCCCGTATTTAGCCCCTGGGATTGTAGTAATGATTTTATGGTTTGGTTCATGTCCAAATCCCATCCTAGAGTCCAAAAGCCCAAGTTTCACGTCGTGAAACAATAGCAAACGTCGTTGGTAAGTTTTTTGTCTAAACTTATTCTGGTATTATATATATATATATATATATATATATATAATTATATATAATTATATATAAGTTTTTTGTCTAATCTAATCCCACAGTGTTATTAATTGTTTCATAGGCGGACGAGGTGCGCAAGGCTACGGAGTTAATGAAGAACAATATGGATGATGGAGTTGCTGCTGATCCAGCTAAATTAATTGCACGCGATGTGCAAGCCTACGATATCCTAGATATGGCCATTGGGGTAGGCAGCTCGGTTGTCATTGAGGTGCGGGTGGCGAAGAAAAGCAAGTCCAAAGGCAAGGGAAAAGAGAAAGTAGTTGAGGGGTCACATAGAAGTAAAAGAAAGAAATAGGTCGGATGTCATTGAATTTTTGTATTCAAGTGGAACAATATTGTATGAATGTTTGGTTTATTGTTTAATTATAATATTTATTGATGAATGTGAAATTATTTTGTTGGTTGTTACTTATTTTGTATAAACATCCCTAATTGTTGGTTGTGTATTATTTTGAAACTTGCATCCTTAATTGTTGGTAGTGTACTATTTTGTATAAACAAACCTAATTGTTGGTCTTGGAATATTTTGTATAAGAATCCCTAACTGTTGGTTATGGATTATAATTCATCAACTTCCATAGGTGTGGATTATTATTTTGTTCGGTATATACATCCCGAACAGTGTCCATTCTTGTTAGAGAGTAAGATCCATTCGGCATCATTATAGCAAAAAAAGGATAATAATTCGGGATATATATAGTAAACCAGTCTTGAGAAAACTTGGTTCGATATATACATCCCTAACAGAATCCTATATGTATTAGATCTTGAGGTCTATTCGGCATCATTATAGCAAAAAATGGGTAATAACTTGGGATGGGGAAACTTGGTTCAGTATATACATCCCTAATAGTTTCCTATGTGTATTGGATCCATTTGAGATCATTATAGAGAGAAAAGGGTAATAATTCGGGATGTATATAGTAAACCAGTCCTGGATACAACTTCATTAATATAATACAACAAATAAAAAAATACAACTTCATTAATTACGGAATGGAGACAAAACAACAATCAATCAATCATATAACTTTATTTGAATATCATATCATACAAGTTCATTTCACATCATACAAAAATGTTTCATACACCAAACTAGTCGATATAGATAGGCTCATCGTTGGTTGCTACATCGTTTGGGCAGATTTTTCGAAACTCCGCTACTTGTTGTGCATATTTATTAATCCACATTTTTGCTTATGGCAATGAGCAACTATACCAGTGACTTGCTACCGGGGGAATTGGACAACCGCACTTCAACTTCAAAGCTACAAAGTGATTCCCGCATACTTAAGCAATCTCTATGAACATGGGATGTACGGTTCGTTCATGTCTCATTGGTAGAAATGTGAGACATTGTCTCTTCAAAATGATGGCACACATGCACTTGTAAGTTTTCACCAAAATATAGCCGCACTCGGGCATGATCATCCATGAATTGGGCGTACATGAACTTGAATAATCGTCCAACATATGTAGAACAGTGTTTGAAAATCAATCACCAAAACAATGTGCATAGAATTCAATATTTGCCGTGACTTCTTCAATCAAGTCCGATCTCACCTGTCTCCATCCATCGGGCCCAAATCTGAGGCATTTAGCAACGCATCTAAACCCAAAATTTTCATTACCTTCAACCTCGATAATATCTTCTACGCAATCTTTACAAAAGACCGGTATCTCATTGATATATTGTTTATATGCGGGTGAGTAGTTCGGGCACCATGGAGCTGGGCGGGTCAACTCCGTAAAATCAATTTTCTCTTCCTTGTTTGTTGATTGCCTAGCAAGTTCGAAGCCCGAGGGATCCCTTTAGTTGACTTCTCGTGCTTTTGCTCTTTAGCAGTTAGTTTTCAACCTCTCGGGCGACCCTTGCAATGCTTTAGCACAGATGGCTCAAATAACCTAGCGTTTGTGAGACACCCGATGTCCTTGAGTTTTTGCAACATGTCCCTTTGCTCATCGATAGTTGACCGTTCCCATCTTTGTTTAAAAAGTATCATTTTCGGCTCGTAGTCAACTATATAGTACTTCACTAATTCGGGAACCATTGTTAATTTGCGCCAATATGCATCAACATCCTCCCATAGTATTGCCCTACCCTCTATCCGGTAGATGACCAATTCATGAGGGCACAATAAATCATTGATATTACATGCCAAGTGTAGGCACAATTTAATATCCATGCCAATGGTATCACAAGTCTTCATCTCCTTAAGAATTAGGTCAATAGCATAATGAGAAACCTGTCCTATGAGCTCTCGCAAAACAGAAATATTGTGGGAGTGCTTTAATTTTTGCAAAGAACCCTCAAACTCCCTTATGATCTCCATCACTTACAACTTAATTTAGTTGTGTATGCAGGCAACAATCTTACCAAAAGGAAGTTGAGAACTCTCTAATTGCCTCTTCAACTTACCATGTGCTCCTTCACAACGGTTAGTAGTTCGATTGCCCCGGTGCCTAACCATATTTGTCCTTGCATGAACGAATCTCTCCCTTAGATGGTACCATATACAATCTATGTACCGAAGCGTGTTCGGGAACGCAAACCAATCACAGTGAAAAAATGTCCACTCTTCGTTAAAATCACTCTCGGTAGGGGATTCAACCAAATGCATCCAATCCCTCATGAACTTCTTCAATGTATCCTCATCGTTGATCTCTTTCCTAGCATGGAGCTCCACATTGCGATGAATGTGGAAGGTGTAAAACATAGTTCTCGCCTCGAGGAACACAACTCGCAACGCGTTCATGCACGCATACTCCCGATTTGTGACGAAAATTATGGGATATGCAAACGGGTCAAATAGGGATTTCAAACGTCTCAACGACCACCGATAGTTCTCTAACTTCTCCGTTGCTAAAAAGGCAAAGGCAATATTGAAAGTCCTACCGCACGACGTTATTCCAACCATCTCGAACAAAGGCATCTTGTATCGATTGGTCTTGTATGTGTAGTCAACAATGATAACGAACGGAAAATACTTGGCTAGTTGGATTGAGTTTGGATGCGCCCAAAAAATATCTTCCACCTCCATGGTAGACTCATTCATTCTATACCAATACACGTAATGTTTATCCCCAAGTAACTTCATTAACTGTTGCATCGCCATTCTACCCTCTTGTTCTGTGATCCTCAACTTCCCCTTGGCATTGTTTTCATGGTTGAAACATTACTAACATTACGACTTTTAATCATCATTAGAATGGCGACCGACTCTACACCGCTCAAGGATATCTCTTCAACAATTTTTTTTCCACCGAAGTAAGTCGACCCACATATGCATGTCCAACTAACGTTTCTGGAAATGGGTGATAGTGAACGCCGCTAATGACAGACAACATCCACTATCCATTGTCAATCGGAATGTCCTTCAACAAAAATGGACAGTTGCACTTTCGAGTGGTTGTGTCCCTCTTCATACCTTTTTTCTCTTGGCCGCTACCTTCGTTCCCAACATTCTTCCCGTGATGATCACGGTACTCACCTCCCTCTCACAACCAATGTGTAAACGTCCCTTACGTGTTGCAAAAGGTGCATCAAACTTAGTGATGACTATCACTGTTTTAACAGACTGAACTTGCTCTTGAGGTCAATTAACTAACTCTTGTCGCGTGGGAAATACCTTATTCGTAAAAAATGTCATATTAACATCAACTCCTAAAGAAGCATCATCTCCGTTGTTGGGTATCTCCATATTTTCTAACGCCTCGTCAATTAATACGGAGTTGAATAACGATAAAAATATGTCAATCAATATAAGAATTGATATTATGAGTTGATTTTTGTATGTGCGAATCAATATGAGGGTTGAATTACTTGAATGTTTTGACATATGACTTAACTGTATTCCAATTCCATTCGGTATGAATCTGTCGAGTCAGTGTAGGCATATTTGGGGTAACTATTCCGAGTCAGTGTAGGTTTATTCGGGGTAACTATCGCGAATTAAGCTCAATACTGCGGCATATATATGTCGAATAATATAAGGAGAATCGGGGTGATTATACCGAATTGACCTAGTTCGGGTATAAGTTTTGTTCGAGATGGTTACCCCAAAATTAGGACTTCATTTCGGGGCCCTGATACCGAATCACTGAACAGTGTCCGCACGATTTTTAAATTTTTTTATTTATTCAATCCCTTAGAATATACAAATATTTATATAATGGAACCCACAGTTTACCTCATAAATGTCACTTGTGGAGTTTTCATTTGCTTTGAATGTGTTGTCATTATTTTTGGTTGGATTATTCATTAGTATTTGTGTATTTATCGATAAAACCCTAGTTTAATAATGTAGTTGAAAATGGTTGGTGTGTTGGGGGGCAATAAATTTAATAAGTTTGTGGGGACCAATGGAAGAAAACTTTAATAATGTTGAAGATGGTTGGTAGAAGGAAGATTGGATTAATGGAGATAAAGTTGTCTTGTGTTTTGTGAAGAAGACAAAAGGTAGAGTTTGGAGTGTAGTGGGTAGAGAGAGATAATGTGTGGCGTTTTGTGTTGAAATAATTGTGAAAAAAATATATATACAATGTGGTGGCCCTAAGCCAAAAAACATATTTTTTATCTTTTGGTAATTTATAGCAATAAGTGTGGTGCCCTTAGATAGGGGTGGCAATTCGGGTTAGTCGTGTCATTTTCGAGTCGCCTTGATTTTTATTTGAGTATGAGTTTTTGGTAATCTTAAATCTATACAAGCTAATCGGGTCATTTCGGGTTATTACCATAAACGGGTTATCGTGTCAAAAATTGCCAGCCCTACCCTTAGAAACTCCCTTAAATAATGTGGCACACACACCTCAAACGTGACAAGTCAAAGTATATACGCAAGGTGAGTTACATGATATATTTATTTGATCAAAATGGATAAAAAATGAATGTGAAATTTAGTCTTAAAGTACCCAATTTGTTTATGAATTTTTTGAAAATTTTAATTTAAAATTTTAGAACGAATTTTCTAAACTGTTAACTGTCGCTAAAGGTCATGACTGTTCACCATTAGTTATGACTGTTTGTGAGAAATGTCCATAAAATGACTGTTTACACAAAGACACATATTTTCAAGAAAAACAAATTTTTGCCTATAAATATGAGACTTCTCTGTGCATTTAAAGGGAGAAAAAACGTTATTTCAATACTTTTCATTCATAATCGAGTTTAAACGGGCATAAAACATTATTAGTTCATGGGACACACACATAGTAGTGTTTTTTAGGTGTTGAAGATTATTTTATCTTGGGAGGCAGACGCTTATTGTTTTCACCTGTAAGCACCATTAGCGGGGGCGAATTATGTTTTACAAAGAGAGCGTCCAACGTGCGACTTGATGTGTTTTATCTTCTTTGTTTGTAAATTTTCTATCGGTTAATTTTCATTGCTCCAAAATAATTTCATTTCATATTTTTATCTTGATGAAATACGATAACACATTTTTTTAACATAACCTACGCCCACGGTTAAAGAGGCGATTTGACTAAAAGGATATGGTTTTGCTAAATAATCTTTAGAGAGAATATTAGCAACACAATACATAATTAAGAGGGTTTTGGAGACATTAAAGGGGTAAAATATAAATTTTCAAATGTGCTTTATACTTATTATTGTATTATTAATATTATTGTCAATATCGTTACTAAAAAATATATTTGAAAAGTGGGCATCGCATGTGCACACAAAAGGTTGAAGATTTTTATTTGTTGTACGTGTTTTACTCTAGAAAAAATGATAGAACACGACGAGCACCATCTAAATACAAACAGAACACGATACAAAAACATGTTCTTTTTTACCATACACGCATACGGCCCCCATTCAAAACTAAGCACAATACAACTAACAATGTTAATAATTTTTTACACCAATTACGTACAATAATTCATGAAAACACGATAGAACGAAGCACGAGTCATATTTTTTTAACAATACAACTTTGCATAAAAAACAATGACATATCAGATTAATTTAAAATAATTTTCATATGTTTTTATTTTATACAATCATGTGATGTCTAAAATGGGTCTCATTTCATTTCACAAAACTAACACTTTCCTTTCCTCCTCTCTTTTCTTTTAATTTCTAACCTCTCTGTCAGTTTACTAAACTTGTTAGAAAAAAATTGAGGTTGGTTTAGCCGAGCCGAGTGAGGTAAGGTGAGCTGATTGTTGTTGTGGCAAAAGGGTAATATGAGATAATTATGAGGGTGTATAGTAAACATAAGAGGTGGGATAGATGACGGAAGGTGGTTAACGGCAAAAATTGTCAGTTAGCCTGTAATGCAATGTAAAAGCCCCCTGTTGAGAAGGCGGAATCTTTCGGTGTATAATGTATATGTACGGCTGTGGGTCCACATAAACATAAAAGGAGACATCACGCATACTTTGCTCACGCCTCATTATTACTCTCTTCCACCTATATCCGAATCTATATATCTATCTATACCTGTACTATCATACTAATTAATTTTTTTTATATTAATATAAGTTTTTATTTTAAACTTTAATCAATTTATTAGACCAAACTCTTACCACTATTTGCGATCTTTTGATAAATTAACGTGTTGCATTCGTATTCTGATTTAATAGTAATTGAGTCAAACTACAAACAAATGCAAGAGTAACACGTAAATATGTTGTACCATTTCGTATCGCATTTCTAAGTGGACTTACAATTATTGATTATATGGATATATTTGTTTAAATATCTCTATAATTTTTAGACTTTATTATAGGTTAATATTATTTAAAGGAAAATTTAGTATATAAGTTCCCTTTATTGACATCTAGCCTATGAGTGAATACTTATAACAAAATTAATATTTATTTTCAAAGAATTATTTATAAATATGGTATATATTGAATTTTAGTAGAAAAAAAGTTGAATTGTGACAATTAGCAGATTTTCGTTAAAATAGAGTTGATATAAACTTGATATTGTACATAAAAATTGTTAAAATTTAACTAAAATGCATTTTTTTGTCTCTATTCAATAACTTATGTGGCACTATGTCATATTTTATAAATCAAAAGGGTGATATGTAAAACTACAATAATTTGAAAATATTTACAGTAATTTACCCTAAAAGTGAGTTGTAATAAAAATATTGTTTAGTATGTGCTATTAAAGCATCTTAATAATTTTACAAATAAAAACTGTGAAAATTACATTTGCTCATTTGCGTTTTATCTAGGATGATGAGGATAGTGTCACTTAAAACAAAGTTGCTATTTTTTATTATTAATTTCAATATATTTTTTCTTTTTTATAGTGAATTAGTTCATGAATAGTTAAATTAGCTAATTACATTAAAATATTAATGTAATGAGATGATCGTATTGCATTAACAATTTCGTAGATCACTTTAGAATAATCACCAAAATGCTGGAGTGACTTTGCCGTAAATTGATTTTTTCAATCATTGATCACACAGATTTGGGGTCGACTGGATTTACTTTCCAGTTCAACTCTCGACGCTGTTAAAATAATATTTTATGAATATAAATCACGATTCACAAATAAAAATTAATTAAAGCGCCCATAAACTGGTCCGATCATCTTGTTACCAAAAAGGAAAGCGGAAGTCATGATGAATGGTAGGGGTGGCAATTTTAAAAACGACACGAAAAAACGACACGGAACGACACGAAATTGACCCGAAATTGACACGATATTTCGTGTTCGTGTCGTGTTCGTGTCGTGTTTTTTTGACACGAAGCCGTGTCGTGTTCGTGTCTTAATTATGAGTCGTGTCGTGTCGTGTTATCGTGTTTTTTAGGCTTAAAATTTAAGAAATTATGGTTGTCGTGTCGTGTCGTGCCGTGTTATTTTTTATTCGGCCGTGTTCGTGTCAGCTAAAAAAAACACGAATTCGTGTCGTGTCGTGTCGTGTTCGTGTCCAAAAAAACCTTATTGTGTCGTGTCGGGTCAAAACAAGACTCACTTACCCGAATTGTCACCCCTAATGAATGGTATGGGGTCACGTGCAATGGATGGTGGCAGTGGCATGAAGGGGAAAGGATTGTGTGGATGGTCAAACACCTATCTGCCTTTCACTTTACTCGAAGCGGTTACGACGGACACAAACAGAACTTTATATATTCTCCAAAGTACCCTTTCACATTATGCAAATCATGTGTTATACCAAGTTGGTAAAGCTTAGGTAGGAGCAGTATACTAATTTAGGATATAGTTGTCAAAATAAGGGGTATTCAAAACAATCGGTATAATAATGATAAAGTATGACTAACTTTTTATTTATGGCGTGTAAAACGATTTTGTGACATCGGACACAATTCTAATAAGCGCATTCGTAATGATGGAGTATAAAGATACTAAAAATTGTAAAGATACAAAATGTGAGGTATACAGTGGTAGAGAAAAGTTTACGAAATTTGTAGAGGAAATGATAATCATTTGTTAGATTTACTGAACGGTTGCTGAATTTGCAAATGCTTTCTACGAACTTCATTTGTTCGTAGAAATTTCTACGAACAAATAAAATTCGTAATAAATATAAATAAAGATTCTTACGAACAACATTTGTCCGTAACATTTCCTACGAACAAATATTATTCGTAAGAAAAATTATTTTAATCCCTACGAACAATATAAATTCGTAGGAACTGATTTATGCTTTTCTATCATTCCCTCCATTGTGTACTGATTTATCTGACCAAAGGTTATATCACTTTTGAATTTGTTACTTTGCTGATTCAGACTGTGGATGCTCTAACAGTAGTGTGTTCACAATTTACGCCAATTGAGGCTACAACAATGGCTTTCGTGTATGTATCATGCTTACCATTAATTATTGGTGTGTTTTAACTTTTGACCTTTACTCACATTCTAATTATCATTTTTTGATCTAAGACATTATTATTTTTTTTAATTTAGTGATGAAAAAAATTTGTAAAAAATAATATCAAAACAAAACTGAAAACACTGACTAAATTGAAATGATAACATGTGAGACTGACTATGCATCTCAATATGGAACCAACCAAAGGCTGGTCAGTTAGCCAGCTGTCACTGGAAGTCCTCAATAAATTTGCTACGTATTTGTGAAGATTCATAACAGAGTTAGTTGGATACTTATTGTTACAATCATTATTGGAAAGTAATGTAAACCCGCAGAACGTCTACAGCATAAATCAGTTGCAAGAGGAAGGAATGAATGAGTAGGCTATATCTTCTCTAATCCTCTCTTTTAAATTCGTCTATTCTATTATGCCTCTATGATGGAAAAATTTGTTAAATAATATAAATTAGTTCGTTGTGAATTAATAAATTATAAATAAATGACTTTAAATCTAATTTTACGTGATAGTTGATAATATAAAATTGATGTTAAGATTTAATAAAAAAAAATATTAAAAACAAATGAAGAGAGAGCAACTACGAATAGGGATGAATCACCGGAATAAATTTTCTAAACTTTATGCGAAATGCTCATATTACAAATTGATGCATTTCACTTTTTTGTGAAATGCTTCAATTTTAGATTTTACACATGAATTAAAATTGGGCAATTAATGTATCATTTCATTGATGAAACCAACCGCAAATAATAGGTCAATTTGTAAATGAAAAAATTTATAAAAGATCAATTTACAATTTTGAAACAACCAAATGGGACCTTATCCTCTTATCTCAATATTCTGTGAAATTCTATTATGCATTTCTTCAAACACCTGTCAGCCATCTCAATGAGGGCACGACAATAAAGTCAAAATACCCTTTAAGTTTTCTACATACAATACTCCAAAGTTTTTATTTATTCACTACTATCACGTTAAGTCAAATTATTATTACATGTTATTACAATTCGACAGTTGCTAAAAATTTCCATTTGTCTTAGTGTTAATTACACTTGGGCTCTAAAATTTTACTCCCGTTTCACTTTACCGCCTAAACTTTCAATTTCAACACGTACCCCCTTGAACTTTCCACACGAGTTCAAATAATTCTCTACCGTTAACACCGTTAATTTTTGGACGAAAAAGAGGATTACGTGTCACTTTAAAATGGTATTTTGGTACTTAACCATATATATGTATGTTAAAAAGTAAAAACAAGTCTCTCTCTCTCTCTCTCTCTCTCTCTCTCTCTCCTCACAAAACCCATCAACCATGGCTCATCCATGACAGCCCTCTCTTCCCTCTTCATCTTCTTCTTCGTCTCTCTCTCTAACACACACATACACATAATACACACACAAACATGAACATGAACACGAACGCACAATCACATACAACCACACATACACGAACGCACGTACGCACTAGCCCACACACGAACACATAGATGAACACACATCTGGATTTTTTATGGATGCGCAAACACTTTTGGGGCTGATTTTGTAATACCCCGCACATGTGCATTTAATTATTAATTTAATTGGGAAAATTCAATTGGTTTCGATAAATATTAATTAGTGAGATAAGGATTAATATCTATCTATTATTATTTACTTATGTGTGATGAGTAATTAAAGATGTGAATTATATTTTATGTCGTCTATGAGTGAAAAGCGACAGATTATTATATTATTTCGTTAGAGAGTTCAAACGACAGATTTAAATTGGTTTATGGGCGATGCATACTATACATAGGTGTCGGGCTCGATTAATGATTTGATGGTGTATTTTTAGTTAGGTGACTCGGATGACCTTTTTAAGTGCACCGGTGATCTGAAATGGATCGAAATAGTCCAGAATAGGTACTGGGGGATTATAGTCGGGTTCCGAAGGCTTTCCTAGACGTAATAAGACCCGTGTAGGGGTATGGGGGTCTTTTTACCCTTAGGGCTAAACTTAAAAATGGGACTAGGGTGTGATTAAGGAGTGTTTAAGGTTTAGTGAGGTGGATGACGACCTCACTTTTTCTTCTACATAATTGAGATTAAGGGACAGAATAAGAGATGAGAAAAAGGAAAGAAAGGGAGAAGAGAGGAAGAACATTTCCACAATCATCTAGTCGGAACTCGTAAATATCCCCCAAACATTTCCACGATATACCCTGACCCAGATTTTGGAGCCGAATTGATTCACTCTGGGCCGAATCTATTCGCCTTGGAGGCTGAATCGATTCTCTTCGAGAATTAAGTAGAGATTTGAAAATTTTCAATAAAGGTTTATTCCCCAACATTCTATAATCATTTTTCCTAATCTCCATTAATGACTTCTAAGCTTTGTAAACCTCAATTTCATCAACTATGAATTCATATTAACTAATAGAGTACATCCACAGGGTTTTATAATCATTTTAAACATAATCGCACCTAAAATAATATACATCCCAAAATCACCAACTAAAGATTTCGGTCTCGCACACCATTCCATAGAAAATTCATAACTAATTAAAAAAAATAAAAAAATACAATATCGACGGCCAGCATTTGTAGTGAAAGATCTAAAATTTCATGTCCCGAATCGATTCACTACTAGACCGAATTGATTCGATTCTGAGAAGAAACCAGGACAACCTAATGTAGAAGGTGAGGCCTCCAAAACCTCCATTAGTGCCCAAACCAATCTTTAAAACAATATCCAATGGATACCCTAACCCAATATAAGTATATGAACATGTGTTTAAACCTTTTTACACCATATTATGGGTCCAACAACATCAAATACAAGATTAAAACTTAAAGGTTCAAACTTTGTAACATAATTTATCTTTAAAATAACTTAGGGTTTGTTCATCATCAATTCCAATCCTAAACCTCAAATTAACATGGGGATAATTCATAATAGTGAAGTTTCATTCTAAAACATCAATTATATTTCATATCTACATCATTTAATCCATCACTATTTTAATCATTAATGTACAATTACTCAGCGTGAGACAAATTCATATAATTCCTAATTACCCTAAAGCATAAATAATCATAAGAATTAGTCTCCAATATAATCAAAAATCCCAAAATCATATGAGAAAGCATGCTTATAAATCAAGAAACGCATTATTAAAGATATTGCAAGAAAGTTCTTGCTTTACGGTGGGGTATTGGAGAACTCATCTTGAATTTCCCCTTTGCTTTCTCCTCTCCAAACTTGCCTATTTTTCCCAAGTGTTTATGGATTTTAGGGTTAGGTTTAGTGGATGTAAAGTACCTAAATTAGGTGGTTTAACCCCTTTTTAAAACCCTAATCCCGTATCTCCCCATAAGGCCTAATTTAGGGCCCTTAAAAGATCCCAGAATGCTACCCAGAATAGCCCAAAATCTCTCTTAAGGGTAAATCTACCCCCTAGGACCAATTTATAACAATAAAAATAAATAAATGGACATCCTTATCATCCCAGAGTCCTGTCTAAATGATGTTTTCCATAACTCACGGTATTATCTCACGACATCAATAATTTGTTTACTTAATTAGTCTACGCGTACTCATTTTCAATTACCATCTAAATTATGCCAAATTATTATTATTAAGCCATACAAGTAATAACTACTTCTACTTATAAATTTATTAATCACTTAATAAATAATAATTACATTCCATGAAAATATGGGGTATTACACAGCACCAGTACAGACTCACCTGATGCCATAAGTGTGGGAGCGGATCAGGGAGGCCCTTTAGAAGGGACATCCATCGGAGTTCCAGGGGAGTGTGGACATAGTAGCAGTGAGCCAATGGAAGAATGACATCCAGAGGCATCTTCGTACGATTGAGTGTAGTGACACTCAAAATATGGTACTAACTACATTTAAGCTAGTTTGGGCAGCTCTAAAGTGGTGGGAGTTAGTTACCACATCAGATGAGAGAGGTGTTATTATTATTCAGGAGTTTTAGGTGTTGTTTGAGCGCACTTTATTTCCATCAGCTGTGCAAATAAGGATGAGTAAAAGATTTATGAATCTCACACAGGAGGGTATTGGCCAAGTATAAGAAATAATTCACTCCCCTGATGAACTTTGTGCTAGATAAGGTGAACACTAATGAGAAGAGGATTCTCACGTTCATCGACAGGATTACTTGGAGGATCCGACAGATCTGTTGAGAACCCGACATTGAGGACTTATACTGATGCCATTATTGTCGTGATGCTTCACTAACAGGATCATCCATTCCATATGAGGGGAGCGAAAAGGACAGAAGAGTCGAGCCAATAGGGCAAGACTAGGGGCAGCGGTGCTAGCGGGGTGCCACAGCAGTAGGGTAGGCAACATGAGTGGGGTTCCTAATAAGGGGACTCGGCTAATAGGTTCAAGCTGGCTAATGGTATTTATAGGCAGGGACAACAACATGCTGCTCAGGGTTAGCAGGGCTAGGGGAACCAGACTGGAGGCTAGTAAGGCCCTGGTTATTAGGGCCAACAGGGCTAGCGATAGGGGCAACCTCGTTAGGGCCAGCAGTCGACAAATTTTACATAAAGATGTTTCATATGTGGGGAGCAAGTCCACATGCGGCGTGCATGCCCGAATAGGGATAGGAATCAATAGTAGGATACCCCCAGGGGCAGAAGCTACCGTAACTTCCAGACCCACCAGCAGTTCCAGTATTGCAGCCTCTGCGGGGGCAATTACAGTTTGGGCGTGTGTATAAAGACCGTGGGACAGTTTTTTCGCCAGCACCGTCAGCGATTGGGGGTATGTTTCCTATCCATGGGCACATGGGTGGGTATTATTTAACACGAGAGATTCACATTCTTTTGTTAGCACTAAATTCACACAAGAGACAAGTTTAGTGGATACGACATCAGATACTATTATGATCGTGAATTCACCGTAGGGTAGCATGGCTCTCTTTCATTCCATCTGCAAGGGAGAAGGTGTGGATATTTAGAGGTTATGCTTAGTAATGGATCTGCTCATATTAAAGGTGTACGAGTATGACATTATTCTAAGTATAAACTAGTTAGAAATGTACAAAGTGATGGTGGACTGTTACAGTGGGACTATCGTGTTGGCTATTCTAGGAAAGGATATGTTTCTTGTGGCGATGAATCGTCCTGAGGAGGGTTGAGCACACATTTATATTAAATCGAGGAAGAGACTTCGGATCGTAGTGTTGTCTCGCTAGATTCGATCCCTGTTGTTAGGTACTATGATGGTGTGCTTCAGGAGATAT
Source organism: Sambucus nigra (assembly GCA_949130495.1). NCBI lineage: Eukaryota > Viridiplantae > Streptophyta > Magnoliopsida > Dipsacales > Adoxaceae > Sambucus > Sambucus nigra. The sequence goes on from OX422209.1 coordinate 595,325,371, forward strand.
CGGGTTACCGTCGAGTCGACAGATTGATTTTGTGATCGACTTAGCGTCGGGGACTAGGCGGATAGCACGTGCACCATATCGTATGGATCCTTTAGAGGTGCGAAAGTTGAGAGATCAGATTGATCTTATTTTAGAGAAGAATTTTATCCACGGGAGTACAACACCGTTACGATTCAGAATAAGTATCTGTTAACGCGTGTACTACAACAAATCCTGCGAATGGCCACGGACATGGTCCGTAACCATTGAAAGTGGGTCGCGCGGATTAGGTCTGTGATCATTTCGAGTGTGACTATTTTTGGTGGTCATGGCCCCAATCCCTGACCAGCTCCTTGGTCACGGTCCAAGCCTCTGACCTAACCATTTTATGCCCACAAAACATAGTTACTGCCCAAGTCCGTAACAAAACATTTATGCCCACTACGTGACCATTTAATTTTAAAATAAAAAGTTATAAACAATAGTTACAGTTGTATACCTTCACCATCTTGGTAATGGCTCAAGATGGACACAGCCCAAATTCGTGACTTAACCATTTATGTCCACAACAATGGCCACGAATTTTGGTCGTGACCATTTTTTATCCTAAAAATAATTTTAAAATAAAAAATAGCCACGGTCCAAATTCGTGACTATTTTTAATAATAATAAGAAAAACATTAAGAATTTTTTCACGTTCCTGCGGGTTACATTGGTCCCATGCGGGGTGTTCATAACTTTTACGGGGTAGTTTTGTGGTTGTTTTACGTTTTCACTCAATAACGGCATAATTTTAAGCCTAGGTCTAATAATTTGCAAATTTTCTTCATGCTTTTAAATCGGGAGTCCCGTGACTACGCGATAGATTTTTGTGAGTTACATTGGTCTCGTGCGGGGTGTTCGTGACTCTTACAAGGCCGTTTTGTGGTTATTTTTCATTTTCACCCTTTGACGACATGTTTTTAAGACTAAGTCTAACAGTTTACAAATTTTCATCGTGTTCTCAAACCAGGAGTCCCGTGACTATGTGGTCGATTTTGATGGGTTTCATTAGTCCCTTGCGGGGTGTTCGTGCCTCTTATAGGCCATTTTGTGGTTATTTTATATTTTCACCTTTTGACAACATATTTTTAAGCCTAAGTCTAATAGTTTATAATTTTTTATCGTGTTCCTAAATCGGGATTCCCGTGACTACTCATTCAGTTCTTACGAGTTATATTGGTCCCGTGCGGGGTGTTCATACATCTTACGGGGCCGATTTTTGGTTGTTTTACATTTCACCCTTTGACGACATATTTTTAAGCCTAAGTCTAATAATTTTTAAATTTTTGTCGTATTCTCAAATCAGGAGTCCCGTGACTACGCGGTCGATTTCTACTAGTAACATTGGTCCCGTCCGAAGTATTTATGCCTCTTACAGAGCCATTTTGTGGATGTTTTACGTTTTCACCCTTTGACGGCATATTTTTAAGCCTAGGTCTAACAGTTTGTAAATTTTCATCGTGTTCTCAAATCGAAAGTTTTGTGACTACATGGTCAGTTCCTGCGAATTACATTGGTCCTGTGTGGGGGTGTTCATGCCTCTTACGGGGCTATTTTGTGGCTATTTTATATTTTCACCCTTTATCGGCATGTTCTTAAACCTAAGTCTAACGGTTTGTAAATTTTCACTGTGTTCTCAAATCGAGAGTCATGTGACTATGCGATCGATTCCTGCAAGTTACATTAGTCACGTGCGGGGTGTTCGCACCTCTTACGGGGTCCTTTTGTTGCTGTTTTACGTTTTCACCCTTTTACGGCATGTTTTTAAGCTTAAGTCTAACAGTTTGTAAAGTGTTGTCTTATTCTCAAATTGGGAGTCCCGTGACTACGCGATCAGTTCCTGCAAATTTCATTCGTCCCGTGCGGGGTGTTCGAGCCTCTTACGGGGCCGGTTTGTGGTTGTTTTATGTTTTCACCCTTTGACGGCATGTTTCTAAGCCCAAGTCTAACAGTTTGTAAATTTTCTTCGTGTTCTCAAATCGGGAGTCCCGTGACTATGCGGTCGATTCTTGAGGGTTATATTGGTCCCGTGCGGGGTGCTTGTACTTCTTACGGGACCGTTTTGTTATTGTTTTACATTTCACCCTTTGACGGCATATTTTTAAGCCTAAGTCTAACAGTTTGCAAATGTTCATCGTGTTCTCAAATCGAGAGTCCAGTGACTACGCGGTCGGTTCATGCGGGTAACATTAGTCCCGTGCGGGGTGTTTGTGTCTCTTACGGGGCCATTTTGTGGATGTTTTACATTTTCACCCTTTGATGGCATATTTTTAAGCCCAAGTCTAACAGTTTGTTAATTTTCATCGTGTTCTCAAATCGAAAGTTCCGTGACTACGCGATCAGTTCCTACGACTTACATTGGTCTCATGCGGGGTGTTCATGCCTCTTACGGGGCCATTTTGTGACTGTTTTACTTTTTCACTCTTTGACGACATATTTTTAAGCCTAAGTTTAATAGTTTGGAAATTTGTATCACATTGTCAAACTGAGAGTCCCGTGACTACCCGGTGAGTTCCTACGTGTTGCATTTGTCCTGTGTGGGGGTGTCCGTGCCTCTTACGGGGCCGTTTTGTTACTGTTTTATATTTTCATCCTTTGACGACATGCTTTTTAGCCTGAGCCTAACATTTTGAAAATTTTGGTCGTGTTCCCGTAACTACGCAGTCGGTTACTACGAGTTATATTGGTCCCGTGTGAAGTGTTCGTACCTCTTACAGGACCGTTTCGTACCTCTTACAGGACCGTTTTGTGGCTATTTTATGTTTTCACCCTTTAACGATGTATTTTTAAGCCAAGGTCGAATAGTTTGCAAATTTTTATCGTGTTCTCAAAATAGGATTCTCGTGACTACGCGATCGATTCTTATAAGTAACATTGTTCCCGTGCGGGGTGTTCTTGCCTCTGACGGGGTTGTTTTGCATTTCACCCTTCGGAAGCATTTTTACAAGCCTAAGTCTAATAATTTGAAAATTTTCAGCGTGTTCTCAAATCGGGAGTTTCGTGACTACACAGTCAGTTCCAGTGGGTTACGTTGGTCCCGTGCAGGCTATTTGTGCCTCTTACGGGCCGTTTTGTGGCGTTTTTACGTTTTCACCCTTTGATGACATGTTTTTAAGACTAAGTCTATCAGTTTGAAAATTTTTGTCGTATTCTCAAATTGGGAGTCCCGTGGCTATGCGATCTGTTCCTACGAGTTACATTGGTCCCGTGTAGTGTGTTAACGCCTCTTATGGGGTCGTTTTGTGACTATTTCACCCTTTGACGACGTGTTTTTAATCTTAAGTCTAACAGTTTGTAAATTTTGGTCGTGTTCTAAAATCGGGAGTCCTGTAATTAAGTGGTCGGTTACTACAGGTTACTTTGGTCTCGTATGGGCTGTTTGTACCTCTTGCGGGGCCATTTTGTGGTTGTTTTATGTTTTCACTCTTTGACGACATGTTTTTAAGCCTAAGTCTAACAGTTTGTAAATTTTTGTCGTGTTCTCAAATAGGGAGTCCCATGACTACGCAGTCGGTTCCTATGGGTTACATTAGTCCCATAAGGTGTGTTCATGCCACTTATTGGGCCGTTTTGTTGTTGTTTTACAATTTCACCCTTTGACAGTATATTTTTAAGCCTAAGTCTAATAGTTTGCAAATTTTCATCGCGTTCTCAAATTGGGAGTCCCGTGACTACCTGGTCAGTTCCTTCGTGTTACATTGGTCCTGTGCGAGGTATTTATGCCTCTTACGGGATCGTTTTGTTACTATTTTTTGTTTTCACCCTTTGATAATATGTTTTTAAGCCTGAGTCTAACAGTTTGTAAAATTTCATTGTGTTCTGAAACCAAGAGTCTCGTGACTACGCGGTCAGTTACTACGGGTTACATTGGTCCCGTGTGAGGTGATCGTGCCTCTTACGGGGTCGTTTTGTGGTTATTTTACGTTTTCACCCTTTGACGACATTTTTTTAAGTCTAGGTCTAATTGTTTGTAAATTTTCATCGTGTTCTCAAGCTGGGAGTCTCTTGACTACGCGATCAGTTCCTATAGGTTATTTTGGTCCCGTGCAAGTTGTTCGTGCCTCTTACGGGGCAGTTTTGTGGTTACTTTATGTTTTACCCTTTGACGATATATTTTTAAGCCTAAGTCTAGTAGTTTGTAAATTTTTGTTGTGTTCTCAAATCGGGAGTTTCATGACTACGCGATCGATTCCATTGGGTTACATTGGTCCCGTGCGGGCTGATTGTGCCCCTTACGGGGCCGTTTTATAGTTGTTTTATGTCTCTCCCTTTGACGACATGTTTTTTTAGCCTGAATCTATCAGTTTGAAAATTGTCATCGTGTTATCAAACCGGGAGTCTCGTGACTATGCGATCGATTACTACTTGTTAAATTGGTCCCATGTGGGTTGTTTGTGACTCTTACGGGGCCATTTTGTTATTGTTTTACGTTTTCACCCTTTGACGACACGTTTTTGAGCCTAAGTCTAACAGTTTCTAACTTTTTATCGTGTTCTCAAACCGGGAGTCCTGTAACTATACGGTCGATTACTACGGGTTACATCGGTCCCGTGCGGGCTATTTGTGCCTATTATGGGGCTATTTTGTGGCTATTTTACGTCTTCACCCTTTGACGGCATGTTATTAAGCCTAAGTCTAACAGTCTGTAAATTTTCGTCGTGTTCTCAAATCGGGAGTCCCATGACTATGCGGTCAGTTCCTGCTGGTTACATTGGCCCCGTGCATGGTGTTCATGCCTGTTACGGGGCCGTCTTGTGGTTGTTTCACGTTTTCACCCTTTGACAACGTATTTTCAAGCCTAAGTCTAACACTTTGCAAATTTTTATAGCGTTCTCAAACTGGGAGTCCCGTGACTACCCAGTCAGTTCCTGCATTTTACATTGGTCCCTTGGGGGTGTTCGTGCCTCTTACGAGATCGTTTTGTGGCTGCTTTAGGTTTTTATCCTTTGACGGTATGTTTTTAAGCCTCAGCCTAACATTTTACAAATTTTTGTCACGTTCTCAAATCGGGAGCCCCGTGACTACGCATTCGGTTCCTGTAAATTTTATATTTTCATCCTTTGACGACGTGTTTTTAAGTCTAAGTCTAAAAATTTGTGAATTTTCGTCTTCTTCTCAAACTGGGGGTTTCTTGACTACGGGGTCAATTTTTGTGAATTATATTGGTCCCGTGCGGGGTGTTCGTGCCTCTCACGGGGCCATTTTGTGACTGTTTTATGTTTTCACCCTTTGACGGTGTGTTTTTAAGCCCAAGTCTAAAAATTTACACATTTCCATCGTGTTCTCAAACCCAAAGTCTCGTGACTATATGATCAATTCCTACGGGTTACATTGATCCCGTGTGGGATGTTCGAGCCTCTTACGGGGCCGTTTTGTTGTTATTTTATATTTTCACCCTTTGACAGCATGTTTTAAGCCTAAGTCTAATAGTTTGTAAATTTTCGTCATGTTCTCAAATCGAGATTTTCGTGACTACGTGATCAGTTCCACTGGGTTACATTGCTCACGTGTGGAGTGTTCGTGCCTTTTACAGGGCCCTTTTATGGCTATTTTACGTTTTCACCCTTTGACGATATGTTTTTAAGCAATCGAGTACTATGGGTTACATCGATCCTGAGCGGGCTATTTGTGCCTCTCATGGGGCCGTTTTCTGACTATTTTACGTTTTCATCCTTTGACGGCATATTTTTAAGCCTAAGTCTAGCAGTTTGCAAATTTTCATCGTGTTCCCAAATCGGGAGTCCCATGACTACGTGGTCGGTTCCTGCGGGTTACATTGGTCCCATGGGGGGTGTCCATTCCTCTTACGGGGTCATTTTGTAGTTGTTTTATGTTTTCACCCATTGACAACATATTTTTAGTCTTAAGTCTAACACTTTACAAATTTTCATAGCGTTCTCAAATGGGGAGTTTCGTGACTACCCGGTCAGTTCCTGCATGTGACATTGGTCCTGTACGGGGTGTTCATACCTCTTACGGGGCCGTTTTGTTGCTATTTTATGTTTTCACCCTTTGACGACATGTTTTTAAGCCTGAGTCTAACAGTTTGCAAATTTTCATCGTGTTCTCAAACCAGGAATCCCGTGATGATGCGATCGATTAGTACGAGTTACATTGGTCCCGTGCGAGGTGTTCGTGCCTCTTATGGGGCCGTTTGTTTTTATCTTTTTTTACATATTCACCCTTTAACGACATTTTTATAACCCTAAGTCTAACAGTTTGTAAATTTTTGTCGTATTCTCAAATCGAGAGTTTCGTGACTATGCGATCGGTTTGTATGGGATATATTGGTCCCGTGCAGAGTGTTCATTCCTCTTATGGGGCCATTTTGTGGTTACTTTGCGTCTCACCCTTTGACGGCATATTTTTAATCCTAAGTCTAATAGTTTGTAAATTTTCATTGTGTTCTCAAATCGGGAGTTCCGTGACTACGCGGTTGGTTCTTGTGGGTTACATTGGTCCCATATGGGTTGATTCTACCTCTTACGGGGCCCTTCTGTGGTTGTTTTATGTTTCACCCTTTGACAGCATGTTTTTAAACCTAAGTCTAGCAGTTTTAAAATTTTCGTTGTGTTCTCAAATCGAGAGTCTCATGACTAAGCGGTTGGTTTTTACGAGTTACAGTGGTTCCATGTGGGGTGTTCATGACTCTTACTAGACCATTTTGTGATTGTTTTACGCTTTCACCCTTTGACCACATATTTTTAAGCCGAAGTCCAATAATTTTTAAATTTTCATCGTGTTCTCAAACTGGGAGTCCTGTGACTATGCAGTCAGTTCTTGCTTGTTACATTGGTCCTGTGTGGGGTGTTCATGCCTCTTACGAGGCCGTTTTATTGTTGTTTTACATTTTCACCCTTTGACGACATATTTTTAAGCCTGAGTCTAATAGTTTGCAAATTTTCGTCGTCGTCTCAAATCGGAGTCCCATGATTACGCGATCGGTTTTTGCGGATTACATTATTCTCGTACGGAGTGTTCGTGCTTCTTCGAGGCCGTTTTGTGGTTGTTTTAGGTTTTCACCCTTTGACGGTATGTTTTTATGCCTTAGCCTAATAGTTTGTAAATTTTTGCCATTTTCTCAAACCGGGAGCCCCATGACTATGCAGTCGGTTTCTGCAGGTTACATTGGTCCCGTGCGAGGTGTTTGTGCCTCTTATAGGGCCGTTTTGTGGCTATTTTTTGTTTTCACCCATTGATGGCATATTTTTAAGCTTAAGTCTAACATTTTGCAAATTTTCGTCTTGTTCTTAAACTGGGAGTTCTGTGACTACGCGGTTAGTTTCTGCAGGTTATATTGGTCCCGTGTGGAGTGTTCGTGCCTCTTACGGGGCCGTTTTGTCACTGTTTTATATTTTTACCCTTTGACGTTGTGTTTTTAAGCCTAACAGTTTACACATTTTCATCGTGTTCTCAAACCCGAAGTCGCGTGACTACACGATCGATTCCTGCGGGTTACATTGGTCCCGTGAGGGATGTTCGGGTCTTTAACAGGGCCGTTTTGGGTTTGTTTTGTGTTTCACCCTTTGACGACATGTTTTAAAGCCTAAGTCTAACAGTTTGCAAATTTCGTCGTGTTCTCAAATCGGGAGTCCCATGACTACGCGATTAGCTTTTACGGGGTACATTGATCTCGTGCGGGGTGTTCATGCCTCTTACAGGGCCTTTTGTGGTTGTTTTATGTTTTCACCATTTGATGGTATATTTTTAAGCCTAATTCTAACAATTTGTAAATTTTCATCTTGTTCTCAAACCGAGAGGTTCGTGACTACGCAGCCAATTTCTGCGGATAATATTGGTCTCGTGCGGGGTGTTCGTGACTCTCACAGGACCGTTTCGTGATTGTTTTAGGCTTTCACCCTTTGATGGCGTGTTTTTAAGCCTAAGTCTAACATTTTACCCATTTTCATCGTGTTCTCAAACCTGAAGTCACGTGACTATGCAGTCGGTTCCTAGGGGTTACATTGGTCCCGTATTGGATGTTTGGGCCTCTTATGGGGCAATTTTTTAGCTGTTTTATATTTTCACCCAATGACAACATGTTTTTAAGCCTAAGTCTAACAGTTTATAAATTTTCATCATGTTCTCAAATCGGGAGTTTTGTGACTACGCGGTCGCTTTCTGTGGCATACATTGTTCCCGTTTGGGGTGTTCGTGCCTCTTACTCGGCCCTTTTGTAGCTGTTTTACGTTTTCACCCTTTGACGGCATGTTTTTAAGCCTAAGTCTAACAGTTTACAAATTTTGGTCGTGTTCGAAAACCGAGATTCCTATAACTACGCGATCATTTACTACGGATTACATTAGTCTCGTGCGAGCTATTTGTGCCTCTTACGGGGCCGTTTTCTGGTTGTTTTACAGTTTTATCCTTTGATGACATGTTTTTATGCCTAAGTCTAACAGTTTGTAAATTTTCATCGTGTTCTCAAATCGGGAGTCCCATGACTACACAGTCGGTTCATGCGGGTTACATTGGTCCCGTGCAGGGTGTTCATACCTCTTACAGGGCCATTTTGTGGTTATTTTACATCTTCACCCTTTGACAACATATTTTTAAGCCTAAGTCTAACAGTTTGCAAATTTTCATCGCATTCTCAAACTAGGAGTCTCGTGACTACCCGGTCAGTTCTTACGTGTTACATTGGTCCTGTGCGGGGTGTTCGTGCCTCTTACGGGGCCATTTTGTTGCTATTTTATGTTTTCACCCTTTGACGTAGGGTTGTGTTTCGGCCGGATCGGATCGGAAAATGACCTTTCGGAAAAAATTCCAATTTTTTCGGAAATAAAATATTTGTTCCAATTTCCTATCCAATTTTTTCGGAAAATCAAAAAAGTTTCCGAATTCGAAAATATCGGAAAATCGAAAAAAAATCGAAAAAATTCGGAAATTAGGAATATGGTATTTTTTTTTTTGTTCTGCCGCATGAAGACAGTATGAGAAATTAGAAATTAGTTTTTTTCTGTTCTGCCGCAGCCATCAATATAACAAATCAATGTAAACAAATCTGTAAACCTATAAACCGATCAATATAACAAACCTATTAAACCTATAAATCGATCCCAACAGATGTAAACAAGATCAAAATAAGTAGATGAAATAAAAAAGATGTAAACAGAAGTAAACAAGATGTAAACAGAGCATATAAACCGATGTAAACAGATCTGTAAATAAGTAGAAATAAAAAAAATAAACAGATAAAAATAAACTAGAAAAGGCTTACCTATGTTCGAGACTATAAGGGTCATGATGTAAACAAATATGCGCCGCCGAAAGTAGAAGAAAGGGGTTGGACGACCGTATAGAGATTGGGTCGAGAGAGAGAGGTGAGATATATGCACCGCCGAGGAGAAAGGGGAGAGATGAGAGAGAGAGAGAGAGAGAGAGAGAGAGAGAGAGAGAGAGAGAGATGTGAGAGATATTTTAATAAGGATATCATGCAACCCTAGTTGCTCTCTACTAACAGCATATATAAATATATGGGGTAAGGTAAAAAATAAAGAAAATCTAAATTGTACACATTCTTATTACATAAGGATATAACTTATAAGGTAAAAATATATATATAGAAAATATTTGGAAAAAATATTTGGAATATTAATCGGAAGATATATTCGGAATATTAATCGGAAAAAATATTCGAAAATTATATCGGAAAAATCGGAAAATCGGAATTTAAAACATAGTTCCAATTTCCTATCCAATTTAATTCGAAAAAATCGGAAATCGGAAAATCGGAAATTGGAAACCTTATATATGTTCCAAAATCGGAAAATATCGGATCGGACATCGGAAAAATCGGAATGTTCGGAAAAAAAACACAGCCCTACTTTGACGATATGTTTTTAAGCCTGAGTCTAACAGTTTGTAAATTTTTATTGTGTTCTCAAATCGAGAGTTCCGTTACTATGTTGCCGGTTCCTATGAGCATTAGTCCCGTATGAGGTGTTCGTGCCTTTTACGAGGTCGTTTTATGAATATTTTACGTTTTTACCATTTGACGACATGTTTTTAAGCCTAAGTCTAACAGTTTCCGTCGAGAGTCCTGATAATACGTAAATATTGCGTACTTCATCCTTCGAATCGACGCATTATAGCCCCTCGGGTATCTTATTCTCTATATTTATGCTCGTTAACCAGACAACCTCGGATTTCTATGTTAACATGTTTTACAGGGATTAATTGACCTTTTATAGGTATTTAGATGCTAAGTGTGAAGTTCGGACGCATTCCGCTCGAGTTACATACACGATCGCACGTTCAAGGGTATTTTAGTCTTTTCACGGCTTAGGAACTTGGCCCAACATCCACAAAAGTTGTATCCCTCCTCGCAAGCTTCGGTTAGCTGCAAACGGTGCGCGATTTCGATTCAGAACGAAGAAGTTACGACGATTTTAGCGGAGGAGAAAAATATAGAAACCAAAGCAGAGGGAAAGAGTTGCAGACCTGTAGCCATCGATCGATCGATCAAAATGATCGATTGATCAATCCTTCATTGTTTGGCAATCATGATGAGACAGTGGGCTTGATTTTTTACCATCGATCGATCGATCACAAGGGATCGATCTATCGATCCCCTATTTTTTGCAGATATTTTGGCTTTTATTTTCTTTTCTCTTTTCTTTTCTATTTTAATTCCACTTACTATAAATACCAATTTTGTTGTAAATATCAGATAGTCAGATATAATCAATTTTAGATAGTTTAGGTTAGGGGTTTGGAGGTTTGAGAACTCATTTTTTCATTTCTTCTTGGATTGACACCCATTTGGGTTTGTAATTTGTTCTTTCATCTTCCATCTCCATTAATATATCTTTTATTTCATTAATTCTTGCTTTCTAATTTAGTTTACATGCTTTATTTACTTGCTTTCTAGTGTAGGTTTATTGCGTTTATTTATCGCATTTTTATCATGCTTTCTAGCTAATTTAGTCTAGGTTGTGCCGGATTGAACTCACTCCGGGTTGACATGTTGCTTGGTTTGGGCGATGGTATTTACCGGTCTATTTCTAGTGCGTTTTCCTAGTTATTACGCCTAGGAGATTTGACGGGGCTTATCATGTATGTCCCGTACTTACGACCTTACGTGCGTAATTTTCGGGGTATTAGTTGATGCCAAAATCTTATTAGGCTTTTATGCGGATTTAGGGACGTGACAGCCCTTGGTTCAATTAACTGTCGAAACGAGACGCATTTATAATAACTCGTTGACCCATGTGATCATTTTATACTAATTAACTCGGGTGAGGGATATTCAACACACAACCTATAGTTTTATCGCTTTGTTAATTTAGCTTTATTTTCCCACGCCTAGATTAATCTTTCCCTTTTTCTCATCTTTTCCTTTTTAGTTTGTAATTTATCTTTTACACTTTTATTCGGGAGTATTAAATCCTATAAATTCTAGCAACTTGTCTCAGTGGATCTTTCGATACCCGACTTACCTCTATACTTGTATCGCAAGTGTAGTTGTAATTTAGGTTTTTGTATTATCGCGGTGAAACAAAAACAACGACTGTGTCCTTACACGAACACACCTTTCACGTGGTGATCAAGTCTTGTGACTACGCGGTTGGTTCCTGCAGGTTACATTGATCCCATGTAGGGTGTTCGTGCCTTTTACGGGGCCATTGTTTTACGTTTTCACCCTTTGACGCCGTATTTTTAAAACCAACAACTAATAATTATCCAACAACTAAACCAAACAAAATCAATAATTATCTCATACTCCTTCTAACATAATATCCAACAACTAATAATTATCCAACAGTCAAACCAAACAAAACTAATCATTATCCCGTACTCTTTATATCGTATAAAAGATAAGATTGACAAGGATATTATAATAGGATACAAATCATATTAAACATTCATACATCAAAATAAAGTTCTAATACAGTGTCAATATCATAATAAGATACAAATAAGATTCATAAGGATAAAATAATATTTTAATATTCAGTCTTCCTTTAAATCAACTAAAAGATCCTTCAAATTAGGGTTGTCATCAAGAGCTGACTGGAAATCTTTTAGAGCCTTTAATGCATCCACTTGAGTAGTCATATCTTTTGGTGCATGCACAACAATAAACCAATTGACATCGTTTATGCACTTCGAGTAGAATACCTTCTTAACGTTCTGAAGGGAAGAAATAAAAGGCTTATTGACTATGCGATCTTTACTCTTCATCTTTGATAAATCTACCATAATAAGTTTGGAGTCAGAATCAACTTTGCAACCATTCATAGTATCCTCCACCATTACGCAATCACAATAAAATACGTTTTTTATGAAATCTATGTAATCAAGTTCTAGGATTTGTTGGATTATCCCATAATAGGTTAGCACCGTATTCTTTGGATTTCAATCACTTTTTCTAGCGATGCAGGTGGTCAAGGAAGAAATTGATATTCCACTATTTTGCATCAAGAGTTTTTCCTCATATGTAGATGAAATGAAATTAAAACCGTTGGTGCGGACTTTCTTAAACTCTTTCGCACGAAAACTAGGGCCTTTTGCAAGGCGTGCAAGCCTGGAAGAGGCATCACCTATTTTTAAAAGTTGCATTTATTAATGAATTTGTATTTGGGCACGTTTTTATTACACAGAAATAAATAACCGCACACATAAGATGTGAAAATTACATCTTTTGATACCCATGCCCTAAAATCAGTTATCGGCCAATTTCTCCTTTGATTTTTGGAAATTTCATTCTCGTACTTCCTACCGATAAACTGTAAAGTTTAGATCATAAAAAATAAATACATATAATCAAAGAAGAAAATTCAGAAGATACTCACTCTCTCAAGTCTTCAACTTCATCTTTCGATTCGAAGGCATAACGAGTTGCTTGCTCGTATTGTATATTTATGAGTTTCACCTACGTAGGGCTCCCAAATGGTAATTCATCCTCAATCTCGTCAGGTTCCTCGATCACTCATCCTCCGTGAGGATTGAACCTCCTCCCCTCTTATTCTAGCATATGTTCCCTATCGTATAATAATGTTTCCACAGTTATGTATTCTTCAGCAATTGGCCATCTAATATACCGTGTATTATGTAATCTTTGAAGGTTTTCATCAAACGCTCAAAAGGATACATCCAATGATACCTAACGGAACCACATAATAAAGCTTCATCGCATAAATGCACAAGCAGGTGGATGCTGATATTATCGGCTAAAGTTGATTTTGAAGTTTTAATGTGCCTTATGTTTACCACTTTTGCACAAAGTAGGGTAAAACATAAACTGATTTTCATAATTGCCTGACGGAGATCTTTGTGTTCAGCGAAGCAATGCCGAAAAAACAAAGGGATTAATTGGATGAATACATGCTAGTCGTGAGACTTGTGTTGTTTTAAGTCATTCGCATGGTAGCTTACTACCCTGAGTAAATTACCAGAACAACCCGTTGGTGTCTTCAAGTTGAACAACGTGTTTAAGAGGATCTTCTTCTCACTAGTAGTTAAAGTAAAAGCAATCAGAGGGGTAGAAATTCTTCCTATTATAGGATTATTTTTTAACCAGAGTTTCTTCTTTATTTTCATATCCCATAGATCTTGGCGGGCTCGCTCTCCATCTTTGGAATGAGATCCACCCAGACATGTTCCTATCAAACTTGGGGTGTTTGCCTATGTACTTATTCCCCCCAGTCGCAGCCACCACCTTCTCCTCAATCTACGAACCAAAAAGTTGAGCAGATGGCATCCGATGCTCATAACCAATAGGATAAAAGTTAGACTTGTCATTCCTAAAAGGGTGACTGCTCGACAGAAATCTACTATAATTCGTGTAACTTATCTTACTACTATGTTGTGGCCAACTGGCTTCAGTTTCCCCCACATATGGGAGATCCATAATAACCATGAACTTCACAACCGGACAAGGTCCCATAAGCAGGAAGGTCGTGGATCGCCCACATCACCATTACTTTAAGTGTGATCTCTTCACCCTTGTGAGAGTAAAAATTCGTCACGCCTTTATGCCACAACTCTTTAAGTTCTTTGATTAATGGGGCTAAGAATATATCAATATCATCGCTTGGAGCCTTCAGCTCGAGTTTCAATAAAGATAAAAATGTGAACTCCTTTCTCATGCACATCGTCTAAGGGAGACTTAAAGGCGCTATGAGATCTGAAAATAACTCTGACTAGTACTTAAATTACTAAAAGGGTTAAACCCATCGGTTGAGATTGCAAGACGAATGTTGCGCAGTTCCTCTTCAAATTCATGGTGTCGTGCGTTTGAAATTTTTCAGATGAGTGAATCAACCAGATGACACATCAAATTTTAACCCACCTCGCATCGAGCGTGTCATGTCATGGACTCCGCTATCCACGGTACAGTAAAAAACCGCTTTAACCATGGCCCGAGTGGAGAATACTTCAAAACCTTTTATGGGACTTGTGAGAACTTTCGATATTTTGCTGCTTCGTGCTTTCCATTCTCACAAATGATGTAATTAGGCTCACCGCATACTGGACATTCATCCTTATCTTCGTTCTTGTTGGGGTATAACATGCAATCATACTTGCATGCATGAATAGATTTTTATTTCAGTCCCAAAACCTTAAATCTCTCCTTCATAGTAAGATAATTGTTTGGTAACGTGTTCTCTTTTAGGAGAATTTATTTAACCCACTTAAGAATTTCGATGACGCTGTTCCCAGGAAAACCAAATTGACTCTTCAAATTATGCAAACCAATCATTGCATATAATATCGAATGATCTTCATCACAATCTTAATACAACGATCTAGCCGCATCGGCTTTCAACCGTATATATTCCCTGTCTCCTTGTAGTTCAGTATCAAATTGCTCATTGTGCGCATTATTTGTATCCATAGGTTGGTGATTTTGGTCGTGATGAACTCCGTAATCATCGTTAATTTGGTCGGTCAATGGATGATGTGTTGACGAATCATTTACCACTTCTACTCATTGGGGTTCTTTTACGTCGTTGGTTATTGATAATTCTTCGGGAATATAAGGTACATGTTTTTCACCATGGAATGTCCATTTGTTATAGTCTTGACGAATTCCTTACTTTATTAAATGTAACTCAACATATTTTAAGAATTTATATTTTCGTTCATACAATGGGTGCATGGACATGGAATCTTCTCATTTTAAGGTTCTTAAAAGCGTAGCTAATAAATTCTTGAACGCCTTTAACATAACTATTAAATAGTCGGTCAGTTTCCCCCCCACACTCTTTGTATTGTGGAAAATCCATTTTATAATCTTCAAATTGCAGTCCTGTGTTAACATGATAAAATAAATATAGTTTCAACCACGCACCAATCAATTAAAATAAAGCACTTATATAGTGTCAACAACTCACCAATCAATCAAACTATGCATTAACTTAAATATAAAACACACTAATCAACGATACTACACAACCACTTAAACTTAAATTAAATAAATTTGTCTAGTGATATTACTACAACATAAAAAAAATATTACTACATCTTCATCAAACAATAAAGTGGCCAAATGATAAAAGAGTTTAAATAATTTTTCAACCCATTATCTTCTCCATTGTTAGCATGCACAAGCACAAGCACATCTTCGAAACTGCCATATATTATATCAACCATGATCTGACACTCAACCTCCTAGAAAAGGCCGACTAAGTACTAAAGTTCCTACTTGAGTGGAGATGAACATTCACACCCTAACGATATTTTTACCGCTCAGGTCCTTCATATAATATTTCTCACTATAGTCCCGTGGGTTGTTGACGATGATCTAAGAATTGTGACATGCTGAGGCGTTGAGAAGGGGAATGTTAAAGGAGGAACCGACATTTTTGAGGGGAATGAAGAAGGAGAAAATTTTTGAGTAGGTAAAAGGAAACCGAGATACATTGGAGGCTGTAGGGGTGTACGGACGGTTAAAAGGGACACAATTTGTGCAAGTTTCTCATTCATGCCTCCCAATTCATTTCGAAGCCCCATTACATCTCCTTAGGTCCTAGAATGATGTTCATCATTGGATGAGGAACGCTTATTAATAGAAGAAATCTCGTCCACGAGAGATGCGGTGTGTTTGAATTTTATTTTTAGCATATGCGACCCCAAACCTCCCGTCCTCTCTATTTTGTCATTCCCCAAGGTCTCTGCGAGGGCATTATTGTCAAGGTGCTTGAAGTTAACCGACTAATCATAAACTCTATTGATTCTAGGGTCTTATCCAAGTGAGGAGGGAATTTATTATCTTTGCTTACGTCTTGCATGCACGTACAAGTTGGCCCGATTAGATATCTTTCCTTCATTTGGGTTAATGTTTGTATTTCTCCACCATTTGTTCTTTAAATCTTCGTAACATTTCGAGCCAAGCCGATGGACATCAGTTTTTTTGGCTCTATTTTGATTATTTCTCTCCCTTTGCAACATTTTCGAGTCCTTCGCCTCATTTTCGCAAAAATCATTCCATTGACCAATTGATATCTCAACGTTCGAAGTGAGTTTGTCTTTGAGTGCCATAATGTCAGAGCTCGATGCCCCCTTAGGGAAATGCTTATGCCTAAGGTTTCTCTGATATGTTTGGAGTTGTTCAGCAATCCGAGAAAGAACCTTATTTTTTGAGTTTATGAAAAATGAAAACCATTTGTTGAGTTATTCATAGATGTCATCTTTAACAGCTTGATCTACGAGGTTTTAATTGTCATCTCCTCCCACTCGCACATTCATTTTTGCCAAGGACAAACACTGAGCTTTAAACTGTTAAATGTGATTCTTATCCCCTCTGGGGTTATTTCCCAATAGAGATAACCCATTGGGCTTCTTCTCAACTGACCCGACAGTTTCAAGAGCGTTGAGCGTGTTTGTTGGATTAGTGGGAGTACCTTACCTACTACAACTCGAAGTAGTGGAGTGAACTATTAGTGGAGTTGAGTATTGCTCACCAATTGGTGATGAGAATTCTCCCTGGGGTGGTGTCCTCTCGTCGATTGGAGCGTTGTGTCCATTACCGCACGACATTATCTAAAAAATTGATAAAAGTTCAATGTGTGTCTATAATAATTGCATAATTTCAAAGTTCAGTATGAAATTATAACAACTAAATAATTTTTTTGACCATATATAATCTACCTTTTATTGTAAGACTTTAATAAAAGTTCAATGTGTCTGATCTCCATCAAGTTGGGATTCGTTTTTAAAAACCTATGGATTTTTGCACGTGGTCAATTAGGAGGAAACGTATCTATAATATATGCATAGATGTCAGCGACATGAACTCGAAATCTCATCCTCTTCAGCCAATTGGCAAGATTGAGTTTGACATGTATATGTCGTGAGACATCATAGTCATCCTTAATGCTCTTTGTATGTAATTGTATCCATAATGGTGAATTTTTTTTATGCCTTCTCTAATAGTGTAAGCAAGGTCAGTACTCTATCGAGATTATGTACGCGAAATATATATTGCACAGCTTCATCCCAGCATTCTGGTAGGGAAAATAGAATACGATTGAACAAGAACTCTTGTTGAAGATGAACTCCATGATTTACATGGTAGTTAAATTGTTCGATCTTCCTATTCCCATACCAATAAATCGGAGTACCCTCTAAATGAGGCTCATTAATGAAAGAGGTACGAGTGCGACCCAATTGCAACCTTTCATACTTTTGTTTCCAATTATTATCACCGTGACTCATTTTTCCTGAGAAAAATGAACGAGGGCATGAATATGATTCCTATAAATAATGACTCTAATGAATCATTAACTAGTTAGGTTAGTTTGATTTAGATTTTGAATAATAACTACCCTTCTCTTCACCTAGTGCAATTTTAATTTATTAGTTATTATGTACATGGGCGTGAATCCTGTGCATGTTGGATCTCACCGACGTGAAATCCAAACAACAACTCGTTGTATATGACACAAAATTAAACCGTATGATTTATTGCATGCTTATGTGGATAGATTGAAGACGATTATGGCTACTTTATTTTCATGCTAAGATTTCAAAATGACAACACTCAGTATACACACACAGTATGTACAAATATTATGTTAATAATTATTCCCAAAAAATAATAGCATATCAAACCACACACATATAAAATTATAATAAACCAAATAGTTATATATACCTACTTTTATATATTTTTTTACAGAATTGTCCCTTACACGCATGTAGACACACACATAAATACACACACACACGCAATATATGCAATGTGTGTGTACACATACTTTTATATTTATTTTAATTTTTACCCAAATAATTATATATATACCTACTTTTTTTAATTGTCTCTTACGCACACACATAGATTAGACAATACACACACATACACAGTATACACATATACATATATAATACACACATATACTGTATACACATACATACACATTACACACACACATACACGTATACAAATAAACATACACACACGTATACACACATATGAATATATACACATATACACATAGAAATACACACATATACAAATGCACAAATACCCGAATATAAAATATTAGGGTTTAAGTGTTACCTTTGAGATTGAGAGAGAAATTGAATGAAAAACTTAAGATTGAGTGAAAGGTAGATGAAGTCTCCTAAGAGAGGGAAAGGGTTGAGGGTTTCAAAATTTTCAAGTGAAAATGAAAACTGGTCTGGGATTTTAGTTTAAAGACCCTGGTCATATCCCTGAGCCGTGACCACAAGGTGTGACCCCCCTTTAAATTTAACACGTCAGTCTGAAAACAAGAAGATGGTCATGGCCCAAAGCCTTGACTCCTAAATTTTGATAGTCACGGCCCAAAGCCGTGACCAGTTAAGTATGTATTTTAGTTGTTGGTCACGGATTTGGACCATGACCCCATCTGCGACCACACTTGAAGGGAACTTTGGCGTAAAATTGCCGCCATAATGGTCACTCACGTGTGATGAGTGCATTATTTTGTATTAATTATTCCCAAATATAGACCTTGTTAAGCCCGTTGTATCATAAATAATGAGCTCTTAGAGTCGTTTTCATAAAATAAAAGAAAAATGCAAGTTTGAATAAAATTTGAGTTAAAAATGCAATTTTAGTAACTCCAGGAGATGCAACTATAATTTTAGAACTTTATGGGCCTGAAAATAGTTCTTAAATGTTTATCTAGGCAAAATAAATTTCTCCCTAAAATTTGGTTGAATTTGGAGTTAAAATGGAGAAGTTATGAATTTCGGGGTCTAAAATGCAAATAAGGGTAAATTCATAATTTTCTAACTTTATGGGGCCAAATTTGAATTAATATCATTTTTTTTATATTTTTACAGGTACATCTGAAGTTTGGTGAAGATCTGAGGTCATTTGGTGAAGATTTGAAGATTGTGGGAAGAATTAAAAGAAGTAAAAAGTCTTGGGGCCAAAGCATGAAAAAATGGAATTTCAGAAATGTGACACCCTAACTAATTAAATCTCGGGTGATCAGTCCTAAATTAAATTAAAACAAGTTTCTTAGTTGGTTCATTCTTAGCATAACTGTCGAAAACTTTTTAATTACTAATCACCTAAGTGAAATTAGACCGGTGCCAAATTTTATCTCTCATTAACCTAAGACAAATTACTCATGCGGAAGTAATAGATAAACATTCACAATAAACTATGAATCAAACCATGTAGTAATATATAAAGGATAAAATCTTGCCGAGTCAATATTCAGCTAAAGTCCAAAACTGCTATATAAAACCAACATGATCCAAAACTGAAAATCTGAAATAAAGATTGTGGACAGCATGTCCCAATAGAGAGTACTATAATGAGATCCTACACCAGATCTGAATAGATGAAGCATCTATACAAAGTCCTGTCAACCTCCACAAAGATGCAGTTACGAGTCCCTAGACAGAATCGTCAAAGTTTGTCGTCCCTATGGCTGGACACCTAAAAGGTTTTGAAAATATTTTTATAGCAAGAGTTAGTACTCAAAACGTATTGAAAATATTTTGCAAGTGATTATCATAATAAAATGAGTTATTGATTACACATGTTAAGATTTCGCGTACACTCTCTTGAGTTACCTCACCTCTCATCTATCGTGCACACATAATGGGACACCTAGCCCACCTAGCTATGCTACTCGAGCTAACTGAACTATAGTATTCAACTGAACTCATCTATACGACTAAGTTACCATTCCGCCCACTTAGTATATAATAGTAACCATATCTCATGATTTATATACTTAGATAATTGTTCACGCCTTGTTATCTTTCACCGTTTTATAATTAAGTTTTCCTACTTAATTTGATTTTAGATGTATTCACGGCATCTCATTATCTACTAACTCGCACAAGTAGATTATTAATACAGTATACATTTCACACACAACATATACTTATAAATTCATTCATTACTAATATGTCCTCTTAACACACATCAAGGACTCTTGGTTCGGAATGGCCCATCGACACCAAGTAAGATTTTGGTTCGGAATGTCACCTCGACCCCAAATGTATATCATGTAGTGGTTCGAAAAATCACCTCGACCCCACTAATATTAGTTCGGAATCCTACCTCGGCCCTAATATAGGCAATTATACATTAGGTATTATCTCCACCTAAGTATCTATATAATTCAGTAGGTATACACGCAACCTAATAATAGTGTTCGTACATAATATTTTATCTTTGATATTCACCGTACTTATTTATTTACGATTTATCTCACTATCGTATTTTAATTGAGTATTCACACAATTCTAAGGGCCCTAGTTACCCCTCCATTCATTTCAGTAGTTAAGCTATCTCTAACCTACTGGTATACTCCTTGGGGTGACGTTTACTCTCTTCGTAACTCAAATCCCAAATTTTCGATGCACTATTTGATCGGTTTATCCTCGTCGATCCATCTCTTTGAATCTTTCACTCAATGATTATAACGGACCACCCACTATACACCTACTGGTCTTCCCTCAGTCCCTACATAGGTACAATATCACCCCTAAGGTTCCCCCAAAGTATTGACAAACGATTAGAACTCAACCAACAAAAGAACCCATAATTAGTCTGGGTCGATTGATCGACATTCATCAATCGATCGATCGATCGAGCAGGTGCAGGTCGTCTTCTTCATGTGTTTTCTCACCATTCCCAATTATTCAACTCAGATGATAACACACCAAACTTACAACCAATGATTTCTAACCATTCCTACGTACTCTAGAATGATTTTCAACGATTTAAACATCATAAATCTTCATAAATTAAGCCCAGAATAATTCAAACCCTCAAATAATTCAAGAACCCTAAAAATATGTTCTTCCCATATTTTCCTTCCCAACTAGTTTGTGGTGCAAGAACTCTTTGAAATTTTCACCAATTCTTCCTTAGGCTTTGAGAATGATCTCACTTCTCTCTCTAATGGTTCTCTTTTGTGTTATGAGGTTTCTAACCCTAACTCCACTTTTAATGAGCTAATAAAACACTCCAAAATTCGTAGGTCACCTTACCCCCATATGCCAAAAGACTAAAACACCCTCGTACGGTCCCGATTTAGCTAAAAAATACCCCGGTACCCAACTAGTACCCCCTAGTATACTATTCTGACTAATTCGACCCATTCGGAATCATCTGTGACCTCTAAATCATCATTTGAGTCACCAAAAAATATTTTTCACATCTCATCCTCAATTTAGTCTACACGTTACACTCGGTTGAGGTATAATAAAGTACGTCCATATCTCTCGCTCTGTCGTACAAATTAACTATCAATATTTACTATTCACACTTAGTAAATTTCAATCATAATATTAATCAGTTTCTATCTCTCGATTAATATTTAATAATAATAATTATCATTAAATAATATTAATTACTCTACTCACGTAATTTAAATTAAAACGTATTTTCTATTTAATTACCCAATTAATTTAATTCTAAATACGTAGATATAAACAGAAAAGCCTTGCAGCCTGGTGGTTGTGCGCGTGTCCTAATAAGCAAGAGGCCTGGGGTTCGATTCCTCCAACCTACACTTAATTTTTTAGATGACATATGCCATATCATCCATGAGCCACGTCATTTACTCCGCCCAATCATCAGCTGCCACATCAGTCAATCTGCCACATCATCATTGACCAGTCAACAAGCCACGTCATCAATCCAAGTCCTTCAAAGATGAATCATTCAAAACCAAATGTTATTTCCATTGATTGATCCGGTGGAAAAAAATATGTTCAGATAACTCCAAATTCAAAGAACCACCAATCATAAAGGAAGTTTTTTATTTTTTATTTTTTATTTCCCTTTTAAATTATTTTTTGAATTTTAGAATTCATATAAATCAATTAAAAAGGAATTTTACACCCATCCAAATACCCTACCCCTAAGCTTATAAATAGGACCATTGGGTTCATTATTGTTTTACAGAGAGTTGTAGAGAGAGCTTTAGATATAGTTTTTGGTTCCTTATTTTGAGAATATATTTTTATTGAGGGCCAATAATTATTTTGTGGGAGGAATCTTATCAAGAATATTTGTGACACACCATTTGTAAGTTTGTTCATTTAATGCAAATTAGTATTCATTCTTACAAATTTATTATGTATACAATTATGCTCGTTTAATTTTCTTAATATGACTAGGTGAAATTTATCATGTGTGATTAATATTGTATGTGATTTAAATTCGTTTTTGTTCCCGATATGTGCTAAATACTTTTTTAAAAAATCGGTATTCATTTAAAAAGACACGATAGTGCGTTTTAAACCTTCGATATTGTTTGAAAAAAAAATCATTTTTTCATTTTAAGTATGAGTACTTTTTGATGGGTTATACTTTTATTAAATTGATTGATAGCCCATGCTTAAAGACTATATTTTGAAATTTAAAATTGAACCTTTTAAGGAAATAGGGATTTTAGGTGTCTAAATTTAGAGATGTTAAATTTTATTTTGTACTTGTAATGTTTTTTTTTCGAATTAAATACGACAATAGTCGATTTTATTTAAGTTATAAATCGAGAATGACGAATTTAAATTATTGAACAGTGTTAGTTAAAGGTGATAAATAGATCCAACGTCCTAATTTTCACGCTCCCTTGATTATATCTCGCGTACTCGTACTTTTTATTTGTTTTGCTTAGTTAATATCACATCCCAATTCCAAACCCATTTCATCTAGTTGGACATTCATAATAATTTTTAACGATTTTTTTTTTATAAATCGACGTGGGTTCGACCCGTACTTACACTCGCTATTCTATAATAGCCCGTGCGCTTGTGGTATTTTATAAAATTGACAACAACTTTTTGGCGCCGCTGCAGGAAATTTGTTCGATTTTTTTTTAAAAAAAACGTTGCGACTTTCGGACTAGTTTTTTTTACTTTTCGCATTTTTGTTAGTAAAAATTCATCAAAAAAAAAAGTAGAAATTTCTGGGGAAAAAAATCAACAACAATATTTATATTTTTCTGGGTTAAAAAAAATCTGATTTAAGTTTTTTTTTTTAATAAATAGCACTTTTAGTGCTAAGTTTATTCTAAAATACATTAAAAATTTGAAAAAACTTGAAAAAAAAAATTCTAGAAATTTTCCAAATTCGTTTTTTTCAGTAGGTAGACCCTAAAAAAATAAAAATTCTTTTCCCCAGAAGTAATTCTATTTTTTTTCCAGTATGAAAAAAAATTGTTTCATAATTGTGCTTTGTTTTTTTTTTTGTGTTAAATACATCACTAGTGCGTGTGTCATTTTTTTTGTTCTTCTCTTTTCGTTATTTTTTTAGTGCATGTGTCGCACTTTACGTTTGGTGTAGTTCTTTTTTTTCAGGAGCGTATTAAAAGAAGAAGAAGAAAAAGAAAAAAGAAAAAGAAGAAGAAAAAAAGTGAAGAAAAATTCAAAAAAGTTTTAACGGTGCGCGAACGTGAAGAAAAAATTGTGCAATCTTGCCAGGAGTATAAGGAACTCTCGAGGACGACTAAAACGTAGGTGGCATTTCCCTCCGATCGACGTCAACTTAAACTTAGGCCCGACGTAAACAAGTGACCTTAAAAAGTCAACGTCGGATGTACGTTTTTGTGTTCTCCTATGTGATCTAATTTAACACGTTGCATAAATTGACTTAAGGATGAAACCCGTATGAAAGATAAGGTGGGGATTTCATCACCCTTCCTTGGCCCGAAAATCACTAATTAACTCAATATTTGCATATCCTGAGCCATCACATTTAATTGAAAATCAAGTAGACATTGGCCTTAGTATATCACATAACTCATAGGCAACTTCTTAACGAGACTATAATTAAAAGCTACTCCAACGCGAACTTGTCAAATCGATCCCGTTTCACCTTGTCTATGATTGGGGTTTTTTAAAGTGTCTTCGTACCGTCCACCTACCTGAAGAAAAAAATGGGATTAGAGGCAATAACCATAGTTGGTCGTCTTTTAAATTCTCCCTTGTCAAAGAGTACGAGCTGTCTAATTAGGGAGATTAATTTGGAGACCCCTGTGTCGTCTATTAATCGCGGAAAAACTAGATTTTAAAATTGAAATTCCCCTCGTCTAAATTAAATATTTCAAATTGCTTTGTGTTAGCTAAGAATTACGTGGTTTGAGTCAATTTTTTTTTTAATTTTCTTCACATAAAAAAAATAAAAAATAAATTCGAGTGAGCTCGGCGTATGCGAAGTTGGTTTCGAGATCATACCGGTCGTTTGTCGAGTGTGGAGTCTAGCATTTTCGATACTTACGTAGGTAGATTTTCGATTTTCACCAAAATGGGAGACGAGTTAGCGCCACATTCCCTTAAAGATTACCTTTATCCGACTAGGTCGAGTCAACCTTCATGCATACGTCTACCCGATCACACTGCGAATAATTTCCTATTCCATCATGGAACAATCCAAATGTTGCCCGTGTTTTGACGTACCGACAAAGAGGATTCTTAACTTCATATTCGGGAATTCGAGGAGATATGTGGGTCCATTAAGTATCAACAACTCATCGATGATATTTTCAAACTTAAATTGTTTCCATTCTCATTGAAAGACAAAGCCAAGAGTTGGTTTAACTCGTTAACACCCGAATTGATCACCACTTGGAACCAAATGAGTGTCGCCTTCCTGCAAAAATTCTTTCCCAACCAAAAGACGACGTCGATATGTCACGCCATCAACACATTTAGCCAAAAGGAGGGAGAAGCCTTATGGATGTATTTGGAGAGATTCAATAACTTCCTACTACAATGTCCGCACCATGGGATTGAGATGGGATGCCAAGTCCAAATTTTGTATGAGGGGTTCGATTGTAACACTCGAACTATGCTCAAGTCGTTATGTAACGGTGATTTTACTGGAAAAAATGAGATTGACACGTGGTATTCCTAGAAGCCGTAGCGAAAACGTCCCAGCGATGGGCACCCAATAGAGATTCTAAGCCCACCACGTCCAATGAGGGTTTTGCTCACCAAGTTGAACAAAGTTATGATTTAGATGCCAAAGTGGCCATATTGTCCCGACGTTTAGAAGCTTTAGAGACGAGCAAAGAGGGTAATCGAACTGCATATGTGAACGTTCAACATGTAGGTTCCCCTATGTGTATACTTTGCGATACATTCTACCATTTAGTCGAGAATTGCCCCCACCATTCCGGTCCACAAGACAGTTACCGAGCAAGACAATTCCCTCTACTAAATAGGCCAAAGTATGACCCATATTCCAATGCATACAATTCGGTATAGAGAGACCACCCCAATCTTTCATGGTCCAAGGGTCAATACCAAGGAAGTGGAGGTCAATCTTCCAGTAACCCACCCTAGAATGCTACCGCACCCTCGAATCCCTCATCCCAAAAGATCCAGTCTTTAGAGGATTTGATAAACCCTCTTGCCCAAAGTACCCTTCAATTCCATCAAACCACTCAAAATTTCCTCCAATCCACCCAACAAAGAATGCACGCGAATACACAAGCCATACCAAACTCGAGGTTCAAATGAGCCAACTAGCTAATGCATTGAGTGAGAGAAATAAGGGAACATTCCTGAGTCAGTCCGAACCCAATCCAAAGGGTAACATGCCTAGGGGTCAATTTTTTATTCAAGACGGCAATAGCGCGTCACACACCCAAGAGCATGCGAAATCCATCATCACGCTTAGATCCGGCAAGGAAATAGAGAAAAATATTTCACCACCTACCGAGAGTGAATCCGAGAAATGTAAGGAGAAGGAAGATCCACCCGTGGATCCAACTTCCTCCTCACCTACCTTTCGAGCCATCTATAGAGACCTATGTCCCAAAAGCTCCACTTCCCCAGTGTTTGGTGCCATAAAAGAAAAAGGCG
This sequence comes from Sambucus nigra, assembly GCA_949130495.1. Lineage (NCBI taxonomy): Eukaryota > Viridiplantae > Streptophyta > Magnoliopsida > Dipsacales > Adoxaceae > Sambucus > Sambucus nigra. Next base: position 595,351,669 of record OX422209.1, read on the forward strand.
CAAGTTGATAAGATGTTGGAAGTATTCAAGCAAGTAGAAATCAATATCTCACTGCCTGATGCTATTTAACAAGCCCCATCCTACGCCAAATTTCTGAAGGACCTTTGTAGCTTCAAGAGAAGCACCAACGTACCCAAGAAAGCTTTTCTCACTGAGCAAGCAAGCTCAATCATTTCTTATCGAACTCCCATCCAGTATATGGATCCGTGTACTCTAACGATCTCTATCAAGATAGGGGAGCACCTCATCGAGTAAGACCTTCTAGATTTAGGAGCAAGCATGAATCTTCTGCCATACATCGTGTACGAGAAACTAGGTTTGGGGGAGTTAAAATCGACTAGGATTACCTTATCCTTAGCCGACCGTTCTGTGAAAATACCGAGTGGTATTGTTGAGTACATCATAATTAAAGTGGGTAACTTTATATTTCTTGTCAACTTTGTTGTCTTGGACACCCAACAAGTGCACAATCATATTGCACAAATCCCTGTTATTTTGGGTCATCCTTTCCTCGCCACATTTGATGCCGTCATTAGGTGTCGCAGCGGCCAATTGAACCTATCCTTTGGGAACATGACTATGGACCTTAATGTGCTCAATTTGTCCAAACAACCACCCGATGACGATGAACCCGTGGATGTTGACATGATTGATAGTATCGTCTAAGAAACTTTTGAGCAAACTTATAATGACGATCCTTTAGCATCTTGTCTTGCCTTTTTTGGGTCCGAATTAGATGTTGAACAATCCATCGAAGAAGTCAACGCCCTCCTCGACTCTGCCCCTATCATGGAAGTAGAAAATTGGAAGTCTAAACCTGAGCCCCTCTCACTTTCCTCATTACCTATTCCACCCTCGATTGAGAAATCTCCCGAGCTTGAATTGAAGCCACTGCTTAAAACGCTCGAGTATAGGTTCTTCGGACCTTCTGAATCCTTACATGTTATCATCGCGTCTGACTTAAACAAAGAACAGGAAGATAAATTATTACGTGTTCTTAAAGAACACAAGGAAGCCATAGGATGGACCATAGCCGACATTAAGGGGATAAGTCCCTCGGTGTGCATGCATAGGATACACTTAGAAGATAATGCTAAAAATTCTCGTGAATCACAACGTAGACTTAATCCCAATATGAAAGAGGTCATCCGAGCCGAGGTGTTAAAATTGCTCGATGCGAGTATCATTTACCCCATCTCTGATAGCCAATGGGTCAGTCCCGTTCAAGTGGTCCCTAAGAAATACGGTGTTACGGTGGTAAAAAATAACGATTATGAGTTAGTACCCACTAGGATTCAAAATGGTTGGCGAGTGTGTATTGATTATAAGAAGTTGAACGTTGTTAGACAAAAGGATCACTTTCCTCTTCCTTTCATAGACCACATGATAGAGAGATTAGTCGGTTATCCATATTCTTTTTTTCTCAACAGTTACTCTGGCTACAATCAAATTCCCATTGCTCCCGAGGATCAAGAGAAAACCACTTTCACGAGTCCATTTGTTACTTTTGCCTACCGACGCATGCCCTTTGGATTATGCAATGCACCCGCCACTTTTCAGCGGTGCATGATGAGTATCTTTTCGGATATGATGGAGCGATTTCTCGAAGTCTTTATGGATGATTTTTCTATATTTGGGTCTAGTTTTGATGAGTGCTTCCATTAATTCACCCTCGTTCTAAAGTGGTGTGAGGAAAAGAACCTTGTGCTTAATTGGGAGAAGTGTCACTTTATGGTCAAATAAGACATAGTGATAGGTCACATCATTTCTGACAAGGGTATTGAGGTTAATAAAGATAAAATAGATCTCATTACTAATCTCCCACCCCCTAAAACCGTGCGTGAAGTTCGGTCATTCTTAGGACACGTCGATTTCTATCGACAATTTATTAAGGATTTTAGCAAAATCTCTTGACCATTGTGCAATCTTCTTGCCAAGGACACACCCTTTGAATTCACCGATGAATAACTTCAAGACTTTGATAGGATAAATAAGCAATTGACATCTGCACCTATTATGAGACCTCGCGACTAGAATCAGCCGTTTGAGATCATGTGTGACGCTTCCGACTATGCCAGAGGTGCGGTTCTAGGCCATCGTAATGAGAAACTTCCTCACGTCATCTATTATGCTAGTGGAATTCTTAATGATGCGCGATTAAACTAATCTATAACTCAAAAAGAGTTCCTCGCTGTTGTTTTTGCTCTTGAGAAGCTTAGGTCTTACTTGATAGGATCCAAAGTTGTCATTTTCACCTATTACTCGGCCCTGCGATACCTTTTGTCTAAAAAGGATGCTATGGTCCATCTCATTAGTGGATCCTATTACTGCAAGAGTTTGACCTTGAAATTTGAGATAAGAATGGATGTGACAATGTAGTGGTTGATCACTTATCTAGGTTAACCAATGAATCATTTGATAACCGGTTACCCCTAAATGAGTCCTTCCCCGATGGGCAATTGATGCTTGTCTCTTAGCTTCCATGGTTCACCGATATTGTGAATTATCTTGTGACAGGTGAAATGCCTCCGCATTGTCCTAAACAAGATCGTTCTAAATTTTTAAAGGATGTTAAGCATTTATTTTGAGATGACCCGTATCTATTCAAGTATTTTCCCGATCAAATCATTCGGAAGTGTGTACCCGATCATGAGATTCAAAGTGTAATCTCTTTCTGCCATGACCAAGCTTGTGGAGGTCATTTTAGTGCTAAAAAGATCGCTGTAAAAAAATTTCAGTGTGGATTTTATTGGCCCACCATTTTTCGTGACTCGAATGATTACAGTGGGAGTTGTGACCATTACCAATGGTTAGGAAAGATCACACGTAGGAATATGATTCCCTTAAATCCCATTCTGATTATCGAGGTTTTTGACTGTTGGGGCATTGATTTTATGGGTCCATCCCCAAATTCCTACAGGAATCTCTACATCCTTTTGACGGTTGATTATGTATCCAAGTGGGTAGAAGTCATACCGTATAGGACGAATGATTGCCACGTGGTGGTCAAATTCATTTGAGAAAATATTTTCTCTCGTTTCAGTACGCCTTAAGCCATCATTAGCGATCAGGGAACCCATTTTCTTAATCGATCCTTCGAGAGTCTTATGAAAAAGCATTCGGTCACGCACAAAGTAGGATGTTCGTATCTCCCTCAAACCAGTGGTCAAGTAAAAGTTTCCAATAATCAAATCAAGCAAATCATCGAGAAAATAATGAATCCAAACCGAAAGGATTGGTCCTTAAGGTTGTTGGATGCATTGTGGGCTTATCGCACTGCCTATAAAACACCTCTTGGTATATCTTTATATAGGCTTGTCTACGAAAAATCCTTCCACCTTCCGGTAGAGTTAGAACACAAGGCCTATTGGGCCATTAAGACCTTCAATTTCGATTTACCTGCTACGGGAGAGGTTCGAAAACTGCAACTCAATGAGTTGGAAGAAATTAGGAATGATGCGTACGAAAATGCAAAATATACAAAGAGAAAATGAAATGTTCCATGACAAGTCCATCCTATGGAAGTCATTTGAGCCCGGACAGAAAGTTCTCTTGTATAATTCTAGGTTGCATTTCTTTCCCAGTAAGTTGAGTTCTAGATGGACCGGTCCCTTTATTATTAGGACAGTCTACCCACATGGGGCGGTTGAGATAGAGAATCCAAAAAATGGCGAAATTTTCAAAGTTAACGGTCAAAGGTTGAAGCCATATCTAGAATTGCGAGATCAAGAAGTGGAGGACATTATCCTCTAAGATCCTGTGTACCAAGAGTGAACATGAAATTGGGTCATTGTTGTGTCATAATTTTCGTTTTATAAGAATTGTGTGTTGAAAAAAGTCCCTCGTTACGGTAATATCTTTCCCGCCTTTTAAATTTTTGTCATGTACATTGAGGACAATGTAGAAATTAAGTTTGGGGGTATTGAGGTCATTTTTCTCCGCTTTGAAAAAAAAATCAGAAAAATTTCAAAAAGATTTTAAATATAATTTAGTTTTGAAACGATTTCTTAATATAGAATTAATTCATGGATATCTCAACTTATGAAAATTTTTACACATTAGCCATATAATATGATCGAAAATGGATATTGAGGCGAAAGTTAATATACTTAACGAATAAATGTGAAGATTTTAGACTGGTGAGATTTTGTGCCATTCATCGTTTTCGAGAGATTTAAATCAATCCGAGTTAAAATAACTCAAACTTTCCTTCAGTGACAAATTCGTTGATGATGTCCAATTCATTGATTTGTTCAATTATTGAAAACAAAAGGTCAAAATATGAATCTTAAGCACTAGAAGTCTTAGTAAGTCGTCTTGAGACACAAATTAACTTAGCAAAACTTGAGAAATGAGATTAGGCCATTGTTTGAAAACCCAAAAATTAAGCCCAAACTCCAACCTTTTTACATTATTACATTGCAAGCCCATTTGAGCCCAAAAGAAAATAAGCCTTTTATGAAACCCACTATCCTACCTAACTCCAACTGTGAGTTTAAAGCCCATAAAAAGAGCCATACCCATTTTCTAAGAATACTAGGATAAAATTACGGTAGGAAAAAGGCCAAGAGAAAAGGAGGTTGCAAAAATAATGTGTGAAGAGAAAAGAAAAAAGGGGAAGAAAAAAAAACAAAAAAAAAGACGAAAAAAATGTGAGTTTGAAAAGAAAAAGAAAAGAAAAATGAAGGTGGAAGAAAAAGTGCCTAAAAGTCAAAATACCGAAAAAAACCTCTATATTCTCATAAACTTTGAACTCCAAACAACCATTCTTTCTAGCCAAAATTTGAGCCTACAATACAATCAAAGAAAATCTTAATCGATCTCAAGTGAAGTTAGTTAAAGTGTGGAGAGAAGATGAATAGGATCTATGGTGTGATTCAATGTTTTCAACAAGTAATTGATTTTCCCTTCATGAGATCATATTCATTCATTATAAAAAGTCCATTTTTCATCATGTATATGTGAAATTCGTTCATTTAAATTTACTCTTTTATTCACATATACCGAGAGAAAAATAACCAATTTCTGAATGTTTAATTGTTAGTGCATTCCGTGATATTTTTAAATCAAGACGAACTTTTGGATAAGAAATGTAACGATCAAATCTTTTGAAATGGACGGTTATATTGGCTATGCACACATACACGATAAGCTGAGATTGAAAAGTGAAGTTCTGCTATATTTATGAAGTTTGCATTCAAACTTTGTTATATTACTTTTAAGTATTTTGTATTGAGTCAAGGTTTTGAATTTTGTTGGTATATTCACTACAAACTCTCACAAGACAAAACTTGTCCACTAGGGTAACCTAGAGGTTTAACAGCGTGTTACACATTCTAAGTGCAATCGTGATTGCTACGAAAGTGAGTTAGATTTTAAATTTTTTAGTTTTGCACGAGAACTAGCAAAGTTTAGGTTTGGGGGTATTTGATGAGTGCATTATTTTGTATGAATTATGCGCAAATATAGGCCTTGTTATGCCCGTCGTACCATAAATAATGAGCTCTTAGAGTCATTTTCATAAAATAAAAGAAAAGTGCAAGTTTGAATAAAATTTGACTTAAAAATACAATTTTAGTAACTTCAGGGGGTGAAACTATAATTTCAGAAACTTTTTGGGCCTAAAAATAGTTTTTAAATATTTATCTAGGCAAAATAAAGTTATCCCTGAAATTTGGTTGAATTTGGAGTTAAAATGGAGAAGTTATGAATTTCGGGGTCTAAAATGCGTATAAGGGTAAATTGGTAATTTTCTAAACTTTATGGGGCCAAATTTGAATTAATATCATTTATTTTATATTTTTACAGGTACCTCTGAAGTTTGATGAAGATCCGAGGTCATTTGGTGAAGATTTGAAGCTTATGGGAAGAATTAAAAGAAGTAAAAAGTCTTGGGGCCAAAGCATGAAAAAATAGAATTTCAGAAAACTGTTTGGTTTATAATTTATTATAGCAGATATATAAACAGAAAAGGCTTGCAGCCTGGAGGTCGCGCGCGTGCCCTAATATGCAGGAGATCTGGGGTTCGATTCCCCCAGCCTACACTTAATTTTTCAGATGACAACTGCCACATCATCCATCTGCCACGCCATTTACTCTGCCCCTGCCACGCCATTTACTCTGCCCAATCATCATTAACTAGTCAACAAGTCACATCATCAATCCAAGTCCTTCAAAGATGAATCATTCAAAACCAACTGTTATCTCCATTGATTTATCCGGTGAAAAAAAATATGTTCAGATAACTCCAAATTCAAAGAACCACCAATCATAAAGGAAGTTTTTTATTTTTTATTTCGTAAACCCTTTTTAAATTGGTTTTTGAATTTTATAATTCATATAAATCAATTAAAAAAGAATTTTACACCCATCCAAATACCCTACCCCTAAGCCTATATATAGGACCCTTAGGTTCATTATTTTTTTATAAAGAGTTGTAGAGAGAGCTTTAGAGATAGTTTTTGGTTCCTTATTTTGAAAATATATTGTTATTGAGGGCCAATAATTATTTTGTGGAAGGAATTTTGTCAAGAATATTTGTGACACACCATTTGTAAGTTTGTTCATTTAATGCAAATTAGTATTCATTCTTGCAAATTTATTATGTCTGCAATTATGCTCGCTTAATTTTCTTACTAGGACTGGGCGAAATTTATCATGTGTGATTAATATTGTGTGTGATTTAAATTCGTTTTTGTTCCCGATATGTGCTAAATACTTTTTTAAAAAATCGATATTCTTTTAAAATGACGCGTGAGTACGTTTTAAACCTTCGGCATTGTTTGAAAAAAAATCATTTTTTCATTTTAAGTATGAGTACTTTTTAATGGGTTATACTTTTATTAAATTGATTGATAGCCCATACTTAAAGACTATATTTTGAAATTTAAAAGTGAACCTTTTAAGGGAATAGGGATTTTAGGCGTCTAAATTTAGAGACGTTAAATTTTATTTTAGACCTCTAACGTTTTTTTTTAATTAAATATGACGAGAGTCGGTTTAATTTGAGTTATAAAATCGGGAATGACAAATTTAAATTACTGAACAGTGTTAGTTAAACATGATAAATGGGTCCAACGTCCTAGTTTTCACGCTCCCTTGATTATATCTCTCTAAGTCTTACTTTTTATTTGTTTTGCTTAGTTAATATCACATCCCAATTCCAAACCTATTTCATCTAGTTGGACAGTCACAATAATTTTTAACGAAAAAAATTTGTTAAATCCTCGTGGGTTTGACCTGTACTTACACTCGCTATTCTGTAATAGCCCGTGCACTTGCGATATTTTATAAAATTGACAACAACGTGTCACGGCTATGGGTCATGACCACCTTCAAGAGGATCCATGACCACACTGGGTCATGGACTTGGTCATGCCAACATTTGATATGGTCACGACGGCTGGTCACGGATATGGGTCGTGACCCCCAGGTCGTGTCTATTCGTAGGATTTTGTGTAATGATATCGATGACTTGCTTGATCAGCTGAGAGGAGAACCGTACTTATCTAAGATTGATTTGAGATCAGGGTACCATCAGTTACGTATCAAGGAGCATGATTCCCTAGGATCGCGTTTTTGACGAGGGTCTTATGAGTTCAGGGTTATGCTCTTTGGACTAACCAATTCTCGAATAATTTTTATGGATCTCATAAACAGGGTAGTTAGGCACTTCTTGGATCAGTCTATCATTGTCTTCAATAATGAAATCTGGGTTTATTCTCGGACAAAGGGTAAGCACGCAGAGCATTTGCTTATGGTTCTTCAGAATTTATGGGACCACCAGTTATATGCTAATTTTGAGAAGTGTGGATTCTGGTTGCGGGAGGTGCAGTTTTTGGGTCACATAGTCTTCGAGAGAGGAAGTTATGTGGATTCGAGTAAGGTGACAGCAGTGAGAGAGTGGGGTCAGCCCATGACACCAACGTAGGTTCCTAGTTTTCTGGGGTTAGCAGGTTACTACCCCCATTTTGTTAGAGGATTTTTTAAGATTACGGATTCCTTGACGAATTTTGCTCGTAAAGGAGTACCTTTTGTTTAGGATGACCACTGTCAGTTAGCTTTTGATGAGCTGAAGGACAAGTTGACTTCAGCACCAGTGCTCACATTGCCTAGGGAGAAATGAAGTACTTTGTTTTTTACTAATGTTTCATTATAAGGAATTAGGGGAATTCTACAATTGGAGAAGAGGTTTATATCTTATGCACCTCATAAGCTTAATCCCCATGAGAATAACTATCTCACACACGATTTAGAATTAGTGGAAATTATCTTTGTCTTGAGGATTTGGAGACACTGTCTTCTGGGGGAGAAGTTCTGGTTGTTCGTGGACCACAAGTCACTTCAATATATTTTCACACAGAAAGCGTTGAATATGAGGTAGCGTAGATGGCTTGAATTCGTGAAGAATTACCAGTTTGATATCCAGTATCATTTGGTAAAGGCTAATGTCATGACAGATGCATTGAGTCATGTACCGACAGGTCTGTTCCCAGTAGTGTGGAAGGCGAAGTGGGCTCAGCTTCGTTAGAACGAGGATGAGGTAGTCTGGGCCTATATACCAGTTATGACCGTCACACTCCCTATAATTTTGAGGGTTGTGAAGGCTCGAAAAGGGGATCCTTCTTGTCATGAGAGGATATAACAGTCATTGGCGGGCGGAGCATAATCCTACTAAATCAGTTCTGAGGGTGGCTTACGCTCCAATGGGACGTTGATTGTCCCAGATGACGAGGACCTATGACGCACAGTTATAGAGGAGGTGCATGGGTCATGATTCTCGGTGCAATCCATAGGGGATAAGATATACTAGGACATGAGGATACAAGTTTGGTGGGTTGGTATGAAGCGAGACATAGCATAGTTTGTCTCTACGTGCACCACTTTTCAGATGGTGAAGGTTGATCATCAGAGACCAGTCGGGGTTTTGCAGTCGTTGGAAATTTTGGTATGAAAATAAGAGAGTATATTGATGGACTTCATCATTGGGTTACTGATGCCGCGAGGTGTCACGGTTTCATCTGGGTTATTATGGATCTATTGACAAAGGTAGTCCATTTCTTACTTGTTCGGATGGATTACACGAGAGGATAATATGCCTAACTTTTCATTGCAGGGATAGTGAGATCGCGCGGGGTGTCGCTTAACATTGTTTATGATCATGATAAGATCTTTGCATCTCACTTATAGAAGAGTTTTTAGGAAGGGATGGGAACGGAGTTACGTTTGAGCACTATGTATCACCCACAAAACGATGGGTAGATGAAGAGGGTTATCAGATTTGGAAGATATGCTAAGGATGCGTATTCTGGATTTTAAAGGAAGCTAGGAGCAGTATTCACTGTTAGCAGAGTTTGCGTATAATAACTCGCACCAGTTCACTATTGGCATGGCACCTTTTGAGGCTTTGTATGGGAGACCTTGTTATTCACCCTCATGTTGGTTAGAGGTGGCAGATAACAAGCTTCTCAGGTCGGACGTGATTCAGTATACGTTTACGAAGATTGATTTAATCAAGAGTCATATTCAAGTAGCTCAAGACCGTTAAAAGAGTTGCATCGATGATAAACAGAGACACTTGAAGTTTGATGTGGGTGATCAGGTGTTGTTGCGAGTATCTCCCATGAAGGGAGTGATGCAATTTGGGAAGAAGGGAAAGGTGGAGCCTAAGTATATCAGGCATTTTTCCATTATTCAGAGGATAGGGTCGGTTGTGTATAGGTTTGTCTTGCCGGAGCATTTACAGAGGATTCATGATGTGTTTCATGTGCCGTGGTTGAGGATGTATCTCAGGGATAACTTGTCTTACTGGCATATAGCTATAGAGGAGATAGACTTGTAGTCGGACATTTCTTATGAAGGGAGACCTATTTGCCATTTTAGACCGTAGTGAGCGAAAGCTTCAGTCAAAGATGGTACCGTTAGTGCGTGTACAGTGGGAACACCACAATGCCACCGAGTCGATGTGGGAGCGCAACGATGACATGCGAAAAAAGTATTTAGAGCTCTTTGTAATAGGTGCGTTCAAATTTCGGGGACGAAATTCTGTTATTAGGAGGGAGAATGTAATATCCCGTACTTTTATGAGTACTTAACTTCCACGTGTGCATTTAATTCTTAATTAAATTAGAAAAATTAAAATGGTTTCGACAAATATTAATTTCAAAGATAAGGATTAATATTTATTATTATTATTATTATTATTATTATTATTATTATTATTATTATTATTAGTAGTAGTAGTAGTAGTAGTAGTAGTATTATTATTATTATTATTACTACTATTATTATTAAGTAAAAAGAGATGTGAATTATTACTATATGTCATTTATGAGTGAAAAGTGACGAATTATTATATTATGTCATTGAAAAGTTAGAACAATAAATTTAAATTGGTTTATGGGCGACGAGTATTGTACGCACGTGTCGGGTCCGATTAATTATATAATGGTGTATTTTTACTTGTGTGACTCGGATGACCTTCTTGAGTGTACTAATGATCCAAAATGGGTCGAAATAGTCTAGAATAGGTAAGCGGGAGTTATAGTTGGGTTCTAGAGGCTTTTTTGACATAATAGGGCCCGTATGGGGGTATGAGTGTCTTTTTACCCTTAGGGTTACACTTAAAAAAGATATTAGGATGTGATTAAGGAGTATTTAAGGTTTAGGGAGGTGGATGACAGCCTCACTTTTGCCTCTGCATAATTACGATTAAAGAATAGATTAAGAGAAGAGAAAAAGAGAAGAAATGGAAAAGAGAACATGGAAAAAAGAGGAAGAACATCTCCGTATTCAATCATCTAATGGTGACTTCGAATTTAGATCCATAAGGAAAGTGTTTACTTACTTTAGATTGCAATTTCTGCAATTAATTATGTTCATAATTAATTAGGAACAAATCTGAGATTTAAAAGATAAAAACTTTGAGAATTAATTGAAGAGATTTAAGTTGTGTTTAACCTCTGATTATATTTGATAATGAGTGATGATGAATAGAGGAAAAATTCATAATATTAATCTAGGTTTATGATTATGAGCATGAGAATAATGATAGAGTATTAGAAATCAATAAATTTCAAGATTTGATTAATTATGAGTTGAACAAATTGATTAATGTTTAGAAATCCTAGTGTTTTAATAAGGGATTCGGGTTTAGTTTGGTGTTATAATGCTTCTGGGTTAGTTATATAATGATACGAGAAGTCAATTTGTGGTTTGGGACCTCCATTGGAGGGTTTAAGAGGTGAAAACTCAAGAAAGAAGATGATTGGGAAACCAGTAAATGGAATCGTTTCGCTGGGAGCGAACCGATTAGATCTGCCAAGAGAACCGATTCAATTTGTGGCCTTTCTAGATTTTTGTTACGCGTTGTTTTGATCCATTAGAGCTTGGTAAATGGGTGTATGGGCTTCCGGGGTAGATTAAACTACTGGGGAATATTATCAGGGGCTGGTATGTGTTAGGTCAACGGTTAGATGGGCTCGGGTGAGACAAATCGAAATTCAAGTGAGTGAATGCTTACAGGTATAATCAAAAAGTCGATTCGGACTTCGGGACTGGTAGACTAGTATGCTGTGGAATTTCTGTACGAAGTCAGTACTATATATATATATTGCTTGTTTATATAGAACATACCTACTCGATACTGCTATCGTTAGGAGGTTGCGCGTAATGGGCAGTCCACCCTGGCATTGACTACCACGTGTTGGATTGACTCCCTAGGCCTTAGTACTGTTGCATGGCCACTATCCATGTGTGTGGATAGGTGTTGATTTGGAGATCAGTTGGGTGTGATGAGATATGGTTGCGACCTCGAATGTATTTTTAAGACCGCCTTTGTTGTCTATGTTTACGTTTGGATTCGGTGGTGAGATTCTGACTAGGTGGCCAAGTTGTGGTACGTGGCATACCCAGAGTTCGATAGCAAACGAGGGATGCATCCGCAACGTCCAGCTATGGGGATGCGATTTATACGTATATAGAGAGTGATGTGCGCGCGCGCGCGCGCGAGATATAGTGTGTATATTTATTTATAACATGGGTGTAGCTATGTTATTGTGTGTATTTATTTATAACATGTGTGTAACCATGTTATTATTCATGAAAATATACCTAATGAGGGAAGTATATATGTTTAACTTATGGTTTTTATTAGTGGGATGGGCAATGATAGTGGTTATTGTCCTAGTTAGAATTGATAGTATAATTAGGATAATAAAATGAATGCATTATGTGTGCATTGTAGATGCGGGGAGGTTTAGTCTCATGTGAGTGCGAACGGTAAATTAATTGTGAAAGTAATATATTGCATGTTTTTATTTAAAACATTTAAATACTTGCAAAATATTTTCAAATATTTTCGGGCTTTAACCTGCTGGAAAATCTATTTTTTTTTTCAAATCCCCAGGGGTGCAGCAGCAGGAACAGCAGGGTTAGTTTTTTCATGTCGTTGTGAGCAGTAGCTATGGAGGCTACGAGATTTATTGTAGTCGCCTGAGTTTATTTCTATTTATCTAGGATTCATTTACAGTTCCAATTTTATTTTTGGGCACGTTGTCGTAGTTGGATAGGATTTTATTTATGTTCGAGATATTCATTACTAATCGTTATTTATTTATGTTAGACGATTACTTGTAGTGACCAATGGTTTATTCGATTCACGTTATTTATGTATGCATGTCAGTCATTCTATCATTTTACTGTATGTATGGTTTTATTGGTTCCATATTTATTTTACTTATTGCGACAGTGATGCTAAGAATGAAATCATACTAGATTTCTGTTTTATTTTAATAAAAGATTGATCACCCGGTATTATAATAGGCGGGGTGTCACATATTTTTGCTTGTAATATGGATGGTTTTTTATGGACATAAAAAAACACGAGCTCTAAATTTGGGTTTGTTTTGATTAACAAATCGATTAATTTTTTGTTAAGAATTGGGGCTCATTTTGAAGAATATTTAGGGTTTATTTTTGGTTGGAAGTTAGGCTAAAAATTGGGAGTTTATATTGGAATTTTTGCAATACGTTTTTTTCATTTTTTTTATTTGTGGTTTAAATCCTGTTGTTGTGGCTATATATTTTTTAAACATGATTGTTTTATTTCATAAATATGTTTTTTCATCTAGTAAATACGTTTTTTATTCCGTAAATATGATATTTTTTATTCTTATATCCAATGGAAACATGTTTTTTAATTTCCTTCTAGAGAAATGAATTTTTTTTTAAATCCTAGATTTATTTTCTTTTATTTTAGATTTGCCATATTTTGATTTTCGAGTGTTTTTCTGTAATTTTAAAATTGTTTAAGTGTACTTTTTTCAAATGTTTTGAATATTTTTTTTATATCATTTTCATATTCTGTAAAAGTTTTTTCGATTTCTCAAATTTTTCAAAAAGATTTTTGTGTTTTTCAATATGTTTTTGTAATTTTTACCATTTTTACCTTTTTTGTAAATTTTTAAAAATATTTATTCATTTTTTTGGCAGATATTTTAAAAATATTTATTAACTTTTCACAATTTTGTTATTTTTTTATTTTTGAATGTTTTTATATATATATTTGAATTTTTTTAATATTTTTTGTAAAATAATGTATATATATATATATATATATTTTGCAATATCCATATGTTTAAAAACTACAGTATTTTCTAGTTTTTTTAGCACGATTTTTTATTATTTTTTGAATTTTAATTGGAATTCTATTTTTTTAATTGCAAGTCTATTTTTATGTTATTGGAAAATTATTTTTTATCTATTAGAAATCTATTTTTTTTTGGAAATATGTTTTTAGATAGTTTTCTATAATTTTTAGATTTTAAATAAATTATTCTTTAATTTTTATTTATTTAAATTTTATATTAGTTTGGACCAAAATACCCTCGAAAGTGACTGTGTAATGCACATGAGTATATTTTCCGTCCAAAAAGTTAACGGGGTTAACGATAAAGGGTTAGTTGAAGTCGTTTCGAAAGTTTAGTGGTTTAAGTACAGAAACTGAAAGTTTAGGTGGTGAAGTAACAAGGGAATAAAGTTTAGGTGACAGGTGTAATTAACCCTTTGTCTCATTATCTACTCCCCTCTTTTTCGAAAACCTATTCCCACCACATACAAACACCATCTCCACCACCAACGCAACTTCCTATCCATCTATCTATTTATCTATGCATGTGTGTATTTGTTCACGCGTGTGTGTTTGCGTATACATATACTTCTCTCTAACTTTCACTTACATAAAAACCCTAATATAAAAAATTTATATTTTTAATCAAAAACTAACCCTAATAATTTTTTTTTTCTAATTCAACCCATAAACAATGTAAAATAAAATGCGTACTAACATATGATTCAGAACAAACTTAAAATTGTGAAAAGAAACATTTAGCACGTGTTTAGTTGTAGAAAACAAGGTTGTTTTTTATGAAAATTTTCTAAAAATTGTCCACAAAAATAAAAAACGAGAATTTTTATTTTTATTTTTCAACTTTCTAAAAAACTAATAATATACTTTATGTTCAAAGAAATAGGGCACGTGGAGAATTTTAGAGAGAGGAATAATTTCTCATTAATTGGTGTAATAATAATGGGGGCACCTCTTATTTATAGTACAAGTTGGTAGAGTGTTAATAGGAGTGAACATTCACTTAAAAATGATAAATACAAATATTTGCAAAGCTCCCCTTTGGATATACACCATTCCCAACATTCAATGATTGTTTTCTCATTAAAACCTTACTCAAGAGAACCCAGTGGGACAAAACCTACTTGAAGGAAAAAGAGTACAGTGAACAAATGTCCCAAATAACATGTTCTTGTATTGTCCCCCTGATAAGATGCTTTCCCTGATTGATATGTTCAATTTGTTTGTTGCTGGAGTTGACGCATTCCAATCTTGTATACAAATTTTAGGAATGTCACCTTAAATGTGCTTGGTCATGTCTCCATTGATAAATCATTATTTAGTTTATGCTATACATGTTGCATTGTCTTCATAGATGTCACTTAGAACATCTGTAATAGAAGGTAATTAATAAGAACTACGAATATGTTGAGTTAAAGATCTCATCCATACACATTCACGGCTAGCTTCGTGAAGAGCTAAAATTTTAGAGTGGTTAGAAGAAGTGGTTACTAGAGTTTTTTTAGTAGAACGCCAAGAAATAGCAGTATTACTAGTAAGAAATACATGAACTGTCTGAGATCAACCCTTGTAACGATCAAAGAGATATCAAGAATCTATATAACCAACTAACTTGGAATTGTTAAAATTATAAGAATAATATAAACTAATTTCAGTGGTTCCACGTAGATAACTTAGGATATGATTGACACCATCCCAATGCCTTTTAGTTGGTTCAGAACTATATCTAGCAAACAAGTTCACAGAGAATGAAATATCTGGCCTAGTGCATTGTGTCAAGCACAACAATGCACCAATTGCACTTAAATAGGATTCTAGTGGACCCAATACTTCCTCACTTTCCTCTTTAGGACGGTATGGATCTTTATTTATGTCCAAAGATCGTACAACCATAGTGGGTGCGCTTTATCTATATTAAAACTTTTTCAGTATAATTAGGCTAATGCACTAAAATTTCACTAAAGTTTTTCTTGATCTGCAGGCTGAGACAAAATTTAGTTTTTCCAAGGTCTTTCATCTCAAATTCCTTTTTCAAATAGTTGGCAGTTGTTTCAAGCGCTTCTAGAGTTTTGATCAAATTTATGTCATCCACATAGACTGCTACTATTGCATATCCTTTCGGCGATTTCTTTTATAAATACATAAGGGTAAACTGGATTGTTTCCATACCCTTAAACAAGTATTCACTAAGACGATTATACCACATTTTTTCAGATTGCTTTAAACCGTACAATGAGTGTCTTAGTCGGATCAAGTGCGTACTCCTTGGCTTCGCTTCAGGCAAAGGAAATCCTTTAGGGATTTGCATGTATATTTTTGTCTCTAAGTTCCCATATAAATAAGCGGTCACAACATCCATGGTGTCATATCAATATTTTTAGTAACCGCTAAGCTAATCAGATATCTGATAGTTATACCATCCATAACGAGGGAGTATGTTTCCTCAAAATTAATCCCAGATTTCTGTAGAAAACCTTGTGCCGCAAGTCGTGCCTTATATCGAGTGATTTTATTATTCTCGTTGCTTTTTCTTACAAACACCCATCGGTAACCTACCGGGTTAAAGCCTTTTGGGGTTTGTACTATAGGTTCAAATACACTACGTTTATTTAGAGACTCAAGTTCTGCCTTGATGGCAATTTTCCATATTTGGTCAATCTACTCTTTGTCGACATTCATTTAGAGTATGTGGTTAATTATCATCATCATTCCCTTTGAAATTCGTGTAGCTACTGCATATGAAAATGCGTCATTGATGACGATCTCTTTACGATCCCACATTCCTCCGAAATACGTATAAAACATAGAGATCTCATTATTATCATTAGGTACCTTTCACTCTTCAAGGGATTGTATAGTCACTTCAGTGACTTGTATCTTTTTAGAGGCAATAACCTCTTCACGGGTTTCAGAGAAGTGGATCTTTTATTTATCACCTCTTCAAGAATATTATAAGGGCATGATTTTTCATTTGATCTCCGCTTTCAAGGAACAAAATCTTTGGAACCTATATGTTTGCCACGCTTTTTGGCATGCAACAGATTCATTTGCTGCTGAAATCAAAGTTTGTCCCACTGGTATATCAATTCTGATTGGCACATGAGACTTGGTTACTTTTGCAGCATCATTGAATGCATCGGGTAATTATTTGCAATTTCTTGAAGATGCAATATCCTTCACACTTCATGCTCACATTGAGCAGTACGGGGTCTAGATGAGACAAAGTGAAAGTGTTCTATGTTAATTATCGTCGTTCTTCAAGAACATACCGTACTTTTGGTATATCCCCCCCACCCCACCCCAACGGCGAGAAGAGTGTCTCATTAAAATGACAATTCGCAAATCTAACGGTAAACACATCACATGTTAGTGGCTCAATATAACGAATGATTGATGGTGAATCATAACCGACATATATTCTCAAATGACGTTAGGGACCCATTTTGCTACGCTGAGATGGGGAGATGGGTGCGTGCACTGCACAACCAAATTTATGCAAGTGCGATATATTTGGTTGAAATCTAGATGCAAGTTGAGAGGGTGAAAGTAGGTGATAAACAGTGGGCCTAAGCTTAATTAACTTAGCAACGTGTGGGATAGCATGTCCCAAAACAGAGTCTGATAGTTTAATTTGCATAAGTAAAGCTCGTGCAATAAGTTACAAACGTTTAATTAAAAACTCAGTTAAACTATTTTGGGTGTGGACATAGAGGTCTGGGTGCTCAACCTCAATTATTTCTGATAAATAATAGTCGTAAAAAACTTGAGAAGTAAAATCTACTACATTTTCTAAACGAATGAATTTAATGTGTTGGTCAGGAAAATGTGTTCTGAGTTTTATGATTTGAGCAAGTAATTTTGAAAAGGCCAAATTACGAGTAGATAACAAACAAACATGTGACCAACGATTGGATGCATCAATTAAAGCCATGAAATATTTAAAAGATCCACTAAAAGGGTGGATGGCCCACAAATATCCCTTTGAATTCTTTGTAAAAAAGACGGCGACTGAAAAGCTATTTTGAGAAAAGATCACTTAGTAATTTACCTTGAGAACAAGGGGTGCAAAAATGATCTGGAGGTAAGGTAAGTTGTTTATTTGTTAACGAGTGCCCATCCGAGTTATTTATGATTCGACGCAACATGCTTGATCCAGGTGACCCAAATGGTCATGCCACAATATCAAATTATTATGATCATTGAGCTTCGGCCTCACGACTGTATGTGATTCTACCCTATGGATAGTGCAAGCAATTTCTCTAGTGTGAGCTTCTAGCATCCAACACTTGAAATAATGCAAAGGACTCTTTGTCACCTTAATTACATATTTCCATATGATACTCGTTCATTCTTATGTCCTTAAAACTCAATAAATTTCTTTTAGAATTTCTTTAGTATATAGCATTGTTTTATGAATAAGTGGATACCATGAGGTAACACCAAGTGGATTCTTTCAGAGCCTTCAATGATCTTAGCATAGCCAACTATAGTGGAAACATTCGATGTATTGTAAGTCTGAGAAAAACTTATGGTTTTTCAAAATAGTGTGGGTTGTCCAACTGTCTACCAAACAAGTATCATCGCTTAATATTACTCTCGTATCCATACTTTTAAATTGAAATCCAATCCACCAATCATATAAACATTGTAAAAAAACTGATTAAAATCATTCCATTAACTAATAAATGCTCAAATAAAGATATTAAAGATCATAAAAAAATATACGTTCTTATGTTAAACTTATAATGTCTCAATAATATATATGAAGCAGATAAATAAATAAATAAAAATTATCATTTAGGCCTTCAAGACTGTCCCAAGTGGTTCTCCAAGCATGTTATCAAATGTTTAATCATCAATAGCATTTCCCACCCGCATCTTCATAAAAATCATTAAAATTGAGATTAGTATCATCAAGTCTTCAGGACCTTCCACAGTGTTTATCTTCACTCTCTTTTTCGAGGTCTGATATCTTTCCACCAATTTCTTGTACGAACGGCAAGTACGTGTCCAATGCCCACTACGGCCACATCATCTATAACAAATATTATATGGATCTGGTTGATTTGACTTCTGATTCCATTTATTATTATGATCATTTCACTTCTGGTGGTTCTTGAAATTTGTATTCTTTCTAGGGCCTTGATTATGGTAGCCACCTCTTCTAGAGTTTCCACGGCCCCATCGCATATTTCCTTGGTCTCTTTCATTATTCTGAGTAGAGTTAGCACTCACTTCAGGGAGTGCTACAGATCAAGTTATGTCTAAATGTATGATCATTCATGAGTAAGTCATTATTCAGCTCAGCAACTCGAGAACATGAGATTAGTTCTAAGTACCTTTTAAACATCACTCTCGATATTGCTACAGCAGGAGCATATTCGAGACATGAAAAGTGGAGAAAGTTTTCTCCAACATATCTGCATCCTCTACCTTTTTCCCACATAACTTTAGCTTCGAGATAATTTTGAACATAGCAAAATTTTATTCAAACGCAGACTTGAAATCTTGAAATCTCAAGTTGAGTCATTCATGACGTGCAAATGGAAGTATGACCGATTTTTAGTAGTCATAATCCCTTCAAGGAGTTCCATAAATCTAAAAGATCTTACACAGTCAGGTACTCACTTTTCAAATCATTACTTATGTGATGCCTAAGTAATATCGAAGTCTTATCTTTGTCATGTCTGGATATGATATTTTCAAGTGTTATTACATCACCAAGGTTACTAGCTTTGAGGTGGAGTTCAACATTTTGAAACCAATTAAGATAATTTGCCCCAAGAAGTAAGTGCTTCAAATTCGAGTTTAAAAATATTTGACATTTTAAAAAATTTCAATTAATAAATTAAAATTAGAAATTTACAATGCATAATAAAGGAAAATAATAATTCAATATTAATTGAAACATCACATTCCCAATTAGGACTTTAAGTCCTTGATTTAATAATTAAGACGTCAGGTTTGTTCTATTTATTGGTGAAAACTCCAGGTTCAACATATAAAATAATTAAACTTTGAGTTCAATTGTATTGACATATGAAATTTTAAAATCCCAACTTCATTGTGTCAAAACTTCATGTTTAATCAGGAAGAGAAGAGAAAAAAATATTTGAAGCTTCAAGTTCAAATTATAAATTATTTGAAGATATTTAATGTCCTTTACCCTAATATACAAATAATAAAAAAAACATTAGATTTTGATTGAGGGTACATATTATTTGGAACTTCAATTCCATAATTTAAAGAACAATTCAACTCTCAAATTTAAAGTATAATTCAAAACTTTAGGCCCCAGTTATAGATAGTATTAGGAACTTCAGGTCCATGTAATAATTAGGGAACTTCATGTTCCATTATTATAATAGTAATTGAAAACTTCAAGTACCAAATTTTAAATAACAATTGGAAACTTCAGGGTCCAAAATTATACACCATTAGAGAACTTCGGGGCCCAAAATTTAATTATTTGTTCACACTAATTTGAAGAATAAAAAAATAATTGATACCAAAATATGACATAACAGAAGCAAAACATATTATTTATAGTTTAATTATGAAAATAAATTATTACTCAAATTGAATAATTTAGTTACGTAATATATCAGAATACAAATGGATTCCATATTAATTGATCTGATTTTTTAACAACGGTGTTGTATAATATTATACAAAAGATTAATCATCATCCTTGCGTTAAGAGGTCAAAATATAACTTGCGGCTAAAAATATACAAATATATGTTTATCCATGGCTCCATATAGGCCTGTCAACGAGTCGAAAACGGATCGGATTTAGGGAGATCCAGATCAGTGTAATCGAATCTTCATCGGGTCTACAATATTGGATCCAGACCCGGATCCGTTCGGATCTTCGGGTCTCGAGTTCGGGTCCGATCAAATATGTACATTTATTTTATACTTATTTTATTTTATCCCCCTTCTTTATTATTTAATCTTAAATTAAAATATTTTGTAATGTATTCTAGAATATTATTAGTATAAATAAAACATATATACTTATATTTATTATATACATAAATATATATTTTTATATATAGTACTTACATGTTATATTGATAAGATATATTTATAAATATATATAAATTTATAGTATATATGTATATATATACAAAATAATAATGTACAATTCGGATCGGGTCTTCGGATCCGGGTCTTGTATAAGATCCAGACCCTACCCGTTTAATAAACGGGTCTTCGGATATTCGGATCTTCGAGTCTCGGATCCAAGAAAATATGCTCAGACCCTATTATACGGATCAGGTTCGAATTGGGTCCGGATCCAGACCCGACCCATTGACAGGCCTAGCTCCATAGTAAATTTATGTTAGTTTAGTATGGTGAAAGTTTGACTTTCTTATCATCAATCATTAATACATTAATAAAATAATAGATTAATGACTACTTATGACAGTAAGTAGTTTGCAAAACCCATGGGGTGAAAGCTATCATAACTATTGATGAGAACTATCGTAATCAATCAGTCGCTTGAAAAATAATTGACGTTTGGAATTAAACTAGACATCAACGACTGATGGCCTACGATGGATATGTTAAAAGAAACGCGATGAGAATTTTAGAGAGAAAAAAAATTAATTGATGTAATGATAATGGAAACCGCTCCTTATTTTGATAGGAGTAAACATCTATTTAAATAAAATAAATATAAATATTTATAATATTTTATATAATTTCAATCAATTTTCTAAATTTTATTGATCTACAAAAATTACATTTTAGACCCCTAAATCTTTTGAAATTACATTTTGTCCCCCAATTTTTTTAAACACCTCAATTTTAGGAACAAATGATGTGTCCAACACTTTCTATAATTTACATTTTGGCCCTTAGAATTTTTGTAATTTACATTCTATGACCTGAACTTTCTATAAATTAGATTTTGACCACTACACTATCTGTAAGTTACATTTTGGCCAAACAATTTGCAAATTATATTTTGACTTTTAAATTTCTATAAATCCCATTTAGAAAATAATTATTTATTTCTAACAAATGAACGTGTTTCCCTACCGTGTTAAATTCTCTAACGAAAATGAAAATTAGAAATAGAAATGAAAAGTGTAAATAGAAAACAGAAAATAGTTTTCTATAACTAAACATGCCCTCGATAACTTGCCACTTCGCTCCCCTATCCCAAAAAAATGACCAAATTCTTTTTTTTTTTTTTTGGGTAAAATGTAATATATTAAAGCAAAAGGCAACAGCCCGGATTGGATCAAATTCATTAAACGAAATATGGCAGCCGTAGATAAGCAAGCTGGGGTTGACCACATCTGTCGAAGTAAAGAAGACAGTCAATCCCAATCGATGAGAAAGAAGTCTTTTTTTCTTCGACAAGACGGGGGATCTAGTAGCTGCTTAATCTATGTCAGTAGGTCTCAATACCTTATTTTTTTCTTCAACGGGAGGCCAGCCTATTATTCCACCCACGTTTATCCATAAGTAGTGAGAGCGAGCTTGGTTCTCCGGCGCCTGGCTATTTCCCCCTTCCAGTCCCCCTTTATTAATAGAGTGGGCCAAGCTAATGAGATCGGGGCTCCGGATTTCATAAAAGAAGATCTCTTCCAGCTGGTCACTTATTTCTTCACGGAAGGTACGATCCCCCGTTCCATCAATGCTACTCTCCTTGCTTTGATTCCTAAGATTTTTATCTGGGACTACCTCTATTTATCTATTTAAAGATGAAACAAAGAAGTCCAAACACCTGAAAATACAAGACCCAACAAGAGCCCAACAACCCAAACCCAAAACACAATGCAGACCCCATAACCACAACAAGACCAAAAATTAAACCATCTCTCTTAAAATAACCAACTAAAGGATAACCCACCAAAAATTCCCAAACGGCAGCCCAAGAAACAAGACCCATAAAACACATGACCAAATTCAACCGAAATTTTGCCCCATATTTGGCAGTTTGACCCAAGTACGTACAATTTTCAAAAGATGCCAAAATTGTACATATTTGGGGCTTGGGTCCCAAAACTTGGCACAACTTTCGACGGGTCAACAATATTTATATTATGGCAGCTAAAGATATTATAGATTAAACTTTTGATAAAAAAAATCCTTCAATTGGTCCATTCAGATGATGAGATTAAAAATAAACAAGGGTTAAAATACAAATAATCTTGTCCTGGTCTTTTTTTCCTAAAAGTGTTACCAATAACTGCATTCCGCAATTTGTACTTATTAAAACCATATACTGTATGAAATTGAATGGAAAGCTAACAATAAAGTCCAACTGTTGACTAAATTCTACAATAATGTTGGAAACTTCAAATTACATTAAATTCCTAAAAATATCTGAACAATAAATTTTATTTATTACAGTAAAATTGCAAGTAACAACAGTTGTAATAAACAAGAAGGAAAAGTCACACATAAAACAAAATCACGAGGATTACTTGGCATTCTATATACCAAAACGTATCACTGTGCTTTAAGTTGATATAGGGGACTTACGCTCAGAACACATTTTATTGATGAAGATAGGTTTTTTTGGGTAATTAATGATTTCATATAATTACGGAAATGGGGGGAATACTCCCCCCAACCCCAAATGGGCCTAAGGAGGCGAATACAGTGAATAGCTAATTTACTGTGTTAAAGACCATTCAAACCTTTCACAACACTGCTCCAAGTGTTCATGCAGAAAAATGGTAAAGGTAATTAAGATAGCTTAATTCATCACGAACCGACTTATCCCATGAAATAGAAGTTTCAGTGTCAATTGCTCAAATCTACGAAGATTTTATTGTTAATGTTAGATCCTCCTCCCCTTATTCGTATAATGGCAACTTGTCAAGCTTTGCGCACATCGAGCAACTGTTGAAAATGACCATACGAGAAAACGACAAGGAGAAGAATGATTGATTGAAAATCTCAGTGTAACAATTCATATCACATCTGTTTCCCCGAATATATAGATAGTTCATCAGATTTAACATAATGGAATTATTAGATTCTGACAACAGAAAGCACAGTGAATTACCTTAATGCTAAACACTATGATCCCTTCCTCTTGCCGCTTCTGCATTTCAAAATCAGTTGAAATAAATTCAAAAGAAGAAAGAGATGCATCATAAAGAGTTATGTAGGCAGAGAACTGTATTACAGATGGCAATTCAGGATATAAAACAAGGGAACTTCACAATCTAAAACGGGAATTGATATTGCTAGAGTAGGCAGTGTTTATTTTTTCCTTAATTCTGTTCTTAACATGTGCTCTTATTATGTAGGCATGAAATATTTTCAACCTGGGTGAAGAGTATTTTTACTTGTTCGAAGTTATTATTGTCTAAAATTACATAGATCGTTAGCATATTTATACAATTTTATACATACAAATATATTCACTTCAATAAGTGAAAAATGAAATACTTTTCACCATATTATTTCTCACTTTAATGAAAAATATTTCAACACAAACCAAACAGGGGTCTACGTGAAAATATCTTTCATCATCTTACTTTTGAACAAGTGAAATTATCTCAACAGATATCTAAACGGGAGCCGCTAAAGAGTATCTTCAATTCTCCCTCATCCCCCTCCCCCCTCCCCCACCCCCCACCCCCTGGCCCCCAAACACTCCCCATTACATTACACCTGACTCACTCCAAATTTCTTCTAATTTTCCAGATTCATTGAAAACACGTTTTTATAATCTTACCACAGGTTTTTCTTCTTAATGATATGTATTCCTGCATTGATTCCTGACTTTGTTGTCTCATTAGCACAACATTCCCAAACGCAGAATTTCTATTCATGATAACAGGCCATAAGACTCGAAAGAACAAAACCTTCCAAATAAAACATTGTTCAAATAGGCTGGATGTGAACTATTGTGGAAAGAAGTTAAAGAATTTGAAGCTGAGAACATCTCTTACATAAAAACAGATCATGATTGGGGGACAAATAAAATGCCTCAGCATATAAGATCCTATTCACCTATGATTATGTCAAGGGTAAATTGCACTAAAACCCCCTAATCTATTTCGGGCTTGCTGGTTATCTTGCATAAAAAAATGCCCCAACAATAGACTAGATCTACACCCACTGTGGCGAGGGGTATGGTAGTGTCCTTGCAAGTATGAAGAGTACCATAAATGGTTCTCAGCTCAACGCGAGCTCATAGAGGTGACTAGCACGACAAAGACTTGGAAACATAGAGACAGAATGTCGACATTGCAATGTGTGTAAAACAAGGGTTGTAATTCCCCGTAATTTTGGAAATTAATTTGATATTATTTATTGCTATTAAAAAATAATTGTACGAGTTCAAATTTGATTGAGACATTATATTTATGGAAATTATAGCCCTTAGTGAGTATTTGGACTAGTGAGTCAATATTGGGTTTGGTCTGGAATTTATGTTCGGTGTTAAGTTAAACTCTGCTCCGGATAAGATTAGAGTGCCCAATTAATGCTGAAAATATGTGCTATTGGGCTTGGGAGTAAGATATCCTATTGAGCTAAGTTTGGAGTTAATTGGACTATACTTTGGGGCCTTTTAGGTGGATTTTAACCAAGCCCTATGGAGACATGCGGGTTTAGCATTATAAACCTCATTGGTTAACTTCAAATTCTATTATCAAAATCTAGCATCACTAGGGGAGCTATAACAAGGGGAAGCGACTTTGAGAAAAAAGAGAATTAAAGAATTGGGGAGATTCTTGAAGGATTGCTAGAGGAAGAAGACAGACTCCATAACCAATAAAAGCAAGGATTTGCCTTATACCTTTCTCCTTTAAATTGAATTAATTATGTTCAAATTCATGTTTTTAGTTGGATTAGTTATAAAGAGACCCTCAAATTATACCCACGAAATAGACCCAACTGAGTTGTCATAAATGTAGTGATTGATATTTATATGGACCCATGTAAATCCCATACACCAACGAACGCAGTTCTGACAACTCGGCCGGATGTTTCGTGGGTATAGTTTGAGTGTCTCTAGAATTTTTCTTAGTCAAACTATCAAGATTAATATTAATTTGGAGAAATCTAACTTGAATGTTGGGATTAACATTTAAAGTAATGGAAAATTTACAAAAATTGAATTCATAATCTCAGAACTAGGTTCATATGAATATTATGCAATTGGGTTGAATATTGGAGATTAATTAATTAAACATTAGTGGGCATCACAACCAAGATAGTTCCAATCAAACTATGTTGGAAGTCTCTCAGAAAAAATTGGGGCTCGTGCACATAGCGCTATTGCACGTTATCGAAGAAGCGATTAGAAGAAGCACCATGGTACTTAAGTGTAAGAACGAAAGAGAAACGCTCCTTCATCGTCAGACCACTTCGCAAATGTTCATCTGAGTCCCATTCCAACAGCAAGATGAACACGAGGAAAAGCACCTTGACCAGCGAGAAGAGGCTTCGGTTCAGGAATGAGTACAGAAAATTGTTAGTAAAGAAACCCCATCAATATAAGAGTGGAGGCATAGTTTCCATAACGTCCCAACGAGCAAGCAATATCGCGATCAGCCTGATCCAACCAAATATATAGGCTCTCCAAGAGTAACAGGGCAATGGCAACTTTATAACCCAAGGATAAACAAGCAACTAGCTGAAACGCTTGCATGCGAGGGCAACAGGTTCACCCATAAACAGAAAACGAGATAAAAAGGAGGCAAGATAGGCTGCCAAGTGATATTTAACGTAATTTTGAGGTCCATCAAGCACCTTCTAACACAAATAGCTTTTTTCGAAAATGCTTGAAGATCCTGAAAACAATACTTCTTCCATTGCCTCAAGGTTCTTAAAACAATACTTCTTTCCATTGGATGTAAGACGACTAGCCTGGCCCTTCTCGCCAAGACTTGCTTACAAAGAACAGGCTGTGAACCCGCGGTGTAGCTCACCAATAACTCTTCCTCGTCATTCTTGTAAGACGAAGAAAGGGTATTCAAACCCAGGGGCTCCAAGAAACCAACTCACGCACATCCTCCAACCAAACTCGCCCTAGCCTGTGACGTAAGCATGAGTTGTCTGCACTGCAGCAAGAAATCAAAGTAGGGCTTCTTATTTTTGTTTGTCTTTAGCCTCGTTAGACTGCTCACACAGCCAAGCAACCCCGCATCATCCAAACGATTGCAATAGGCTGGAGTACGAAGAATGTGATCAGTCCACGGATCCCATTGAGCGGAAGGACCACTCAGCCTCAATTCTATATGCGAGTAAAGAATGTCACCATGTCCACAGAAAAATGGAGTACAATACTAGGAGGAATGAGTATACCCTCTGTAACATCGTATGGCTCTTGGCAAATCAGGAGGGATTTTAACGGAGTATGCCACCGTTGCTACCATTGAGTGCCAAGAAGCTTCATCAGACAATCAACCTTTTAAAAACGGAGCGATCACACACTCCTATAGTTGGGAGATCCTCAGTCGTCACAACAGAGTGAAACTCCAAGCCTTAATACAATCAGAGATGATTAAGAGAAAAAGAAAAACATAAGAAAGAAGGGATCTTTGCTGATGATGAAGAGTTATGGGAAACCAAATGCCGGTTGTAGGGGGACCTTAAAGATAGCAAACAATAATTAGAGATAATCTCCCACATTAAAGGTATGCACAGAGTCAAGCGAGCATGCTCATAAGCTAACTCGAGCAAAGAACGAAGAAATCAAGGAAGCCGTTTCAAGCAGTTGAAGTGGGCACCGAAAGCTTCCCCAAAAAGGCTGTTCGTTGAAGCTTTGTATTTTATTTGTACTTACGTTAAGTATTTATGAGACATATTGTAAATTTATGAGATATATTGTAATACGTGGGTGAAATTAATCGGTATCCGCGACGGAGCCGGTCTAGCAGGGCTTGGGAGAGCTTCCATGCTCTATTGAACAATCTCGCTGTGGGGAACCTACGACCACCAGGTAAAACACCAATAGAGCATAACTCGAGAGAGCATCATCCGAGCAACCATGAGTTACCTTGTCCATTGAGTTTACTGTCAAGCAGTCCTTAACCAAAAGTAACAAATGTCTTTAGTGACGTCACGCGTGACCTACCCCGTGTTCAATCCAAACTCGAGTAAACCGTGGTGGTTTGAGGGATGTCAGATAGTTTGGTAAATTACCACCAGTGAACAGCCGCTTGACACATATTTTTCACAAAAGCCTTTTGTTGGCATTTAATGTCAATGATGTAGAGGCACGCGGGATTAGCTTTACATTAAATGCCAATGACGTAAAGGCATGAGAGGTTGTCTTTGCATTTAATGAGCCTGAGATATCTCGAGTGAGGGCTAGCTCACTATATAGATATTCCAACCACTCCAAAGGAGAGAGATTATCAAAGAGAGAGAGTTATTACAAAAGTACCAGAGCATTTATCCTTCACCATTAATATACTCTTGCTCAAGTTTTTCCACTAAGAACCTAAGCATTTATTAAGTCCTGGTGTTCCCTCATACCTAAGTATTTGAAGTCCCTACCTAAGGTGTATCTAAGAGTGCTTGCTTCTCTCTCCCTCTAGCTAGTTATTTCAAAGGTTCATTTATTAATTCTCAATAAACAACATTTATTGCTCATCATTGAGTTATACATGAGCGTTTGTGAGTTCATATCAAGGAGTTAGTTCTATTTCATCTGGATTTATCTCATCATTATTATTAGCATCCTGTTTTGGTAATTTATCACCATTTAATAGAGGTTACGCCTCGTTTGTATTCAAACACCCCAGCATTAAGAGAACTGCCCTCTTACACATGTGAACGACGTTTTGAATCGCGGTCGCGCAAAGTGTCACGTTTTAGTTCTAGGAGTGCGTCGCGTAAATTGCATCGCGCATCGCATAAGCAATTCATGCATTTGATATTATAATAAAAATATTTTAAACAATTATTCATGAAAGGAATACTCAACCATAGATTCGTAAAGTACTACATAATTTCAAGTAAAACCACCATATTTCCAACAAAAATCTACTTTATATTTTTTATTTCCAATTTTTCTTTCTATTTTTTATTTTCATTTTCGATAGAAAAATTAGAAAACTAAAGAAACATTCATTTGTTAGAAATAAATCGTTATTTTTAAAATGTAATTTATAGATAATTTGAAAGTCAAAGTATAATTTATTGAAAGTTTGACCTCTAAAATGCAATTTACCGAATGACCAAATTTTAATATACAGAAAGTAAGGGAACCAGACTGTATACTACAGAAATTTCTAGGGCCAAAATGTAATCTACAGAAAGTTTTGGACTTGTCAGTTTTTTCTCAAAATTTAGATATAAAATGTGATTTTTAAAAGTTTTAGGAGTCAAAATGTAATTTGCAAAAAGTGGAGGGTGTAAATGTAATTTTAAAAGACAAATTATGTTTTGAAAATTTGTTGAAAACATGTTACAGGAGTTTTTCAGTTTTCTAGAAAATTGGAAAATCAGAAAAAGTATTTTTAAGCTTTTTATTTGGAAAAATAAATTTGAACCCATTTTTCAGATTTTCATTTCTATGGAAAAATTTTAAAATTTCTTTTTGGAAATAAATAAGCCCTTAGTGTTTCAATATATTGGTTTCCATTTTCTAAAGGCTTAAAAAACAAAGAAAAAAATGAAAAAAACGTACAAAACGACGTAGTTTTGTAATTGGTGCATTAAAATGCCTTATGGCCTAATCGTGCCAAAATCGCATTAAATAGCGTCAATAGCGCAAATAGCGCGAAAAAACGTCAAAATCGTGTGCCACGTCATCAACCGCACACGCTTTTTTTGCCTTCCGCAAAACAGAGTAAGCTATGTCGCGTTTTGGCGCAAAGAAGCGCAATCGCTCGCTTCGTCACGTGCAATCGCGCGTTTTTATCAACACTGATGTGAACGGACACATTAAATGCACTAACAACAACCAAATCAATGCAAGTTTCCTTTTTGCTCACACAAGTTCAAATGATCGTTAAACACATAAACACAACTAAGTCCCTCACAATCCTTTAAGCAGGATAAGGAGTGGTTTACTCCTTTACATGTAAAAGGTGATTCACGAGTGTTGCCTCAGCTCGAGCAAGACAGTTCTTGAGGAACTGACGTTCCATGAATAATAATTAGGATTCTTTGGGTATTGAGTTGGAGGATGGGAAATGAGGCAAGTTAAAAACCTAACACTTACGAGTAACTACGCCCACTCGAACACACACAAGGACTTCAGCTCACCCGAGCAACTGGGTCTCTCCCACAAAAAGGACTGAAAGGGACTCACCCTTATTACTATCGTTCCTGACACATCATATCACTAGCACAATCTCATTCCTGACATATCATCACTGCCCTTAATGTTGCGTAGAGCTCATTAAATGGAGGAACAAAGCATTCAATGCACCAAGCGCTACAGATAAAATGTTCTTCCAATATCCTTAAACAAGGTTCTAGAAGACGCGAGGCGTGGTCGAGGCGTAAAGGTCAAGCCTCAAGCCTTAGAAGCCTAGGCGTGCCTAGGCAAGGCGTTTTCCTTTTTTTTATTATTACAATTATTCTAAGACTAGTAATATAATAAAATTATACATACCTTGAATTTTGAAAATATATCCATATGTTTGATAGCCATTTTTCTCATATACATGCTCCATAATCAATATACAAAATGTATTTCTCAACATTTAATAAGCAATATATAAAATGTATTTTTCATCATTCAATAATCAATATCAATAATTATTCAATAATCGATAATCAATAATCAATACAAAATGACTCAATATAAGCAATGTAATTTTCACCTTTCAAATGAAACAAATAGATTTGTGGTCGGAAGTCGGTTGGCAATGTTAATTTTTTTTTTGGACGAGAGGCATAGAAGTTTGGGATACTGTTTGTCTTTTGATTGTTTTGGACAAGACATTGGTCCGATTTGTAAAAAAATCCTTTAAAAGGCGATATTGTTTCACTTCTAAATTCTGTTTTTCAAAAAAAAATTGCATCTTAAGCCTTTTACCAAGAATAAGGCGTAGGTGAGGCATTTCTCCCAAGCCTCAAGCCTAAGCGTGCCTAGGCGCTTTTTAGAACATTGTCCTTAAAACACAAATATCTTAGGTTTTTTGAAGAATTCTTCTCATTAACACTTGAACATTCATCACATATCAATGGGAGCTATTACTCATAAGATCACTCCTTCATTGCTCACATTTACTATACTAAAGTCTGCATTTAATCCACACTCACAAGTTAAACTTAGCCTAAGTGATGTTTGTCTACCTAATCCAACAAGTTACTCATATTAATCATTTCTCATCCTCCTGCTTAATCACACGAGGAACCCTCTCCCAGACTAGTTTATCTTTGGTATCTTTTGTGTTAAGTGTTGGACTGATAGATTACGCCTCAGACTCCATGAGCAACCCATCCACACTCGTATAGACCCTCTCAACCTCAAATATCCTATTACACAGGAGATAAAGATACGTTCATGTGTTTTATAAGATTTGGTTCAAAAGTGGTGGTGGTGCGGATGGGATGGTGGCGGTAATTATGACTAGGGATAGATTAATTAGATTTAGGTTTCTTTGAGCGGGTTCCAGATGAAGAAGTAGGACTATTGTGGTCAGAAAATATATCATGTAATGGAAAGAAGGACGCTCTCACTTGAGAGGGTAAAGTCTAATTTATAATCGCATAAAGTCTAATATAATACACTAAATAGGCGATAAAGTCAAAATTACATAGACTTTATACCCTACCAGAATGAGATTAACGTGTGATCCGAAAATACGGTAAGGTTTCCGAAAATGGAGGCCTCAAGGGAGTAAACAAAAAGAGTGTAGGAGAGTAATGAGACTGGGGTCTATGAATAACTGAAAAAGGTGAGGCGTGACCCACTCCAATGAACACTGTCTGCAACGTTCTCAAGAACTTCTGGAGCAGCTTCTTATGAAACCTTCTCCTTTTGGTAAAAATGGAGCTCAAGCTGGAACTCCCTCCCTGCATGAAGATGAACTTCCACAACAATAATAGTAATTTTCTCAAGAAGAGCTCCTGATAATGATGGTTGTCAGTGAGGAGTGAAAGAACAAGGCACTTAACACGAGAGAGAGAGCAAGGAGAGAATACTAGGAAGTTCTGGTGTGATTTTGACCTTGCTATTGAGTTTTTCTATCTTTCTTGACCTTGCCCAGGGGTCTTATTTATACTTGGGCACTAAGGCTGAGTTGGCACTTTTGGGAGCAAAAATTGAGAGGATTGGTGAAAGACAAGGTCTGAAATGTACCATTTGTCCCTACCTGTGTGTAGCAGTCTGTCCCCTTAGACAGGTGCCACCTGGTGCAAACAAAAGTCAAAAAGCAAATGTCTCCTAATGGAGACAAAATATCTTATTTGGTAAATATCTTTTGAAACGATAACTTGTGGTACAAACTTTGTAAACTTGAGAAAGGAGACCTTGAGGACCTCCTTCTCTAAAACTATCAATCTTGAGGGGGAGGGTCTTAAGGACCCCTCTCCTCTAAAATGATTTTTGCTTGAGAGGGGCCTTGGGGGACCTCTCTCCCAAGAAAATCATTTTGTAAAAGCTTATTTCTTCTGGGCAGCCCTTCGGCTGCTTGTGACTAAGTGTGAGATGTGTGTGGTCTTGAGTGACTCGTGGGTCTTTCTACTAGTATTTTTCTCAATCCTAAAGTGCTAAGTGGTTGAGCTTGCCCAACAAACCTTGTTCCTCAGCCGCCAAGCCAAAACTCCCAAGAGATCCCAACTGGCATATTTGAGCCCTGCATGCTCAACTAGGCTACCTGTACAAGAAAGCAAAGTGTTAATATTGTTGTTCTTTAAAAGAATACTTTTCATGATGAGGGTTGCTCATGGTAGCCACTCCCTCATCCTGGGGTCTCTGCCCCGGGTTTTGGTTGAGGGACCCTGGAGGTTCCTTCACCTATATGACTTTTCTGTATTTGAGAGACCTTGAGTGCTCTTTCACCGATTTTGCATTTTCTGCGGTCAGGGGGCCTAGGTTCCCGCACCAATATGGATTATCTGCGGTCGAGGGACCTTGGGTGCACTTTCACCAATTATGCATTTTCTGCGGTCAGGGGGCCTAGGTTCCCGCACCAATATGGACTCTCTATCGAGACCCTGGGTGGTTCCTTCTCAATATGAATTTCTGCCAAGACCCTGGGTGGGGTTCCTTCTCAATATGAGTTTCTGCCAAGACCCTGGGAGTTCCTTCTCAATATGAATTTCTGCCGGATCCCTGGGTGGGATTCCTTCTCAATATGAGTTTCTGCCGGGACCCTGGGAGTTCCTTCTCAATATGAATTTCTGTCGGGCCCCTGGGTGAGGTTCCTTCTCAATATGAGTTTCTGTCGGGACCCTGAGGGTCCTTCTCAATATGAGTTTCTGCCGCGACCTTGGGGGTTCCTCAACTAATATGAATTTTGGGTTTTCCTCAACCTCATATCTTCTGTAAGCTGAAGGGGGGTCTTTGAGGGACCCTCACCCTAAAATATAGTGGTCAAGCTTGAAACACCCTTTTACAATACCCCCTCGTTCAAAGTCTTTTATGTTGGGCAGACCAAAAGGCTTTGTACGCCATAATTTCAATTTTCAATTGTGAGGGACCCTAGGGTTCCTTCATCATTCCCCCTAGGGTCATTAAATGCTCTATCACCCCATCCCAGGTTTTGTAGATGAGGCTACTTATAGTGGACCTCCTTATCTGGGTATCAACTTGGGCAGAGGGGTTGCTCGTGGTGAGCCCCTCGTCCTTGGCCTTTCTCTGTGGCCTTCTATCTTGTTTAGAGGGGTTACTTATAGTGAGCCCCTCGTCCTTGGCCTTCTATCCTGTTTAGAGGGGTTGCTCATGGTGAGCCCCTCCTCCTTTGGCCTTCTTCTTTGGCCTTTGTTCTGTGGCCTCCATCTTGAGTAAAGGGGTTGCTCGCGGTGAGCCCCTCGTCCTTGGCCTTTTTCTGTAGCCTTATATCTTGGGTAGAAGGGTTGCTCGCGATGAGCCCCTTGTCTTTGGCCTTTTTCTGTAGCCTTCTATCTTGGGTAGAGGGGTTGCTCAAAGTGAGCCCCTCATCCTTGGCTTTCTTCTTTGGCCTTTTATCCTGTTTAGAGGGGTTGCTCATGGTGAGCCCCTCCTCTTTGGCCTTTTTCCGTGGCCTTCTATCATGGGGAGAGAGGTTGCGAAAAGTGAGCCCCTCATCCATGGCCTTTGTTCTATGGCCTTTTATCTTATTTAGAGGGATTGCTCACAGTGAGCCCCTCATTCTTGTCATCCTTGGCCTTTGTCTGTGGCCCAAGTTCTTGAGTAGAGGGTTGCCCACAATGAGCCCCTCATCCTTGGCCTTTGTCTGTGGCCTTCTATCTTGGAAGTTACTCAAAGTGAGCCCCCTCATCCAGGTTTTACACCTCATCATAGGGTCACTCATGGTGGACTCCCTTGCTCTAAATATTTTCTTGCTAACTTGGGCAGTAGAAGCCCCTCTAGGTGCGCCCCTCTAGAAAAGCAGCTGGACACCCCTATACAGAGAAAAGTGGCACGAGTTACTTTTTAACACTAAAGAGAACTTCTAAATGCGTGACACGCTAACAGATAATGGAAATTATAATGAACCAGGGTTTAAGACTATGAACTGTGAACAACTAATTTATGTGACGCTTTGATTCTGTCACATTTTTTAATGTCTTAAATCTTTTAGGGTCATTTAGAGTTTAATAAATTATTAATTTTCAATTTCAGAATATAAATTTTAATTTAAAAACTAGACTTTGCCTACTTACCGTCAAAGAAGTGTTAATGTTAACGGACACGGGTCATTTTAAAAAAATAAAATATTTTAAAGGAATTAAAAATCTTAAAAACTCTCTAAATTTATAAATAAATAAATAAAAACACCCAATCCCCGACATCCCCCCCTTTCCCCTAAAATTAACCACCCACAACCACCTTTATCACCACCACCTTCAACACAACCAAAACGTATCTCACCAACCATCCCAAATGTATGCTCATATGTATACTTTTGAGGCAACGTAACACACAATAACTGTTCATCATCATCCTCACTACAAAAATCGCACAAACTCCAGTTCATCATCCTCACACCCGCAACCCAAATCTCAAAACTGGCTCAACAAATTACCCTCAATCAAAATTGAAACCTAGGGTTTTTGGCAGAGAGAGGGAGGATTTTGGTATATATGTAGAGAGAGAAAAGAGACGATCTTCAAGTTTTTCATACCTGAAAAATGAGATTTCTTCTTAGAGAGAGAAGAGAGACGATCTTCAAGTTTTTCATATCTGAAAAATGAGATTTCTGCTTTGAGAAAGAGTTTTCGGTGGCTAAAATGAAATTTTGTTCATATCTTCAATGTTTTTGGTTGGGTCGTGTGTGTAGTGGGGGTGAGGGGAGGGGGCGGTGGCAGTCCCCAGTGGAGGGAGAGAGAGAGGTGATTAGGGGGGAGGGGGGAGGTTGCAAACCTTTGTTGTGGAGAGAGAGAGAGAGAGAGAGATGATTTTGGTTTTTTATTTTTATTTTTATTTTTTGCTTTTATGGGTTTTTTTTTAAATTATTCTAATGTTAACTCAATTTTCTGTTTAGTTTTTAATTAGTCTTTAAATTTTTGGGGGTCTACAAATTATTCTAATTTAAAATGCCACGTGTTAGTTAAATTTGTCAGTTTTTCTAACGATTTGGGCAAAGTCTAATTTTTAAATTAAAATGTATCAAAATCTAATATCAAAAATTAGTAATGCATTAAAGTAAAAAAAAACATTCTTTTAGAAGTCAACCAACACCTAACTTCCAATGTTAAAGAAATTTGCCACATGGCGCAAACCAATGGGCCGTGATTTGGCTTAGTATGCGGTCATTTACAGAATCAACTAACATGGAGAACATGGTCAATTTTAGGCATTAACTTGGCAAGTGTAATTTTGCAATTTCCCTGGTTGACTAATTACACCTGAATTATATCATCAGGTGTTTCTTGTTTCTGTGCAACTTTAAACCAGTATGACAATTCCTTACGAATGTCAACAAAGACATTCTCCAAAAGAGTAAAACGACACTCGTTTTCCACATCAACATTATCGACTATGTAAAAATGGTATTTTCAACTATGTATCGAAATTGCTAGTTCTGGAATTTTGCATGAAAGATAGTTTACGGAGGTAGGTTTGCAAAAAAATCATAGCTCGAGGAATTCTTTGCACGTTCACCAAAGTATCAATTCAATTTCAGTAAATTAAGTGTTACCAAAGATTATGTACCTTGCAGATATTTCTCAAAGTTTTGTAGTTGTAACACAAAACCAGAGTTGGGAGCTGCTAGAGGGCGTTTACTCTTCACATGTTCCAAAGCTTCAGAAAAGCTCATGTTGTGCTTTTTCATCAGATATGCAACAATAATTGTAACACTGCGAAATGAAACAAGTATATTGGTATCCAATTTATGGTTTACATAATGTTAAATAATTTAAAAAGGCAAAAATATTTTTCACAACGTTTGTTTAAAAGGTGTATGCTTAGGGCAAGATAAAATTAGTTAATAGCTTTTCACAACGTTTGTTTAAAAGGTACTTAAATAAAATTGGATTAACTGCTACTTCGGTTAATTGAATTGAAAATTTTAAATTGGTATTTGAAAATTCATATTACCTTAGTAGTAGCACTTGTCTCTCAAATTGGTATCAGAGCGGATTACACTATCTTATTGTGTTGATCCTGTTTCAGTGTTGTTTTAGGGTGGTTTACTTGTTTCTCTCGATGGATCCTCAATAAATGGTTTTAGTGATGAGAATGATTTTGACATACGAGAGGAGCTTAATGAGCTTCATACTCGCGCTGAGAAGTTAAATCGTTTGATTTTGAAATTTGCAAAAAGAGTAAAAATCCTTGAAAAGAAAATTTTGTGCTTATAAGATGAAATTGAATTTTTGTGAAATATTCAAAGTCAAAGAGATATTCTTTTTGAAAAGCTCAAGGACAAGAAACGTGAATTACTTAAGTTAGAAGAGTCCAAGAAAAAGGGTAAGGCTAGAGTCTGTGTTTTAGAGAGTGAGTTGGAGTTTAAGAACGTAAAGGCTGAGTTGGAAGAACATGCCATAGAAAGTAATGATAAATTGATTGAAGATTTGAGAGCACGTGAGAAGACTCTTCGAGATAAGTTTGATTATATTGAGGGAGGGGGAGATAACCTTCTAGGAATTGTTGAAAATATAAAGGAGTCGCTAAAGTTTGATGAGTCTATACTTTTGCTTGAGATTGTGAAGTTA
Organism: Sambucus nigra; assembly: GCA_949130495.1. NCBI lineage: Eukaryota > Viridiplantae > Streptophyta > Magnoliopsida > Dipsacales > Adoxaceae > Sambucus > Sambucus nigra. The sequence continues at coordinate 595,388,569 of OX422209.1, forward strand.
GAAGAGATATTAAGATACTCGAGTTTTGTCAAATTTGATTTGGAATATAGGTCGGAGAAGGATAAAATGTTATGCACCGTCCAAATCAACAATGATAAGGTTGGTTTGGCTACGATGTTCCGAATGCTTCCTCTCCTAAAGTCAAGACCAAAGTTTTGAGAGAGTCAACCGTTGCCACGGACGTTAGAAAAGGTCAACCAAAGATTAACATTCCTCGCGGTGTCTACACATGCACGCATTGTGGTAGGAAAGGTCACCTTAGAAAGTTTTTTTATGATCTTAGAAAAGGTCCGAGAACGTCTGAGTCCCGTGTAACCATAGTCCCCAAAACTCGAGGCGTTGAGTTTTCATCTATTTGAGTTCGGAAATCGGATTTGGCGGCATTGAATATTAAGCTTGTTGATTCTCGCATGCTTGCACATGATTCGTCACATGTTATACCTTACGAGTGATTGTATTTGCATATTTTTTCATACACTAGTTTGTGTGCTTCATGATTATATGCTTTGACTAGTTGTATAATATTTGTGTCTTTTGTATTTTGATTCTTCATTTTTTTGAATCTATATGAGAAAAATATAAAAAGATTTTGTTCGTCTTTGGGGTCATTTTTGAAAAATTTGGAGAAAAAAAAAATTGTTTTGTGTAATAGTTTTACACATTTTTGTGGCATATTGGTGTGTTTGAATCCCATTTGTTCCATGTGTTCCATATGGCTAGAATATCTGATTACGGTTTACAATGCTTTGGATTGTTTTTTAATCATGTTTGCATGAAGTTGTTCAAATTTGATTTACTTATAAAATTCTTCCTAGTATATGTCTCCGCATATACTTGCACGAGCTACATTGGATTTTAACTACTTATGTTGCATGAGCTAAGTGAGGTGTTCTCCTATCAATCTTGTCATATATATATCTTTATATCCAGGGCATTTGTGCATGTAAGAACCATTGCAATACGTTTGCTCTTAGGTTTAAAAAAATAAGAGCGTGCAATGGAAATGGTTATGAAGGGAGTAAATCTCCTTTGCATAAATGGCCACCATTAGCAAGAGCGCAGAAAAAGAAAAGGGAGGACAAAGAAAGAAAAAAATGCCAAGGCTAAGTTTAGAAATTGATCATCAAAATGTAATATCTTCAAAAAGAAAAGCGTGAAAAAATCGAATATCTATATTTTTTAGAGTGTTAAGTTGAAGATTAATAGGTTTGCACAATGAGTCCTAATTAATCATTAAAATTTACGCTATTGATTTGAGAAACATCAACATTTTCTAAGCTTGTGTGCATTTAGTTCATTTGTCCATTTGAGTTCACTATATTTGTCACTTGAGGCTAAATCTAAGTTTGATAAATTAATGCGATTAAATAGAACTCCTTGGACTATCTTGAGTGTTTGGGACATATTTCTTTTGTTTTCTAGTTCATACTCCTTCATTCCGTACCACATTTGGTTTGGACACATTTATACCATACGAGTATGAAAATCTATGTTTTTGTGTCTTTTGTGTATATGTACGTTGTTTTTTAGTCTTTGCATGCATTTAATCAATGTTCGTCATATATGTTTACATTGGTATCATATGCTTCAAATTGGTATCATATGTTTCATCGTTTGGATTATTTGTGCCTATGTTACCGAGTTTGTTTATCGTTGACATTTTACTTCACATCGCATGATATGCTTGTTTTCCTTTATGTTCATATATGTCACACTAAGGGGAAGAAGTTTCATATTATGCCCTTTATCTTTGTCTATTTCCGAACAAAAATGGGGGAGTAGTCTAACCTAAAGGGGAAAAGTATTCTCTGAGGGGGAGATAAGGGGGAGGATTATTTTTTTCATATGCAGTTTATATATTTCATATTCTCTTTGCATTTAAAAACTGTATTAAGTGTGCAGGTTTATGCGACGAAGCGATAAATTTCACAAGAGCAAAGCTACTCAAGAATAGTGTCAGTTTGTACTTTTCCTTTTTGGGGTTGGGGATTGACTCTTACAGAGCTTGACGGCCTAGTAGATTTTTATTTTTGGTTTTATCCCGGAATAGCCAAAGGGGGAGATTTGTAAAGACATGTTTTTAATGTATCAATGTTTATTGTAAAAATTTGTAATATTGGCTTTATTCCATTTGCAGAAAACTACTTGAGTCATAGGTTAGTATTGTGTTCAGTTTTTCCATCAAGCCTATGATGCATTAAAGACCGCAGCGGCCAAGTTAAAGCGATATCAATTTCCGTGTCGAGTTTCATCTTCATGCATAGGATCTCGAAAGGTTATGAATGTTTATTATGTTGATCCCTAAATTTTAAGTTTGAGTGTTAAATGTTTTAATGAGGCGATTTTTCGAAAGGGATTTTGAAGAAAAATATTTATATCATGTTCGTTCAAACGAGTTTTAAAAATCATTCGAACAAGTTGGCACATTTCATTCAAACAAGCTTCGAACAATAAGTTTTTGTTTGACAGAACGTTCTCATGCAAAGCTCGATCGATCCTCGTTTGAGCGAGATCGTATGTCTCGTTCGAACGATTTTGGTGTTCGTCCGAACAGTTTATGCAATCTCATTCAAACGACATTGAGTTTCATCCGAGTGAGATGCCTCAAAATTTTTATCGCTGCCTTTTTCACGTTTTTCTATAAATTAAAGTGCTTGCAAAGTTAATTTACAAAAAAAGGTTTCGAAAACTGCTTTAAAGAGAAAACCTAAGCCTAAAAAAACCTAGTTTACAACCTTTGTTTGAGATCCAAGAATTATCTTAATATCCTTATTTGAGATCCCGAGTTTGAGCACCAAGATCAAGTTTATTGTCATTACTGTTAAGTACGTTTCGTATGGTGGATTCCGTGTTTGTTGTGGTAACGGTTGACTAGCCAAAAGCAAGAAGATCGGTGTACTAAGACGTGGGAGGCGCCTGCATTGTGAAGACCATTGGAAGGCATCCAGGGGTGGCCGTGAACAAGGTTCAAGGAGCGAAAAGTGCATCAAGATTTGAAGGCGTTGAGTATGTGAGTAAGTCCGATTCGTCCTTATACGATACCTATATCATAGTGGATTTGCGTAGGCTAGGCCATCCGAGGTTTTTCCCGTTGTAGGTTTTCCTCATACATCGCGGCGTTCTATATTATTGATTTATTTTATTCGTGCAAATCACCTTGATGCATGCTTGGGGAAAGTTAAAATTGGTGAATAGTTTTTCACAGCGTTTGATTAAAAGGTGCTTAACTAAAATTGGATTACTTGTTAATTCGGATAATTGAATTGAAATATTAATATTGGTGCTTGATAATCCATATTACCCTAATAGTAGCACGTGTCTCTCACTTTCTTAGAGATAGTGATGATGAGTGATACTGAGATTTATATAACTGCAAAGATAAAAGAAACGTTTCACCTTGCAACTTAATGAGACTTTCTAAGAAAGTTAATGTTATTTAACTTAATGAGATTCAATGGGTAAGGTTTATTGTGTCACTGTTTGGGATCATGTACAACAGTTCTTGTTGTGGACATGACTCACTTTCCGTTGATAAACCCCTTTCAAGTCTAATTTATCATGTTCTTGCCATAGGTTTCTTTTCAGTTATTTCAAACTCTTCTATTGATGGTTCTTATTTCTATCTATGGCAACTCCAAGTTACAGTCATTGCATAGTGATTCAATATTTGAGACTAGTGGAAATCTATGGGTTAATATCATGGTTTAATTTATCCCTTATTATTTATTGGGCTTCATTGTGTCAATCCTACTGGCTTCATTATGTTATTCATACATGCTTAGAATGATAGTTAATTGTTTGACACCACCAATAACATGGGACTGGCCACCTCATGTGTGGAGATTGGGGGTGTAAAATAAGCTCAATTCGCATCAACTAATGGAAGCACAACTAAAAAAAAAATCAAAACAGTCAATTGGCATACCTTCTCTTACACCAACAATAAACTACATGTTTTCGTAGATAAAAATGACCCATGATAAATATAAAAATGATCGTTGATAATAGGGTAACATCAAGGGCTAACATGTTTAATGATTTCTTTTCTTTGATCATTATCTTTAACGCATGTTTAAGTATAGCCACTAAGAGAAATGCATTATGTGATGATTCTTCACGGGACATACGAATATGAAGCCTTTAAAACAAGAGACATGGTAAGAAAATCACCTTCTAGATCTTCCCAAAAAGCAATGAACCAATACATTACCACCAATTCTTTTTGCGTCATCAATAAAATCGAAACAATCATCAAAGTACTGTGATATACTTGTATCTTCTCTGTCCGAGACTACCTCAATTCACAAAGAAATAAAAAAAAAATACTAAGAAAATTGCTATGATACTCAATTTGCCATTAGGAAAATAATTAAATGTATAAAGAATTAAAAAAAATAGAACATATAAGATAAAATCAGAACAATGAATCAGCAATAAAAACAAATGACCAGCAAAACGAAACAATGAAGGCCAATTTGAAGAAGGATTTAAAAAGATTCACTGGAATTCAAATCAGCAATATTTGAATCGGTATTAATAATATACTGATTTGAGAGTCATTTTACCATATCCAATAGCAAAACAACAGTTTTTGCTCAAGGAGCACAAACCTTTGGACAAGTGAAACACCACTTCATGGATCAAAGTAAAAACTTCCTTACCTCTAACAACTTTGTATATGAAATCATTTGGATGAGCAGGCGACAATGAATTGGCCACTGTTAAGATGTGAGTGACTTTCAAGCTTTTCAATATACTCTTATTATTTGCAGCTCCAACTGATCCCAAGTAAAGTCCCTGAGATATCAATGTAAAGAATGATTGCAAGTAATACAAAAAGAATATTATAAGCAGAAAATAAGAATGCTAATGAATTAATGTTTAAGAAAGTTATTATTAATGCACATTCTAGTTACCGCTTCAATTTGGCACAGAACATTATCCTCTCTAATGCTTTTTGTTGCATACCTAGCTTGACAGACTGCAGCTATTCTTTCCCTATATATTTCATCAAACCGATCCATTGCTAGTAGAGAGAACAATCTCTTTGGTTTTCTTTGCCCTTTTCCCTTAAAATTAGTCTTTGACACTTGCAGATTTTCTCTATATCAAGTAGCCTGTGACAAAAGCTAACCTGCATGTTCATCGAAAAAGAGATGCCATGACAAATAAACAATATAATGTAAATATCATATATTTCAAATATAATGTAATCCCCTATATATGTTTTTGAGGAGTGGCCTCATGCCCTGTTAAGTAGGCCTGGTGGGACTTGTGCCAAAAAGAGGTGGGAGCTCGACTAGAGGTTGTCGGCACAACTACCATAGCCATCAGCGGTTAATCAGTTGGTCTGGTCAGGCAATGGAGGCCTGGTCGGACTATGTCATGGAACTCAACGTGATGATAAAAATCATCCTTACCAAGAGAGCTCGTTGTACCTAGTTGACAGTGTCAACTAACTAGTCAGTCTTAGTGTAAGCCTCTGAAATTGTGTTTTGGGCACCAAGTTTAGCAGTTGTCCTGGGGAGAGAGGGTTGGGACCCCTGTCAATATCGTACAGTTTTCTCCCTGAGAATACCTTAGGCTACCTAGCACCTCATTTCCTTGGCATTGAGGATGAGGACCCCGGACCTCTAGATGGTTCCTTGGCTTGACCTCAGCTTACATGAGATTAGATAGCCGGAATGGGGGTTGTCGAGACCGCACCTTTGTTGACTTGTTGTATGCATTGATTTTGTTGATAATGACGGGTGGTGTTGTAATTTGTTCAGCCTTGGGGCATCCTAGTTGTGCCTTCGAGCAATTGACACAAGACTAAGGGCAAACCTGGTCAATATGACACTTTAAGACTGCACCTGGACATCCTTGTTAGGTTAGAGACCACCACCCTATAAAGGTCGAGCAAGAGTTGGAAACACTAGTTGATTGAATTTTGATTGTTCGTTTACATGTTGTTCAGTTGATTCCGAGCTGATATTTACAATTATTCGTATGTTCATGCTCTCTCTTATACTGTAGGCTATTTTGTTCGAATAACCTTTGTGCAGCTAAGTAATTTTTTGACTAACCTCGAGTAAAATCCCTTACTGAGGTAGTCAAACTCATTCCTTTTACCGTTACTCCCTTCGAAGTTGAGTAGTCCTGGTCAGTAGTCAGAGCCACATAGTCAGACAATCAATAAGAGTAGTTGTCAGAGTTGCAGTGACTGACAGCAGAGCAGGTGATTAGTGGAGTAGTTCTGACCTTAGAACTCGTTTGATGCAGTATCGAGCAATCATAGTTGGATCCGATCAGCTACAGTTGTGATCGCAGTTATTTTTGCAGTTTTGTGATTATGTCGAGGAAGCTTTGATGACATTCGAATCAGTTAATGATTTTAGTCGATAATTTCACCTCTCTATATATATTGGTTATGTTTGATATGTATAAATTTGGCACTAGACTTAGTCAAGGCCCAGTTCACCTCAAGGGTCGAGATAGAAGGAAATTTGTCACGAGCCGAATTTGCCTCATAGAACCAAGGCCACTATATACAAACCCATATAAATATGTTCAAAGCCTTGCATGAGGTAAAAATGCGGGACCCCAATATATGTATATATTCATGGTACAAATCCGTATTCGTGGAGCCCTCGCCTTATGACAGAATACCACACATACTGGAGACATGATTTTGCAAAGGCTGTGAGACCCCAACTACATACAACCGATTCAAACAGGAAGAAAAGACCAAGTCCGTGTCCTGCGCATGACCCACCCCCTGCACATGACCATATCCTGCATGTCCTAGGCATGACCTACCCCTGCGCTTGACTATGTCCTGCGCATGACCCACCCCTGCACATGACCATATCCTGCATGTCATGTGAATGGCCTACCTCTGCGCGTGGCCATGTCTTGTGTATGACCCAACCCCTGCACATGACCATATCCTGCATGTTCTGCGCATGACCAACCTCTACACATGACCATATTCTGCATGTCGTGCATGACCTACCCCTGCGCGTGACTATGTCATGCGCATGAACCACCTCTGCACATGACCATATCCTGCATATCCTGCGCATAACCTACTCGTGCGCATTACCCACCCCTTACACATGACCTACTCCTTGCATGTCCTGAGAATGAGATCTACCCCTATGCATGACCTACGCACATGACCATGCCCTGTATGTTCCTATACACGACCTGCTGCACATGATCAAGTACTTCACATGACCAAGTCATGTGCATGACTAGCCCAACTCATCAAAGGGATCCAAGATCACTTGTCCAAGGCTTCACTTACCAAGTTCATAAAACTGTCAAAGAGCGCCCCGAGTGACACAATTAATGCATGACAAGTCATCACAAAAGGTGAGCATTAATGGCTCTGACACATCCTCGGACAAGGTGAGCATTAATCGCTCTGACATGTTCTCGGAGAAGGTGAGTATTAATGGCTCCCAACCACCCCAATTAAAGCATCCTTACTAGTTAAAGCTCAACCAGGTTCAATCCAAGGCTATAAATACCCAACACTTCACTAAGGCAAACCGGGTTGATAGTTGAGCTTCACTTACTACACACTTGTACTCTCTCTCTCTCTCTCTCTCTCTCTCTCTCTCTCTCTCTTGCTTTACTTTAATTCTCAGCCTCTGGCACATGATGTGTTTAGCCTCCGGACAATTGTAACTGAACTTCCGAGCAAGCCTCCGGACACTTATAATTTGGCCTTCTGGCATCATATTAATACAAAGAGAGAAAGCGGGCATTCCAACCGTGGACGTAGGCCCAACCTCTCATGCTGAACCACGTTAAACACTTGTGTCAAAATTCCTTTGTTGTCTTTTATTTCCTAAGTCTAACTAATGAGGGTTATTTTTAGTAATTTTTAGGGTTTTATTGTATTTTTGTTAGTTTCTTTTATTTCCTTTTTTTAGATGTATTTTCTTGTATTAGTTTTTGTTACTATTTAGAAGAAGGAAGGTTATTGGCCCTTAGGGACATAAATGTAATTAGATTCTTAGCTTAGAGGCCAAGTAACCTCCTTCCTATAAATACCCCTTATGTAGGCTCATTTGAGTCCTTCCTTGATTTTGAGATATTGTGATTTAGGAGAGTTTAGAGAGAGATTATTTTTTCTTGCTCCCATTTGGTGTCATTTACGTCAATTGGTATCAGAGCCTAGTCGCTCCACCCGTTATTGTTGTTATTGTTGTAAAACAAAAACTCGTAAACAACGTCAAGGTGGGTTCAAGAAAAGATGAACACCTCCGACGAAAACACTTTCAATCAAATCTTGGAGGCCCTCAACCGATTGCCGGCCCGACTTGATGATATCGAAGCACGAAATACTCCACCACCACCCACATTTCTACCCACCACCATTAACCCGAACCCTAACCCTAGCTCCCCAAATCCCTCCACTCACGCTTCTGCAACTTCTTTACCATCTTTACCCTAAGAAAACCCTAGCCCTAGCCCTAGCCCCATTTACCTCCAAACCACCACCAAAACACCCCCTTCCACCCCACCACCACAAACTACTGCCCAAACTACCCAAACCCCATCCCAACACCCAATTCTGCCCTACAACCCACCAACCCACCCCATTGACCCCTTCCGACCTCTCCCCGACCCACAACACCACCATCTTAGGGCCGCCAACCCAACCTGTCGGACTATCTCCTAACCCCAAAACCACCACAGAACCCTTAGGGTTTTGCCCCGGTGGAGGTCGCGAACCACTAAAGGCAGCCCCTAGCCCAGGCCGTCCCCCCTCACCTCCTGACAAAAGCCGTAAACCCCTTCCCACCATTGATCCTTTTCCCCTGACCCCCGATCTAATCCAAACCCTTCCCAATCTGGCCGGAAATGTCCTCACCCCCATCGCACCCCTCTTTCTGAATCAACACCCTACTCCAGTGGCCGGAATCCAACCTGGGCATGCCGTCGGCCATGAAACCCTAAGGTTTCGACCCTTTTTTGACCAAACAGCACTTGGAACACACCAACATTTTCACACCAAACCCTTGGTTTTTTACCCCGGTGGTACATATTTTTTATGATTAGCACAAGTGGTAAGTAGAAGAAGATGAAGATTGATGCAATATTTGAAGAATCTTCCTCAAATTTTCAGAAATTCAATTTTGGGCCCTCAAGTTTTGTCTCTTCTGCAATTTTGGGACTTTTTGCATTCGACCTCAACTTTAAAGTTCGAGGACGAACTTTTTCGAAGGCGGAGAGAATGATGTGAATGAAGAATGAGGGTTATTTTTAGGGTTTTATTGTATTTTTGTTAGTTTCTTTTATTTCCTTTTTTTAGATGTATTTTCTTTTATTAGTTGTTTTGTTAGTATTTAGAAGAAGGAAGGTTATTGGCCCTTAAGGACATAAATGTAATTAGATTCTTAGCTTAGAGGCCAAGCAACCTCCTTCCTACAAATACCCCTTATGTAGGCTCATTTGAGTCATTCCTTGATTTTGAGATATTGTGATTTGAGAGAGTTTAGAGAGAGACTATCTTTTCCTGCTCCCATTTGGCGTCATTTACGTCACTAACTCACACATATTTCATACTAGGTGAAGCCAAAGTAATCCAAATTTTGGCTTCATCAATGTTATCCCATGTATGAATTATGTAAGTGTCTAATCAATTTAGGATTAGCCCGATTAATGATCCTTCATTGACTCGTTGACAAAAAGACCCTTCCGCACCGACCCTAGGTTGTTTTACAACAGAACAGATTAATACAACAAATTCTAACAACTCATGGAACTAGCTAACTGTTTCTTTTTTTTCTATAACCATAATTGATATAGAAGGCCAGGTAAGAGTTTCTTCCTGATTAGGGACGATGTATATCTGAAATTCAGTGACAAGTAGTTTCACTAAGTCAATGTATGGGTACATAACAAAAGAAATCCCACACAAACATTATACCTGAATTATAAAAGAAAATGGCTGAAAAGGTTTAAGAGTTTTTCAAAAGCTTAGAAAATGATTAAGCCAAAAGAACTATAATTCAACTGAACAAGTTCATTAATATTGTAACAAACGGGAAGACAAAAAACAAAACATTTAATAAATCACACAAAAAAAATATGTACGAAAATATTCTTCACAAAGGTATCGAGTACTATCTCTCACACATATGACATTTTAAATCTTTAATATGATTGGCCAAAGTTCGGCCAAAACCATACCCAGATGACATCAACTAAGCAAAGCAGAAGAATAAAAAATCGCACTAGTCAGTTTGACCAGGCTCAGTTGGCAGCTAATCATGTAAGGCATGTTGTTTCGTTAAATAAAAATGAATCACAACAAAATCACTGAATTTGGATGCCAACAAGGGAATAGATTAAAAAATCTAGACATTGATGGAGTGACATTTGTGTCACTTTACGAATCACAACTAAAACTCATGAAACACTATTTCCTCAGATATTCCTTCTAGCAAATCTTCCAAAATCCTAAATAACTTTTTCCCTCGATTTATGTACATATTAATCATGGCAACTAATCAACCGATCATGCTTCTAATAGGTCATGCACTAGATCAGAATCATTCTCAACAAGTCCATAAGAAGTGATCTAAGTTTTTTATCAGGTCCGGGTAGAGACCAAAGATCTTGACCGACTGATCTGGGCAGAACAACTCAAAAGGTAAAGAAATATTGTTATTTCTTCATGCTCGTTCCAAGTTTGAAGTATTATTTGTACAAATAAGTTGTGATTCGCGAAAGTGCAAAAGAAAACAACATCTACGTTCAAGTGCTAGGAAGAAGGGAAAGACCCGAGTACAATCAAATAGGGAGAAAGGCCGATGGAAAGGAAAATTGTCCATGAGATATCACGAGCTCTCCTCCCTTGAACGTGTGAGGACTAAGTGTGGGGAGTAAGGCAACGGAGCAAATATCGAATCTCCCACACTCTGGTTAACCAGCCATAGTGGAATGTTATGGAGAATTGAAAGGAAAGTCACAAGAGACGTCATAGAGCACACCAGAAGTGATTAGTGAACTCAACATCTTTAACAGAGGGGAATGTTATGGGAAATGTCGCTGGAAGTGAAGTGTGAAAACATGTGAGGGATCACTTGTCCACGTGCACGGGATGAAGTGAGTCATCTTGAGGAACCGATTCACTACTACAATGATGGTACCATGAACAAAAACGGTATACATGTGAGAATCCCAACTTGAACCCACAGGGTCGAAAGGTTTTGGCAAGTGTGTATGTGAGCTATTTCTCGCATTTGTCCTTTCAACACTATCAGCGCAACATGAAACTGCATAACTTTTCAAGTCATCAGTTTATTTTTCTTAAATCAAACCAAATACAGCGTTGACCCCTTAAGTTATGGATTGAGAAGGCATTAGGCACCCACTCCGCACTTTTAGATATTGTTGTGTATGCCCTAAAGATGTTTCTTAAACATGTGATTCTAGCATGATAGGGCGGTTCAAATAAAAATTGACTTGAGTTGTGAGGTGCTTTAAACCTGTAATGCCTACGTATCCGAGAGTGCAAATTTAAATTCGTCATAATCTGTCATCACAAACTTAACGGATCAGTTCAGTTCGAAAAGACTTTTTTCGAACTTTTCACATATGTATCTGAGGGTTTGACTAGCTTTTATGAAATCATTCTTATATAACTGGTTGGACCACCCCTTACAGTAGACAATTCCCCCACATTACTCCCAATGAGTAAAATATCATCCATGTAAAGTACCAAAATACCACAACATTTTTATCACACTTTATATTCATACATAACTCATTTGGTCGTTGGCTAAAATCCAAGAACTATCTAGAAACCCACCAGAGTAACTAGAGAACACCTGTATTCTATCTACTCTTCACTTAGTATTTACTAGCTAGTAGTTTGCTATACTTGGATACAAGGATTGGACCACTCCCGTTCTTCCATTCTTTATATTTTCTATTGAGTCTTAAACCAGTTAAGGAACCCCTTGAGTCCATCAGTTACTCGCATAAGGCCCTTATAGTCGTGATAAAGACCTCAAAAACTTCTTTGGCCAAAGCCCAAAAAGTCTCAAACTTATAATATCGCCATTTACAATCCAACATAAGAAGTTACACTGTTCATAGTGGACATAGGACCCTCCGTAGAGGTTCCGAACCACTCTATATCTTTGCCTCTCACTTTAACAAACCTCCTCACAATCTGGTCTAAGGTCCTGTGAGAAGTACCTGTTAGGGCTGAGATCTCCAAAGAGATTTACGGCACCATCAAATTATATGGTTAAAATGGTTCAGTCTTAACTTTGTCAATAGATATTGGTCATTTTATACTGGCTCTCATTCACTAAATTAATGTCCTCTATCAACTGGGAACCACTGATTCTGGCCACATCAACATGTATAACAGACAATCCCTAAAGTGGAGCACCTGGTTGAATATAATGAATTATGTGAACGATTGTGTATAAGCATTACAAACCCTGTTTCATTCTTCCGCGTGCACATATGTGTGTATAGTTATATGGGTTAAAATGGTTCAATCTTACTTCATCAGTAGAAATTAATTACAGTAGACTAACTCCATCCACTAAATCAATGCCTTTTATGAGCTGGTAACCGCTGGATTCTGGCCACATCAGCACATACAACTGAAATCTCTTAAGCATTGCACGCAGTTGAATTTAGATTAGTTCACTACTAGTATACTGATCTTAGGACAGCCCTTAGGCTCAAAAGCTGCGAGAATAGTAGTGACAAAAACCTTCTAACAAACAATCAATTTTGGAACTAACAAATCGCAAAACCCCAAATCAACATTACAACAGCAATGAAGTTAAAAACAATGAGAACTCAGTAAAGAATTAATGTAACAGACCGCCGTCATAGTTTCGACAATTCAAGTTGCGACCAAAAATTCTTATTTATGAAAAGCAATTATGTCATGTCCAACAACTACAATACCACAAGTAATAAACCCTCTTTTCAGCATACAAAATTCATAGTTGTAGGTCAAAGCAATTATACATACAATATTCTTGATACTGAAATTATAAAAGGAAAGTTATCATCCCTCGTTGTGACACACACACACATTCACTTATATATACCGATACATACATACATATATATATACAGGAGCGATTCAAAATTGAACATAAAAAATGAACATTTGAATGAACATTAACAAAAAACAGATAACTATACTTCCTGGAATTGAAAATCATACCAGTATCCAAAGAAAACAACCTGCTACTCGTCTGAGTGAGAAAATCTGTTTGAAGAAATGATAAAACACCCCTGTACCAAAAAAAAAGTTTTAAGGGAATGAAAAACAGTATTTTAAGATACTAGAAATTTTGTAAAAGCAATGGCACTACTCGTTCCTTCTGTTCCATCTTTGGTGTAGGATCAAGAACAAAAGAAAATAAATTTAAAAGTTTTCTTTACTCAACCCCCTTAGAATAATGCCTTGTTCAGGTATATCCTCCAGATTCTGACATTTTTACTCCTCTGTTAATAAAACCCTCTAATTTGTATTCTGCCCAATACCCCATTTTTACAGACAAAACTATTTTCCTTCAAGTAAACTCCAAACCCACATTCTGAAAACAAATCAATCACAAAAAAAAAAAACAGAACAAGATTTGGTTCACATACAACTTCACATACCACACAAAATTCTGATTTGTTGGCCCGCTTTCAATCCATGTACAATTTGATAATTTGGATCACTCTATAATCTAATTTGGAGATGGTGGTGGGAGAGGGAGTTGGAGATAGTGAGCGGAGAGAGACACGAATATTTTTTTTAAGGAGTTTTATAAATTTATGATCTATTATAATATGTATTTTAGAAATAGAACAATAAATATTTGGGTCAATTATTTAATAGTCCCTACTATAAATATATATTTTTTAAAAAGGATACATATTTTTAGTTTAACCCATTTAGTCCCTCAAGCACTCAATATTCTCTTATTTTTAGAGGTCCGCGCCAGCGGCACTCCCTTTCCAAAATATGTGGCAAAGGACTTTTTGAGGCAAAAGAAAAAGGCTTTGACTAAATGAGTATTAAAAAATGTTTGAGGGACTATTTGGTATATGTCCCTAAATATTTTATTTATAGTTTTAGTCTCTACTTTTTAATAAAGCCGCTGGAGCGGATCCATATTCATAAAACGTCAACCAATCATAGCATGCCGCGTGTCCCTTTAATTTGAAAATAGAGACTAAAAATGGAAACGAAATATTTGTTGTCCTATAACCATAATCAATATTATTTCAAGTCTTAAAAGTACATAATCTATTTTTTTAACTCACACCAACCGACCCCTCCTCCCCCCTCCCCGGCACGTTTTTTGGTTAATGTTCATTATAATGTTTATTTTTTATGTTCATTTTTCAACCTCTCCCTATATATATATGGCTGTATATCGGGTTGGGTAAGTCGGGAATGGGGTTGCTCTAGCGCGCTCCAAATTCACTTACCCATGCTCAACCCGAGCTCACCCCGAATTGTTTTTTCCCACCTAGCCCCGAACTCGGCTCATAATTATTATGGGCTTCGGCCGGATTTCGAGCAGCACGATTTCAAATTTTTTTTGTTAAAAAAGTTTGAATTAATTTTGTTTTCTTGTATTTCCATCATGGACAAAATTACACATTAAAATCTAATTGATATTTCATGAAATAAAATATATAATTATGTAATGTATTATATTAAAACAAGAGAAATAAGAGTGAAAATCTACAAATGCCTATTAAATTTCATACATTTAGCATAATTTGATCACTAACAAAGGCCTATTGTGACTTGAGCAGTTATTAAATCAAATACCCATAATGAGATTAGCAATAAAATCACATGTAATCTAATGTATTATGAAAAATAATTTTTTTTTAAAAAGTAGTAAATGAAATAAAAGAACGAAACCTAATTAAATAATGTTAACATAAATATGTTATATTATATAAATTATTTATTTATTTATAAATATGAAGTTCGGGCTTCGGGCCCAATTTGAACTTGGCAAAGTTAGGCTCAAGCTTGGCCCAAAATTCATTCGGGCTTGGAATTTTGGCTCAAGCTCAGCTCGACTCAAACTCAAATAAAGCTTGGTCCAAAAATAGTGGACGAACGGTGGGCTTCGGGCCTCGGACGCTCAATTTACATGCCTATATATATATATATATAGTGTTTATGGAAACCCTAAAACGTGAAAATAAGATTTATGGCTTTAGTCCCATCTATAAATATATATTTAGGCCTATTCTCATATGTTTTTAGAAATGTAAAAAGTCCCGTAACAACCCAAAAATACCTATAACTTCCCTGTAACTACTCATCCTTCTTTTTGTAAAGAATGAGACTTGTCTTATACAGGACCAAGGCGTCAACAATGGGAGCGATGACAAGTAATCTTTAGAATTGGAAAATTGTTAGTTCAATTTGGAACTAAAATTATTCGAATTTCAAGCTATTGAATTGGGGGTTCTCAAGGATTTCAATAATTAGGTAAATTATAATAAGAGTGTAATCTTTGTAACCGGCACCCATATACACACATATATGTATGAATCAAATTAAAATTTCTTTGCATTTAATCATTTATACTCGAGTCATAGCAAGGGCGTGTTAGGGAACCAGATTCCAAGCCATGAAATTATAATTAAAAGACTCATTTTTTTAATTTCATTGTTTAATTCCTATAAAAGTCAGTGGATTTAGAATTCATTTATTAGTCCATAAAACTCATCTCCGTAATTTGAATGTAATACCCCGGTAGTTGAAGAAATTTATTAATTAATATTGATCTGACCAAATGGAAAGCAACCCATTTAAATTATAGAATTAAAATAGAAAATTTGGAATTCACATTGAGAAGATAATTTAAATGAAGTTAACTTGTAATTCAATAGTGCAACTATTAAATTGGTAAAATTTTATGGGCCAAAAGTTTAAGTTTATTAAAGTTTGGGGTCAGTTTGATAATTACATTAAGTTGAAAGTTGAGTTGATTTGATTTGTTGGGAATTTTGAATATAGCATAAGGGCGTGTAGGTCTTTTAGCATTACTTGGGGAACAAGTTGGAAAGTAGGTGTAATACCCTACATTTTTTACTCAATTGAAATTGAACTAATTGAATAAAATCTCGACTTAATAATAATACCTTGCAATAAAATATTAATAACTGGATAATTAATGAACGTGAAAATTACATTTGTATATATATATTCGAAATGCTTGGAAATTAAAAGTTAAAATGAATACATTTGCGATAGGAATACACGACTTAAATATTGGAAGCGAATTAACGCGTAAAAGGATCGAGAGGGTTAAAATGGGTCGATGGCATTTTTGTAATTAAACTAACTCTAGGTATAAATAGAAAAGTTATAAAAGAACTCTTCATTTTTCGTTACACACAAAAGACGCTAGAGTTTCGATATATATATATATATATATATAGGGAGAGGATCACAAGTGGAACTAAAAAGTGAATTTTTTAATGGACCTTAACAAAAAACACCTAACAAACCATTAAGTTTAATTCATATGTTGTAATCGGTCCACGCCAACGACAACGGACACACGTGTCGATCGAATATTTTTTTTACAACCTCCCCCCAAGCAGCTCTTGCCCCTGAGTAAAATTCCAGCAACTTAAAATCTAGATAGTTGAATCTTGAATGTTTAATGAAAAAGTGTATGAACATGAGTTGAATCCCTAAATCTTGAAACTGTTAAAATAGAATTAATATGTAAATGATTTAGGATGCATCCAACTAGAAAAGAATTGAACTCATACAAATTCGAAAAAAATGGGTGAACATTGTATGTTGGTTTTGGGTCTATTTTGAGCAAAAAATAGTAGCGTGCATGCAAGTTCCTGTATAAAATCATGTTCTGAACAACTTTGTAGTTTTAAGTTTCTTCAAAAACGGATTAGAAAAGCCTCAAATCTGCGTTTTATATCTCTGGCCAGAATATTTTTGAAATAAGAGTGCTAAGGTTTTTCATGTTTTTAGTAAGATAATTGTGGTGTTGTGCCTAATCTTCTAACTTGATTATATACATATGATTATCGGGGATATATAACCTTGAAATGATTTTGATGTTTAATTATTAAATTAATGATGTAAATTATGTTATATCATAAATAATGACTATTGTATAACTCGAGTAAGCGGCTTGATACGATTGTATATATAAATATGCGTGAAATTCTTTTATATGTATACACGCTAGACTAGTACTCCAGTCGACGTAAGCACATGTTGAATGCGGTTTGTTTTGATTAATCCGGTTAGGTTCCACTCGAGTGCCGTGTCGGAGATAAACTGTCGAAATCGGACACGTGGCTATAATGCGGGTCGGTTAGGAAGGCCTTGGAACACCATGTGAGTTAGGACTTAATATGATTGCCCTTTCCACATAATATTGGAGGATATTCGTGTGTAGCCTAGCTTTACGACTTGTTTCCTAAGGTAACGATAGTGACCCGATATGATTTGTTGTGTGAGATATTATGCTTGTGTTTTAAAGTTAATATCCTGAATCGATACACTTGATATTATACTTGAAGGAAATATTTCGATATGTTAAATACTGAAATGAGATTTATAATGATGAATCACGATACGATATAAGACTATATGTTACTCAAGTTTGGGTTAGGTAGTCACAATATAGGAGCATTAGTTGGGTAATTCAACGACTTAATTACTGGAGATAAGTTGTGTCGAGTATGCGTTCATCATACGTACATCTTATAACTGTATAGATTTTCTTGTTGTTGATGCCCATTTATATGTCTCATATCCCCCCTCCTATATATATGTATTATACAGGTCATCGTCGAGCTGGACAATAGGCTGTGGAGCTGGATGACCTCATATCTATTCTTAGGATCCTGTAGTTGTGAACGTCGGTCCTTATCTTATTTTTGTCACTCTTTCTTAGAGTGTGGTATATGAGATTTTCCCATTGTTAGGTATTTGAGAGTGTTGAGAGGTTCACATTATACACTTTACTCAGTTTATTTTTGGGCCCGTATGAATTGATATTACTTGTGGATCCTATTGTTGATATGGCGTATTTTGGTTATACATATGGGAGTGTACATGTTTACTTTACTGCATTTATTTTGTTTATGTTTCTAGTATCAACATATTTATAACTTGACTTAAAGTTTAATTGGGCATAGCTTACCGAATTAGATTTAAAAGGAGGGGTTATCATAATTAGTATCAGAGCGCTCGGAGTTTAGAGCCTTTAGGGATATGAGGGCGTCTATTACGTTTTTCGCGCAGCATCTCTTTGATACTTAGAGCTTTACGACTAGGTTTGTATTCTACGACTTCAAGGATGATTCGAGCCACTTATTCGACATGGCCGAATGTGAGTGCTCGAGAGCATGGAAGGGGTTCCTTATTTGGATTTTGCTTGCGAGACGCTCCACGCACGAGGGTTTACTTTTGTCAGGAGTTAAGAATTTTGGCATGATATATATCCATCACTTTAAATTGTTGCACCCGATTATATATGTGATATAAGATTTTAAATTTTCCTTCTAGTTCTCATACTTTGTGCTTACTCTCTTCATATGAGGAAATGCAGGGGTAGACTGGCAGGAGCAGTAGGACGGATGGAGGCCCAGGAGCAATAACCCCCACCTGCACAGGGGACAGTAGGAGGTTTATCCCAGGTCGACTTGACGACTATAGAATTGGTTGTAGCTGCAGCAGTAGCAGCAGCATTTTCGGCGCAACTAGCACCAACCCTGGTACCACCTGGTGTCACAGCACCACCTATAATGGCTTATCCAGAGCCATAAGTTCCAGTAGTTGTGCAGACCACCTACGCATCTATTATGAGTGGGGTGAGAAGAGACGGACGCTTTCGTTTGCCGGTGATGTGGGTCCTTTGGAGGCGCTTCAGTGGAAGCAAAATTTATACAGACATTTGAGATTGGTTGACTGCACACAGGTGTAGAAATAGATTTTAGCTACCTTCCATCTAACTGGAGAGGCGTTGTACTGGTGGGAGTCCATTACTTTTTCAACTTAGTGGGATGTTATGCATATTGCTAACTTTTGGGTGCATTTCAAGGCAAAGTTTGTGCCTCCCGCGCAACGTGTGGCTTTGAGGAGGAGGTTTGATACCTTAAAGCATACTAGTTCAGTTTTTTAGTAAGAGCGAGAGTTTACCTCATTGGTAGAGTTCGCTCCCGAGGTGCAGGAAGATAAGGATTTGAAGACTCATAGGTTCATTAAGGGACTATCTTAGCCAAATCGGGGGTGGCTCTTGCTGGAGAATCCGTCTTTCGAAAGTTATGAGGTAGCGATTGATACAACATTGCATCATTACAATGATCGTTCTAAGCATGTAGTAGGCGACATGCCAGTAAGGTAGGGCCTAGGAGGTCGTAGTTATGGGCCCATAAGGAGGTCAATAGTGAGGCGGCCATCAGGCCAAGAGATTAAGAGGCTAATACCATAAGCAGCAGGGTCAGGCCGTTCAGGCTTAGTCGATTTGGACCATTCTAGGTCAGGGTCAGTCGCAGCAAGGCCAGGGCCAAAGAGGGCAGGGACAGCAGGGCCATCAGGATCAGGGTGTGAGAGATCAACAGCGGGCCAATCGGCCCAATATCAGAGGCTTGGTGCAACAGGCACAAGATGGGGGTCCCATTGTATGCTTCTAATGCGATGAGACTGGACATATGAGGACGTCTTGTCCTCGAGGACATGCATAGGTAGATATATCATAACAGTAGAAGGTTCTCCCACCACCACCACTATTTTTTATATTACCAGTAGCACCAGCGACGCCAGTTCAGCCACAGTTATGCCATGGTTGTGTCTATGGCGTTCAGTTTATTCAGATGCAGGTGCGACCACCTGTGATTCAAGGTACATTTTATGTCTACTGTTCTCATGCTAGAGTACTATTTGACACTGGTGCATCATACTCGTTCACTAGTTATAGGTTAGCTAGGATGTCAAGGATGATAGACATTATAGAGGCGATAATCGCCCATATGAGTACACATTTGGGTGGTACGAACCTTCAAAACATTTATAGAGGGATCACAATTGAGATCAAGCGATTTCACTTCTGCATCGACTTTATTTTGATTGAGATGCATACATATGGCATGATTCCAGGATTTGATTGGTTGTCTGGGTATCATGCCCATATTGATTATCGTGGGAGTGCGATCACGTTTGCCATTCGTAGTCAGGAGATGTAGCTAATAACATTGCCTGGTCTGTAGGGTAGATCCAACACACACCTATATTACACCGAGGAGAATTCTCCTGATGGGGTGTCCGTTTCTTTGGATTCGATCCCTATAGTGAGGGAGTTCGCGACGATCTTCGTTGAGGTTCCTGATTTTACCTCCAACTCGTGAGATAGAGTTTTGCATAGAGTTAGTGTCGAGCACGAGACCGATTTCCAGGGCCCGTACTATATGGAACCCTTAGAGATAAGGAAGTTTAGGGAGACGATTTAGCATCTGTTGGGCCAAGGTTTTATCCGTAGGAGTACCTCACTTTGGGGATCTCCAGTAATCTTTGTGAAGAAAAGGGATGGTTCACTTCAATTATGTGTCGATTATCGAGATTTAAACAAGGTGACAGTTTGAAATAAGTATACATTCCCTCGCATTGATGATATGTTCGATCAGTTGAGGGATGCTTTATTCTTTTCGAAGATTGATTTGCGTTTCGGTTATCATCAGTTGAGGATTTAAGAGGAGGATGTCCCGAAGACAACGTTCCTAAATCGATATGGTTCATACGATTTCAAGTCTTTCCATTTAACTTGACCAATGTTCCTGCAGTATTCATGGATTTGATGAACCACGTATTCAATCCATTATTGGATAAATTTATTATCATGTTCATTGACGATATCCTGATCTATTCACGGTCCGAGGATGAGCATGCCAGACATTTGCGATTGGCTCTTCAGACCTTGAGGGAGCATCAACTTAATGCTAAGCTCTCCAATTATGGATTTTGACTGTGAGAGGTGCAGTTTCTAGGCCATATTGTAATGGAGGTTGGGGTTGCTATCGATCCTAGAAAAGTTACGGCGGTTGTTGAGTGGGGGCATCCCACTATGTAGACAGGGATTTGGAGTTTTCTGGGTCTAGTGGGTTAATATCGTAGGTTTATCCAGGGCTTCTTGAAGATTGCGAGTTCTCTTACCCATTTGGCAAAGAAGGGTGTTGATTTTGTCCAGAGTTCAAAGTGTCAAAAGGCTTTCGACACTTTGAAGGAGAAGCTTACGTCAGTGTCATTTCTTATGTTGTCAAAAGCTGGGGTTGAGTACCGTGTGTACATTGATGTGTCATTACAGGGGTTAAGAGTTGTTCTAATGCAGGAGGAGAGACCAATTTCCTACATTTCGAGAAAATCGAGGCCTCATGAAGACCGTCAGAGTTGTATACGTGGAGGCACTACTTACTTGGAGAGCAATTTACATTGTTCACTGACCATAAGAGTCTTTAGTACTTGTTATCATAGAAGAACTTGAATATGAGGCAGAGTAGACGGGTGGAATATGTGAAGGACTACCAATTTTTCATACAACACCACCCGATTAAGGCAATCGTATGTGACACTCCGCCTATTTAATTATCTGGTGATCAAACCTCCACTATTTAATCTCAGTTGGTTCATTATCACCATCACTGTTGAAAACCTTTTTTAAAATTCTAACAAGCTATTAGTTAAATAAGCCGGTGCCAAATTTATCTTTCATTAAAAGCCAACAAGTAAAACATTAACAAAAACTAATATAGTAATAAAGTTAAATAATCAATCACACAAATAAGCAAGTCTAAACATCATATAATAAAACTAAACACCGAATAAACCATCGATTACTAAAATCCAAAATAATATCGGAATAAACTAATAAAAAGTAATTAAGTCTGGAAATAAAATGGGCAACACGCCTAACTGATAACTGAAGTAAAGAACCCATTCTAGAATACAATAGATGAAGCGGCTACTCAGCAATATGCAAGTCTCCACATCAGCTGCAACTTCGTGTCTTTGGAAAGAATGATCATCTACGACATCCATGTGGGTGATATTTTTTACACGGGTCACAACCCAAAACTTTTGAGAAACATTTGCAAGTAATTAAGATGCAATAATTAAATATTCATGAACACTTTTCATATTTAAGGTGGTGTCGCACTCTCATGCGATACCCCTCACCTCTCAACTATTGTGCATACCTAGTTGATTGGGCATAAATATTGTATATTTATTCCCCTAATTTCAGTATATTTGTGAACCCGAGTGATGTAACATATATAGATTTGATGCACAATTATGCTACTAACCTTTGTTGGCGAGTATTTCGTGTTTCGTGCTTCTCTTATTGGTTTTACAGGTTAATTATGCAAACAATGCAAAAGAGGAAGCAAGACAATGCTAGAAAAGCTAAGAAGGAAAGTTCAAGGGCAATTTAGTAATTTTTCAGCCCGATCCGGAAGGAGAAGTCGATTGGAAAGTTGAAGATCTCGGAACAACTAGAACACTGGAAGAAACGACACCCAAATCCGAGCTACGGTTGATGAGTTATGCCCAGTTGAAGTTGAAGAAAAATCCAAGAAAGGAAGAAAAGAAAGCAAGAAAAAAATCTAAGTGTAGCACTCCAGGCCAGCACACATTCGCGAACCCAGGCCGAACCAGTTTGGGGGGCGAACCGGTTCGGGGTACATGCAAACCGGTTCGGGGTCCCTGATGCGCGAATTTGCTCCCCAAATCTGATTGGTTCCCAAGACTCCTTTTAGGTTAAAAACTCTCAAAAATAGTAGGGAACGTAGGCAACAACGTAGGGGCAGCCATTAGGGATAGTTTTAGTCAGTTTTTGATAGAGAGAAAAAGATAATAACATCTAGGAACATCAAGGGAATTAATTGCTTCAAGATTTAATCATTACGGGTTTGTTTTTCAAGTTTTAATTCAAAGTTCAGAATTCTTGTCATTATTCTTGCATGTTTATTTTCTGTATTTGATTCAACTTATTGTTGCGTTCATAATACGTATTTACATGCTTCAATCTAGTTTCATCATGAATTCTTCCACATGCAACATTACTATTTCATGCGTTAGTCAGTTTAACATGTCCGGCTAGGGTTTAAAGGTTGGGATGCATGAACCCAACCTCATGTGTTAGTGCATGTGCATAACGTTCATCCGATGAATTTAACGATTGATTTTGATCGTATCGCGTAATTACATAATAATTGTGGATATTTATATCTCGTTTACCTTTGGGTACTCGTGATGATTTAGAGTACAATTTGAGTGCAATTACCGCGATACCGATTTACTCATCCTTAGATTAGGTATGACGCGGGCTTGAACCTCATATACATAATGCTTGGGAGTCCTAAATTCCTGGTCTGATTAATCGGATAAATTTATGATTGACGTTGTTACTGCACTACACTAGGGTTGGGGGATTGCATTCCTGTCCTGTTTTCTCATCATTTAAGTTTAAAAAGTTTTGATTCAATTTTTTATTCATAATTTAGGTACTTTAGTTAGTTGCATTTTTCATCATAATTTCATAATTGCAGTTAGATTAGTCAATCCCAAAAACCAAATCAATTTTTCCTTTTCTTCTTAGAGTCGAAGTTAGGATTCCTCCGTCTTGTCCCGTCGTCACAACTCCGTTGTCCTTTTTCCCCGAGGATCGATACCCGACTTGTCGGATTATTACTTGAGCGACAGGCTTGCACTCGAGCCTAGAGAGTACGCACTTTAGAGACACATTCTGAGTCGTGTCACTAGTGCCTACATCTTAACTAATATAGTTATGCTACCCTGCCCAACTAGACTTGTTGTGAGTCTTCCTATCATGCTACTCTAACCCAAGTACTTACCATAGTTAATGCATAAGTTATTCTACTCTTTAACTTAATTAAATCTTTCAGCATTAATTGATTGTATAACATCCACACTAGTTATATATGTAATACATTCACACTTTATTTATTTAACCCGTATATAATTATCTACTCAATTATATACGTAATAGTATACTATAACAATTACACATATGTCGCGTATAATAACCATCCCGCGTAGTAATAAGTCACTGGATGTTTTTCTCTACAATGCTATCATATCGCATGTATGCTCACTCTAACCCGGTTACCTTAAGTCGACCTAACTCACACCCAGCTTGGTAAAAATACCACAAATGTAGTGGAGGCGGTCATAGTCCTTCAGTAGTGAGACCGGTCCATACCCAGATCGTCTCACCTAAAAAATAAATCACACAATAAAACACGCGGCACCCGGGACTATACTCGCCCTGCATTCACTAGCTAGGGTATTCACCAATATCATGCAACCTCCTATGATAGCACTAGAGGGGTATGCTTCACATAAATATCATACACATAGATATTTATAAAATACATACAACACACACACACACACACATAAATATATATATATATATATATATATATATATATATATATATATATATATATATTGTCTCTATACCCGTACATATATATAAACACATATCCGTCTAAATCGTGCCTATCACCCAAAGCAATAGCCCAAAAATCCCTAATCTATCCCATGACCCTTAATTTATTTGAATTCTCATCCTTTAATTAGATACAATAACATCACCCTGCTAAACTTCCCGGACTTACACATACAGTCTATCGTATAAGAATTCATTAAATAATTAACATAGCATCATCCTGCTAAAATACCCAGACTTACCCAATTAGCCCATCGTATAAATTACTTGAGTTTATCTAGTAGCATTACTCAGATAAAACACTCGGACTTTCCCAACCAGCCCATACATTTATTTTAGAATTCTTCTCACCAATTCGTTATTTAAACTTTCCTGTGAGTCATCTCTCTCACTATTTCTAATTCAAATTTAATTATCTTCTCCTCCCTAGGTAATTTAATATCTGTTAAATCCCTCTAATAAAACATATCTTGATCCTTCCAGAAAATTGAATTCTCAAACAAACGCCACAAAAATTCCAAAATTCAGCTTTCATCTATCGATCGACAAAAACAATCGATCCATCGACATCCTTCGATCGATCGATCCTCTATAGAATTCACCCAACTCCCACATAAAATAAACCACGTGTTTGTAAACCTTTCTGGATAGATTCTAACTAAAATATCATCCAAGCATCATGGTTTATCTAATGTCCTCAATTGAATTCACGAATTGGGTTTCTAACAAGAATATTCACTCTAAACTCAAGATTTGATTTCAACATTCCTAATTAAAAAGATTTAATCACCAAATTTATAATATGATTATGATTCCAGCAATATGTTATGAACAACTTTGTAGTTTTAAGTTTCTTCAGGAACGGATCAGAAAAGCCTCAAATCTGCATTTTATATCTCTGGCCAGAATGTTGTCAAAATAAGAGTGCTAAGGTTTTTCATGTTTTTAGTAAGATAATTGTGGTTATGTGCGTAATCTTCCAACTTAATCATATACATATGATAAGGGATATATACTTTGAAATGATTTTGATGTTTAACTATTAAATTAATGATGTAAATTATGTTATATCATAAATAATGACTATTGTATTACTCGAGTAAGTGACTTGATACAATTGTATATATAAATATAAGTGGAATTGTTTTATATGTATATTTTCAAGTACACGCTAGACTAGTCCTCCGATCGATATAGGCACGTGTTGAATAGGTTTTGTTATGATCGATCCAATTAGGTTCCGCTCGAGTGTTGTGTTGGAGATAAACCACCGGAACCGGACATGTGGTTGTAATGCGGGTCGGTTAGGAAGGCCTTGGAACACCATGTGAGTTTATGACTTAGTATGATTTCCCTTGACATGTAATATTAGGGATATTTGAGTGTAGTCCTAGCGTTACGACTTTTATCCCTGGATAACGATTGTTGATACCAAAATTAGTATGCTGATATAGACGAATAATAAGAAGACACGTGTCGATCTACGTGGCACAATAGCAACGAGGATGTCTATTTACCCGACCAAGTCATACTCACTTCGAGCAGCAAGTGTACTCCGAGGAACACCAACACTCTGAGGAACTCCAATACTCTGAGAAACTCTTGAACGACAAGCAACTAAAGCGGTCCGAGCTGCATCTCGGCCACAGCATTGATTGCCAGACAATCAACAGTTCAACTATTCATTGAATGCTAATCATACAGACGTATACTCTTAAAGGACATTAATTGTTTACCCTTTCACATGTACAGCCCAAGGGCTATAAATACATTGTATCACCCCCTCATTCAAAGGGCCCGGAATTTCTTGATAGAACTACATATCGAGAATTCCAAAACACTTGGCAATAACAGAAACAGTGAATGTAGGCCATTCTTATAAGGCTGAACCACTTTAAAATTCTTTGTCTCATTTATATTTATCTGTGATTAAATAATTAGAAGCAATCTAATTTTTTACATCAACAGATTGGCGCCGTCTGTGGAAAACGACTGTTGTTATCGTTTTTCACCAAAAATCATTCATCATCAATGGCAGATAATCCGGAATCCAGCAATCGAAATGTTGGAAATGCTGGAAATCCTCCAAATCCCTCTACACCTCCAGATCTGGCTGGGATTATGACGAATCTGGCTCAAGGACAAACCGCTATGCAAGAAACAATGCGGCAACTCATATAGACCCTTCATGGCGGTGCACCTGCACATTCGGGACAGCGAAGTGGTCAGAGGCAAACTTATTTACTTTCTCCACGATCCAGGCGTACAGATGCGTATCGTAATGAGGAGTCTGATGATTTCTCTTATCAACCTGGGCAAACTTCATCAATACGGGCTACTGATACTGAGCAACCTATCACTCTCTCTCCAGAGAGACCCAGTGCCTTAGAAAGACTGAGTAGGGTATCTCATTTCAGTCGATTAGGCCCTAGGAGGAATAGGAGTCCACCTAAGACCATGTCGAGGAGTTTTCGACAACTATCAGATCTAAGAGAAGGATCAACACAATCACGACCAGTTGCTCGTCAAGATAGATCTCAGGAGGCCACATCAGAGCAATCAATTGCTCGAACTAACAAGCCCAAGGAAGGAAATGATGCATGGAAAGGTTCCATTCAGCGGTTGGAGGATAGATTGGGAGAAATGGCTAAGGCGAAGAATCCCCTACAACGAACTTTTGTTCAAGGGACACCTTTTGTCCAGGCCATTGTGGGTTTTCCTACCCCATCAAAGTTTAAAGCACCTGTGGTGACCCCCAAATATGATGGAAAGACAGATCCTGTTCTTCACATAGAGCAATATCAAGCTGCCGCCGACATCTATGTTGTCCCCGACGAGATGAGATGTAGAGCATTCTCAGGAACTCTTATTGGATCTGCCCAAATATGGTACAACAATCTTCCTCGGGGTAAGATTTTAACTTTCTTTTAATTGGCCGAGTTGTTCATCGGTAATTTATGTTTTGGAGCAAAGCCAGTAAAACGAGTAGCACACTTGTTAAGTGTTAGACAAAAATCTGGTGAGAGTACTAGAGATTACATAACTCGTTTCAATAACGAAAAGCTGGAAGTCATAGATTATGAAGAAAAGACAGCAATCACCGCCTTGATGAGTGGGTTATTGCCTAACAAGTTGTATTATATTTTGGCCAAAGATCCACCTACAACTATGTCAGAGTTGATGGCAAAAGCGATCAAAATCATGAATGCCGAGGAGGCCATGGCTGCGAAGAAGAATATGGATAAAGAAACCAAGGTGGAAGTCGACAAATCCAAGAAGAATGAGCATAAGAGTAATGGCGGTGACAGGCATTCCAAGAATAATAAGTCGTCATGGGAAGTCCTGAAAAAATTCGATAATTATACTCCTTTGAAAATGGGTATTAATCATGTCTTGGAAGAAATCAAGAATAACGAGGAAGTAAAGTGGCCAAAGAAACTGAGGTCAGATCCTGACACGAGGAACAGGGAGAAATATTGCGAGTTCCATAAGGATCACGACCATATAACCAAAAATTGCATAGCTCTTCAGAACGAGATTGAAACACTCATCCGAAGAGGGAAGCTAGCAAAGTATGTTGATCGGGGAGGCGAAAGAAGAAATAATGACCGAACTAGAGAAAGGTCTAGATCTCCTCGTCGAGCAGAGGAGAAAAAGAAGAGAAACCATGAAGACGATCCAGATGATGACCCCGATCTTCCCAAGAAACCAAGGCAGCCAGAACGAGAGGTATTTTCAATACGCTTTGGGTCATTTGATTGTAATGTCATTACAGGAGGAGATGCAGGAGGAGGAGATCTTACTGCAGAAAGAAAAACTTACCTCGGTGAGGCTCAGGCTTGCTCATACATTCAACGGATAAATTTGGCTGAAGAGGATCGCCCGAGGAAGGTAAATAAAGAGAAGCTGGTCATCGGTTTTTCAAAAAACGACCTTGCAGGTGTTCTTTACCCTCACGACGACCCTTTGGTGATCAAAATGAGGATGGAAGAAGTAGTGATTTCAAGGGTTCTGGTAGATAATGGTAGTTCGGCAGACATCATGTTCTACTCATGCTTTGACAGTTTAAATTTAAAATTATCTCAATTGGAGCCTTATCACAGACCTCTCCTGGGTTTTTCTGGCGAGAAGGTTTTTCCACTTGGGACGATCAAGTTGGATATATTCATTGGAACTTGGCCTGCTTGTCGAACAGAAGCGCTTCTTTATGATGGATAAAAATGTGCAATCAGCTTACAACATCATCATGTGAAGAGTTGGTTTGAAGAAGTTCGAAGCAGTTCCATCTACAGTACATCAGTGTTTAAAATTCCCTACAAATTTTGGAGTAGGAGTTGTGAAAGGTGATCAGAAAGTAGCTCGGGAATGCTATTATTCATCTGCCGAGCAAGAGGAGATTGAAGAGTCAAGGAAAAAGACTACTACCTACCAGGTGGATGAAGGTATAGAAATTGAAACACGGGATCCCATAGACGAATCCCAACTTGTAAAAGGACAGGTGGTGGAATCTACAGAAAATGTTATTCTGGACGACGAGCACCCTGAACGAATAACCCAGATAGGTTCGACGTTGGATGCTTCAATAAAACAGGAGTTGATAACTTTCTTGAGAAACAGAAAGAAAACTTTTGCATGGAGTCATGAAGACATGCCAGGAATAGATCCCAACTTCTTATGCCATGAGCTCAATGCGAATAAGGAGATCAAGCCTGTAAAGCAAAGAAGAAGAGTGTTTAGTTCCGAGAAGAATCAAGCCATACAAGAGGAGGTCGAGAAGCTCCAGAAAGCTCGATTCATTGAAGATGTGAAATATCCAGACTGGTTAGCAAATGTGGTGATGGTAAAGAAGAAAAACAATAAATGGAGAATGTGTGTTGATTTCACCGATCTCGACAAGGCATGCCAAAAAGATCATTTTCCATTGCCCATAATTGATCAACTAGTGGATGCTACCTCGGGACACGAGCTGCTCAGCTTCATGGATGCTTACTCTGGCTACAACCAGATCAAAATGAAACTTGAAGACAGGGAAAGTACTTCTTTTACTACCCCTAGGGGAACTTATTGTTATAATGTTATGCCTTTTGGTTTAAAAAAATGCAGGAGCGACATACCAGCGGCTGATGAATAAGGTTTTTGCCGAACAAATCAGTTGCAATATGGAGGTCTATGTCGACGATATGCTGACAAAGAGCAAAAAAGTTGTTGATCATCTAGTTGACTTAGGTCAGACCTTTGATCAACTGGATAAATACCAAATGAAGCTCAACCCAACGAAGTGCACCTTTGGAGTACGAGAAGGAATGTTCCTCGGGTACATCGTCAACCAACGAGGCATTGGGGCGAATCCAGAAAAGATCAAAGATCTTTTAGGGTTGCGATGTCCAACGACGAAGAAAGAGGTGCAGAGTCTTACAGGACGAGTTGCAGCGCTCAACAAATTTGTATCCCGAGCAACTGATAGATGCCTCCCATTATTCAAAACACTTCGAAAAACTTTCGAGTGGAATGACGAATGTGAAAAAGCCTTTCAAGACTTGAAGAAATATTTGGGAGCACCTCCACTGTTGTCCAGACCAGTAATGGGAGAAAAGTTGTACTTGTACCTGGCGGTATCGGAGAATGCAGTCAGCTCGGCATTGATCAGAATGGAGAACGGAGTCGAGAAGCCAATTTATTACACAAGTAAGACTTTCCGAGGTGCAGAGATCAGGTACCCAAAGTTGGAAAAATTGGCATTGGCATTAATTGAGGCAATTAGAAGAATGAGGCCATATTTCCAGGCCCATACCATCGTCGTGTATACCGACATGCCATTGAGACAAGCCCTTCATAAGCCAGAAAAATCAGGGAGACTGATGTATTGGGCAATGGAGCTCGGTGAATATGATATTGTGTATGAACCCAGATCATCACTAAAAGGGCAGGCTGTAGCAGACTTTATAGCAGAATTTACATATCCTGATACCCCCGAGGAACAAAAGTTGCTCGCTGATCAACCTGTGGATGTTACAGGATCAATAGACATAAGCTCAGACCAACTCCGGTTGGTGAAAGGGCTTGTGGATGTAGAAGGATCATCAAATTCGAGCTCAGACCAACTCCGATTGGTAAAAGGGCGAGAAGAGATGATCGACGAGGAGCAAGAAATATCAGGAGAGGATAAATGTAAACAACAAATATTTCACCGAGGAACTCTATCCGATAAGAAATTTGAAGACGAGTTACCTACATGGAGATTATATGTAGATGGGTCATCTTGCACAACGGGTTGTGGAGCAGGGATTGTTTTGAACACCCCAGATGAGATTGACATGGAATATGCCTTACGATTCCAATTCAAAGCCTCCAATAATAAGGCTGAGTATGAAGCCTTGATATCAGGTCTTAATTTAGCAAAGATTATGTAAGCGCAACAAGTGATGGTATTCAGTGATTCTCAATTAATTGTGAATCAGATGATGGGAACATATGCAGTTAAAGGAGAATTAATGGTCAAGTATCATGCAAAGGCGATGGAGTTGTTGGCAGAATTTGACGCCATTCAGTTGATCAGAATACCAAGAATGGAGAATGCACAAGCAGATGCACTGGCCCGACTAGCATCAGCTACTCGTACCGAGCTGCGAAGAACGATACCAATTGAGGTGTTACAAAGTCGAAGCATAGATGAAGACCTGACGATGAATATTATTACCCTTGATTTAGGACCATCTTAGATGGATCCCATCAGGGCATATGTTGAGGAAGGAGAATTACCAGAAGACAAGCTCGCTGCCAATAAATTGAAGTTTAATGCTGCTCGGTATGTACTAACTAATGGTGTTTTGTATAGACGAGGAATTATGGCAGGTTTGCAAAGATGTGTACATCCCTCCGAGGTGAAAGAATTGATTGAAGAGATCTACGAAGGGTCCTGTGGAGCCCATGTAGCAGGTCGGACACTTTTGCAAAGAGTGATGACGCAGGGATACTACTGGCCAACGATGAGGGCTGATTGTATAGCCTATGCTAAGAGATGTGATAAATGCCAACGTTTCTCCTCCATCCGACGAACTCCACAAGCATTGTTGACACCCATAACTTCCCCTTGGCCATTTGCCATGTGGGGAATGGATTTGGTAGGACCACTGCCAACGACCCGAGGAAGATTCAAGTACCTCGTCGTCGCAGTGGATTATTTTACTAAGTGGGTAGAAGCTGAGCCTCTGATTGATATGACATACGAGAAGGTGTAACAATTTGCTTGGAAGAACATCATCTCCCGATATGGTCTCCCTCATGCCTTCATCACAGACCATGGAACACAATTTGATAACGAGGAGTTTGCCGCCTATTATCATCAGTCAAACATTTTGAAGGTTCATTCAGCACCAGGCCATCCTCAATGCAATGGACAGACTGAAGTGACGAACAGAACAATACTAAATGGTTTGAAGAAGAGGCTAAGTGAGGCTAAAGCTAATTGGATTAATGAGCTACAATCAGTATTGTGGGCTTACCGAACAACTCCCCGAGCAGCAACTGGAGAATCACCATATATGCTGGCATTTGGAAGTGAGGCTGTAATACCTGCCGAGTTGGGTCTTCCAACACACAGAGTGCTGAATTTTAATTCCCCAGTCAGTGACTTGATGAGGAGATTATATTTGGACATGCTTGAGGAAATTAGAGAAGAGGCAGCCATTAGGAATGCTGCTTATCAACAACGAACAACCCTGTTCTACAACAAGAGGCTGAAAAAATGCGACTTAAAAGAAGGAGATTACATGCTAAAGAAATTCATTTAGAAGAACAATAAGTTGGAAGCAAACTGGCATGGACCTTACCGAGTTACAGAAGTTGTTCGACCAGGAACTTATCGAATAGCGACTCTAGAAGGAGAGGAATTTAAGAATGCATGGAATGCTGAACACCTACGCAAGTATTATCAGTGATGTAAAATGTAAAGCAGTTCCATCAATATGAATAAAACGAAGATATTTCGCCATCTTCTCTCCTTTTATTGAAAGTTTTTCGGGGAATACTAGTGTGTGTAACACTATGCTGCTCGGCAGTAAAAACAACACGATAGTTCAAGCTCAGACCAACTCCGGTTGGTAAAAGGGCGAGAACACGATAGTTCGAACTCAGACCAACTCCGGCTGGTAAAAGAGCGAGAACAAACCATACTCCTTTGGTTAGGAGGCGTACACTATCTCAGACCAACTCCGGTTGGTAAAAGGGCAAGTGGACATGATAGTTCTAACTCAGACCAATTCCTATTGGTAAAAGGGCGAGAACACGATAGTTCGAACTCAGACCAACTCCGGTTGGTAAAAGAGCAAGAACAAACCATACTCCTTTGGTTAAGAGGCTGACACTGGCTCAGACCAATTTTGGTAAAAGGGCAAGTGGACATGATAGTTCGAACTCAGACCAACTCCGGTTGGTAAAAGGGCGAGAACAACATCAACATTCCTAAAAATGCCAACGTGTTTGGTTAGGAAACAAGATATGCTCTCAAATGCCAACTTATGTTGGTCTAGAGGTAAGTTATTACATAAAAGTTCCTCGAAGAACAAAATATTCCAAACTGAATCAAGTATGGTTGGTCGGAGATAAAAATCCACCAACTGTAGTTGGTCGACGAGGAGAAAATATTTTAAACAGTACCAAGTATAGCTGGTCGGGGATAAAAACCCATTAACTATAATTGGTCGACGAGCACAGTTTAACAACCTTGGTTGGTTGGAAGAAATTTTAAACATTTTTATACTCATTACTTTATTATTAAGTGATCGAGCAACATTACTAATACTTGTAATCACTGTTCTAAAAAACCCGCCTAGGCTTGAGGCTTGGGAGAAACGCCCCGCTTTAAGATTTTGACGCCTTATGCTTGGTATAACCCTTAAGGTGTACTTTTTCTCTAAAAATAATAATGCTTTAGTGAGACGATATCGCCTTTTAAAGATTTTTTTACAACCCGGACCATTATTTCTTCCAAAACAATCAAATAGTATTTTTATTTGCAATTATTCAGACATATTTTTATGATATGTACAATTTTAGTATTTTAATAGCCTTGTTATGGTTAAAAAATATTAAAATATATTAAAAAGGCCTAAACGCCTTTTCACACCTTTTTACGTCTAGGCCCGCCTAAGCTTCTAAGGCTTAAGGCTTGGCCTTCACGCCTCGATCACGCCCCGCATTTTTTAGAACCTTGCTTGTAATGTTTTATTACTAAGTTGGTCGATGAACCACACAATATTGTTATGCAAGAACAAATATAAATTGTTTGACAAATACAAGAGCAATATAAATTTGCAAACAAAAATGGAATTCTTTCATTAAATTCAAAATTAATTACACAAATTTATTACATTGATAATTATGTACTAATTATTACATCAGAATTTCCTATTCTATTGGCTTTTTTCCTTTTGCTTTCGATATAGGCTCCTCGCCAGCAGGAGGATCTTCCAGGCAAAGGGGAGAATTAATGAAGTTAATATCTCGAAGCATTCTGACGTTCATTACTGAAGGTGTGTCCAGTAGATGCTCGGGACGAGATACCTCGATCTGAGAATGAAGATTGTAGTCACCGAGGTATTTTGCAATTAAGCTCCGAGGAAGGGCACGAGCTGGGATCCATTCCATGTCCAATTTATACGGTGGCACAGGCAAGTCAAGTACCCCAGGATCATAATAGTCCCACAGGTAATGTCCTTGTTCGAGCTTCAGCACGCCCAAGGCATTCAGCCAACCTTGCTTGTAGCCCTCATTATTGGCATTCTGGATACGATCATCTAAATGGAATAGTGCTTCGTTGTATCCACCCATCCAGAACTCCCTGGGCTGTTTGTGAAATTGAAAGGTCAACCTTGCAATCTTCTCGTTAAGACTCTGGATGAAAAGTTCATTAGTCTCCGACGCTGATGTCTTTGAAGAGAGTTGTTGTTCATGTTCTCTAATTTTCTTTGACATGTCAGACAAAGCTTGGTTCTTAGACATTAATTGGAATGGTTGATTTTCCAACGTTGATCGAGTACAAGCTTCTTCAACAGTACGACTAAGAGCTCTTGATCCTCCCCGAGCAGGTCGAGAACTTGGTTCCTCGACAACATTCTGAGCAGCTCTTCCTCGTCCACGAGAACCTCTTCCTCGTCCCCAAGTAGCAGTAGAAGGTCCAGATCTTCTCAAAGTCTCCAACTCTTCTCTCAACTTGGCATTTTCCACTTCTAAAAATGAGAATCCATCATCGGTGACCGGTACCAAGGCAGTGGAAGATGAAGCAGCAGATCTCAGTTGAGCTAGTTCTTTTTGCAGATTGTTGTTTTCCTGCTCCAATAGCTCAGCAATTTGCCTATACCCTTCGGCATCTGCTTTCAATGTTCTCTCTCTCACTTTATAGCCAGCAAGCATCTTGTTATAGCCTGTTTCAACACTAAGTTGTTTAATTTTCTTCTCATATCCTTCATGCAAAAGAGCCGAAGACTCTTTATACTGATGCTGAAGTTCATCGAGAGTACCTTGGAAGTCTTCAATCATTTCGTAGTAAGCCACATTATTGGCCACAGCTCGGTCAAGTAAGCATTTCAGATACTGATAAGCTTCGATTGCCTGCTCTGAAGCATCATGACTAAGGATGTCAGCAACCTCTGATGCACTCAGGTTTGTGTGACCAGCATTATAATATTCATGACATTGCTTCATCATCTTGGTATCATTAGTGGATAGCAGATCCATCCTGGCCAGAAACTAGCAGAGAAAGAAAAAGTAATCATAAAAAAGAAGATCAAGACACAGAAGAGAAAAGAGACAATCATATGAAAGAAAAGAACTCAAATTGTATTAGATCATAGTGCAGAGTTATAAAGATCTTGGTTACACTTGAAAAAGAAGAAAAATAGAAAGAGAATACCGAACAACTTCACACATTTTCCTTGTCTTCCAAGACTTTCTCGTGAGGCTGGGATGAGGAGCTCGGTTTCTCGGTGGGAACAACGAGTTGGTCGGCTGGAGCTGGAACTTGTTCAGGAGGAGCAGGCAGAGATGAAAGCTCCTCGTCAGCAGGCTGGGTAAGAATGAGATCACCCACTACCATTGAAGATTCTTCGGAGGCAGCTTTATCCTCTTCTTCATCTTCAATAGCTGGGGGAGGACCAGGGAGATGTTGTTGAAACAGTTCTGAGTCCTCATTAACCTTCAACTCTTGCAAGGCAGCCACCCAACCATCTCGAAAGTATTTCAAACTCCCATATTGCACCTGAGTCATCATGGCTGCTACCCCCTTGTTCCACCCTTTGTCCCAACCTGTGTTGAAGGACTTCTTTATTGCCATTTTTCTTTTTATTTTCTCCGAGGAGAGCTTCTCAGATAGAAGATCCTCGGTGGCCTTCAACTTAGCAGCTACCTCTTCCTTCTGGCGATTTACTTCTCCCAGAATGGTTAGCTCTTCCTCAGCCAATTTCAACTTATTTTCAAGCTCCCCAAAGTTCGTGAGCTTCTCGGCAGCCTTCTGAGGAGCAACAGAAGGGGCAGCATCTACTTTCTTTGTCCCCTTTGGGACATCAGTCTTATTTCTTTTCCCATATCCAGCAGAGGTAGTCTCCTCAAAGAGAGCAGGAACTCTTCTTTTGCCCATTTTTTGACTTAGAGGAATGTGAGATTCTGGAGAAGAGTCCTCAGGAATTGATGCTGGTTCACTAGTGCTGACCACAGGACGAGCAGTAAAGGATTTTGTATAACTCCTATACTGCAATAAATATGAAGCAGACCTGATGTGCTCCTCTGCAACCTTTCGATGCAAATTCTAGATAAGTTTCAAATGTTTGATGTTAATATCAGCTTCTTTTGGAGTTTTTCTCTTACTGTCAACTGCAAACAAATACATAGTGAAATATCAGTCACGCATTTATTCAAATATAATGAAATCATAATTTCAGAAATAAAATAAAATGAAAATAACCTATCCCATTGCCATATGGAGGGCATCTGGGACCTTGATATACTTCATCTCCAGTCAAAGGGGCATGTTGCCAATTTTTGATAATTACCCCATGTTCAAAATAATCCCTATTGGCATCAGGGAGGTTGACTACTAAGGTCCTATTTAAAAATCTAGTTTTTAAATAAAAAATATTATCTAGAACAACCCATCTGTAATAATACATAATCTCAGGAATTCCTATACGAGTTCCATGAATTTGATTTAACCTATACACCCCATTAACTATTCTCCATGTGTTGGGGGCTATTTTTGCAGGGACAACATCAAAATACTGATAGAACTCTAAGCACAAAGGGTTTGGTGGAAAAGAAAATCCACATTCAGCAATACAGAGGCTGGGGAACCAGTGTCCCTCAGCCAAACGAAAGTAATCTTAAGGCTCAGAAAGATCCTCCAGAGTTACCCAAGATGGAATAGAAAAATAAAAACGGAATTTCTCGAGAGATTCGATAACATAAACCATGGTGAATAAAATAAATGAAGAAGAAGGAAGAAGATCTTACAGGAAAAAGGGAGATCTGTTGACAACGAACGAAGAAGAGGACGAACGCACAAGAGAGAGAAAGACTGTGGAAAACTCGAAAGCATAAATTGGAAAAGGTAGAAGACGATGGGATTGCCTATGAAGCTTAAATACTTTGCCTTGGGAAACGACGAAAGAAATGATTACAAAATAGAAACTATTACGCCACCGGCGGCTAAAAGGACAAAAAGTGCGCGAAGATCGAAGCGCTTATAAAAATTCAAAAAAGCGGATTCTGCAAATTTGGAAAGACATTCGAATACGAAGAAAATGCTCCTAAAAACCAGGAAGGTCATTTAGTATTGCCATATATCGAGAAGGAATGTTCCATACTCCTCAAAGTTCGAAATATGAAACATTAGGGGCTTCTGTTGATACCAAAATTAGTATGCTGATATAGACGAATAATAAGAAGACACGTGTTGATCTACGTGGCACAATAGCAACGAGGAAGTTTATTTCCCCGACCAAGTCATACTCACTCCGAGCAGCAAGTGTACTCCGAGGAACACCAACACTCCGAGGAACTCCAATACTCCGAGGAACTCTTGAACGACAAGCAACTAAAGCGGTCTAAGCTGCATCTCGGCCACATCATTGATTTCCGGACAATCAACAGTTCAACTATTCATTGAATGCTAATCATATAGACGTATACTCTCAAAGGGCATTAATTGTTTACCCTTTCACATGTACAGCCCAAGGGCTATAAATACATTATATCAGCCTCATTCAAAGGGCCCATAATTTCTTGATAGAACTACATATCGAGAATTCCAAAACACTTGGCAATAATAGAAATAGTGGACGTAGGCCATTCTTATAAGGCTGAACCACTTTAAAATTCTTTGTCTCATTTATATTTATATGTGATTAAATAATTATAGCAATCTAATTTTTTACATCAACAACGATAGTGACCCAATATGATTTGTTGTGTGAGATATTATGCTTGTGTTTTAAAGTTAATATCCCGAATTGATACACTTAATATTATACTTGAAAGGAAATATTTCGATACGTTAAATAATAAAATGAGATTTATAATGATTAATCACAATACGATATGAGACTACACATTACTCGAGTTCAGGTTGGGTAGTCACGATATAGGAACATTGGTGGGGTAATTTAACAACTTAGTTACTGGAGACAAGTTGTGTAGAGTATGCGTTCATCATATGTACATCTTATAACTCTATAGATTTTTTTGCTGTTGAAGCCCATTTTTATGTCTCCTATCCCCTCTCCTATATATATGTATTACACAAGTCCTCGTTGAGTTGGACAATAGGCTGTGGAGCTGGATGACCTCATATCTATTCTTAGGATCCTGTAGTTGTGGACGCCGGTCCTTATCTTATTTTTGTCACTCTTTCTTAGAGTGTGGTATATGAGATTTTTCCATTGTTAGGGATTTGAAAGTGTTGAGAGGTTCACATTATACACTTTACTCAGTTTATTTCTGGTCCTGTATGTTTGGGCATTTTATATTATGTATTGATATTACTTATGGATCCTATAGTTGATATGTCGTGTTTTGGTTACACGTATGGAAGTGTACATATTTACTTTAATGCATTTGTTTTGTTTATGTTTCTAATATCATCATATTGACAACTTGGACTAAAGTTTAATTGGGCGTAGCTAACTGAATTAGATTTAAAATGAGGGGTTGTCACAATTGGGTTTTATATTATTATAGGGTTTTAGGGTTTTAAGTGAACGGTCATCACAATGGGTCTAGGCGTATGGGTCACATCACGGCCAAAGTGGCAAATCCACAGACTTCACACCTATGACCGCAGGGTTTGGCACCGCGTTCGCGACATGACCCATCTCGTGGCTAAGTCGCGGCCTAGTTGTGGGGTGCGCAGGGAAGAATTATTATTAAATAAATCCTTTACGTTTTTTCCACATTTTAAGCCCCAAACCCTTATTTTCACATATAATCTCCGACAAGAAAACCTTAAACACATTAGCTTTGCCTTCAAGCAAATGCTTTTCCCCCAAATAAAATCAAGATATTTTACTAAAAATCAATTTAGTTTTTAAGAGATCTTTATTGTGGATTCAAATCCATCCTCAATGCTTTCAAATCAAGTTTCAATGAGGGATTTCAAGTAAATTTCAGAAAAGTTTATAGAGGACTTCAAGTGGTTTCAAAGCAATCTTTTCACAGGATTTTTCATCCAAATCAAGTCAAGAATAAGTATCAATTGAGGCGAGTTGATTTTTATTCGTTTCCTTTTATATGTGTATATGCTAAATTTCACCTAAACATAATTTTAATGATAACAATCACTTAGAAACCCTTAGGAGCTTGTGACTTCCTTACATATTATTGCATTTAGGTGAAATCCATTATTATCATAAGACTAATTTCAAGTTTTGATCCCTTATGAGTATAGAGTTTTGAATATTAGCCCTTAAATTTGAAATTTTTATTTTTTGACTTATGACCTCATGTGTAGGAATTGAATGTTTGAGATTTAAAAATGGGTATCATGACCTCTTGATTAGGCATAAATTCTTCACATTTATCCCCTTAATTTCAGTGTTTTTATGTTCCCGTGCATCGTAATTGACTTGGATTTATCTCATATTTATGTTATGAACCCCTTTTGGCAAGTATTTCATGTTTTGTATATCTCTCATGTCTTTTACAGGTATTTCATGAAAGTTAGTGCAAAAGAAAACTCAAAACAGTGAAAGAAATCAATAAAAAAAGAGTTGAAGGGCATTTTCATAATTTTTAAGCCTTAGTACGGAGGTGGGGCTAACTAGAAAGCTTAAGAGCTTGGAATTACAAGAACACTGGAAAAAATAACACTTCAATTCGAATTACGGTGAAGAAGTTATGCCTGTTTGAAGATGAGAAGAACTAAAGAAGCAAAACGAAGGAAAGTAGAAGCCTGAACCGGTTTGTCCCAGGACCCGAATCAGTTCGCCCTTTAGTCATGCTCCATAACAGTTAAAAAATTAGTCATGCTTAAAAAGCGTGACAAATTATCAGAAGCGTGATTTTATTTTGTCCTTATCTTTTAACAAAAAGAGTTTTAGAGTTTAGGGACTTTTCAAAACGACTTCTAACTTATATATATTCATATTAAAAGTCTTTTAACTCAGATTTCATTCATTGTAAAGCTCCATAATAAGGAGGAACATCTAGGAGAAGAATTTACATATTTTGCACCTTTAATGTAAGAGCTTTTCTGATTTTTCTTCAAGCTTTGATTTCTTCTTGCATGTTCTTGTTCTTTAATCTTGGTAACCTTTATTTTCAGCACTTTTATTATTATTTCTCCTGTTTAATCTCATTTTTCACACAATTATGATTTCATGCAACATAAATTCCTTGTTTATTCATAGTTTCGTCATGTCTAGCTAGATTTCTAAGGGTTGAGATGCATGAAGCCAACCCGATGTGGTTTACATGGATATAAAAAAGATTCTCCAAATTAAATAAATGATTGGATCGTGTTGATTAGTTGTTACAACCGTCGTAGGACTTTTAACCTCGTTTGTCCTAGGTAACCGGGGTGTTTAATAGAGCGACTCCCGTGTCAGCTATTCTGACACCGTTTCATTTCTTTTCTTGATTATGTATGATGCGGGCTTGTACCCTCACATACGTGATGCTTAAAATTAATAAAGTATGGGTTTGATCAATTATCTAATTCACAATTGCTTTTTTATATGGTAAACATACTAGGGTTCGAGGGATTGTAGTCCAACCTATTTTTCTCATTCATATTTAGTCAGTCACAGTTAGTTTACTCTTGCATACATAGTTTAATTATTAATATAATTACTTTGCATTAAATTAGTAGATATAAAACTCCAAATCATCACCTTTTCCTTATTCATTTCAGAGTCAGTTTAGAGTTAACTGTCTTATCTATCGTCGTTACGTTCCACGTCCTATTTTCTTGAGGATTCGATCCTGTCTTACCGAGTTTATTACTTATGCGACCGGTTTGCATTTGAACCGTAATTATCACGCACTAGAGATACATTTTCAGTCCCATCAAGTTTTTGACGCCGTTATCGGGGATTTAGGTAGACTTTTAGGTTAGGTCGATTTATCTCTAATTTGACTCTTATTTAAAAAAAAAGTGATTGTCACGTTTTTGAATTGCTCACTTTGGAATGTTTTATTTTAACTCTTTAAATGGCTTTAGTTGTTATGATAATAGTGGGAATAAGGTAGTAGGGATTTATGAAGATTGGATTAATAAAAATAAAAACAAGTCTCAAAACTACACTCCCAAGACCATTGATGAGGTCATTCAAAGGCTTGAAAATGAAAGGCTTGAAAACAAATATAGGGAAAAAAATCATTTTTAGGAGCAAGAGTTGGATACATTATTCAAACCCAATGAGGATTTTTCTTTCGATATTTTTGAAGTTGAAGAATGTTTTCAACCAAATGAGGAATCCGAGGTTCTAGAACCAAGGAAGCTTACTTTGAAAGAATCCTTTCTTCTTTTCACCCATGGCACGACCCACCATCGTGCTATTTATTTGGAACTCGAAGCAACTTGCAATAATATGTGTTCTTATTTGGAAAGCTTAGAGGAGGTCGAGACTTGCGTTTCACCTAAAAATTTTGAGGATGAAATCATTGAGAGTGATCCAAGTACTTTTGAATTTCAACCTCTTATTAATATTTCAAAATCTATTGAGGTTGAAGAGACTTCGTTTCCTTGGGTCCCCACTATTATTAAACCATTAAATCTATCACAATAATCGGATGAAAGTCTTAAGGACTTTTACCCAATTCTTGAACGAGAATGTTATTTTGAGATGCTTCATCTCATAAGCTATTCACTTACATGCGCCCCACCTCCAGTTTCAATTGAAAATTTTAGGGGAGAGGATTTTGAGGACAAAGACCCTTTGCTTGAATTGTTTTCTAAGGTGGAATATTCCTTTTTGTGTGCCCCTTTTTCCATACTACTTGAAAAATCATTGGGAGGTGATTATATTTTTCTTTGATCCCAATGTACTTATCCACCCTAGCACCCAAATCCCCCATCATCCCTTTAATATTTTTAATTGACGATGGGTTATTTTTTCCACCTCACACATGCCTTCCGTTGTTCAAACGGAATTCTTATTTTTCAGGAGGCATACATGAAAATGAGGGTACATGATTATCCCTCAAAGTCAAATTGTATTTTGGGTGGACCCTCAAATTTTTACTTCTAATGTATGGTTTATTAGAAGTTCAAATTGTAGGTTGTAAATATTAGTTTTTTTTATTCCTTTTTTTTATAGTCTAGTGTGATTAGTAAAAAGTTTTGTTATTCTTTTTTTTGTTATGCTTGGTTCTAACGTGTGTTTTAGATTCAATAGACTTGTACTTATCGGGAATCGCTCCATTTTGGATAATATCTTTCTTTTTCTCTCTTTATGTTGTGTTCTTGATTCGGATCGAGGGCAATGCAACATCAAAGTTAGGGGGTATGGGATATCCTTCCCATTTATTGTTTAGATTCATTGACTTGATCACATGTTCGTTCTGAGAAGAGTGCGCTTGCGTTCAAATAAGGAAGTTATTTAATTAAACACAATTTTTACCACTTAAGTCCTAGGCATGCATCTATATGTGATTAAATACGATGGTGAAACATGAAAAAAACACATATATGAGGAAAAATTCCCAACGGGGCAAAAACTTTTATTTTCACAATAATTTTTGTAAGAGAACGGCTTACAACGGATTACAATGAAAATACAAGTGACACAGAAATACCCTCGGGTGTCGGTTCTGTTGTCCGCGGTTGGAACAATCCCTTTCCAGTAGGGCAGCAATGACAAAGAGAACGACTTCCTCACAAAGTACTCCAGATGAGTAAATGATATTTTTGAAGGTTTAAAGATTCACACACATATATGGGAATGGTTTTGTAAATCAAAAAAAGGTTTAGAAAACCTTAAAAGGTGAAGTCTTATTCTGGGCAGATTTCGCAGAATATTGAGATTGCAGAAAGACTTGAAAAACGTGTAGAAGGAGATCCGATATTTATACAAAAATCGAGGCGGTGGCTCGTTCGAACGAGATAGCATGTCGCGCGACATGTCTATCTCGCGCGAACGACTTGCAAAGTCGCTCGAGTGATCTCGTCGATCGAGGCCATTCGCTTCTACACTTAGAAAAATTCTGCTTTTGATAAAAAATTAATCCAGAATTCAAAAATAATTTTCAAAAGCATTTCCCAAATATTTATGCAAATATTTAAAGTTCCAATAAAACATTTTACTGATAAGACGTAGTGGAGTAGTGGGAATGAGCTGAGCAGCACGTTGCATGTAGCATGATGCACGTGAAGAAAGTGGTTGCATTGAATTCGGATACAGGCCGTCGAGGATGATCGTGTTGACGTGCCGAATGTAGCGGTATCAAACATATGAACTGTGATCTAGGAGAAAATAGAAAATTCCTAGATTCTACCCCGAACATTTATAGAATTATGTCCTTACAAATCTCCCCCTATGTCTATGCCGGTACATACATAAAAAATCCGAATTATGCAATCAAATGACATATAAGATAATATCCCCATCAAACCCTCAAACTGAGAATACTAAATGACATGTCTCCCAAATCTTCAGCTCTCCAAATCTTCCAAAGATTTTCTCATCAGGGTGTGTATACA
Organism: Sambucus nigra; assembly: GCA_949130495.1. Classification (NCBI taxonomy): domain Eukaryota; kingdom Viridiplantae; phylum Streptophyta; class Magnoliopsida; order Dipsacales; family Adoxaceae; genus Sambucus; species Sambucus nigra. The sequence goes on from OX422209.1 coordinate 595,432,270, forward strand.
AAAAAAATGAACAATGATGTACCTACACACATGAGATAAAGCAAATACCCGTGACAAGCAACAATTTGAAATATAATGATATGCAAAAATTGATGATCAATTAAGCTTAAGCAAATCATTCATAAATCAACCAAAATACCAAAACATAATTCTCCCCCATAATTCTTCTCCCCTTTTTTATGATGTCCCCAAATAGACAAATATGAGAAGCAGAAATGAATGCACATGGAGAATGACACACGGGAATCAACTGCTATTTTTATATTTTTCAAAAATATTTTACACATAGTATACAACAAAGAATCACACCATGAAAGATCACAAAAACAACAAAGTCAATGATAGCAAAATGAAGGGGTGTGATCAGATTCGATAGGAAAATCAATGCATACAAACATGACATATGTGCATGATGAATATCGGATACTCCTAACGAATGAACTCAAAGTCTTCCTTTGGTGAAAAAAGTGGAAATATAAGATATTGACTCAATCAAATCAACAAATCAAAACTCAAAGTGATTTCCACACCAATAACGTCCAAAACTATTTCATGCTTTTTCAGGACTTTCAAGGAAGTGCAAACCCGTTTATATTCTCCAACCAAACTCCCTCAGATTGTTATTTTGAATAGAGGATTTTCTAAATTCTCAAACTTTGGAGAATTGATGGTGAAACCTAAGTGGCCCATAATTGGCACGAATTGCTTTTTATTGCCTTTAAATTTTTTTGGGCTCTTTGGACCCCGGATAATAAAATTTCTCCATTTTTTAGGTCCTTTTGAACGGTGGATTTTGCGCAAAGACGTGATAAATACCTTTCGCAGCCCCTCCCCATTCTTAAACAAACACTCAGTCTCACAAGAAAAACGGTTTTTACATGCAATCCAATCTCAAATAAAGCACATGGATGAAATGATGTAGCGTCTCAATTCTCTATCAAACAGTCACATGGATAAATGGAATGAAATTGTGACTTGGCTATCTTAAATCTTCATCCATAAAAGGTGTATATAAAAAATACAAAAATCTTTTTGGGCTTTTCTAAAATATTTATATCCAAAAACAAAAATCTTTTTGGATTTTTCAAAAGAATATATAAATAGCTGTACAACAAAACAATGGTACATATGAAAACAGACTAGCAATATGAATCATAAGATTTGAACATGAACAAGCATCATATTCTAGACATAGACCAACCCCTCAGTCAACTGTGCAAATCCCCAAAGACTTCCTAAGACTCTCAAATCTATGGGCATCTAAAGGTTTCATGAAAATATCGGTTAACTGACGGTCGGTGGGAACAAAACTCAGGGATACGACTTTCTCCTCAACTAACTATCGTATAAAGTGCTCACGTATCCTGATGTGTTTTGTGCGCGAATGCTGGACTGGATTGCGGGATATGTGTATCGCGCTCGTGTTATCACAGGAAATGGTCATGGTGTCCTGTGAAATCCCATAATCCTCCAGCATTTGCTTCATTCACAATAGTTGTGTGCAACAATTCCCGGCGACTATATACTTAGCTTCCGCAGTGGACAAAGAGATGGAATTTTGCTTCTTGCTCAGCCAGGAGACTATAGCAAAACCAAAATACAAACACCCACCATAAGTGCTCCTACAACCATCTACATCCCCGGCCCAATCGGCATCTGAATAGGCGGACAAACGGTCATCAGTATCAAAGAAATACCAAATACCGTATGAGAGAGTCCCACTCACGTATTTAATAATATGTTTTAGAGCAAGTAAATGTGACTCTTTCGGAGACGCCTGATATCGCGCACAGACTCCAACACTAAAGGCTATGTCGGGACGACTGGCAGTCAAGTAGAGAAGACTACCTATCATACTCCGATATAAGGTTTGCTCTACGTCCTTACCTGAAGTGTCCTTACTAATCTTGGTAGTGGAACTCATAGGTGTACGTGCATGCTTAGCGGAGTCTAAAATAAATTTCTTCACTAGGTCTCTTGCATACTTGGATTGGGAGATGAACATCCCATCCTCTAGCTGACGAACCTCGAGACCAAGGAAGAAGGTAAGCTCACTAACCATGCTCATATCAAACTCACTTTTCATCTCCTCTTCAAAGTGATGAGCATGTTGAGAGCACATGGATCCAAAGAATATGTCGTCCACATAGACCTGGGCAACCAAAATTGCACCGTCATCTCTCCTGACGAACAATGTCATATCAACTCCCCCTCTCTTGAAGCCACGGGCTAAGAGATAAGAAGTAAGCCTCTCGTACCAAGCACGGGGTGCTTGATTCAAACCATACAAGGCTTTTCTCAGATAGTAGACGTGCTTAGGGTGCTCAGGGTCTTCAAACCCTTTTGGTTGTTCCACGTAAACCTCGTCTTGTAGAATGCCATTCAGAAAGGCACTCTTGACATCCATCTGATATAACTTGAAGCGCAGATGACATGCGATGGCGAGTAGTAGACGGACGGACTCAAGCCTCACAACAGGAGCAAATGTCTCCCCAAAGTCTACACCTTCTATCTGTGTGTAGCCTTGAGCGACCAACCTAGCCTTGTTTCGGATTATGGTACCATTTTCATCCATTTTATTCTTAAAAATCCACCGGGTACTAATCACATTAGTCTCACTAGATCGGGGGACAAGTTCCCATACGTTATTCTTTTTAAACTGAAGCAACTCATCATGCATAGCAGATATCTAGTGTTCATCCTTGAGTGCTTCTTTATGATTCTTGGGCTCGACTTTGGACGTGTAGCAAATATGGCTAACAACGTTCTCTGGCTGAGCATGAGTCTTGACCCCTAGAGTGGGATCGCCAACAATGGCAGACGGGTCATGACTCTTACGAACCCAAGCGGGTGTGTCCCCTAAAACAGGAGTGGGGACCACAGAGTGTGGGTGGGGGACTAGTGGATCACTATCAGACGAGTCCTTATCCTCACACTAAAGGTTAGGATCAATAACCGTCGGAGGTTCGTCATCTTGCACGGTGACGTTTATTAATTCCATAACCTTAGAGCTCTTCAGGTTAAAAACCCGGTACGCTCTGCCATTCGATGAATATCCTAGCAATATTCCCTCGTCGCTCCGGGAGTCAAACTTTCCTAATTGCTCTCTATCCCGTAAAATGTAGCATTTACTCCCAAAAATACGAAAATATGTGAGATTGGGTTTCTTACCTGTCCACAATTCATAAGGTGTCTTAAGTGTGTGTGGACGTAGGTAAACCCTATTCACCGTGTGGCATGTAGTAGACACTGCCTCTGCCCAAAATCTCCTAGAAACATTATGACCTAGAAGCATAGATCTAGCCATTTCCTGGATCGTTCTATTCTTTCTCTCAACAATCTCATTTTGTTGAGGAGTTTTTACATCAGAAAACTCATGTTTGATCCCAAGGCTATCAAAATATAAATCTACCTTTGCTTCCTTAAATTTAGTGTCGTTGTCACTATGTATCCTGTTAATAGTGACTCCGTGTTGATTTTGCAAGACACGACACTTGGTCGTTAAAAACTCTACAACATCGATTTCTCTCTCAGAAAACCTACAATGGAGTATCTGAAGAAATCATCCACCATCACGAGGATATACCTCTTACCACCCAGACTCTCAGTACGAGTGGGACCCATAAGATCCACGTGTATAAGCTCAAGAACACGAGAAGTGGTAATGGAATGAAACTTCCTATGGGGACTATGAATTTATTTTACCAACTGACAGGGTCCACAAACCATCAAAGTTGGCCGTACAAGAGATGGTAATCCACGTACTAGGTCCTTTTTAGCTAAGCGAATGAGATCTCTAATATTAACGTGACCTAGACGTTGGTTCCACAGATCCATAGGAGTGATCGTGGCGCTGTTGCAGACAAGTGAGGAAGTAGGCACAGTACCATAGCAATTATCCTCGATCCTCACCCCTTGCATTAAGAGTTTACCGGCTTGATTGTAAACATTACATGCGTCTCTGTCAAACTTTACTGCAAAGTCAGTGTCGCATAGCTGGCTAATGCTGAGAAGGTTTACTTTTAAACCTTTGACGTACAACACATTCTCTAGCTTAGGAAATCCTGGTAATACTACAGTACCTCGTCCTATAATGCTAGACTTTCTCTCATCTCCAAAGGTGACTCTGCCATCCTGATAATACTCAAGAGATGTAAAAAATGAGGCATCACCTGTCATATGTCTGGAGCATCCACTGTCAAAATAGCACTGTGAGGTATTGTGTGTCTTGAGAGCGACATGAACAACAAAGGCCTTTTTATATTTCTTAGGTACCCAATAAGTGGTGGCATTTTATTTGCCTTTGTTGTTGTTGGTTTTAGCTGGAATTGGAGAAGCATTCCCTGACGGCAAAGACATCCGTCGAAATTCCTCCATCAAACTCTGAGTCGTGGCAGCTAAAAACTCAACTCACTCTCTCAGACTAGTAAAATCATCAGTATGCTGATGTGGAGCAGTAGTACGTCGTGTCCGACCCATACTATAGCAAAACTCCCTGAGGTGGCCTTTTCTTTTGCAATAAGTACAAAAGAACACAGTCAAAGGTGGACCTTGGTTTGATTTTCTTGGTCGAACTCTCCTTCGAGGGTTTTGATGATGGCCATAAGGAGTCTTAGTAAACTCAGGGACTGGTCCAGGTGCAATTTGGAACCTGGAGGCACCATCATAACCAATTCCCTGTCGATCACCAAAACCTAAAGCGGGGCCGAGGAGCATCTTTCCCATTTTCCTAGATCTGTCCTCGATTTGTACCTTGACTTCCCGTGCTTTCTCAAGATCATGAGTCAGCTGGGCAACAAGGCTTCAAGTTTCTTCCGAGTCTCCACGGAGGAATGAAGCTGACTCGTAAGACTAGCCACTTGTTTAGTCAAGTCCCCTCTCTCTTTCTAAAAAATGCTCTCTCTCTCTAAACAAACTTTCTTTCTCAACACTGGAAAATTATCTCTCTCTCTGGGCGGTGCAGGTGGAGGACTCTCTCTCTCTCTTTTCTTAATTCTTCCTCTAAGCCGGTGATCTTAAGGACTAACGCTTTGTTACGCTTTTTAGTTTTAAATGACTCAGAATATAACTCAGCGTAGGCGCGTTGAATATCACTCTCGCTCTCACTTGTGTCATCCTCCCCCTCACTCACATCGCTCTCACTGTCGAGGTGTCCCTATGAAGCATCATCCTCATAGTCGTGAGGAGAACTAGAAGTGCTCACAAGACTAGCCATGAATGCGGTGAAGTTACACTCATGCGGTGACTCGACTCCAGAATCCACCGACTCGACCTCACTGTCGTCACTAAGGGTAACATTAAGAAGAGCTTTCCCTTTCTTTCTGTTCAAACGTGTGGCACACTAAAAGGCTCTATGACCCCTACCGTCGCATTCAAAGCATCTCTCACTTTCTTTCTTAGGAGGTTCTTCAAAAACTTTTTCATTTTTCTTTTCAAACTTATTTTTCTCAAATTTCTTTTTATCTTTAAAATTGCCATTTTTCTTAATCCTCTTGATTTTTTTTGCAAAAAGAGCCAAATCATCTAAGTCAAAATCACAATCAGAATCTGACGTGTCAGTCTCTCTCTTTCTAGATGACTCTACCCTCTTTCTAGCCGGCCCCTCATTCTTTCTCTCTTGGGCATTAAGTGCAATTCCCTTATCTTTAGACTTAACAGTTTTAGGGAACATATCAATTTCATATGTTTGCAAATCTCCTACAAGTTCTTCCAATTTTAGCGTATTTAAATTACCCATAGAATTTAGCACAGTGACTTTGGGGATAAAACGCTTAGGCAAAGAACAAAGAATATTTTTGACAACTCTAGCATTAGGAATATGTTCACCAAGATTAAAGCTAATATTAACAATGTCAGCCAGTCTAGCATAAAAATCATCAAAACATTCAGTTTCATGCATGGTGATGGTTTCAAATTGAGTTGTCAAATTTTGCAATTTAGACTCTTTCACAGCATTAGTTCCTTCATGGGTGAGTTGTAAAACATTCCATGCCTCTTTTGACGTGGTACACGTCATTATGCGTTTGAACTCATCAAGTGTGACAGACCCAGAAATAGCACTTAGACCCTTAGAATTGAATGATAACCATTTAAATTCGTCTTCAGTACAAGAAGTGACATGTTTTAAATTGATCACATTATCAACGGTGACGGAGGGAGGAGTCCACCCTCTTTCAACCAAAATCCAGACACGTTCATCAATGGCTTTTAAAGCAGACCTCATGCGGGCTTTCCAATATGCATAGTTCGTCCCGTTAAAAACTGGCATTTTATTATATAACTTCTCCATAATGAACACACTCGTTTTCAAAAAAATCAATTTTTCAGAAAATTAATATCTTAGAAAAATTTTGCGTAAAATTACACGATAAAATTGTGTAACTGGCTTTGATACCAATTTGAGAAGAGTGCGCTTGCGTTCAAATAAGGAATTTATTTAATTAAACACAGTTTTTACCACTTAAGTCCTAAGCATGCATCTATATGTGATTAAATACGATGGTGAAACATGCAAAAAACACATATATGAGGAAAAATCCCCAACGGGGCAAAAACTTTTATTTTCACAATAATTTTTGTAAGAGAACGTCTTACAACGGATTACAATGAAAATACAAGTGACACAGAAATACCCTCGGGTGTCGGTTCTGTTGTCCGCGGCTGGAACAATCCTTTTCCAGTAGAGCAGCAGTGACGAAAAGAACGGCTTCCTCACAAAGTACTCCAGATGAGTAAATGATCTTCTTGAAGGTTTAAAGATTCACACACATATATGGGAATGGTTTTGTAAATCAAAAAAAGGTTTAGAAAACCTTAAAAGGTGAAGTCTTATTCTGGGCAGATTTCGCAGAATATTGAGATTGCAGAAAGACTTGAAAAACGTGTAGAAGGAGATCAGATATTTATACAAAAATCGAGGCGGTGGCTCGTTCGAACGAGATAGCATGTCGCTCGAATGAAGGACAGAAGTCGTTCGAACGATATCGCGCGACATGTCTATCTCGCGCGAACGACTTGCAAAGTCGCTCGAGTGATCTCGTCGATCGAGGCCATTCGCTTCTACACTTAAAAAAATTCTGCTTTTGATAAAAAATTAATCCAGAATTCAAAAATAATTTTTAAAAACAATTCCCAAATATTTATGCAAATATTTAAAGTTCCAATAAAACATTTTACTGATAAGGCATAGTGGAGTAGTGGGAGTGAGCTGAGCAGCACGTTGCATGTAGCACGATGCACGTGAAGAAAGTGGTTGCATTGAATTCGGATACAGGCCGTCGAGGATGATCGTGTTGACGTATTAGACATATGAACTGTGATCTAGGAGAAAATAGAAAATTCCTAGATTCTACCCCGGACATTTATAGAATTATGTCCTTACACGTTCCAAGTATATTTTTTTTAGAAAATTTCAAAAATTTCAAAAAAATAGAAAAATTTTGAAAAGCCAAAAATATTTTTCTTCAAAATAAATAAAAATAGGAATTTAAATTTTTCAAAAATTTCCCTAAAATTTTGTCTAAAGTCCCAAATTATAAAAATCAAATGCACAAAGTCGAAAATTGACCAAATATGGAAATTGAAAGAAAATTGACGACTGTACGAATAAATGTGAAAATTAACTAACCAGGTGAGATTTCGAGCCTATCGATTTTTGTGACTTTTAAAATCAATCCGAGTTAATGGTTAACTCAAAGTTCAATTCAGCGTAAAAAAAAGAAATCGTTGAGGATCTCAATACCTTTGTTTGGTCAATTATGGAAAATGTGTGAGATTTTGTCTTGCAAAACGTGCTAAAATATCTCTAAACTAAATTAATCTCTAGACGCATATGATAAAGTAATGAGTAATTAGGACAATGAAGTAGGCCCTCGTTTGTGTAACTAAAAAATATTAGCCCTAAAAAAGTGTGAATTTTTTTTCCTTTTGCTAACCTAACTTCAGCCGAATAAAAAATTTCCCTTTCGTTTGATAACCCGAAAAAATCCATGAAGCCCGAAATTGTGAAAAGTGGAAATTCAGAGATTTAGTCCAAAAAGTGCATTAAAGGGGGCAAGAAAAAATAGGATAATTCTCGCTAAAAATAGCAAGAAAAGAAAATTGTGAAAAATATAAAAAAAATTAGAAAAAAAGAAGAGAAAAATGAGCAAAAGCCAAAAAAGCACTAAAGGACATCATAAGAATATTTTCCAATTTCGAATTTCCCAACCAATCCCAATTTTAGCCAATACATCTTAAAACCTGAGAAAGTACTAACCGAGCCCGAATTGCGAAATTAATTATAGCGTGGAGAGCTAAGACACGAAAAGATAAGATGAGAGATTAATTGGTGTGAAAAGGAGATTATGTTTCGTGTTTTGCAATAACCGTATTTCGATGATGAGATCTTATCACCATAAATATTTCGTCTTTCAAATTTTTGTGCGTGAATTTACATTCCAATTTATTTACTCTTTATATCACGCATACCGAGAGAAATAGACACAATTCGAGTGATTCATTTGTGAGAGTATCCCGTGAGAAATTGAATCAAAATGAATTTTTGAAAAGTAATCAATCGGTGGAGATTGGCGGTTTAATTTTCGGCTTCGCTCACACACACCACAAATGGAGACTAGTGAATATAAATTTATGGTGAATATTTTTAGAAAGGTTTAAATTGTACAATTTTTAAGTATTTTGAATTTTTCTTTGAGTTGAAAATGAATTATGTGGGTATATTCAATACAAATCCTCACGAGACACCACTCATCCTTCAAGGGTAGCCTAGGGGTTTAACGGCTTGTTGCATATGCTAAATGCAATCCCTTGCCCGTGAAAAAGGTATTCTATCTGAATAAAGTTTTTGAAGGTCCTTAACTCATACTCTCATTCTTTTACATTGTTCGGGACGTGTAAAGTTCTAAGTTAGGGGGATTTGATTAGGCATAAATTCTTCGTATTTATCCCCTTAATTTCGGTGGTTTTAAGTTCCCGTGCATCATAATTGACTTGGATTTATCTAATATTTATGTTACTAACCCTTTTTGGCAAGTATTTCATGTTTTGTATATCTCTCATGTGTTTGACTGGTATTTCATAAAAGTTAGTGCGAAAGAGAACTCAAAATAGTGAAATAAATAAAGACAAAGAGAGTTGAAGGGTATTTTTGTAAATTTTCAACCTTAGTCAGGAGGTGGGTCCAACTAGAAATCTTAAGATCTTGAAATTACAAGGATACATAAAAAAACGACAACTCAATCCGAACTACGGTGAAGAAGTTATGCTAGTTTGAAAATGAGAAGAACCAAAGGGGCAAAACGAAGGAAAACAAAAGCCCGAACCAGTTCGCCCCAGGATCCGGATCGGTTCACCCTTTAGTCACACTCCATAATATTTACAAAAATTAGTCATGCTTAAAAAGTGTGACAGCTTACCAGAAGCGAAAATTTTATTTTGTCCTAATCTTTTAGCCAAAAGAGTTTTAGAGTTTAGGGACTCTTCCAAATGACTTCTAACTTATATATATACATATTAAGAGTCCTTTAACTCAGATTTCATTCATTGTAAATCTCCATAACAAGGAGGAACATCTAGGAGAAGAATTCACATATTTTGCACTCTTAATTCAAGAGCTTTTCCAATTTTTCTTCAAGCTTTGATTTCTTCTTGCATGTTTTTGTTCTTTAATCTTGGTAACTTTTATTTTCAGCACTTTTATTATTATTTCTCATGTTTAATCTCACTTTTCACGCAATTATGATTTCATTCAACATAGATTCCTTGTTTATTCATAGTTTCGTCATGTCTAGCTAGATTTCTACGGGTTGGGTTGCATGAACCCAACCCGATGTGGTTTGCATGGATATAAAATAGATTATCCGAATGAAATAAATGATTGGATATTGTTGATTAGTTGTTACAATCGTCGTAGGACTTTTAGCGTCGTTTACCCTAGGTAACCGGGGTGTTTAAGAGTGCGACGCGCGTGTCAGCTATTTCGACCTCGCTTTATTTCCATTCTTGATTATGTATGATGCGGGCTTGTATCCTTACATATGTAATGCTTGAAATTAATAAAGTCTAGGTTTGATCAATGATCTAATTGAAAATTGATTTTATATATGGTAAACATACTAGGGTTCGGGGGATTATAGTCCAACCTATTTTTCTCATTCATATTTAGTCATTCACAGTTAGTTTACTCTTGCATACGTAGTTTAATTATTAATTTAATTACTTTGCATTTAATTAGTAGATATAAAACTCCAAATCATCACCTTTTCCTTTTTCTTTTCTAAGTCAGTTTAGGGTTAACCGTCTTACATATCGTCGTTATGTTCCATGTCATATTTCCATGAGGATTCGACCCCGCCTTACCAAGTCTATTACTTATGCGATCGGTTTGAACTTGAATCGTAACTAGCACGCACTAGAGACACATTTTCAGCTGTGTCAAATGTCGTTAGAATTGATAATTTGTGAAACTTAACCATGCTTTGTAGGGTTATACCTTAAGCTCTAATAATAATATTCTTGGTATGAAATGCCCAAATGATGATATTTATTATGTGGACTTTAATTTTGATGTAGGAATTTTTGGCAACTTTTCTTAGAACACTAGAATTATGAAATGAAATTCTTATAACAAACTATGCCCTTGGAATCCTATTACATTTTTATTTTTGTGCAAGAATATATTATGATCCTTAATTTGAAATCATATTATTGTTGGTGATAAAGGTAATTATCACATAGACGGTAAAAGTAGTACAAGATTAACTTGTGTTGGTTGTTAGATTTGTGGTTGAATGGTGGTGTTGAACTAATTGGTTTGGTTGGACTTTGGATACTTAGACTCTTAAAACCCTTGCTTAAATGTCTCATAATAAATCCCTAATTAATTTGTCTTAACAATTATCTTATCTATATAGAAGTGTAAGGAGGGGTTTCTTATGGGATTTCACTTCGGTCAGATTTCCCATGCACGAAGTTTAGAGATGGGGTAGGAGTGATGACTTAAACCTTTAATATAATGAATATACCTTTACTTTAATGTTTTATTTTACGAGAAGTTACTTGTAGGATATTTATCCCTTAGCTTCTTATGAAATGAATTAAAATATATCAATGGCTCTAGATGGTGATAACCTAAAGGTGGTGTCGCTGGGTATTAAGGTTATAGCATGGAGTAATAAAAGTCGTGTTAAGCTATAAATGTCATTGGTAAATGAGGATGCGAAATGTGAATGAATAGGTGAGTGACAAGGAGAGATACCCATATGTTGAGATATTTGATGAGCGTGATTTATTACAATACGTTATTGGTCACATGGTGTGTGGAGTTCTAACACTGCATAGCAGGGTGGCCACGAGTTTATCTGCTCTGTAAAATAGGTGACTGAGGAATATGTGACGATTTAATTTGGCGTACATCATGTTAGATTACGTGTTGATTAATTAATGAGAATAATTAATTAATGAAATGCATTAAGATAATTCTAATTCATCATGAGGTTACGTCTTATGTGATGGGTCGTTCATATGAATTATATAAACTGTGATTTTATCATATACATATATAACCGCTTTGATTTGCGTAGCTAAACAACTAGCGAGGCCCCCTCTCTTTTATGTAATGTCTTTAGGTGCTAGGGCAGGACCTGCTGTTTAACTTCTTTGTTCTAGCAAACACTCATTATACATCTCACTCTTCCAGATTTCATCTTTAGAGACATTATGGGTCTTTATCTTTTTTAGGTTATCATTTTTTCTTTTCATTCTAATACTTTGAGATATTTTAGTTAGCATGTATCTTTGGACTTCAAATTTAGCTTGTAGCGCTTTGATCTTATATTGGGATTGAATTGAGGTTTCATGTTAAGATATTATTGTATCTCTCTCTTACAGACTTTGAATTTTTATTATGAGTTTTATTAGAGAACTATCTTATCACTTCCATATATTTTTGTCACATGTTTCATTTGAATTCTCCATACTGGGAATGGTATTATATTGTTCAATTATTTTGTATGATTTTATACTTAGACTTGATCAACCTAAATATTGAATTACACGGGTATCACAATCCATAAGTTTAGTATATTATTTTTTTAAAACTAAAATCTCATGGAAATAAAATTTGGCCTATACACTAAACAACACACAACCCATAAAAACTAGATTGTCTCACCATACTCTCCTCTCTTCTTCTCTTGACTTTTGAAAAGCACTCAATGTCGAGGGTTAGACAAAAGTGACTTTTTGCATAGAAGAAAAAGGGGAAGTGTATATTTGATCTCATTTAGGAGTTTACTTAAGAGAGGAAGGGGGCGGGTATTTCTCAGGTGGTAAAATTTATTTCCAAAATGAAAAGAAATGTATAGAAGAGAAAATTTGATTAAACTGATATATTTCATTATTTTACCCATAATAGTTTTTTTAATACCGTATCATGTTATAATGGTTATGTTGTAGATCTAAACGTTTGTATATATTTATAAGGTAAAAAAACAAAATTTAAAACTTTAAATATAATCAAATTTAAATCTAATAACAACATATTGTATCGAAAAGACCACAATACCTTAAATGGTTTTCTCTAATTTGAATCGTACTTTAAATATTGATCAAATAACCTAGGTATTGATTAAGAGTTCCTTGATCTTGAACTATAATCAAAGATGATATTGAAGTGATCTCGATCTTTAAAACTCGAGAAACACCTCGTGATTTTTTTACTTGTGATTTGAAGTACTAAAGGTGATCAGTTGTATACGGGCACCTTATTCTTCATCATAACAACACACCTAAAATAATCTCTCTCTCTCTCTCTCTCTATATATATATATATATATATATATATATGGAGAGGTTCTCTAGTGGACCAAAAGAATGAACTTTTTAATGGACCTTAACAAAAAACACATAATAACACATTAATTTTAATTCCTATAGTGTAATTGGTCCGCGCCTGCGGCACCCGACACCACACCTTTACCTCACTACCCCCACTCCCCACCCCCCATCGCCCACCCACCCACCCACCCACCCACCATCACCATAGCAACCCGTATGACAGTAGGGCTCCCATGAGGTGGTGTGGGGGGTGGGGGGGAGGGTGGGGGTGAGGGGGTGGATGTGGGTGGGGGGGGGGGGGGGAGGGGGGGGGGATTGATCGACACGCGTGTTTGGTGTCGCTGATGCGGACCAATTACACTATAGGAATTAAAATTAATGTGTTATTATGTGTTTTTTGTTAAGGTCCATTAAAAAGTCCATTATTTTGGTCCACTAGAGAACCTCTCCCTATATATATATACATGAAAAGAGCCCTTAGGGTCATACTTATATAAGACTACGGTAGGGATTTAAGGTAAACAAATAATATAAGTAATGACACATTAATCTTCATAATTCATTCTCCGTATTTTGTTGATTAAATTCAATACATTAAAGAATCGTACTTGAGCTCCAATTAATTGTCTTAAAATTATGAATTTTGAATAATTTATTATAGATATATATGAGCACGGAAATTCTTCCATGTTAAGTTATATATATACTCGTGGATAAAGTTTAGTTTCATAAATCTCTTGATTCCTTGATGTCACTCTCAATTTATTTAATATGTCGCATTAAAATAGTCCATTAGCTAAATTTGGTATACTAAAACGAGTTTATCAATGGGGTATTACAATCCAAAATAGTTTAAATGTAGAATCCACATGAGTATAATGTCATGTAAAAACATTTTTATTAATCAGCTTACCGACGTGGTGTATCTAATTGCCTCACCATAAGATTAAAAAAATTAAACGTATCACCGTATACGAGAGATCATAAAAATAGGTGATGTGATGGTGACCAAGATTACATTAGATAACTACTTGAAATGTCCTTTCAATCACTTTGAAAGAATGAGAGTAAGATACGTAACCACATAGATTTTAAACTAAATGGGAGATTATTAGAATTTATTCTATAATAAATTTAATTTGTTTTATGGAATTGTTGTAAATTTAGATTTTTATATAAAAAAATCCATTACTCATCTTATTACGAGAATCGACCATGTTAATAGTCGATTGATTTTTTCATGTAGTGTAGGATATTCTACATTGTAGGTTTTTTTAGTCTACTCATAGAAGATTATATTGTCAATTCCTTTATAAATACAATGAGTTCACAGATTAGTTGGAGTTAACACATCATATGTATAATTACAGGAACTGTTAGATGCTTTAAAGAAGATCATACTAGTTCACTCAGAGTGTAGTAAAGAAGACTAAGTTCGAATCTTTTTGTCTTTGTAATGACTTGATAAGACATATAAAATAATGACTTGATAAGACATAAAAAAATTCCATAATTATACGGTCACGCATACATGCCTTAATCCATAGAATTGGCAGGTACAATTATTGTTATTACTTTGATCTGGCGTAGGGTGAGACTCATTAGGTGACTTCGAGTTAACAACCTTTCTATTATTATCATAATAAAATGTAATAATCGATTTTATCGAAGGTAACACTCCTAAATCCATTAGGAAAGTTTTGGTTGCCTTCATGCTCGAATCAACAATATATGATTACTTCAAACTCCTCCAACTTATGACTCATTCTCATAAATTAAATACATATCTCAAGGAAAATTTTAACAAATCTATATATAACAAAAAAATTGAGTTACTATATCCAATTGGTATTATAATCGTTGCTTAATAGACCAACATATAACCTCTTATCATTTTTATGTACTTGATAATATTATATACCTTTGTAAAGTGTTATTCAAAAGGAATATAATGATATGTTAAGCATGCCTATGACAAAAAGGATATTATGTCTAGTACTTAAGATAGAGTCTATGAGGCTTCTTACTATTAAGGCAAAATGAATCTCCCTTATCCTCTATATTTGATTTGATGTCCTAAAACACCAATACTTTAATAAGATGATTTTGTGTTTTAAAAGGAGGAACCCTTTGTTGGAATACTATATGTTAAAATTATTGTGATAAGCCCGACATTATATTATTGAAATATCACAAAGCTTGATCTCACGGGTTTAATTGGCTTGTTTTAAGTCATTTAAATATAATTGGTCTGATAGCCACACCTAATAATGACCCTATATTATTCCCAATAAGTAAAATATCATTCATGTAAAGTATCAAAAATACCCCAACATTTTTATCACACTTCTTATACACATGTAACTCAATTGGTCGTCAGTTAAAATAAATAGACTTGACTGCATAATCAAACAAGATGTTCAAAAACACGAATTATTACTTAAGTTCATGAATGGACCTCTTAATCTTGCATAACATGTCTCCTTAGCCTCCCACTATAAACATGTTTATTTGTGTAAGCGTATATGTATACTAATTTGTCCTCCGATTATTTTGTTATCTTATTCTGTTGACCAAAATCCACTTTGAGTCACAATCCAAGAGGTCATTCTGATAAATATTCAAGTCAAGACTTATTCAATGGACTTCATCATCTTCATCAAGACATCATTATCTTCCTTTTCCATGTGAATGCTACTTTACGATTGAAGGTAAAAGGACTTAGCGGACTATTATTTAACTATTATTTACCTAAGGTACTTTTAAAATTTATTTTTATGGAATGTCAATTACATGATGCAATATATTCTTCTTATACAAATATATTTGTTGAAAAAATCATCTTTATTGTATTTTAAAATACATTTCACTTGGTTGAGTGCAACATAATATAGAGTTTAACTCACAATATTTTCAAACTTTTGGAAGCAAAATTAGATATTTTTTTGGCCATGGCATAACTTTATTCGCTACAATAAAGCCTCGTCGCTGCTAGTTTGGTTAATATGAAAAATCTCATCCTCATACTGCTAAATGTTTCGCCACGGGTTTGCTACAACAAATCATAGGTTCACTACGATAAACATATTGGTACTTTTTGCATATTGCACAATTTAAGATATATTTGATAAAGAGAAAACATGCCTTGGGCAAATATTTGATTTAAGTCGTAGACTTAGCCCTTGGACTTTTGTGTGTTTAGCACATGAGTCATAATCCAATCTAGTTTCCTCCACTTGGCTACATAACTAATGTGTCTAAAACTCTTCCAACTTGAAGAAATAAAGTAAGAAAATCATATTGCAAATCACATCCAATCAAATTTGAGAGCATATTTTCACTCTTCTTATTTGTGTTCTTTGACCTTTTCCTTTTAAGGTTTCTCTTGAAAACTCTAGAGAAGATTTATAATACAGCCTTTTAGAACAAATATTTTTTTTACAAAACCTATGTTCTTGAGCTTAAGTTTTCTTCCAAAAAACTTGAAAAATATTTTGTGATATTTAAAGCACCATACACTTCCCTATACCCTTAGGATACCCTCACACATCGTAGGTATAGTTTTTGTGGTTGCTTGAGGTTCCAACACTTGGAAAAAAAAAATTGATTCAACTTAAAGAAATTTTTATTCGGACAAGGATTTAAAGACATTATTTTCGGCCAAATCGATTGCTGTTGTGTAGCTTACTCCAATTTTTGGCTTTATCCTAGGAGAATATTGTGTGAAATGATAGATAACGAGTTAGTATGTTGAGTGATTTTAAATCATTTATATCTATTTGTAAATCTCTACTATAATGCATTTGTTATTTTTATCGGCCTAGGGTATTTTCCATCAGTGGATTCTTTCCTCATATGTCTTGGTGTTGTGTGATTGATTTACCTTTTTGCATTTAGATTTCTTAAATAGTATTTAAGATAAAATTTTGTGTAATCTAATTGGTAAATATTTTTTTTCATATAAACCTAGGTTGTTATATTTATGCCCTACAAGGATTGAAAATTAAATATTTCCTTTATCAAGATAGTAAACTTTAATTTGGGTACCCTTCTTCTGTTTAAAATTCGAGTACACACACTCTCAATTTGTATTAGAGATAGACCTCATATTTGTAAGTTTGATCACCTTGATGTAGATCTAGTGTGTGTAAAATGGAGTTAGGTATCTATGATCATTTTCGTGATTTAATTGTTGCCCATAATAGTCAGGCTTTTACTAGACTTCCCCATTCGATTTTTTTGAATCATTCTATTTCTACTATTGAAAATGTTTATTTTAGTAGTGATAGTGAAGCTGATATTATCCAAACTTCTTACGATAATCTTTACTTAGAATTCAAAATATTATTAAAAACTTATGTGATTTTATCTTCTACTTTATAAAGATTTACGAAGAAAAAGTCATTAAGAAGAGTGAAGATCATACCTCTCTGCGGTTGCCCATTTAAAGGATTATTTTATTAGAAAATATATAAACCCTTGAAAATGAAAAAATCAAACTTTTCAATAAGCTTGTTTTTGTAAAAGAAGAAAAAATATATATATTTTTTTTAATTTTGGAAACTCATGGTCATTCCCTATTTTCCAAAATCAAAGCTCTTGATGTTGACTTTAGTGACTTCTCGAATTTTCTTGATGAGTTGAAAAGATAAAAAGGAGGATCCTAAAGAAGAGAATAAATGTGCATCTAATTTGATTGAAGAAAGATATGATTAGACCATATCATTGGACATTTTGAAAAAGGAATATCAAAGTTGTGAAGAATCCGATGTCAGACTCTTAAATAAATTAATAAACTCAAAAAAGACTTGGACTCTAGCATATTAGAAATTCCTAGAGGAAAGAATATTTACACCAAACCTTCATCATCAAATGAGATAAAACCTCTTGAAATTTTTTAAAACTTATCAAAAGAAAGGGAAATATGTTGTCACTCATTTAAAGGGGGATAATATTTTTTCCTCCCATTTGTGTTGATAAAAATCAGGTGTCATTTATAGAAAAACCTAAAAATGACTTTTTTGTTCTTTTGTAAAAATAAAGCTCATCTTATATATCTTTTTTACAAGTTAAATAAAGCTCAAAGTTTTTTCTAAACCCCAAATCGAAATCACTAGACCTAAAACCTTTGAATATGGCCATTGTCACAAATTTGGTTATTCGTGGGAGTTTTTATTTTTGATCATCATTCTGATAATAATTTTGTAAGGAACAATAAAGGTAAAAAAAGTTAAGTCAAAGAAATATTCTTATACCGCTTGAAAGAAAATTTTAGGTTAATAAGAATCAAAGAGCTTTTGTAAAAAAGGACCAGGGAAAGTGTAATACTCGAGCCCAATATTTTATTATTATTTTTTCATCTGAATCATAATGGTATGAAACTCTTGGGAATTGGATCATTATACGTGGTCTTTTATCTCTATTCGATTATTCTTTGAGCCTTGATGGTAATTGTTGGAAGTTTGGTGTAAAATTTGAGATTTTAAGAAGTTGTACGGATCGAACGAAAATAGAGTTCGTTCGCACGAGAATCGCATGTCATTTGAAGTTAGGTTCTAATGAGAATATAATGAGATGTACCTGCTCAAGGTTTATTTACCTCGTTAGAAGGCCGTTCGATGGAAGATCGAACGAGATCCTAATCTCATTTGAACGAGGTCCCATTCTCGTTCGACCGACCTGCCCATGAATCTTTTAAATCGGTTTGCCTTTATGCACTGTTGCATTTTAGACCCTTGGATTGATGGGGTGTCGAGTTTTGAAGGTTCCAAACGATCAAAACGGGTTAAGGTGATACCCGTGATCTTTAAAACCATTTTTGGGCTCATTTAGGATGTCATTAGAGAGAGAAATGGTGGGTTGAAGAGTGCCCAATATGTGTGTTTTAAACAAAACCAATTTTTCTCCGAAAAAGATCCAACTTTTAATTATGCACCAAACCAAGTTGTGAAAACCCAATTCTTAATTTAAACCAATTTTATCTTGATTAATCCTAAACATGCATCTAGTGATTAAAGAAAGTAAAGTAAAGAATACTCACAACGCCGGATGTACAAGGAAAAAACCCAAAACGGAAAAACAACCTCGAACGGCCCAAGCCAGACAATCACTACGAATAATGCTTTTACAAAGACATATTAGCCTTACACTAAGACTCGATCCCCACGGGTCTTGACGCCCCTTTTGATCTTCAACCGTTCTTCAATAGTGCTAATGCAGTCTTCCACGATACCTGTCCACAACACACGCATTCACGTATGTCTCAGTGTCCACCGATATGGCTTTGATTCGTCTACAATGTCGAACACGATGTTCGTCGCTTCTTCACCGCAAAACCTTTTGATGTTCAATGTGTAGAACAAACGACTTTGGTGCAACAAGATCACTTAAACATATACGAATGATAACTCAGATCTTTGCAAACTCTAAGGATGTGTTTATGACTTTTAAACCTTAGAAAACATGTGCAAACAAGGTTCTGGTTCGAAAAACTATTTTCCAGATAGCACACTTTCGAAATTATGATGCAAACACTGTTTAAATAGGATTTAAACATCACCTCAAAAAACGTGTCATTCGAACGACTTAAGCATGTCGTTGGGCGACATCAGCATCTCGTTCGAACGAGATCTGATGTCGTTCGAGCGACAGAGTTGACTTTTTGACTTTTTGTTCAAAACGTCTCTTCAAAGAGAGATTCAAATAAGTCAAACTCCTATTCGAACTTATCAGAATAAAAACGTAGTGTAAACTTTTTAAAACACTATAAAACATTTAAAATATTTTTCTTTATAAAAATACATCCTTATTTTTTATAAAATAATTTCGAGCACCATTAATTATACACATTCATACTTGAGTGATCTCGGAATGCAATTAACTTTGAAGACGATTAAACTTGCACCAATTAAACATCGGCATGATTAATTCTTTGAAGCTTTGCCGCAACGTCTTTAATTTCTTCAATACGTCACAGACCAAGTGGGATCGTGACAAAATAAAAATCTCCCTATGACATATCACAAACAGAGTTTTGTTCATGGAATTAAGTCAAAACAATACAGGGACTCAATTGGAAATTTATGTCGTTACATGGGTTCTCTCCATCATTTTCATACCAGCATTTACCTCTCCCTATCTAATTTTCCCCAAGCCACTCCCACCATTTCCACACCATGACACCACTATCCCTCCACCTCGTGCCTCTATATTTTGTGACACCCCGCCTAATTAAACATCGGGTGATCAGGCCTTTATTAAATTAAAACAGGTTTCTCAAATGGTTCGTTCTTAGCATCACTGTCGAAAACTTTTTAATTACTAATCCACTGAGTAAAATTAGACCGGTGCCAAATTTTATCTTTCTTAAAACAGATAAATAAACCATTTGGAACAAAGTACAAACAATCATGTACTATAATTCAAACAACAAAGTAAAAGTACAACAGAACAAAAGTATTACCGAATAAACCATCGGTTAAAAATCCCAAACAACAATAGAATAACCACTAGTCTGAAACTAACATCTGAGACTAATACCGGACCACAAGTCCATGTATAGAAGAGTGTGAGATCCTGTACTAGATCTGAATGAGAGATATCGTCTAGTCAAAATCCTGTAAGCATCCACTGTGCGACAACTCTGAGTCTCTGGAATGGAATCATCATACATGGCATCCCTTTGGCTGGACACCTAAAAGGTTTTGAAAATATTTTATAGCAAGAGTTAGTACTCAAAACATTTTGAAAATATTTAGCAAGCGTTTATCACAATATAAAATGCGGTTATTGATTACACATGTTTGGTTCTCGTACACTCTCTTGAGTTACTCACCCCTAATCTTTTGTGCACACCTAACGTTCTACACTTCGTTTATCTAGCCATACCTCCCAAGCTAACTAAAACCAAAGTAGTCAACTGAACTTATCTGTACCCAAGTTCCAGTACCGCCCATACAGTACAACCGTTTCACTAACATCTCGCGTATGTTAATTAATTCTCAAGTAACATTTCATCTATGTTATTTTTCAATACTTCCCATTTAGTTTCACTACTAAAATTACTACAATTCTCACAATTGTTGACTTCCCGCTTATGTAATTAAGTTTCACTACTTAAATTACTAAATAGCTTTTCTCTATCTAAAGGTGCATTTCGTAATTAAGTTTCACTACTTAACTTACCAATTCAGTATGTATCTTTAAATACATAATATGTATCAATCTACTAACACACGGAAGTAGGATATCATCAAGTATATATATTTCACACACAATATATACTAAATATGAGTCATTGTTATTTTGCCCTTTTTATACACGTAAAGGACTCTTGGTTCAGAATGATTCATCGACCCCAAGTAAGAATTGGTTCGGAATGATACATCGACCCCAATTATTTATATACACAAATAAAGATCTTCTGGTTCGGAATGATTCATCGACCCCAAGTGAGAGTTGGTTCGTAATTATCCATCGACCCCAACTATTTTTAAAAATATATATATACACATATTCTGGTTCGGGACTCTCTCATCGCGACACCAGTTCAAAGTTTGGTTCGTCATTTCTCATCGACCCCAAACATATAATAACTTTATGTTAGTTCGGAATGTCTCATCGACCCTAACATAATTAATTTAGGTATAATCTCTCTACCTAAAAGATCGCATAATTCAGTAGGTACACGCCCAACCTATTAATCATATACGTACGTAATATTTTAATCTCATATATCTACCATACAATATTCGCTTTACGATTTATCTCATTAATCGTATTTATTTGAGTATTCACACAACTCTAAGGGTCCTAGTTACCCCTTACATATAATTTCAGTAGTTATTTCTTACCCTACTGGTCTATTACTTAAATTGAATTTACTTCTCCCCGTAACTCAATTTCCGAAATCCCCGATACTTTACTAAATCGGATTATTCTCCTCGGTCCGTAATCCAAGCACTACACCCAATGGCCTTATCGGACCTCAATAATATACCTACCGGTCTTATTCTCACTCCCATATAAGTATAATGTAAATCCTATAATACTCATTCATTCCCAAACTCAACGAAGAATTAAACACAAAATTTTTGAGAAACAGCTTGCGTCGATCGATCGACGACTGGGTTCGATCGATCGACGATCGATTGACAGTTCGAGATCGATCGATCGATCGAACAGGGACAGACGCAGTTGTCTTCTTCGTTAAGATTTTTCCTCCATTAACAAACCTTCAAACTCCATTATAGTCCACCAAACTTTGACCCAATGATACTAACATAATTCCACATATACTAGGACAGTTCCTAACGTGTCACATACATCAAAACTCCAATTACTTTAAAGAAACGGTGAATTAAAATCCAGATTTTCTCGAAACCCTAGTTATGGTGTTCTTCCAATATTATCATTCAAAATCCAGATTTTAATCCGAAAAATCATCAAGTCTAATCTGAATCTTAAACCTCTACATAAGGTAAATCATTCTACATGCTATTCCTATCCCAACATGTATAAATATCATCTTTCTCCAATCAAAATAATGATTTAAACAACACTATTCAAAAACCCTACACATGGGTATTATAACTTTATAATTTTTGCAATAAACAACTTGCCTTATGATCAGTAGGGTCTGATTTTGTGGTTGCTGTTGATGATCTTCATCCTTCAATCCTTCTTCCCCAACAAGTTGATGGTAAAAATCCCTTTGAAACCTTCTCAATTCTTCCTTTTGCCTTAGAAAGTTGTGCCTCTCTTCTCTCTAATGGTATTGGTGTTGTCATGGGTGTTCTAACCCTAATTCCTCTATCATACGGCTGATATAAAACTCTCAATTTCGTAGGTCTCCATACCCTCTTATGTTAAAAGACCAAAACGCCCCCGAACGGTCCCGATTTAGTCCAAAATTACCCCGGGACTCAACTAGTACCCCCGGGTATACTATTTTGACTAATTTGACCCTTCCGGACTCATCAGTGACCTCTAAATTATCATTTGAGTCACTTAAAAAATATTACTCGTTCTCACCCCAACACGGTCTACACGCGTTAAGTAACTATTTACCACTCGCACTAAGTAAATAAAATGAGGCAATTTAAACCGGTATCTATCTCTCGATTAATATTCCATAATTACAATTTTTTTAATAAAATTCTTTAAATTACTACTCTTACGTAATTAAAATTAAGCCGTAATTTTCTCATTTAATTCTCCAATCTAATTAAATAGAATTATTTGGAATATTCATTTAATTCTCCAATCTAATTAAATATAATTATTTGGAATATTCAGAAATACGGGGTATTACATACTTCCCCCCTTGCAAAGGAATTTCGTCCTCGAAATTAGGATAAGGCTGATATTAAGGCTAAGGACCTTAAGTATAATTTCATCCTCTAATAGCCAATACTAAATCATAACATCCTAACGGTCGCCCCAAGTACATGCCTTGCTTCATTATAAATTCTTATCGCACGTTACCCATGCCGTATATATCATAATTAAGTCTCACTACTTAATTTCTCATAGATTTTTCCAATCCAACGTTAATTCTTGAAATTAAGTTTCTCCCTACTTAATTTACCCATTTGATGTATATCTCTATATAACATCTAAGTGTCTACTATCACTCATAAGTAGAATATTATAAGGTATATATTTCACATACAATATATACTTTAAGGAAAATTGGTCCGACAAAAATCATCGGCCCCAATAATCCTATCATTTACATTGGTCTGGGAATCCATCGACCCCAAGGTAAATGTAATGCACATGTCGGTTCAGACCTTCCGTCGATACCAATATTTATCATCGATTTGGTTCGAAAAAAAATCATCGACCCCAAATCGATCCCTCATGTATTGGTCCGGAACATCATCGACCCCAATATAGAGATTAAGCACACTTACTATCGCACATAAGTAGAAAAATCAATAGGTATATATATATTGTACACATAACATATACTATCAACACTTATTTTATAATCCCCCCCTTTTTATAACACTTTTGGGGTCATTGGCTCGGAATTCCACCTCGATCACTAATAGTTATTAATTACTTGTCTCGGGATCATATCTCGAGCACCAATATATGTATATATATCTCATCGCACATGAGTAGACAATTTGTGAGCCATATATTTCACATTTCATATACTTTAAAATGCCACACTCCAATAGAATGTCCTCATATCACGCGTTAAGGACTAAAAGTTCGAAATGTCTCCTCGAACCACACCTCAAAGTACATGCATTGTTCGTAATCGGTACTCACGAACCTAATCCTCATGTACAGTCCATATAGGAACTCACTCTACCTATAAATATGCTCTTATAGGCATACATTCAACCTATGAATTGATCAGTGGGCTTCTCCAAAATTCTACTATCATAAGGGCGTATCATCATTCTTTCTCACTAACATTGAGTCGTAGGTAACACAACGTACTCAAAATAAAACTTCATCTCTATTCTTTCCTGACCATCTCTCACAGGGTGGAATTTTAGGATTTCATCCTGATTCACAATCATGTAGAGCGGCACCGTGCACTCTCCCTTTTCAACTACATACTAATCCATCCCGGTCACCCCATTTCGCTACCCCCAACGAAATGTTGGCTTAATTATGATGTTCACCACCCATCAATAATTTATAAGTCTGTCTCCTCATTCCATTATTGGAAATGTGGGTTCACTACCACATTCCGGTTGTTCATTTTGAGTCTATCTTGTCTATTAACTAGAGGTGTAGCTGGAGACAATCTCACTATGTCTCTCCTCAACATCGCTTCCCACTTACGTCATCTTTCCTCAAGTGGTACTCTATTCCCCTTTCTCTCCGGGTTTATTATACTTTACAATCCGTGCACTCTTCGCAATTGGCGCACTTTTTGGGTTGGTTACATTATAAGAATCAACATTTTAGTAACACGTAAGTCACTCACAACACTCAGTCAAGTAGAATCGTGCGCTACTTCTTCACCACAGTTAGGTTTCCCATATCAAGAGATAACCTTTGAACGGTTTCCCACCGACTTTCATCCCATAGGGTGTGCTGGATCTCTCAGCGCATATAATCTTGGATCATCGTCTATCTCCCATGACGTTCAACCCATTTCATCTCCCCACCGTCGTACGAAAAAAAAAATATTCCGCATCCCTCTATCTTGGATGTCTAAGGAATCCAATTGACTAGGGCGCCCAGACACCCTTTTCTCCGTGTACATTGGCAAAAAAAAAAAATTGCAAATTTCGCACCCGTAACATGCTTTTCTTCAACTCCAGCCTAGTCTACACGACGTGACTATAATCTTGTGGGTATTCTCAATACCCTATAGACCAAAAATCAAATCCTTGCCCACAAAGTCCCACTTATCCCTTCGTGGTGAGGTAAGCCTTTCAGTGTTTCTCCACAACACTACCGGCTCCACTGATACCCTAGCATCTAAAAATGTCTCTTCTCCTGTCGTGCATAAAATTCAGTCGTATTCCCTCTCACAACCGAAATTAAACAAGGGACTTCTCCCCATGCATTCTTACGGAGCATTGTCGGAACAACACATAGTCAATATACTCAAATTCCATTCCTCGACAATATGTGCAACCATACTCCAATATTTCTAAAGGAGTCAAGTGTCACTGCGCTTATGCTATCACTAAGTCCTTAGCACGACAGCGAGCTCGATCTCTCCGCTCAGCAGTCATACGACATACATTGACTCACATCATTTAGGTTCCTACACACCGGAATCAATTACTATGAGACGTTCATAATCCCTGAAGTCCCTCACCTATTGATGAATAATGACAACTCGACCCTCATTCAGGTGAGGTATCGGCACATACCCCATTCACTCGAGGCTAAAACCCATATACTTCCTTATCCATCGCTCTGGTGGTTCAGATAGTTTCCGGATGTAACACTCTTGTCCTCTCCGGAATGCAAAACTTATTGGAGTTATTATTTCTTCAAATAACTTTAAGCTAAAATGAAACGCGTGGCCCTACAAACCACACTAGACATCTTTACAAAAATCCCCTTACTCCAGGCCACACTGACCGGTTTGGGGTATCCCTCCTCTCGGACTTGGTAGTCTCGATTCTGAGCACTATCATCCTGGTTCCCTTAGTTCTGCTGACCAAGAGGAACGCACTATGGGGCTTAACATTCCCGACTTAGAATCTAATCATTAAATCCTCTAGTGGGTTTCCACTTATGACTTGCACCAGTCCCATTACATTCAGTCTTACTCTTTGACTAAATCTTTAAACTCTCTTAACTTCGCCCCCTAGGAGCATTTACCCCAACCTTGTAAGAAGTACCATACTGCCTTCATAGACATAAGTTGTCCAAGAAGAGTTTTACCAAAAATTGCGAATTACAAGTTGAGAGTCCATTCTCTCAAGGGCACTTTTTCCCTTATACCCATCTCCTCGATACAAGTTCACTTCAATGGATAAATTTCTCTCTCACTATTGGCCTCTACCAAGTTTTCACGTGAGGGGTTTAGATATTCCCATTCCCTCCGTTTCTGAATCATCATGGGAGAATTTTGTGGTTAAACTATATGTAAGGTTCCTCTATTTGTATACGGACCCTCGGTCCGAATGTAGTGACTGGTATCTCCGCCACGTTGCCTCTAAAAATTTACTCAAATTTTTCACTTCTGAGTATTTCTACTCTATCCTAAACACCAAAACCACTGGACATACTACTTTCATTGGTTAACACGTACAATCGCCGTTTTATCACATTTTTTTTACGGCTCGTTCTCATCAAATTTTTCTTCAGACCTACTCCCACTATCACTGCATTGGGCGGTCTAGACTAGCATCCCTCTTGCCGTAGCGACACTTGAAAAATGCCTGCTATGCCTCAGCAAACCTTGCAGCATTTACTTCCATTACACGCTAGGAGTGACCTCGACAATGGTCATCTCTCCTATGATTACCATATTTGAACACTCCAGGCTTCATGCTGAGCTCCTCCCTCCTGCAGTCCTTCCAACACCAATGCTGGTTCTACCGCCATGTTCAACGTATCATGCCCAATCATACTCGTACATATAACACTACATTTACTAAATAGCAGGAGAACGTAAACTACGTACGTAGAGGAGTACAATAATCCTAAGGTAGGGCTCTATATCAATCAAACGATACGCAAAAACGTAGTAAGCCGTACAGATCCAATGGAGACTAGAACCTGATGCTCTGATACCATCTGTGACACCCCGCCTAATTAAACATCGGGTGATCAGGCCTTTATTAAATTAAAACAGGTTTCTCAAATGGTTCATTCTTAGCATCACTGTCGAAAACTTTTTAATTACTAATCCCCTGAGTAAAATTAGACCGGTGCCAAATTTTATCTTTCTTAAAACAGATAAATCAACCATTTGGAACAAAGTACAAACAATCATGTACTATAATTCAAACAACAAAGTAAACGTACAACATAACAAAAGTATTACCGAATAAACCATCGGCTAAAAATCCCAAACAACAATAGAATAACCACTAGTCTGAAACTAACATCTGAGACTAATACCGAACCATAAGTCCATGCATAGAAGAGTGTGAGATCCTGTACTAGATCTGAATGAGAGATATCGTCTAGTCAAAATCCTGTAAGCATCCACTGTGCTACAGCTCCGAGTCTCTGGAATGGAATCATCATACATGGCATCCCTGTGGCTGGACATCTAAAAGGTTTTGAAAATATTTTATAGCAAGAGTTAGTACTCAAAACATTTTGAAAATATTTAGCAAGCGTTTATCACAATATAAAATGCGGTTATTGATTACACATGTTAGGTTCTCGTACACTCTCTTGAGTTACTCACCCCTCATCTTTTGTGCACACCTAACGTTCTACACTTAGTTTATCTAGCCATACCTCCCAAGCTAACTAAAACCAAAGTAGTAACCTGAACTTATCTGTACCCAAGTTCCAGTACCGCCCATATAGTACAAACGTTTCACTAACATCTCGCGTATATTAATTAATTCTCCAGTAACATTTTATCTATGTTATTTTTCAATACTTCCCATTTAGTTTCACTACTAAAATTACTACAATTATCACAATTGTTGACTTCCCGCTTATGTAATTAAGTTTCACTACTTAAATTACTAAATAGCTTTTCTCTATCTAAAGGTGCATTTCGTAATTAAGTTTCACTACTTAACTTACCAATTCAGTATGTATCTTTAAATACATAATATGTATCAATCTACTAACACACAGAAGTAGGATATCATCAAGTATATATATTTCACACACAATATATACTAAATATCAGTCATTGTTATTTTGCCCTTTTTATACACGTAAAGGACTCTTGGTTCAGAATGATTCATCGACCCCAAGTAAGAATTGGTTCAGAATGATACATCGACCCCAATTATTTATATACACAAATAAAGATCTTCTGGTTCGGAATGATTCATCGACCCCAAGTGAGAGTTGGTTCGTAATTATCCATCGACCCCAACTATTTTTAAAAATATATATATACACATATTCTGGTTCGGGACTCTCTCATCGCGACACCAGTTCAAAGTTTGGTTCGTCATTTCTCATCGACCCCAAACATATAATAACTTTATGTTAGTTCGGAATGTCTCATCGACCCTAACATAATTAATTTAGGTATAATCTCTCTACCTAAAAGATCGCATAATTCAGTAGGTACACGCCCAACCTATTAATCATATACGTACGTAATATTTTAATCTCATATATCTACCATACAATATTCGCTTTACGATTTATCTCATTAATCGTATTTATTTGAGTATTCACACAACTCTAAGGGTCCTAGTTACCCCTTACATATAATTTCAGTAGTTATTTCTTACCCTACTGGTCTATTACTTAAATTGAATTTACTTCTCCCCGTAACTCAATTTCCGAAATCCCCGATACTTTACAAAATCGGATTATTCTCCTCGGTCCGTAATCCAAGCACTACACCCAATGGCCTTATCGGACCTCAATAATATACCTACCGGTCTTATTCTCACTCCCATATAAGTATAATGTAAATCCTATAATACTCATTCATTCCCAAACTCAACGAAGAATTAAACACAAAATTTTTGAGAAACAGCTTGCGTCGATCGATCGACGACTGGGTTCGATCGATCGACGATCAAAACTCCATTATAGTCCACCAAACTTTGACCCAATGATACTAACATAATTCCACATATACTAGGACAGTTCCTAACGTGTCACATACATCAAAACTCTAATTACTTTAAAGAAACGGTGAATTAAAATCCAGATTTTCTCGAAACCCTAGTTATGGTGTTCTTCCAATATTATCATTCAAAATCCAGATTTTAATCCGAAAAATCATCAAGTCTAATCTGAATCTTAAACCTCTACATAAGGTAAATCATTCTACATGCGATTCCTATCCTAACATGTGTAAATATCATCTTTCTCCAATCAAAATAATGATTTAAACAACACTATTCAAAAACCCTACACATGGGTATTATAACTTTATAATTTTTGCAATAAACAACTTGCCGTATGATCAGTAGGGTCTGATTTTGTGGTTGTTGTTGATGATTGATGATCTTCATCCTTCAATCCTTCTTCCCCAACAAGTTGATGGTAAAAATCCCTTTGAAACCTTCTCAATTCTTCCTTTTGCCTTAGAAAGTTGTGCCTCTCTTCTCTCTAATGGTATTGGTGTTGTCATGGGTGTTCTAACCCTAATTCCTCTATCATACGGCTGATATAAAACTCTCAATTTCGTAGGTCTCCATACCCTCTTATGTTAAAAGACCAAAACGCCCCCGAACGGTCTCGGTTTAGTCCAAAATTACCCCGGGACTCAACTAGTACCCCCGGGTATACTATTTTGACTAATTTGACCCTTCCGGACTCATCGGTGACCTCTAAATTATCGTTTGAGTCACTTAAAAAATATTACTCGTTCTCACCCCAACACGATCTACACACGTTAAGTAACTATTTACCACTCGCACTAAGTAAATAAAATGAGGCAATATAAACCGGTATCTATCTCTCGATTAATATTCCATAATTACAATTTTTTTAATAAAACTCTTTAAATTACTACTCTTACGTAATTTAAATTAAGCCGTAATTTTCTCATTTAATTCTCCAATCTAATTAAATAGAATTATTTGGAATATTCATTTAATTCTCCAATCTAATTAAATATAATTATTTGGAATATTCAGAAATACGGGGTATTACATATTTCACAAGTATTTCATCTTATTTAAGCCTTATACACGCATTTCCTCCATTGTTGAACAAAGCTATGAATTTATGGAGTTGTTGTTGGGGGGTTTTAAAGAAGGAGAAGTATAATTTATGGTGTTTTGAAGGGAAATTTCACTTAGATCTTTCTTAGAGCATGCTTGTGGAGCTAGGTAACCTCTTTAAGGCCACCTTTTGAGGTGGGAGGTTGCCATATTCTTCTACCTTTATCCTACCATTTTTTAGCTTTATTTGAGGTGAAAAAAACTCTACTCTTTAGTTTAAAAACTCTATTTTTCCATAGTGTTGGTCTTGTGGTTAGAGTTTGTAAAAGTAAGATGCATTTATTATTTAAGAATGTCATTTCTTATGATTTGTGAAAATGGGTTTAAAAAGGGAATTCGAATGGTTTTGAGCAAATGATATAGTTTTAGAAAACTTGTTGCATATATATTTTTACGGAATAAAAATGTTGGAAGATTGTTTATTTGTTGAGAATATTTTATGAATAAAAGTTTCAAAATTTTCTTGTGAAAATTTGGGATTTTCATATAAATAAACGTTTATTTAAATTTTAAAGAAACAAAAAATCTCTTTTGCCTTCAAAAGTATGTTTGTGCAAACATTATAAAATTATTAGAATAAATCACATCTTAGACCCATTTAATAGGATCTTTGGATTTAAAATACATCTTCTTATGCACATAAACTTGTAGCATTTAATGATGAGTATATAAACAAGTTTAATGAGGGTTTTATTGGGTTTACACATGCAATAAAGGAAATAGAAATTTGATCCCTTAAAGTGTGTGAAAAAGTGTTGGAAATGTGATTGGTGTAAGGTTTCAAGACTAAATGTAGTAATGAAGGAAATGGTATTTTTCTTATAAAGTCGTCTTTAAATGTAAAATGATTTCTTAGAGAAAAAATAATGAAATAAAGATGCTTTCAACTTGAGAAGAATGTTACTCCAAAGTGTTAAACAAGTGTAAATGAGTTAAAAACACTTAAAAAGTTAGTGTGTGTAAGTTAATGATGTTTTGGGGGGATAACACTTGAGAAAATGGAGGAAAATACAAGTTTGGAAACAAATGGGTAAAATGGTAATTTTATGTAAAGTGAAACATTTTTATGAAATACAAATATTGGAAACGATGTTACAAAAAATGGTCCTAAATGAACATGATTTTTCGGATAAAATCAATGCTAGAATAAAAGGGACAAGAAATGATGACTTTAAAGTGTAACACAAGTTGGGGTAAAACATCGAATTTTGGCTTCGACCGGTAAAGAAAAAGTGGAATAATGTGTACATTTGTAATATATTAAAACACATTGATATGGATTCAAATGACATCGGGATAATTGAGGAGACCCAGAGCTCTAGGGTGAAGATCCAAAATCAATGGCAAGAGCGTATTGTAGCATTGTCGGCGGTGTGGAGCCCATTAAAGTATGCGAATATTGAAAAATTCCCAAAAAAGTAATGAAAAGTGGAACATGTCAAGAAATGGGTTGTGTGGTGAATTTGAGAGAAGACTACCTAACTTGAATGAATTAATAAATATTCCGGTAAAGGATAACATGGACAAGTAAATGTGAAAATTTGATTAATATCCATTAAGTAAGGGAATTGTATAGTGAAGTGATTAAATGGGTAGTTAAGTAACCTAAAGAGCTTTAACCCATAATCAACGTAAGTGTGTGTTAATTAAAGGTTTTCAAAGAACAACAAGTATTTTTAACACGGTGCTTGCGTGGGTCAAAAGTTGATATTCAACGAAAATACTAGCGCGAATTGGTATGAATAAAGGGGTAATTTCGATGACATAAATGCTTTTTCTTAGTAAAATTATTTAACTGGGTGTGTTAAATTGAGAAATAAATGTCAAATCAAGTAAAAGGAAAATTATTTTACAAGATTAAGGTGAATCAATTGGGGTGGGTAATGTTTTGAAATAAAAACGGTTTCATGCATATATATATATATATATATATAAGGTAGTTGCATGTGCACATAGATATAACGTGTTAGTGTCTCCTTTTTGCTGTTCGATTCTATACTACATTGTTATATTTTTCCACTAGGCATTCGGCTCATTCCTTCATTTTTGTTACGGTAGTTTGGGTGCAGTTCCGTATTTTGAGAGCGTTGTACAAGTAAGTATTCTTTTTACTTCACATTAGTAGCTTTTTATTCTTTGATTCCGGGGATGCTTCCCACGGGTCCCTTATGAAACTTGATTTAAAAAGGAAATCGCATGCTAAACAAGAGAAATATTAATTAAATGAAGGTGGATTTGCAACATTATGTAGGTTGTTTCATTAAAATTCACACTTAATGCTCGGGTCGGATCAGATTGGTCACGAGTGACCCATAAATCCAGGTCGAGGCATTACAAATGGTATTAGAGCTCTAGGTTCAAGGTTCTTTTCGGGACTGGCATGGTGAGGTCGACAATGGATCTTTCGACGTCAGTATTAGTTTTGGGCCGAACACGCGAGATTGGTGACAGTTTAAGTTGATGTTCTCAACAATAGAGTTAAAGAGATTAACACGATAGGCGATTCATTACCAAGTGGCATACCACCAAGTTAGTTGTCATTAATCACTTATGATCTAGATATGTTAGTAATTTATGAGTGTCTGAGCCCACAATGATGACACCATAATTTTTAGTGTGAGATGTTGGTGTGTCAATCCTTGATGATATGAGAGGTTTGTTGAGATGTTAATAGGGCTTAATAATGTCCATTGAATTAAAGACATGAATTGTGTAAAGTCAACTGTGGAGATTAGGCGATTAGAGTGTTATGACTAAGCGGTGTTGCTTGAGATAAGAATGTGTTAGGTTCCTTAGTTAGGTACTTCCGGGCAATTAAAGTTGATGATATGATTAGGCGAACTCGATCCTTGGGATAGTGTCATGTCATAAATAATTAATGATTCGGTAGACACGAGGAACCGTGTTGGTCAACACTTGGGGACGTGTACTCAGTTTGAGTCAGTAAAATTCTATGGTTGTAAAAAGTGTCTTGATTGAAATTTGTACGTCGCAAGATATGGGCTCATTGTTGTAAGTATGTTACATATGAAACAATGATGGATATAGTGATGCAGGAGTGAAGTCTAGATAGTTTTCTATGACATGTTTGTAAAAAAACATGATGCAATTATGAGGAATATCATCACTAGTGATGTCGGTGATGTAGACATAGAGGCTTATATATAGGTTGTATATGATGTCTTGTATCCTGCCAGAATCCTTAGTAGTGTCAGTCCGAGATTTAATACGTGGTCTAAGTCACCAAACCTTTGGAAGAAGGTCTTCGAACCCTTTTTGAATCTCAAGAAGAGAGTCATAGGTTATACCTATATCGGTGTTTCGAACAAAAGGAAAATAGTCGACTTTTCATGATACGTTGAGGTATTTAAAGGTTAAAGTGCTCCATGCATAGAGGCCTATATACTAGTGTCTTTATGAGTGATAGATAATCATGTTATGCATACTAAGAAATTTGTGGAGCGTACCTACTACAAGAGGATCATAGGTGATGAGATTTTGTCAGGTTGTCGATGATAATTATGTTGTCGTATGATTGGTGTCCATAGGGGACCAGTTAAGTTCGGTGTTATGGAGTGATAATGTCCTAATTATGTTAGTATTGAGGGTCATATGGTAATCCCAAGTTGTTAGTTAAGGTTTAAAATATTCTAATAGTGTACGTTCCAGGTGCTGTCATCCGAATTAGCATAGATGGGTGATGTAACCTTCCATGAGAAATTAAAAGCTTGTGCCGTGAGTGGGCGTGATGCTCGGGTGTCATAGAATGACTAGAATAGGTGGTTTAAGACATAATTTTGAGGGGTAGTAGGAAATGCATTCGATACTTAAAATGATGATGTCATATTAAAGACTTGGAAGTGGCACCCCAAAAGGGATATCGAAGCATGATTAGAGTGTCAACATGTGCTGACAACATAAGTTAGGATAGCCCTAACAAGGAAAGGACTAGTTCTTGGTACGTCTTAAAAAACTGATAGGGATAGGAAATGTAGCCTTGTATGGTACTTACTACCCTTAGAATGCTAATAGTGACTGATGTAGCCATCACATAAATTTTGTTTGGGTAGAATTTGGAGATAAGCTCAGTGACGACCTCGTGTAGGTAAATGTTACTATAAGATGACTGTTTTTCTTAACGAGATACTTCCTAAGGAGATATTTTGGGATACGATCATGGTGTGATAGTCGATAATGACCTAGGTGTATTAGGTTGGTCTCGAGGTCGCTAGAGAGATGGACAAAGTTGAAATGGAAAAAAGACTTGGCATTCGTCGGCCAGAGTGGCTTACGTTCATCAAGGATGTAAGGGGGAAGCCCTACCCTTAAGGAGGAAGTCTAGAGTTTGAATTCTCAAAGGATAATAGTTTCGTAGATTGCTCTCGTCTTGTGGAGATGAACAATTTATGATCCGATCCGTCACCGCTAGTGACTTTAGCCAGGTGTGTGGCTAGATTAGGATCCAATGAGGGCATTCAGGAGGATTCGTAGACTTTATAGAGTGTGACGTGGGTTCATCCTTCGTAAACCATAGTCCGTTTCATGCGAATAAGATTTTTACTGAATAGTTACTTGTTCCTTTTGTTCCTTATGTCCATTTCAATTTCGATGATCAAGGATTATGTTCCCATGATTGTGATAGATGTGGTTTAGCTGAATAGAGTACGTTTGGACCTGGCATGGTAAATTCATCTCGGTAACTGGGTACGCCCTTGTCCAACGTATCCTTGCTACTACACAAAAGTTTTGTGTATGGGTGGCTACCCTTTCAGTCACACAGTTTGCTCATAGTGTCTATTTACCTTAGAATTAGCGACCTTATGATGGTCGATATGGCAGTCAGTGGCTCTGGTTATAAATAGAAGGATAATGAATTGAGGACATAGTATAGTCTTAGAACTCGAGGAAGCTTAGCACAATGTTACTTTTTCCATGATGAGCAGATTGGTACAATACTCGAGTGAGTGCTCCAAAGTTAGACGCTAGAGTGACACTAAGTTCATAGGGGGACCTTCGAAAGGTTTCAGTCGGGTGAAGGATGATGATTTGGTCGGTGTGTTACTCCTCGAGTGAGTAATTAACGATGTAAGGTTAGTATCAATCTTAAGCAAAATTGTGTGGTCATGATGACCAAAGAATTTGAGGAAACACACGATGTGTAATCCTAAGATTAGAGACAATTCTTGGTGATGAATCGGATTAGTATTAATTGAGTGTCATTTTTCTCTGGGGTGAGTGTTGATCACTAGAGTGTGTTACCCGGTAGTGCGCCGGTATGGTTTGGGTATTAGAAAGGTAGTCTTAGGACTTGATTGAACTTGATCATCAAGCGAGTGGAGACTAGGGGATGCTTATGTAACATTAATGGATATCATGACGATGAGCATTAGAGCATGTTGCATGTTGAACCCTTGGTGAAAACCCTGGCGAAATAGCATATGAGGTCATCTTAACTATTGAGAAATTCGATGAATCAATCTTGGAGGATTTATGTGACTTAGAATAAGAGTTAGTAAACCCCTTGGACTTGTGCAATTGGTGGATCAATAATCTCGGGGATGAAATTTCCTAAGGAGGGAAGAATGTATTACCCACACCCAATATTTTATAATTTTCCCCACATGATTTGTAATAATATGAAACTCTTGGAGATTATATCATTATACATGGGTTTTATCTCTATTTGATTATTCTTTGAGCCTCGATGGTAATTGTTGGAAGTTTTTGGGTAAAATTGGATATTTTAAGAAGCTGGGTGGATCAAACGAAAATAGAGGTCATTCGAACGAGACTTGCATGTGGTTCAAAGTTGGGTTCTAACGACGATCTAAGAGATGTCCCTACTTAAGGTTTCTTTAGCTCGTTAGAAGGTCATTCGATGGGAGATCAAATAAGATCCTAATCTCATTCGAACAAGGTCCTATTCTTGTTCAAACAACCTGCCCAAAAATCTTTTAAATCGGATTCCCCTTGTGTATTGTTGCATATTGGACCCTTGGATTGATAAGATATCAAGTTTTGAAGGCTCTAAATGATCAAAACTGGTTAAGGGTGATACCCTTGGTCTTTAAAACCATTTTTGAGCTCATTTGGGGTGTTATGGGCGAGAGAAATAGTGGGTCTTTCCATTATTTCCATATCAACATTTATCCCCTCTCTAATTTCAAGAATGTTTCATCTTTCCCAAGACCCTCCCACCATTGTTAAACCATGGTACCACCATCCCTCCACCTTCTGCCACTATATTTCACAAGTATTCCATTATATATAAGCCGTATACACCCATTTCCTCCATTATTAAACAAAGCTGCGAATTTATGGAGTTGTTGTTGGGGGTTTTGAGGAATAAGAAATATAACTTATGGAGTTTTGAAAGGTTTTTTTTCTTGGAGCTTTCTTGGAGCATGATTGTGGATCTAGGCAATCTCTTTAAGGTCACCTTAGGAGGTGAGAGGTTGTCATCTTCTTCTAACTTCATCCTACCATTTATGGAGCTTCAATTGAGGAGGGGAAAAAGTTACTCTTTAGTTTAAAAACTCTATTTTCCCATAGTGTTGGTCTTGTGGTTAGATTTTGTAAGAGTAGAATGCACCTATAACTTAAGAATGATATTTCTTATGATTTGTGAAAATGGGTTTAAAATTGGGATTTGAATGGTTTTGAGCAAATGATATATTTAAAAAAAACTTGGTGTGTAAATATTTTTATGGAATAAAAATGTTGGAAGAATGTTTATTTATTGGGAATATATTATGAATAAATGTTTCAAAGTTTTCATGTGAAAAATTGGGATTTTTATATAAATAGACATTTATTCAAGTTTTGAAGAAACAGAAAATGTTTTTTTCCTTGAAAAGTATGTTTGTGCAAACATTATGGAATTTCTAAAATAAATCACATGTTAGACTCTTTTAATAGAATTTTTGGACATGAAATCCATTTTCTCATGTACATAAACTTGAAGTATTTGATGAAGCGTATATAAACAAGTTTAATATATTCAGATTAAACATGAAATAAAGTAAATAAAAATTTCAACCCTTAAAGTGTGTGAAAGTCTTGGAAATGTGATGAGTATAAGGTTTCAAGACTAAATGTAATACTGAAGGAAATGGTATTTTTCTGATAAAGCATGCTTTAAATGCACAAGGATTTCTTAGAGAAAGAAGGTAATGAAATAAAGATGTTTTTAACCTGAAAAGAATGTTACTCCAAAATATTAAATAAGTATTAATGAGTTAAAAACACTTAAGAAGTTAGTGTGGGAAACTTAATGATATTTTTTTTTTGTGGGGGGGGGTGGGGGGGGGGGGGGGGGGGGGCACTTGTAAAAATAGGGAAAAAGACAAGTTTGGAAACAAATGGGTAAAATCATAATTTTAAGTAAAGTAAAATTTTTTCATAAATAAAAATGTTGGAAAAGGTATTACACAAAATGATCATAAATAAAATGATTTTTGGGATAAAATCAATGCTAGAAAGGGACAAAAAATGATGATTTTAAAGTGTAACACAAGTTGTGGTAAAACTCAGAGTTTTGACTTCGGCCGGTAAAGGAAAAGTGGAATAATGTGGACATTTGTAAAATATTAAAACACATTAATATGAACTCGGATGACACCAGAATAATTAAGGAGGGCCTAGAGCCCTGGGGTGAAAGACCCAAAATCATTGGCCAGAGCATATGGTAGCATAGTCGACAGTGTGGAGCCCGTTAAAGTATGCGGATATTGAAAGATTCCAAGAAAAAGATAATGAAAAATGGAACATGTCAAGAAGTGGGTTGTGTGGTGAATATGAGAAATGACAACCTAACTTGAATGAATTAATAAATATTCCGGTAAAGGATAACATGGACAAATAAATGTGAAAATTGATTAATTCCCATAAATTAAGGGAATGGTAAAGTGGAGTGATTAAATGGGCAGTTAAGCAACCTAAAGAGGTTTAATCCATAATCAACACAAGAGTGTTTTCATGAATAGTTTTCAACGAAAAATAAGTATTTTCTAACACGGTGTTTGCGTGTGCCGAAACGTTATTTTTAATAAAAATACTAGCGTGAATTGGTACGAATAAATGTGTAATTTCGGTGAAAAAAATGCTTTTCCTTAAACAAAGGATATTACTTAATGTATTTAACCAGGTGTGTTAAATCAAGAAAGAAATGTCAAGTCAAGCAAAAGGGAAATTCTTTTACAAGATTAAGGCGAATTAATCGGGGTGAGTAACGTTTTGAAATAAAAACAATTTCATGTATGTAAGCATATATATAAGGTAGTTGCATGTGGACGTAGATATATATGTTAGTATCTCCTTTCTGTCATTCGATTTATACTGCATTAATATATTTTTCCACTGGGCATTCGGCTCATTCCCTCGTCTTTGTTACGGTAGGTTAGGTGCAATTATGTATTTTGAGAGCATTGTACTGGTAAGTATTCTTTTTACTTCATGTTAGTAGCTCTGTATGCTTCGATTCCGAGGACGCTTCCCACGGGTCACTCACGTAGCTAGATTTAAAAGGAAAATCGCATACTAAACCAGTAAAATGTTAATTAAATAAAATTGGACTACTAATATTATGTAGGTTTGTTTCATTGCACTTCACACCTAATGCCCGGGTCGGACCGAATTGACCATGGGTAACCCATAAATTCGGGCCTAGGGGTTACAAAAAGGGAGGCAAAGTGAATGAAAATGTTCCTCACATCCTAATAATACCCAAAGCTCTTAATGTTAGTAAAGTATGGGTAAAGAAGGATATTTCAAATCTAATTGATAATAAAATGAATAAGGATATGAAATTGGTGTCTCCTCCTCTAACCTTGGAGTTATTTTGGTTTAGCAATAGATTTTGGTATAATTTTATGTTTTATATACCTTACGTTAGGCTCTGTGCATTTGATTATTATATGAGTTTTATATATAATGTTTATTACTTTGAAATGACATATTTGAATTATTTATCTTCTTGATTTATTCTTTCTTAATACCTTGAAAATATTTTATTTTTGAGAATGATTTTTTGTTTGGTTACAGAATAATATGCTTTTAAAGTTATCACATCTAGTTGATCATTTTATTATTAATTCATGTATGTTATATTATTTCCATATTAGAGTACTTTATATTATCTTTAAATGGATATTCTTTGCATATGATTATTATTCTTGGTTTGCATATTTTGTATTTAGTCTTTGCGTGTTATTTTAATATAAACTCGTATGATTTATCAAGATTGATTATCTTAGTATTCCATTTGTAACGCCTCGACCCAGATTTATGGGTTACCCATGGTCAACCCTGTCCGACCCGAACGTTAGGTGTGAAGCATGATGAGACAAACTAAATAATGTTGCTAGTTCCGTTTTGTTTAACTATAGTTTCAATTTTTAAGCATGCGATTTCAATTTACATCAATCTACGTGAGGGACATGTGGGAAGCGTCCTTGGAGTCCAAGCATATAGAGATATTAACGTAAAATAAAAGGGATACTTACATGTACAACGCTCTCAAAATATGAAACCACACCCAACCTGTCGTAACAAAAATGAGAGAATGAGCCGAATGCCCAGTGGAAAAATACAAAAATGCCATAAAGAAGCGAACGACAGAAAAGAGACTCTAAAACGTTATGTCTACGTGCACATGTAACTACTATATATATATATATATATATATATATATATATACTCTCTAATGCATGTGTAGACACCCCATCCTAGGATCCCCAAGCACTTCCTTAGGTCCATAGCATTCACTCGTTCACCGCAAACCCTAGGTTATACTCTAAGTACCGATCAAGAGGCCACCGAGCGCTCTCGAACCCCGTTTGACTCCAATTAACTTTCTCGACAAAGCGAAAGCTCAATGAATCTTCAAAAAGATTTGAATCCCCTTTCCAATGGTCTGCCCATGTGCGAATCGGCCTTACGGTTCGGAATAACGCTCCGTTTCACTATCGAAAACTGATTTGGAAGCCACCAGGCGCTTTCTAGCCCCATTGACTTAGTCAACTTTATCACCCAACAAAAGCTTAATGAAGCCTCGAAGGGAGATAAAATCCATTTCCAGCGATTTACCTCGTGCGTGAATCGAACTTACGGTATGGACGAACGATCCATTTTACCCCAAAAACTGATCTAGAGGCCGCCGGGTGCTCTCGGGTGTCAACTCTCCGCTTGAATGAAGATGAATTAAACTTTGAAGGTATCTTAATTCCATTTCCAACGGTCCTCCCATGTGCGAATCAACCTTTGGTATAGAATAATGATCCATTTCACTTCGAAAGGTCACCGGGCACTTTCGGGCTCCGTTTGACCTTGGTCAACTCTTTGAACCGAACGAAGCTGAATGAAATCTCTAAGGTCTCTTAATAATCTTTCCAACGGTCTGTACCATAGACAAATTGACCTTACAGTTCGGACGAACGATCCGTTTTCCTTCAAAAAACTTCATGTCTAATGACCAACAAGCACTTCTAGACCTCGTTTGACATCGTTCAACTCCAGAACCCCAAAATGGCTTAATGGATTCTTAAAGGGATCTCAATACCCTTTCCAATGGTCTGCCCCATGCACAATTTTGAATTACGGTTTGCATTTTGTGACCATTTTTTCGAAAACACTATCCCAGACTGTCGAATGGCACCCTCAGGACCTTGCCAATCGGCAGTATGTCGGGGGTTCTATGCCAATTGGCAGGTCTAGGACCATGCCTATCGACACCTCCTTGGATCTATAAATAGAGGCCTTGACGTCACTTTGAAAATCACCCTGAAGTCCCCCTCAGTAATTCAGAGAACATTCTCTAGAATTCAAAGTTGTTCCCTTCCTAAAAAGCCCATTTCCCACATTGCATTTCATCATTTTCATACTTCATTTTGTAAATTCTTCCCCATATCCTTATAACATCTTCATCTCATTGCAAGATCAACATATCTCCACTCAATATCAACTTCAAGTATTCATAATAAGGTCCAATTCTCCATCATTTTCTCTAATTTCTCTTGTGCTAGTATTAGTTGCTTTATTTATACATTAACACTTTAATTCATTACACCACATACATTAATATCAAACCTTTATTAGTAGTATTTGCACATACTCTATTTTCATTAAAAAACTAATAAGAAAAATAGTAATTCTTAATGAAAATAGAGTATGTGCAAATATAAGAGATAAGCGTAACAAGAAAAATTCCAAAATAGTAAATCCAAACGGGGGATTTCTCTTATATGTGTGTATAGATATAAGCGTGCTTTAAGTGTAAGAAAGTGTAGTAAGAATTACTATTTTGGAATTTATAATTCTTACTATAAATTCCAAAATAGTAATTCTTACTACACTTTCTTACACTTAAAGCACACTTATCTCTATACACACATATAAGAGAAATCCCCCATTTGGATTTATAGGTTAAACCCCACCCTATGTTATTCATCGATCTATGTGGACTTTTATGCCCCTTGGACTACGTAGGCATCTGGGGTAAATCCTGAGATTTGAGTCCTCCCTTATGCACATTTGTTACATTATTTTTATTATATATATTCTTAATGGATGTCATATTCTTGCCTACTTATGTCTTATCCGACGTATACATTCGTTCTTCTATAAGACTTGTGATTTGGCAAACACTTACATTATTATTTGAACTATAATTTTTTGGGAACACTCTAAAGGATGAATTCACTTTGTCCTTTCCCATGACATGCGTTATTTGATTCCATTCTCAATCTATATGATGCACATAAGCATACATTTCATGGAGTCTAACATGATAAGATTAACCATGAGAGAGCGAAAGGTCGGGAATGGTGCCTAACACCTTCCCATTCCGTAACTTAGTCCTTGAACCTTTGAACTACTTGGTTTTGCAAGCACCAGTATTGTCGTTAATGTTGTTGTCTCGAGGTGGTAAAATTTCTTTTACTTATTTTTTTGCAAAATAACCGACGAAATTATCTCTACACATTATCCCGCATTGACGACAACCTAGCACCCCAAGAAAGGGCG
Organism: Sambucus nigra; assembly: GCA_949130495.1. Classification (NCBI taxonomy): domain Eukaryota; kingdom Viridiplantae; phylum Streptophyta; class Magnoliopsida; order Dipsacales; family Adoxaceae; genus Sambucus; species Sambucus nigra. The sequence continues at coordinate 595,474,449 of OX422209.1, forward strand.
CAATCCTACGCGTATGCCAAAGGAAAGCTCCTCCAGGATGGCCACAATGGCGACTCTATTGGGGAAATGAATGTTTTAAGAGGACTAAACTCTATTTCTACATGGGTGTTATTCTTCTCTTTATGTGTGCATAGGCACCTCCCTATATTCCCTTTTCCCATCTATCTACTTTTTGAGTATATCTACCTCACACACACACACACACACACAGACACACACACACACACACACACACATATATATATATATATATATATATATATATATATATATATATATATATATATATATATATATATATATCATTTTCCACTCACTTATACACTTCACACACTTGTATATACTCTCTCTGTTCACTTCACACACTTACACTTAGCTTCACTTCTACTCACATGTTCCACACACCACATAAAATATCCATGCTTAGGCTTCACTAGAACACACCCACACTTTCATATATCTCCATGCTCACTTACACATATCACACACCACTTGTAATTAATCCATATATAGGCTCACCACCAAACACACTCATTTGTAAATATTCATGTTGATAAAAAAAATTACCCACTTATGTGGACCAATCAGAAACAGACATATGTCATCTAACATGGCAAGAATCCTAGTCAGCAAGAAATAGATTCACCGACCAACACATGGGAGGCCGGATAACATACAAAATGCCAACCAACATACAAAATGCAGAATGTCGACCAACTTGTAGATAACCTACCAACAATGAGAAGACCGATCAATAGGGTCAGCAAAGCGCCAACAGTCATGTACATTATGAGCACCATGTATTGATGTAAATGCCAAATTTGTAAAGGCAGTCCATCCTTTTACGTTCCACCTCTCTATCTCGTTAAAAGAATATAAATATATTATAATCCTTTCATCAAGGGAAAGTTGAAATCATTCAAACATGAGAGGCAATTAGACATACAACGGACGTAGGCTTTTCCTTTATAGCCGAACCACTTTGAAACTTTTGTGTCTCTTTTACTTGTTTTTATCTGTGATTAAATAATTAGACTTAATATAGTTTTTTACATCAATAGATTGGTGCTGTCTGTGGGAACGCATTTCTAAACATTTTCATTCTCATTCATTGATTAAAAAATGACTGACATTCCTGAATCCAGTACTTGGCACGATGACAATCAGCCTATTTCGTCTGCTCCGCCAGTAAATAATGATCTGACTGGAATATTGGCTAGTCTCTCTAGGGGATAAGATGTTATGTAAGATACAATCAAACAATTATCCCAAACACTACAGACTGGATCTCCTGCCTTGTCTATTCATAGAAATATGCCACCGCCACCTCCAAGAACCAGCGCGTATAACCACTCTAGAACTTCTAGAGATGCGTCATATCTCCCAGAGTTAAGTTCTTCCATCAGGAGGCATAGCCATTCTAGGGCTTCCATTGATACGTCCTATTGTCCACAAGTAAGTTATTCCCTTAGGATTTCGGAGTCATATGATGAGCAATCTTTTTCTCCTGAAAGTATAAGTGCTTTAGAAAGATTGAGTTGAGCATCGAATTTTGATCGCTTGGGACCCATAAGGAATATAAATGTTCCTAGGACATTATCTAGGCATACTAGACAACTAACCGATCAACGTGAGGCCACAACCCAATCCAAATCTTGCACCCGATAATTTGTCCATGCCAACCTATCTTCTAACCTTTGGTCAGAACAGTAGAGCTGCATCGCATAAATTTGATATGGGTAAGAATTAATGTAAAGGCTTAATCCAAAGGTTTGAAGATAGGTTGGGAGAAATGGTGAAGACGAAGAACCCTTTACAGCGAATCTTTGTGAAAGGGTCTCATTTTGTTTAAGCTATTGTGGATCTTCCTATGCCTTCGAAGTTCAAAGCACCTACTCCCAAGTATGATGGAAAAACTGACCCTGTTCTTCACATAGAATAATATCAAGCAACATCAGACATTTATGTTGTCCCTGATGAGATGAGATACAGGGCATTCTCAGGTACCATAATAGGTCCTGGCCAGATATGGTACAATTGCCTTCCTCGGGGATAAATTTCTGATTTTAACCAACTTGTCGAGTTATTCATTGGTAATTTTTGCTTCGTGGACAAAATAGTAAAGAGAGTAGCTCACTTGTTAAGCGTGAGACAATGTGTTTGAGAAAGCACGAGGGATTATATTACTCGCTTTAATAATAAAAAGTTAGAAGTGATTGATTATGAGGAGAAAATAGCTGTTACAACCCTTATGAGTGGGCTACTTCTAGAGAAGCTTTATTACACTCTTGCCAAAGATCCTCCTAAAACTATAGATGAGTTAATGGCTAAAGCAGCCAAGATCATGAAAGTCGAAGAAAAAATGGCACCAAAGTAGAGCTCGGTCACAAAACCAGAGGTTAAAATCGAGAAGAAAGATCAAAGGGAGCATAAGGATCAGAAAGATTCAAAGAAAAGAAAGAGTGATGATAGGCTTAGGAAGTACAACAACTACACTCCATTAACAATGGGCATTCACCATGTTCTGGAGGAAATTATAGATAGCAAGGAGGTACGTTGGCTAGAGAAACTAAGAGCACCTGCTAGGAAGAAGGATAAATCCAAATATGTTAATTTCACAAGGACCATGGGCACATAACAGATCACTGTATTGCTCTAGAAAATGAGATAAAAACTCTCATCTGTCGAGGAAAACTAGAAAAATTTGTTGATTGACAAAACGATAGAGGAGCTCGGCGTAGGTCAAAATCTCCATGTAAGCCTAGGGAATAAAAGAAAAAAAAATTATGAAGATGATCCCGACTTCCCCAAAAAACCCATGCAACCAGCACATGAGGTATTTACACTTAGTTTTGGTACCTTTGATTGTCAGATGATTACATCTGGAGATGTTTGAGGTGGATATCACACTATTGAGAGAAAAGCTTACCTCAATGAGGCTCTAACTTGTTCTTATATCCATAGAATCAATCTAGCCAAATAAGATAGACCGATGAAGGTGAATAAAGAAAACTTAGTAATTGGGTTTTCCAAAAATAATTTATCAGAAGTTCTCTACCCCATGATGACCCTTTGGTAGTCAAATTCAGATACCAGGACACGATCATTTCCAAGGTGTTGATTGACAATGGTAGCTCAGTAGATATTATATTTTATTCCTATTTTCAAAAGATGGATTTGAAGCTCAGTCATCTAGATACAAACCACATGCCTTTGATCGATTTTTCTGGTGAGAAAGTTTATCCTTTGGGAACAATCAAGCTGGAGGTGTTGCTCGACACATGACCAACAAGTCGTATCGAGAAAGTTCATTTATTTGTGATGAATAAGAATGTGAAATCAGCCTACAATGTCCTTATGGGCAGAGTAGGATTAAAGAAGTTCGAAGCAGCTCCCTCAACGGTCCATCAGTGTTTAAAGTTATCGACCAACTTTAGAGTAAATGTGGTGAAGGGTGATAAAAAGTAGACCAAGAATGCTATTACTCCTCCGTCGAGCAAGAGGATATGGAAGAAATAAAAAAGAAGACTACCACTTCCCAAGTGGACATTACTGAGCCCAATAGTGATACTGAGGTGGAAACCTTAGATCCTTGAAAAGATACAGAGTTGGTAAAAGGAAAAATTATGGACGCAATGGATAATATCATCTTACATGATGACAAGCTAGAGAGAACTACACAGGTGGGATCAATGCTAGACCCTGTTCTTAAATAAGATCTAGTGACATTCCTAAGATAGAGAAAGCACGTGTTCGTTTGGAGTCATGAGGACATGCCTGGGATTGATCCTAATTTTCTCTCCCATGAGCTTAACGTCAATAAAGACATCAAGTCAGTGAAACAAAGGCGCGGGGTATTCATCCCCGAGAAGAATCAGGTTATTTAGGAGGAGGTAGAGAAGCTTCAAAAAGCTTCATTCATTGAAGATGCGAAATATCCAGATTGGTTGGCCAATGTTATTATGGTCAAGAAGAAAAATAATAAGTGGAGAATGTGTGTGGACTTCACTAATTTGAATAAAGTCTGTCAAATGGATTATTTTCCTTTGCTTAGGATTGACCAACTTGTGGATGCTACGTCAGGACATGAGCTATTGAATTTTATAGATGCCTATTTTAGTTATAACCAAATTAAAATGAAACCTGAAGATACGGAAAGTACCTTTTTCATTACTCCTCGAGGAACTTACTTTTATACTGTCATTCCGTTCGGTTTAAAAAATGCAAGTGCTACTTACTAGAGATTGGTAAATAAGGTCTTTGAAGATCAAATAGGCAAGAACATGGAGGTCTATATGGATGATATGCTGATAAAGAGTAAAAATCCATAGATCACATTGTCGACCTCAACCAAAACTTTGATCAGTTAGAAAAGCACCAGATGAAGTTGAATCCGACCAAATGCATGTTAGGTGTGCAGGAAGGAATGTTCCTAGGGTACATAGTAGATCAGAGGGGAATTGAAGCTAATCCTGACAAAATAACGATGTTGATTGAAATACATTCCCTGACTTTCAAAAAGGATGTCCAAAGGCTCACTGGGCGAGTAGATGCTTTGAACATATTTGTGTCCTGAGCAGCCGACAGATGTTTGCTATTCTTTAAGGTGCTACGGAAGACCTTTGAATGGAACGATGAATGCGAGAAAGCCTTTCAAGAGTTGAAGAAGTATCTGGGATCACCCCCACTATTATCCCGACTAGTTTTGGGAGAAAATTTATATTTATACTTAACTGTATCTGAGTGGGCTATAAGTTCTGATTTGATACGAAAAGATAATGGAGTGCAGAAACCAGTCTAATACACTAGCAAAGCCTTTCGTGGAGCAGAAATTAGGTATCCACGACTGGAGAAACTTTTTTTGGCTCTTATAGAAGCATTCCGATGTATGAAGCCTTATTTTCAATCACATACTATAGTTGTGTACACTGATATGCCTCTTCGATAAGCTCTACATAAACCGGAGAAGTCTGGGAGGTTGATGTATTGGGCAATAGAACTATGGAAGTACAATGTTGTATATGAGCCAAGGTCATCATTAAAGGGCCAAGCCGTGGCAGACTTAATTGCAAAATTCACTTATTCGAAGGTCCCCGAGCAACAAAGAGTTCATACAGAGAAAATTCCAACAAGGGAGAGCTCAATCGGAGTCATCAACAACCAACAGTCCAAGTAGACCCCAACAGGGGAAAGCTCAGAAGAAGTTATTACCGACCTACAAAAATAATTAACCAGGATGCAGGAGATGGCTTAAATATAGGATAAGACAGGAAATAAGGTATTCCGCTATGGGATATTGTCAGACCGAGGCCTTGATAATAATATCCCAGTATGGAATATGTGGATGGATCTTCGTGCGTAACAGGAAGTGGTGCGAGCATTATACTCAATACCCCAAATGGGATTGATATTGAGTACGCGCTTAGATTCCAGTTCTAGGCCTCAAATAATGAAGCAGAATATGAAGCATTAATTACGCTCTTAAGTTTGGCGTCAACACTAAATAACGAGCAAGTTATGGCACACAATGATTCTCAATTGGTGGTCAATCAGATCTTAAGTTTGTACGAAGCCAAAGGTGAATTGATGAAAAGGTACCTCGCCAAAGCTATGAAAGTAATATTTAAATTGCCCATTGTTTGGATGAGTAGAATTCTATGATTGGAGAATACTCGAGCTGATGTACTTGCTCGACTTGCATCAGCAACCGGGATAGAACTTTGGAGAATAATTCTCATTGAGATTCTAGATGGTCAGAGTATTGATGAAGATTTGATGATTAATTTCATTACACTAGATATAGGACCTTCTTAGATGGATACCATCAGAGCTTACATTGAAGAAGGAATTCTACCAGTAGATGCACTGGAATCCAAAAAGCTCAGGTATAAGGCAACAAGGTACGTGTTAGACAAAAGAGTTCTATACCGAAGAGGGTTAACAGTTACTTTGCAATATTGTGTTCACCCAACGAAAGTTATAGATCTAATAGAAGAAGTTCATGAGGGATCTTGTGGAGCTCACGTGGTAGGAATATCATTACTACAATGAATGAGCACTCAAGGATACTACTGGACGACCATGAAAGCTGATTATACAACTTTTACAAAGAAGTAAAAGTGTGACAAGTGCCATAACTTCTCCAACATTCATAAAAATCCATAGGCAACTTTAACTCCCATTACATCACCCCGGCCATTTGCTATTTGGGGGATAGACTTGGTCGGGCCATTATCGACCATCCGAGGAAGATTCAAATACTTAGTTATAGCTTTTGATTATTTCACCAAATGGGTTGAAGCAGAACCATTAGTGGATATTCCCTATGAGAAGGTGTACCAGTTCATGTGGAAAAATATCATTTGTAGATATGGTTTGCCATATGCCTTCATTACTGACCACGATACTCGATTTAATAATGAGGAGTTCGTAGCATACTATGCCCAATCTAAAATCCAGAGGTTACATTCTACTCCAGTTCATCCTCAAAGCAATGGGCAGACCGAGGTGACAAATAGGACCTTGCTCAATGGGTTGAAGAAGAAAAATGATGAAGCAAAGGGAAACTGGATAAATGAATTGCACTCAATCTTATTGGCCTACCAAATAACTCCTAGGGATGCAATAGGGGAAACACCATATATGCTAGCATTCGGGACAGAAGTAGTGATACAAGCTGAGATAGGTTTGCAAACTCATAGAGTAATAAATTTTTATTTTCCCGTCAGTGATTTGTTGCGAAGGCTAGACCTTGACACGTTAGAAGATGTGAGAGAAGATGCAACTGTGAGGAATGCTTCCTATCAACAACAAACAATATCTTTCTATAATTAGCGGGTGAAGCTGACTAACTTAAAAGAGGGGGATTACTGTGGCTCAGCCTTTGTTCGACCAGGTACTTATCGAATTGAAACTTTGGAAGGGGAAGAATTCAAAAATCCATGGAATACCGAGCATCTTAGGAAGTACTACCGGTAATGTAACAAGCAACATATTTTGTAATCAATTTGCTTCAGTTACTATGAAAAGTTAGTTGTTTCCATTTTTTGATTTTTTTGAGGGAATATTGTGATATGCATTCCCCATCCCCTCAATACTTGGTTGACAAATTTCGTAATTGGTAGGCCCTCGTCAGAAAAAGAGATACTTAATCGTCAAAATACGAACCCAAGTCAATACAGGCTTTCTAATCCTCAGTACTTGGTCAAGATAAATCAGGGATAAAACTCTGTATAAAAATCAACAATCCAAACTAAGAAAATGGAGGAAGAACGTTGTGAAGATTACTAAATAGGAATGTAGACACATATTCCACATATGCTCGGTCAGCACTGGTAACTAAACCTAAAATTTTAGGTGCATTAGTAGAACCTGTGGCAATACCATGGGTTAGTAGTGCTAAACTTGGATTTTAATCTAGGTGCACTAGTGGAACCTATGGCCACATCAATGGTAACTGGTATTAAACTTAGAGATCTAAGTATATCAGTAGAACCCATGATAATATCATTGGTAGCTGATACTAAATTTATGGAAATGCCTAAGTGTATCAGTAGAACTAATGAAACAACAAAGTCATTCAGGCATTCAAATATTAATGAGATAAGTTAATAAATTGCATTTTATTTATAATAATGATGATTACATGCAAATTTTGTGTACAAATGAAATACAAGAACAAACTATTCTCAAGATTATTCTACTGGATGCTTTCCTTCAGCTTTAGAGGAGCTCAGAGCTAGTTCCATGCATGCTGGAGGATCATCTAATGTGTACGAAGAGTTGATGAAATTAAAATCATAAAGCATTATCCTATTACTACTGCTCAGAGTATTCAATAAATTAGAGGGCCGAACTATTTCCAGCTCATTGTACAGGCCATAATCTCCTATATATTTGGAGATCAAGTATTGAGGAATGGTTTCTACAGGGATCCAGTTAACGTCAAGCTTGAAGGGATGCTTGTCACAGTCCAAGAACCCAGGATTAGCCCAGTACCAAATCTTGCTGTCCTGTTCAACCTTCATAACTGTTAGGCAATTGGTCCCACCCCATTTATAGCCTTCACACTAATCTTGACTGAAATGATCATCAAATCACCCAAGGGTTTCATTGTACCCTTCCATCCAAACTTCTTTAGGTTGCTTGTGAAACTGAAAAGTTAACCTTTTAACCTGGTGTTGCAGTTTCTTCAGCACTCCATCCTTAATTTATAGTTGAAAAGACTGGGTGGAAAGTTTCTTGCCCTGAGTTTGGATCCTTTGAGACATCTCATAAATAGCTAAGTTCTTGGCCTTTATCTGTGCAGCCTGATTGGAAAGCGTTTGTTGAGTTCTGGCCTCATTAGTTGTTGGTCGGCTAGATTTAGATCTTGGTTGGGAAGTAGAAGCAGTTTTGGATTTCTTCAAGGCTTCCATTTCTTCCATTTACCTAGCATTCTCAGTTTCTAAGAATGATACCCCTTCATTAGTAGCAAAAGTTGTAGATGAAGCCTTCATGGAGTCTAGTTCACCTATTAACTTGTTATTTTCTTCCTCCAATAACTTGTCAATGGCTCTAGCATCATCAACAACCTCACACTTGAGTAGGAATTCCTTTATACTAAAGATAGAAAGGTGCTTCTCCAATTTCTCCTCAAATATCTGAGATCCACTTAAATCCTTATATTTGGCCTTATAGTCAGCATGAAGCAAAGCCTTGGCCTCATCATGATCCTCTTGAAGTTCTTTAATCATTTCAAAATAAGCCATGATATTGGCCATAACCCAATCAAGAAGAAACTTAAAGTAGACATATGCGTCCTTAGCTTGATCAGTAGCATCTGCACCGAGTAAGTTTGATAACTCTTCATCAGTTAGAGTCATGTGACCATGTTTGAACAAACTATTGTAGAGATTGAGTAAATCAGAATCATTAAAAGAAATATGCTCCATCTTATCCATAAACTAAAAAAATGAAGTAACAATTGATCAACCAAATGTGAAGATATAATATCTAAAGAAACAACAAATAGTATAAAGAAAAAAATTATTTTATTGATATAAGAGAAAGTTACAAGTACAGAAAAAAATAAATAAAAGGAAGCCAAAAATACAAAGGCCAATTGCCGAGCAAATCTTCACTTTCTCTCTGTTAGTTCCAACTTCATCTTGGTCGACAGAAGGGATGGATGGAGTGACTTGCTCGATGGATAGGAGGACTAACTCAATAATGTTTTTAGGCTGGTCAGCAGAAGACTCAACCACTAGAGATGACTCCCCAGAACCAAATTCATATTCAACTTCATCGTCCATATTGGGGGAAGAGCTAGTCTTATGCCTTTGAAAGAGTTCAGAGTCTTCTATTGTGCCGACTTCCTTCAGTGCACCCGACCAACCATCTTTGAAATATTTTTTCTTTGCATACTCAATCTGTACAGAGGTAGAAGTGATAGCTCTATCCCATTCCTTATTAAAGGAATTTTTTCTGGCCTTCTTCCTTTTTACCTTCTCAGCAGTTAGGCTCTTTGTCAGCTTAGCCACATCCTTCTGAGCTTCAGCAACCTTATCTTTAGCCTTCTACCGAGCTTCCTTAGCAGCTTTATTTTATTCTCCCAAGTCTTATGTTTAGTTTCTAATGCTTGTTGGGAGTCAATCAAGGACTTCGTGAGACCAGCAAAGGCCTCCTTAACATCGATTGAAGAAGAACGAAGAGCATCATCCTTCTCCAACATCTGGTTGAAATCAACCAGGAACCGTAAAAAAGAAAGGAAAAATCATTACAAGAAGTCAAAGACAAAGTACAAAGTATGAAAAATCAAAAGAAGAATTCTCACCATAGCAAGGCTTTGAGCAGCCCTTTCAGAAAATTTTATGTTGGGGCATAGAAGAAGAAGCACCCTCGTGGTCTTTAAGAGTACCAGACTTAATTAATTTCCTGGTCAAACTAGGACCTATTGCTACAAATGAGCTAACACCATATGGAGTAATGCCAACAAAGATCTGTTGGTCGGCATCAATAATTTCTTCAACCTGTCTAGTAGCAGGACCTCTTCTCAATCTTTTTAAGAGAGACTCATCTTCCTTGGGGGTTGGGGGCTTCTTCCTCCCATCATCCTTCATTTTGGCCCCACCATCCACATGCTTGTGGGTACCAGCAATAACATCATCCTCAAGAAGGTTGGGATTTTTTTTACCCATGGATGCAGAAAGAGGAATTTCTGACTCAAGGAAAGAATAAGGGCCAACAACAAGTTCACCACTGCCTGATGAGGTAGACACACAATGGTAGGAGCAATAGTAGAAGGTCGGGAAACAAAGGAGGTGATATAGCTATTGTATTTTATAAAGTATGAGGCCGACCTAGTATTCTCTTCACCAATTTTTTGATGAAGGACCCAGATGAACTGGAGCTCGTCAAGCTTAATATCACCTTTCTTAGGATACTTTCTATTTCTATTAACTTCAAGAAAGCAAATAACCAACCTTAGTTACTATTTCAGTAGGTAATTCAGTAGCATAAACATATAAAATATATTCAGTATAACCTATGCCTTGACCCACTTGAGGGCATCTTGGTCCAGTATATACTTCTCCCCTTCAAGAGGTAAATATTGCCAATTTTGGCAATAACTCCATGATAAAAGTAATCCCTATTGGAATCAGGCTGGTTGGAGGATAGGGCTTTATTAACAGATGTAGTTTTTAAATAATGTATACTGTCACTGGTGAGCCATTTGTAACATAACATAATATTAGGGATACTGATATAGATCCTATGGATTTGGTTAAGCATATGGACACCATTAATTATTCTCCAAGTATTGGGGGCTACTCTAGCAAGTACACTATCAAAGCATTGACCAAATCCCGGATAAAAATAATTTAGGGGAAAAGTGAAGCCACACTCAGTAACGAATAAGGAAGGAATCCAATGACCTTCAGATAAAGAAAAAATGTCTATAAGGGGACTGGGGAACTCTAAGTCTATCCAGTATGGTATATTCCATTCCTTTCTAAACTCATCTAGAGAGACAACAATGTAAACCATGATTCGATATGAAGAAAAGAAGAAAGGGAAAGAATTATTACAAAAATTTAAGGATTCAGCAATAACTAGAAGACATGAAGAACGATCGCATAAAAGCTCAAGAAGTTACAGAAAAAACATAGAAGGTTTGAGGTAAGAGACAACAAAAAATATACCGTCTTTTATAGGTTGCCTCGAAAATCGATAAGCGCAATGATTAAAGAGAAATGACAATTAAAATTTTGACGACGAGGCAGAAAAAGATGTATTTGCCCTAAGACTGTTAGCTTAAGTTCAAAATATTTACAAAAATGCCATCAATCGACACGCTACCAGCCATATCAAAGAAAATTTACAAGTGTGGGAAGTCAGCAACTGAACAAGTATCAGGATTAAAGCCCGAGCTACTATCAGAACTAAATGCTCTATACTTTCAAAGAAAGCATCAAGTATGGAACATTAGGGGGTTCTGATGATACAAAAATTACCCACTTATGTGGACTAATCAGAAATAGACATATGTCATCTAACATGACAATAATCCTAGTAAGCAAGAAATAGATTTACCGACCAACACATGGGGGGCCGAACAATATGCATATTACCGACCAACATGTAGAATGCCGACTAGTAGTGAGGAGACCATCCAACAGGGTCAGCAAAGCGCCAACAATCATGTACATTATGAGCACCATGTACTGATGTAAATGCCTAATTTGTAAAGGCCTTCCATCCTTTTACGTTCTACCTCTCTATCTCCTTACGAGACTATAAATACATTGTAATCCCTTCATCAAGGGCAAGTTGAAATAATTCAAACACGAGAGGCAATAATACATACAATGGAAGTAGACTTTTCCCTTATAACCGAACCACTTTAAAACTTTTGTGTCTCTTTTACTTATTTTTATATGTGATTAAATAATTAGACCTATTCTAGTTTTTTACATCAATAATTCACATGTCACTCACTCACATGTATATGTACCCATCACCATGTTTAGTACAGTCTTTATGCTAGATCTACTTTTCATATTACTTGTTTATGATCCCTTATTAATGTAGTACTCCCCTTACTCATCATGCAAATAAAAAATAATACTCTCCCTCCATAATATATTAATTAAGACTTATGCATTTTTGCACACTACATCACCAAGAGCATGATTATATTGACCAAAATATTAACCCGTACTGGGGGGTCACTTTGTGATAGGTGATGGTCATGTGAGGTGTAGTTAGCTTAAGCGATATGACTCTCACCTTTCACTGGTCTCGTACCTTTGAAGTATATCGAACGGCTCCCCCGCATCATATCACTTGACCGAACTCGCAATGGGAGGTATATAGCAGGGAACTCGTTCACGTACGACGAGTATATCGAATTTTCTCTCCCATGTACCATCCCCATGAGGTATATTATGAGGTAATTCATGTACACTCAAGTATATCAAATGGATTATCCACACATACCGATGAATGATTGACCATATAAGCAAGAGGTATATCATGGAAGTCATGCGGGGGGAGGGGGACCCTTCCACTAACCCAGCAAGTGCATAAACCTCATATATGCGTCAAACCTAGGGTACTTATATTTAGTTTGTCTCTTACCATGAGAAACTTTGTCAAAATTTTGAGTAGGCATACTGCCTGAATTTTCGTGCTATTTCACATTTTTTCAAAATAGGATCCCGTTCGTGAGCCAAGAAACAAGTCAAATTGTGTCTTATATATTTTTAAATCCTATTTTCCCAGGCTCAGGTCTTGTCTAACATTTTTTTTGCATTGAGGAAAATCTAATACAAGTGAAAACCTAATAATAACATTATTAATAATAATAACCATGTTGAGATTCTTTTCCTTTTTCCCTCTTTTTTCAAAAACAAAAATGCCAAAAACATTGTTCCTCTTTCCCAAAATACAAAAAAAATTCTACCTCCTTTTAGAAATAAATTATAACCGTTTCCCCTCTCAGTTCGATCGCATACCCAATTTTGTCCTCCCTAGGCTTCGGTCTTTCATCAAACCGCCCGAAGCTCCACCGTTTATTCTGCTACTTCGTTCGAGTTTGGTATCTACCTCCACGAGCTCTACATGGAGAACACTGACCAAGCACCGAATGTTCAGGATAATCTAATGATCATCTTTACCCAACTTGATGCTAAGATTGATAGCCTTCAAATTGAGGTTCATTAAATTCAACGACACTAGTCCAAGATTCCAGAAGAATTCGAGGTTGCTTTCCTCGTGCTATGGGTGCACCCACCTCGAGCCTTTTTGTATCCTAGAAGAGTATCAGCATGCTTCGCGTGCCCTACCTTCCAATGGGCTACCACCTACTAAACTCTTAATTCCAAACCTTCCTAGCTAAGGGCTAATCTACCAGTACCCATGGATCCCAAAGAGGAGGAACTTAACAAGGTCAAGGAAGACCTCAAACTACTGTCAAAGAAGTTCGACCAAGTCAAGATATCCAGGAATATCAAGGACTGCACCCACATGTCTCCCTATCCTAAAGCTAGGCTGTTAGAGAAGTTTAAAATGTCAGATATTGAGAAGTTTAGGGGAAAAAGACTCCCAATTATTTACGTTCGAACCTATCACCGAGCCATGACCTTCTTTGGTGCCTTTGAAAAGATAATAGCCCAGATGTTTCAGCAGACCTTGAAAGAAAGTTCCCTCTGGTAGTTTCTGTCCCTTTAAGAATCCAAGATCTGTAGTTGGGAGGATATTGCCCAAGAATTCATGTCTCATTACAAGTACAACGAGGAGTTAGAGGTCACGTGCTGAGACCTAGAACTGTAAATAAAACCCTGGGGAAACAGTCATCAACTTCATAGAAAGGTGGAGAGATAAAGCTTCCACCATGACCAATAGGCCCTCCGAGGAGGAACAAGTCAGTATTTTGAAGAATAACTTCTTGTCTCATATCTGAGCATCCATGGAAGGATAATATTATCCACACATTCGATCCCTTCAAGAGAATGGTGTAGAAATTGAGGAAGTTATCACTAGAGTGATGTCTGAACCAAAGAAAGTGATATGAGATTTCATTCCCCAAAAGTATGAGAATCCTGCCAGTGCTATAGTCTCAACCGTCAATAATATTTCATAACCCTCCACCTCCTGGGCACCAAAAAGTTGCCCTAACCCTGTCAAGAAAGAATCCACCGATCTCCATGCTCCCCTATCTGAAGTCCACTAGGCCCTATTAAGACAAATCTCATCAAACTCTTGGACCCTAATCTATTAACAAATCCACTCCTTAAAAACTTCAAACCTGATGCTCGTTATGATTTCCACTAATCTGTATGTCATACCACCGACCAATGCTTCCACCTTAAAAATTGAACCAAGTCCTAATTGACCGGGGTATCATTGCCCCACCAGCTAATCCTAAACCCAATACCCCTCCTGACCCACTTTTAACACATAAAAAGCCATATTTCTAGAAAGTGACCCAAAATTTGACCCATCTACTCAAATCGTTCCCATCAAAGCACCCATCATCCCCATAGTCTCACCCAAATCGATTAAGGTTTGCCCATATTTGTCTCCTAAATCCTAAATAATTCATAGACCAAGATTTATCACTCTTTATAAGGACCTGCATTGTCGCCCGCACCCAATCTGAGGGGGAGGCATGAAGCTGACGAATGTGTTGAACCAACTTTTAAAATTTTGGCTGAGATTGCTTATTAAAATGATCGTTTTGTTCATGAAAGCCTAAAATTTGGCTCAGGAATCAGATGAGTGGGTGGTACTTATTAAAGAAGCCAGTCTAGATGATGTGGTACAAACTATGTTCGATATGTTTCGGCAGACAAGTGAAATCTGGAGCATCTCTGAGTTTCTCACCACTTTAAAGCTCCAAGAACGGTTCATCCCTTCACTCCTTTATTTCCCCATTGAGTGGGAATATTTATACGATGAAGTTATTTAAGTCATTGAGTGTATTAATTACTCTTGAAAAGAATACATAGTCTCCATCGGATGGGGGGATGATTTTGATAGCTCAAATAATGAACCAATTCAGGAAGAAATCAGTCCTATAGCCAGCCTGTGTAGAATGATATCCTTCAAAGATATGTTAGTGGAAATTAATAAGGTCGACATTCAGCTTGAGGTAGATGAATCCATGGGATTCTTATTCTTTCTTGCTTCTGTAAACCACATAACTAGGTCAGGGAGACACTACAAAGATTCGATTCCTCAAGCAATCAAAATGGATAAAGGAAAGGGAGTTGTCGAAGAACTTCCCATGCCAGAAATGACCATTGAAGAAAGCAAAGTCCTTGATCAACTCAAGAAGACCCAAGACAATATCATCCTATATGAGATTTTCATGTCCTCTCAGTTGCATCGAAATGCCTTAATAAAGCTCCTCACAGGACCCACAATCCCTCTTTCCACTACTCCTGAAAAAGCTATAAATATGGTTGGGTCCCTGACCTCTTCTAGACTCCTCTCCTTCTATGAAGAAGAGATACTAAAATTCATCCCTGATCATAATTATGTTCTCAAAATCTCAGTAGAAGTCCTAGGAAAGGCAGTCCAATTATCACTTATCAATAGCGTATCTGCTCTTAATGTCTGACCGCTCAGAACTATTAATTATTTGGGACTAAAAGTTAGTGATATCACTCCCATATCTGCCACCGTGTGTGATTAATACTTCCAAGAAGTAATGGGGTCCATAAAACTCATACTAATGGTTGGACCTATCAATCATGTCATCGAGTTCCAATTTATTTACATACCCACATGCTTCAATCTACTCCTTGGTCATCCATGGCCTCACAATATTCAAGGAGTATCTTCTTCTCTCCATCATAAACTTAAGTTCTTTACTAAAGGTAAGGTTATTGATGATGCTACGATTTACCTCCATCAGATAAGAGATGACGAGCTTAAATAGTAATAACAATGGCAGCAATAGAGTTATATATGTGTATAAGTATAAAAGGGGATTAGTATAAGAGGAATGAAGACAATGATGTATAGTGGTTCAACCAATCAAGACTACATACACTATGAGTGTGTGATCCACTAAATACGGGCACTAATGGCCTTGGATACAATGCTCATAATCGTACTCTCTCTTTACTGTGTGTACAAGCAGAGTTTTAGCTAGGGTTACAATTATCGATCCCTTTACAAGGTTGAAGATGACAAGTATATATAGGGCTCGGGGGGAGTAGTGTACCCCCCAAGCATGCATGGTGCATGTGAATGATGATCTAGCCAATCCCCTGTTGACACCTCGCTGGGCCACTTGTGGTTAATGAGACATAATATTCCCTCACGTGAGGGGATGATATTATTATAACGGACAGGTCCACGTGCTATATGAGTCCCACACGCGTTATGCCACTCGTCTCCCAAACCAAGCACCTTTGTGATGTCACCCTCGACCTATGATGTGAGTTCGAGGCTAAAGTTCATGCTGGCACTCGATCCTGTTGGATGTGGGCCTCGTGTTGTCGTCCCCTCTTAGGATCGTCCGGACTATGCTGAAGGGTCAACCCCTTATAGGGTCGTCTTACCTATGGTGTAGGGTCGGCCCCTTATACGGTCGTCCAACCTATGATGAAGGGTTGGCCCATTATAGGGTCGTCTAGCCTATGGTGAAGGGTCGACCCATCTTTTAGGTCTCCCAGTCTCTGATAAGACCCCCGGTGTAATAGAGTTGGACCCTCGTCTTATATGAGGATACCCTCGGCTAGGCCGAGGGTGTATTTTGGTATATCAGTTATCACCATTTTGGGGGATACTGACAATACAAAATGCCAACATTAGCAGTTAAGTATTGAAAATCTATTATGGGACAAACAACACGTTCCTCTCTGGTTTCAGAATTGATCCACTTACCCTCCTAATAAGGGATAACTTTAAAAACTGAGTCTTTTTAAAACATAACCTTCATGTCAATGTCACTATGATTCATATGTTCAAATACATGCACTTCATGCACATCATGCTGGGTCGGCCCCAGCCGAGGTAATAATGAGTCACTGCTGACGATTATTAGGGCTTTTGGTGACCTCGGCCCAAGCCGAGGCTGAACTGGTTCCATGGT
This sequence comes from Sambucus nigra, assembly GCA_949130495.1. Lineage (NCBI taxonomy): Eukaryota > Viridiplantae > Streptophyta > Magnoliopsida > Dipsacales > Adoxaceae > Sambucus > Sambucus nigra. The sequence continues at coordinate 595,491,538 of OX422209.1, forward strand.
GGTGGTCAAGGTTCCCTGACATCTCGGACCATGCACGGTCGAGGTTGCCATACCCAAGTATATGTGAATGCTGTTGATGCCTATGATGCGCGCAGTACCCATTGGAAGTGTAGATGGCAATGTCGGCCTGAGCCAACCCTGGTCTGGCCGAGGGATGATACCGGGGGCCCCTGGCCTATCTTGGGTCGGTCAATGTCTCGGCCGAGGGTGGTGTCTCTAGGCCGAGGTAACACTTGGGGCATATCAATACCCCACCACATTCATTTATCATCCTTCATGTTTGAGAAAAAAAAGTGTGATTTCAAATGTAAATGTCTTCATTATTGGTTTGAAAAAAAAAATAGAGAAAAACAGACAAATAGCAAAAATTGAAAAAAAAAGAAGAAAAAAAAAGAGAGAGAAAAGAAAAGAAAGAGAGTTTGTAGTTAGTAGTTGGTTTTAAAATAAAGACATTTGTGCCTAAAGTTCTATACACTCTCTCACATCGCATATTCATCCATTTCTCATCCATTTTACATTCATCATTCATCCACTCATCACCATCCAACCTCATATCCCATCCTTCTCATTTCCCCCTCACCCATTATCATACATATTCTCCTAGGTGTTCGGGCGAAGGAAAGTCAACGTGGTGAATAACGCGACGTTCTCACTATAGTGATTAACATTTATTTCATGAGATCATTTTTCTTTCTAATTGTTCGTTCTTTCTTATGTGTGTGTGAGACGTTTGAACTTACTTACAATTACTCACCTCCTCACACACAAGAGCGATACACTTACCCTAATCTCGAGAGTTCGTTTGAGAGAGCTATATCCAATGAGATTTTGAAGTTGAAGTGTTGATTCCAATGAGGCAATCTAGGAATTACTCTTGTGATTCTCGACCCGTTTTGACTGATTCACACCACACACGTTGAGGTCTAGGAAGGATGTGCCTTATGTATTCACTTAGCTAAACTTTTTACGCTTCTAGCTTGTATTTCTGAAAATATTTTCTTGTGATGGATTGTGCGATCATTCTACGTCTAATAATATATTGACTGCCTTTCTATAAGTCTTTGCAAATAAAGAATTTTGTGGGTATATTTCATGCAAACCCTCACGAAACACAACTCGTCCTGTAGGGTAACCTATAGGTTTAAAGTCTTGTTGCACATGCTAAGTGCAATCGCAAGTGCCTACGAAAATGGTACACTTTTGGTTACTTATCTTTCTCTTTCTCTCTATCTTATTGCTTGAGGACTAGCAACGCTCTGTTTGGGGGTATCAATCCTCAAATACCTACAAAATAATATCAATCTAAAGTGTAGAGGTAAGCAAGGGTATCAATCCACATCAAGGGGGTGAAGCTAGAGACAAATTTAATTGTAATTCACTTTTTATTTTCTTTTTGGAATTTTTCTTTTCTATTTTTTTAGCTTTTTCAAATATTAAAACAATTAGGGAGAGAATGTGAAATAACACTAACTAAGATGAAAGATCAAATTACAAACTAAAAGGTGACTAAAATGAAAAATAAAGTCTAACACAAAAATAAGAGATAAAGTGAGGTAAATAAATGTGAGAAGCTGAGGGTGGCTATCACCAAACTAATGATGTTTTAATTTTAAGTCCTCCCTCGTCTTTCTTGAGAGTGAATGGAGGGTCGTACCTACCATTCACCCTCATCATAATCGAGGGTAGTTATATACCATAGATGGTTTTGTGGCTTAATATGAATTACCCAAGCAACGATCTAAACTGATAAACAAAAGATGAGGTACCAACAGTATTTTCATTAACAAGTGTTCTATGAAGCAACACATTCATTACAATTGTAATCCGATAGGACATGAACTAAAACATTATTGATAGTATTTATTCAAATGATCTGCATTCCAAGGGTTCGAAAAGGGTTCCCCTTCAAGGTTCTCTAGTATGTAGGTTCCAGGGATAACTTCATCAATGACACTATATGGGCCATGCCAATTTGGGTGGAGCTTGTTAGGTTTCTGCCATGTCTTTTTGAGGACTAGGTCCTCCAAAGTGATTGGCCTTTGCCTCACCCTCTGGTTATAAAACCTGGCAGGCCTCTGCTAATAGGCTGCTTATCTTATCTCAACGTATTCTCTTCTCTCCTCGATCAAGTTTAGATCAAGTCTCCTTTCTTCCATATTTCTCTGGGGGTCATACATTTGGACTCTGTGAGTAGAAAACCCAATTTTGGTGGGATGATGGCTTTTGAGCCATACGCCAGCATGAACGGGGTTTCTCCGATAGGAGTCTTTGTCGTCATCCAGTAGGCCCACAGTACAGCGTATACCTCCTCAACCCATCTTCCTTTTTCCTCCTCGAATTTTTTCTTGATCCCGTCTAGGATTGTTCTATTTGTAACTTCAGTTTGCCAATTAGCCTGAGGTCGTCCTGGGGTAGAAAAGAATTATTTGACCCCCACTCTTTCGCAGTATTTATCCAGGGATACATTCTTGAATTGAGTCCCGTTATCTAAGATGAGGGTGTTAGGGAGACCATATCTGCATATAATGTTTTTCCAGATGAACTGGAAGGTCTTTTGCTCCGTGATCGTGACCATCGGCTCCGCTTCCACCCACTTTGAGAAATCGTCAATTTCTACGATCAAGTATCGATAGTTATTGACGTCCCTAGGCAAGGGTCTTACCAAATTGATCACCCATACTGCGAATGGCCATGGGTACGTGATGGAGGTAAGAGGCTGATGGGGAAGATGAGGGATGGTAGCGAACCTCTGACATTTATCGCACTTCTTTATGTACGCCGTAGAATCCTTCCCCAAGGTTGGCCACCAGTATCCCTGGGTGACTATCCTCTTTGCTAACGACCTGGACCCAATATGGCTTGAACAAGACCCCTCATGCACGTATTACAAGATGTGTGGAACTTTAAACGGGTGCACACATCTGAGTAAGGGGAGCAAGAACCCCTTTTTGTACAAGGTGTCTCCGATGACAGTGAATTTCGCTACTTTGTATCTCAACTTTTTCCTATTTTATTTTGCTTCTGGCATCTCCCCCTCTTTAATGTATCTGATTAGAGGGTCCATCCATGAATCTTCCCTGTTAATATTTAAGCAAGAGCTAAATGTTCCATTTGCATCTTCAATCGTTGGTCGAAGTAAGATTTCCACTGGGACTGTCCTCCTAATATCTGCAACACCCCGTATTTTTGACGATTTAAATAATTATGTGATTAATTATTATTATGGGAATAAGTATGCGATTAATTATTGTTGTTGGATTAATTAAATTAAAATGTGAGAAATTAAATTTGTTATTAATTCGGATTAAAATAATTATTAACTAGCGCGCCAAGGGTTAATACTTATTGTTGAGAATTATTGAATATAACTGTGTGATATGTAATATGGAATTATAACATTTGATAAATTGTCAGAAGTGAAAAATACGACAGTTTGGTAATTTAAGTCTGACACGCGTGTGAGTCGTGTCGGGACTAATTGAATAGAATAAAAAGAGAATTTATTTTTATTAACTCGTATGGTCATTTCAAGTGTGCCGTTGAGTCCGGGAGGGTTGAGATAGTCAGAAAACACTACCCGTGTATTTATTTGGACTCCGAGAGATTTTAGGCCAAACCGGCACCTCGTAGGGGTAGTTTTGTAATTTGGATTTTTGGGAAAAGTAAACGGAAGACAATTAGAGAATAATTATATCATCTACGGGAGTTTCCATTAGGGTTAAATTACACGAATCAAGAACGACCATGGAGGGTGTGAGGGAGAACCAATTTCCAAGAGAGAAGGCTCAATTAGCACCACCTTGCACAATCGTGACCACCAACGCGTAGATCGGGAAGAGAGGAACGCGTATATACCAACATAACCAACGGATCAGACTGTCATATTCGAGGAAAGTGTTTATTACTTTCTTTCTTTAGAAATAATCATACTCATGTTAGTGTAGGTTAATTCAATCCTTGATTTACATGTTAGTTGGGTAAAAATTGGAGCATAAATGATGATTAGAGATTGGGGTAATTAGTTGTTAATATTTTGTCATGAATGTAGAGGATGAACTACTGAATTTGATTATATATTGATGAACAAATCTGGGTTGATTAGGTTCTTTAATTGGAATTTTGGAAACTAGGGTTCATGTGAATTAATTTGGGGGTTTTATGTAATTATGATGATTAATGATGAATTAAGGATCATTGGATGATAGAAATGATTTATAACCTGTTAGGTGTTGATGGGTGTTGATGATGAGACATTGGGTATTGAATCTTAGAGGTTTTTAGGTTCAAAAATGCTGAAAAATACTGAAAATATGGGCAGGAAGACGAACAGTGCAATCTCGCGCGATCTCACGCGAAGTTGTTCAAACGAGATGGGGATCTCGCGCGAAGTGGTTCGAACGACATGTGAAAGTGGTTCGAAAGACATTGGAAGTGGTTCGAACGACATGTCATTATGGTTCAAATGGCAGGGTGAATTTCTCGGAATTTTCTTAGAGTCCAGTTTGTCGGTTTATTGGAGTGAGAGAAACTACCAAATAGTAAATTCAAATAAGAAAGAATTTTTGGAAAAGTATGTGAGAATTAATACTTTAATTATTTTGGTATAGAGAGAATGTACCTTGGAGATTACGAGAGAGATAGTAATCTAAATATTTATACTATACGTAGTGATGAGGTTAAAATACGTATGAGGAGTATGTATGTAGGTTGGTGAAATACCTATAAATTATAATAGAATGTGTGTATGCCTATTATGTGATATTATTGCTAAGAGCACTAATGGGTGATAATCCGGGGGTGTAAGAATATTATAATTAAGCGCACCAATGAGTGATAACTCGGGGGTGTAGAAACTCTATTGTTAAGTGTACTAATGGGTGATAACCCGGGGGTAAAAGGATGACTATTGTTAGGCGCACTAATGGGTGATAACCCGGGGGTACTGGATTATTATTGATAGGCGCATTAATGGGCGCTAACCCGGGGATGCAAGATTCTATTGTTAGGCGCACTAATGGGTGATAACTCGGGGGTGTTGGATTATTATTGATAGGTGCATTAATGGGTGCTAACCCGGGGATGCAGGATTAGTATATATATATGTATAGGGATGATGTGACTCTCTCTCTCTCTCTCTCTATATATATATATATATATATATATATATATATATATATGAACTTGTGAATATTTCTACGGTGTGAAATTAGTAGACTTGGTAATAATAATAATCATTACATTGCACCAAGTGGTCTTAACCTAAGGGTGCAAGATTAGTGTATATATATAGGGAAGATGAGACTATATATATGTATGAGTCGACTTGGGTAACTTTCTACTTTGTGAAACTAGTAGATAAAATGGAAATGAGAAATAAAATAATCTTAGTGAATAAAAGATTAACCATTCAAACGGTGAATAATGAAAGTTAGTATGTGAGATAAACTATCTGATTAGCGTATTGTATGGGCGATACGGGAATACTACTAGTGTGCATAGTTAGTATTAGTATGGTTTCTGACTAGTTAGACTGGGAGGTATAAATAGGGAGATATTAGATGTACGTTAGGCGTGCACAATAGACGAGAGGTGAGAAACTCATGTGAGAGTTCGATAACTAACATGCGTATAAGACTTATTTTAAAAACCAGTTTTAAATACTTGATAAATCATTTTTACACATCGGAATCTGACCCGTTTCTTGTATAACTTCTCGATTTTGCTATATATATATATATATTATTAGGTGCTCAGCCACAAGAGTATCAGATTTAGAGATTTGGATTGCTTGACGTGCTGCAGCAGTTGTGGAAGCTGTAGGTCCTTGCAGTAGACGCATTTATCCTTTCCATTCAGTTTCATCTAGACTTCTTATTTAGGGCATATGTCGTCCACTTCTAGTTCTTCATCGGAGATATTGTATTCAGTTTGGTTTATGATTTGGAGTTTTGAACTAGGAGTTTGATCCAGTCTTATTTAGGTCAGTATTTGATTCTTGTACAATACTTATTATATTCCTGTGTATGTTGATGGTTTATAATTTATTCTTGGATTGTTATGGTGTTAAATGGTTTATATTTTAAGACGGAAAGAAATGGAATTTACTTGGTTTTAATAAATTGGAAATGTTTTGACACCTAGCTTAAATTTATATTAGGTGATTAATATGTTAAAAAGTTTTTCGACAGTGATGCTAAGAATGAACCAACTGAATATCATGTTTTGAATTGGTAGAGGACTGATCACCCTATATTTAATTGGGCGGGGTGTCACAGGTGGTATCAGAGCATCAGGTTCTAGTGTCCTTAGGATCTGTGCGGCTTATTACGTTTCAGCGCATCGTTCTTTGATGTAGAGTCTTATGATAGGATTGTTGTGTTCCCTTACGTATGCGACTTACATTCTCATGCTGCGAATTATAATGGATGTAACTCATTATATGAAATTCTGTGTGATTCAAACACCAAACATTTTAGGATGACCAGCGAGGGACGTAAGAAGAACTGCGGGAGAAGAAGCTCAACATAAGACATAGAGATATCGGGTAAGAGTGATTGGGACAAAAATCACCATGAGGATTACTTAAGCAAGAGATATTAAAATCGTCACTCGAGAACTGTGGGTTCCCGAACACAGTCATAGATAACGGTGGAGTGATTTAAGGACCACCTAGCATAGTCAATAAAGGGGAAATCAGAGGGAGTCTTTTGAAAACCCATCGGTGAATATGCAGAGAAGAAAATGAAAAAAATGTAACAGACCAACGGAAGTAGGAAAATTCGAAGGCAGTGGTGTAGAGTGGGGTGTGACGACACTCAGAATTAAATTTGGAGTTAAAAGTTATAGCTTGTAGGAGCATCATGTACTGATTAGAGGCAATCACCATATATGAAGAAGTGTGTTTGAAATTTAGAGGATAATTTGGACACGATTTGACCGTGAGGTCTTCCATTCGATGTGGTAACATAATGTGAGTGAAATTTTGATGTTTATCACAATGAGTAAGATAGAAATGATCGTGAGAGAAAGGTCGAATTGCATAATGAACTTCGTACCTGGCAGATGGGCCTAAATTATCCAAAGGGTCCATAGTTGATAAAGGACTCATGAGTAGAATACAAGCATGGGTGAGAAATACAGCTAGGATGACTAATGTTGATGTCATAAAAGTTATACGGTTGTTAGTGATTACAGTCTTACCAGAATAAGTGAGCAAAAAGGGTTAGAGATTCCGTCTGAAGGGCATAACTGAACGTAACGGTGTTAGTGAAACACCACCAGAGAGTGTGTCCAATAGGGAACACAGTTAGATGATTTGAGGTTGATTAACTTCCTACAAAGTGACGATGAAGTCAATCAAGGCCGTGGATGCCAACCATAGTTCTGAATAGCTAGCGTAGCCAAAGGGACAATGGAAGAATAACAGTGAGTTGAGACTGTCGGTTCGAGAGAAGGACATTCCTAAAATGGTCAGTGGGACCAGTGACGGGGAAATGGTTCGTGAAGTTTTCCTTATGTGAAGGAAGTAGAACTACAAGTATTGAAGGTGTCCACAATTGAGAAGTGAGACCGAAGAGATTAGAAATGGTTAACCATGCCAGTTAGGCATAACTGGAGGAGCGAGACTTCCAACGAAAGAATTTGGGGTCAACAGAATTAGGCCCAAAAAATTTATAACCCAAGAGTGATAGGTTCAGGCTAGACCAGTAGAGCCCTCATTAATAGTAGAGTAAAGTATGTCAGGGTCGACGGGGGCCCGGGATGTAAACGAGAGTTCAGTAAATCCATAGTTAAGGCCTAGAGATCTTGGGCCAACGTTTCAATAATGGGTGTGAAATCCACAAGATGGAATAAATTGCCCATGGTGAGTGGGGACAACTATAGGATGAAATCCTAAGATGTATAACGATTGTAGATATTCATGGGTCGTGATAGCAGCCACGTGCTAAGACCCTGTGATTTGGCGAGACCGACGAGGTTTTGCTTCTTCCTTGTAAGTAAAGGATAGATTCTAGTGACATAGGTGTGCCACAACTTTTATGTAAATTGGAAACCCTAAACTTCCCGTGTGGGTCGAGTTTAGTGGGAACATTAGTTTTAACAGTCTTGTTACAAACGTATTTCTCGTGTTATCAGGTCATTTTGATGATAGCCCGTGAGTGAACCGGGTGGGCCCTAAGAATATGTTTTGTTGTTATAATTTACTACTGCATTGAATCAGCTTTAGTAGAGTTTATTATGGTAATGTGTAGTGATTAATTACCGTATGGTTAAACGATAGCAAAAATGGAGTGATATGACTGTCGTGCCAGATACTCCGGGAAGAGTGATCTTAGTTTTGTGCGGCGCCACTTGAAATAGGGTTGGGCCCAGATAGGAGTGTATATGAAACTTTCATGGTATTATAGACCTCAGCGAGTATAGTGTCTAATTATATGTGATTCCCGATTAGAATAAATTGTGTTCTTATCGAGCAGCAAAATATAGCTCATTATATATATTTATAGCGCTAAGTACTTGGGATAGTGAGGGCGCCATGCTTCATGTTACATTTTTAGGGACATGAGAGTGGATGAGTAAACCTTTATGTCACAATATGTAGATTGTGGGAAAGTACATAGTATGTACTGAAGGCCTTACGGGCCTCGACAACCGACTAGGTTAGAAAGTAGTGTATCGAGGGCTTCCTTGTTTGGATTTCGCTTTGCGATACATCCCACGCATGAAACTAGCGAACGTCGGGAGTTGGAGAGAAGTTTGGTCGATAGTACATAAGTTTTGTATGTTGGTTATTGTACCTATAGGAGAATATATTTGAGAATTGATAATTCTTTTATGACTTAAAGCCAACAGAGTCGCCTAGTCTCAGTATCATTCTAAATAGAGCAATGATACCATTGAAGGATTGATTAAGTTTTGAATAGTGGGGTGGTTGAGTGTACCCCAACCACATCAGCATACAGAGTGTGCAAGAATTGAGGTAAGAAAATTTTATGTCATTTGTATAATGGTACGCGAGGCATAGGGTGTATGAGTGCCCTGGGTGATTGAATCGGGTAGTGGATTATAATTAGCATGTGAATTCGATAACATGTAGTCGGGTAAGCCGAAGCTTATTCACGAAGTTTTATCAGAGACTTACGTTTCAAGATGAATTGAAATTTATTCAAGAAAGACAAGATGTATCAGGATACAAACAACAATGGTGATGGGTTACGATTTAGGTTAATATTGCAAGGATAGTCTTGCAGTGGGTCACCTGACGGATTGAAAAAGGGTGGACAATTCGAAACCAATAGGGGCTTCTTCCACTATAGAATGGAAGAGTACCTCCAAGGATCTTCTCATGTAGCTGAGATAGTGAGATTATAGGTACTAAGATGCGATTGAGTACGGCCTAATACCACAGAGAGATGGGCAGGACAAGCGGTCTAATCGGATGCGGGAGAGAAAATTATATGTGAACCCTGAGATCTTAGAGGAGGACGAGAGCACTACCTTCCACTAGTGGAGTTTGTGTCCAAAAAACTCCTATAAGTTCACGTTCGGGGAGAGTACCAGTAGAAGTATGGCACGATAAACTTTGTTATTGTCCTACTTGAGAGTTAGAGGTGGGGGACCAATTATGATTACAAATGTCGGAGAAGAATCGATATTATCCTATATATTGTATGTGAAATATATATTTCACAACAAATTTACTTGTATGCATGACACGAGAAAGAGTCGCATGAGGATAAATCTACTAAGGTGCAAATAGTAGAACGCTAGATAGTGAATATCTAAAATAAAGATTGAAGTAGTGAAACTTAAGCAGAAAGGCTTGGGGCAAGAGCCTATATGACAGGGTAACCTAGAGTTTAAAGCAAACACATGTGAGTATTCATTATTAAGGGTATTCGATAGCGTACTATATGGGTGGTACGAAGTAGATTACTTGGGAGCGTAAGGATGCGATGTGAAATGTTTTTACAGTGTTGTCTGTACCTGGTATAATTTTTCCTAATTTCGGGACGAAATTCAATTGTAAGGGGGAAGTATGTAACACCCAGTATTTTTGACGATTTAAATAATTATGTGATTAATTATTAATATGGGAATAAGTATGTGATTAATTATTGTTGTTGAATTAATTAAATTAAAATATGAGAAATTAAATTTGTTATTAATCCGAATTAAAATAATTATTAACTAGCGCGCCAAGGGTTAATACTTATTGTTGAGAATTATTGAATATTACTGTGTGATATGTAATATGGAATTATAACATTTGATAAATTGTCGGAAGTGAGAAATACGATAGTTTGGTAATTTAAGTCTAACACGCGTGTGAGTCGTGTCGGGACTAATTGAATAGAATAAAAAGAAAATTTATTTTTATTAACTCGTATGATAATTTCGAGTGCGCCGTTGAGTCCTGGAGGGTTGAGATAGTCAGAAAATACTACCCGGGTATTTTATTTTGACTCCGAGAGATTTTAGGCCAAACCGACACCCCGTAGGGGTAGTTTTATAATTTGGATTTTTGGGAAAATTAAATGGACGAAAATTAGAGAATAATTATATCATCTACGGGAGTTTCCATTAGGGTTAAGTTACACAAATCAAGAACGGCCATGGAGGGTGTGAGGGAGAACCAATTTCCAAGAGAGACGGCTCAATTAGCACCATCTTGCACAGCCGTGACCACCAACGCGTCGATCGGGAAGAGAGGAATGTGTCTATACCAACATCACCAATGGATCAGACCCTCATATTTGAGGCAAGTGTTTATTACTTGCTTTCTTTAGCAAAAATCATACTCATGTTAGTGAAGGTTAATTCAATCCTCGATTTACATGTTAGTTGGGTGAAAATTGGAGGATAAATGATGATTAGAGATTGGGATAATTAGTTGTTAATATTTTGTCATGAATGTAGAGGATGAACTACGGAATTTGATTATATATTGATGAACAAATCTGGGTTGATTAGGTTCTTTAATTGGAATTTTGGAAACTAGGGTTAATGTGAATTAATTTGGGGGTTTTATGTAATTATGATGATTAATGATGAATTAAGGATCATAGGATGATAGAAATGATTTATAACCTGTTAGGTGTTGATGGGTGTTGATGATGAGACGTTGGGTATTGAATCTTAGAGGTTTTTAGGTTCAAAAATGGTGAAAAACGCTGAAAATATGGGCAAGAAGATGAACAGTGCAATCTCGCGCGAAGTGGTTCAAACGAGATGGGGATCTCGTGCGAAGTGGTTCGAACGACATGCGGAAGTGGTTCAAATGAAATTGGAAGTGGTTCGAACGACATGTCATTCTGGTTCGAACGACATGTCATTCTGGTTCAAACGACAGGGTGAATTTCTGGGAATTTTCTTAGAGTCTAGTTTGGAGTTTGTCGATTTATTGGAGTGAGAGAAACTACCAAATAGTAAATTCAAATAGGAAAGAATTTTGGGAAAGGTATGTGAGAATTAATACTTTAATTATTTTGGTATAGAGAGAATGTACCTTGGAGATTACGAGAGAGATAGTAATCTAAATATTTATACTATACGTAGTGATGAGGTTAAAATACATATGAGGAGTATGTATGTAGGTTGGAGAAATACCTATAAATTATAATAGGGTGTGTGTATGCCTATTATGTGATATTATTGTTAAGAGCACTAATGGGTGATAATCCGGGGGTGTAAGAATATTATAATTAAGCGCACTAATGAGTGATAACTCGGGGGTGCAGAAACTCTATTGTTAAGTGTACTAATGGGTGATAACCTGGGGGTACAAGGATGACTATTGTTAGGCGCATTAATGGGTGCTAACCCGGGGATGCAAGATTCTATTGTTAGGTGCACTAATGGGTGATAACTCGGGGGTGCTGTATTATTATTGATAGGTGCATTAATGGGTGCTAACCCGGGGATGTAGGATATATATATATATATATATATATATATATATATATGAACTTGTGAATATTTCTACGGTGTGAAATTAGTAGACTTGGTAATAATAATAATCATTACATTGCACCAAGTGGTCTTAACCTAAGGGTGCAGGATTAGTGTATATATATAGGGATGATGAGACTATATATATGTATGAGTGGACTTGGGTAACTTTCTACTTTGTGAAACTAGTAGATAAAATGGAAATGAGAAATAAAATAATCTTAGTGAATAAAAGATTAACCATTCAAACGGTGAATAATGAAACTTAGTATGTGAGATAAACTATCTGATTAGCGTATTGTGTGGGCGATACGGGAATACTACTAGTGTGCATAGTTAGTATTAGTATGATTTTTGACTAGTTAGACTGGGAGGTATAACTAGGGGGATATTAGATGTACGTTAGGCGTGCACAATAGACGAGAGGTGAGAAACTCATGTGAGAGTTCGATAACTAACATGCGTATAAGACTTATTTTAAGAACTAGTTTTAAATACTTGCTAAATCATTTTTACACATCGGAATCTGACCCGTTTCTTGTATTTATTCTCTCTCTCTCTCTCTCTCTCTCTCTATATATATATATATATATATATATATATATATATATATTATCAGGTGCTCAGCCACAGGAGTATAAGATTTAGAGATTTGGATTGCTTGACGTGCTGCAGCTGTTGTGGAAGCTGTAGGTCCTTGCAGTAGATACATCTATCCTTTCCTTTCTGTTTCATCTAGACTTCTTGTTTAGGGCATATGTCGCCCACTTCTAGTTCTTCATCAGAGATATTGTATTCAGTTTGGTTTATCGTTTGGAGTTTTGAACTGGGATTTTGATCCAGTCTTATTTAGTTCAGTATTTGATTCTTGTACAGTACTTATTATATTTCTGTGTATTTTGATGGTTTATAATTCATTCTTGGATTGTTATGGAGTTAAATGGTTTATATTTTAAGATGGAAAGAAATGGAATTTACTTGGTTTTAATAAATTGGAAATGTTTTGACACCTAGCTTAATTTTATATTAAGTGATTAATATGTTAAAAAGTTTTTCGACAGTGATGCTAAGAATGAACTAACTGAATATCTTGTTTTGAATTGGTAGATGACTGATCACCCTATATTTAATTGGGCGGGGTGTCATAATATCTGTCCTAGTTGCTGAGACCAGCCTAGTAAGCGCATCGGCTTGGCCATTATCAAGCCTAGGTATCCTCTTCAACTTTACTTCTCTGAGGCTCTTCAATAGTGACTTCACTCTTTCAAGATATTTGTCCATTCTCTCATCTTTAGCCTCGTATGCTCCTAGTATCTGATTCATTACCAGTCTTTAATCACTATGGACTAAGATCTGACTGACACTAAGAGATCTAGCCAAGGAGAGGCCTACTATCAGGGAGTCATATTCAGATTCGTTATTAGAGGCTTTGAAGTTGAACCTCAGGTCATACTCAATGTTCGTGCCGTCGGGCGCTGATACTATTAATCCAGCCCCACTTTCGCTCTCGCAAGAGGACCCGTCAATGAAGAGGTTCCATACGGCCTGTTCTTCTAAGAAATTTCCCTCTGTAAGGGATCCCTATCTAAAGAGATATCTTCCCTCCTCATTTTTAACAGCTTTTTCTCTAGCGGTGCTTGTCTCAGCCTTATCTGTGGATGGGCTAATAATTTTTCCTTGCTGGGTATTTGTTTTCTCGAGGTTCTGATCTTCAACCTCATCCTCTTCCCAAGTAAATTCAGCCACGAAATTTGCTTATGCTTTCCCCTTAATGGCCACCCTAGTTTGATACACAATGTCAAACTCTCCCAGCTCTATAGCCCAGGCCATTAGCCTCCTTAATTTTTCTGGCTTGTGTATGACTTGCCTCAAAGGAGAGTTATTAAGGATGACCATTATATGGGACTGGAAGTACGGCTTCATCTTTCTTGATGCATGGATTAAGGCACTGGCTAATTTCTCCATCCTAGGGTATCTTTGCTCTGCCCCTTGGAGTGCCCTACTGTTGAAATACACAGGCTTCTGCACCCCGTCTTCTTCTCTCACAATGGCTACGCTGATGGCTAACTCTGAGATGGCTAGGTACACGTATAATCTTTCTCCCTGCATTGGTCATGACAACAACAAGGGAGACCCTAGGTATGAATTTAGTTCTTTGAAAGCCTGGTCACACTCTTCGTTCCATTTGAAGGACTTTCTAAGAATTTTAAAGAACGATAGACACTTGTCTGTATCTCTGGATACGAACCTATTCAAAGCAGCCACTCTCCCTGTGAGCCTATGAACGTCTTTAATGGTCCTAGGGGTCTTCATTTATAGGAGGGACTTCGTCTTCTCAAGATTGGCCTCAATGCCCCTTTGATTAACGATGAACCCCCAAGAACTTCCCTGCTCCGACCCCAAAGACATATTTGGCTAGGTTGAGCTTCATCCGGTACTTGTCCATCGTGTTAAATGTCCTCTCGAGGCCGACCACATGATCCTCGGCCTTCAAACTCTTAGTCAACATGTCATCTACATATACCTCCATAGACTTCTAAATTTTTTCTTCGAACATTTTATTCATAAGGCGCTGATACGTTGCCCCCGCATTTTTTAGGCCAAAGGGCATGAACCTATAACAGTATGTCCCCTTATCGGTAATGAAAGCCATTTTTTCTGAGTCCTCAGGGATCTTGAAGATCTGGTTGTAGCCTGAATAGGCATCCATGAAGATCATTAGCTCATGGACTGCGGTAGCGTATACCATCTGATCAATACGGGGGAGAGGGAAGTTGTCTTTGGGACAATGTTTATTGAGGTCGGTGAAGTCTACACATATCCTCCATTTCTCGTTGGCTTTGGCGACTATGACCGCATTAGATAGCCATTCAGGATAAATGACTTCCCTGATGAGCTCGGCCTCTTCCAGCTTCTTGACCTCATCCCTAATGACCTCATACTTTTCTCGAGAATAAATCCTCCTCTTCTGCTTAAGTGGATTTGCATCCATTACCACATTGATCTTGTGACACATGATTTCGGGGTTGATCCTCAGCATGTCTGCATGACTCTATGCAAAGACGCTCTGTCTCCTCCTTAGAAAATTAATGAGATCTTCTTTTATTTCTGTCTTTAGATCTTTTCCAATTTGAACGGGTTTTTTTGGCTCATCCTCATTAAGGATGATGGATTCTACCTCTTTCGTGACTTCTCATTTCTTCAGCTTTGTCTCATCCCTGAGGTCGAGGGTATCAATATTATAAGTGGTTGTTACTTTCTTGTGAGCCTCTCTTTCTTCTGCGGAGTTGAAGTAGCAATCCTGTGCCGTCGTCTGGTCTCCCTGAACTTCCCCTACCCCGTAAGGGGTTAGGAATTTTATCATCTGATGAACCGTGGAAGGCACGACCTCAAATTCCTTGAGGGACACTCGCCCTAGTATAATGTTATAGGCTGAGAAGACTTATTCATCCATCATGAAAAAGTTGACCTTCTTAGTAAGCCTTCTCGGCCACTCGTCCCCCATTCTAACATCAGCCTCATACACTCCTAAGGGATGAACTTTTTCCCCACTGAAACCAATCAAGGGGTGATGGTATGGGACGATTCTAGCATGGCTGAGTCCTAAGGCTTTGAAGCATGACCAGAACATCACATCTTTAGAACTACCCCCATCCACCAAGATCCTCGGCACCTCACATCCGTGCACCCTGATGGTGATGACAAGAGGGTCGTCATGCGGGGCTAAGAGGCCTTTAAAGTCCATTATTGAGAAACCCACTATCAAAGTATCCATATCAACTTTCTTCCTCTTTTCTGGCTTTGCTTTATTAGAGGTCGAGTGTACAACTTTTATGACTGCCTTGGCTTCAGCTACATAGGCTTCCTGTTGGAAACCTATGATCCTTCGCCTGTTAGTCCCCCGAAGATCATCCTAACACCAAACGAGATCATATTAAGTCTTTTCACAGGGCCGTGGTCGTCTCTCGGTGGGAGGTCAGGGTCGTCCTCATCCTCTGAAGGGTCGTCTCTTTTGTTTGGATCATCTTCTCTACATGGATCGCTTCTCTTCTTCCTGGGTGTTCCCCTCGGCCCCTCTCGAAGGCACCCTTATCCACGTATTTTTTTACTTCCCTTCTTTTAGAATTTTTTCAATTTCATCTTTCAAGGCAAAATACTTGTCGGTCAAGTGGCCATGGTCTTGGTGAAACTCACATCACAAGTTTTTGTTCCTCTTATGAGGAGGCACCCTCAACTTCTCAGGCCATTTCAAGGACCGGTCACTCTTTACCTTATTCAAAATGTGTTCACAGCTGATTGTCAGAGGGGTATAATCAACAAATTTTTCATCTGCTGGCCTCTTCTTCCCCTCCTTATTCTTTTTCTGGTACTTACCCTCACTAGTGCTTCCTTTTTCATCTTCGTATTTTGTAGCCATCGCCTCTTTGGCATTCATCTCCTTTACTGCTGTGGCCAACAATTCATTCATTATCTTCGAGGGGTCTTTAGCAAGCTTCCATAATAGCTTCCCCTTCTGGAGTCCTCCAATGAGGCTGTCATGACTATACTCTCCTCGTAATGTTTAACCTCTAACTTTTTTTTATTAAATCTGGCTATATAGTCTCTTAGGCTCTCGTTCTTCCCCTACTTAACATAGAGCAAGTGTGTGGTCTTCTTTTGTGGCCTCACTCCGAAGAAAAAGTTATGGATAAATTGGTCTGTTAACTGCTTAAAGCTTTTAATGGAGTTATTTGGCAGAGACGTATACCAGACAAGTGCAGCCCCAATCAGAGTGTCGAAAAAGGCACGACACCTCATCTCATCTGAGATAGAGTATATGTCTGCCGCTAATTGGTACCTCAATATGATGGACATGGTTGGTACTCCCGTCATACCTTGGGGTGACCACAGGTGTCTTAAACTTGGATGGCGTTGAAAGTTTACTATCTTCTCCACAAAGGGTGAGCCTATGGAGTATCCTCTTTGAAGGGGAACCCTGCTTCTCAGGATATCACCAATTTTATCCTCCAGCTTTTGGATCGAGTCGTTTTAGGTCCTCGTAGGGTCGGCTTGGCTGATGTTATCCCCTGTCGCCTCTTTGGGGTGAACTGAGGGTTTTACTGCAACAGGTCTGTGTCGGCTGTTCACTTCCCCTTGACCGTTGTCTCATCCGTGGGGTCGGCCCTCGTGGGGTCGACCATCTGCTGCCTCATTTTTGGAACTTGAAATATTCCTCGATCTGGATAATCTTTCCATCAGGTCATTTATTGGGCCCAGTCTGTCAAAGGCCGACCCTCTGCTTAGACAATCAAAAGCTGAGCCTCTCGGGCGATCGTCTGGATTTTGCCCCCTACACTTCCCTTTGCTTTCCTGGATAGGTCGTACAGTATTAGTAGAGACCTCATACGGTTCCCAGCAATCTATGGGGGCCACTTCCACCTCCACATCATCATATCTGTCCTCTAGGCAAGTGTTTCATTGCCTCCCCAGGTGTAGACGCCGGGGGTCAGCAACATCCCTCCGCCATTGTAAAGGTGGCATGTCTTTGCATAGTGCCTGGGGTGGTCCCCTGGCCTCATGCTGCCCTGGATCTGCTGTCGGAGTAATCATCTTCGGTGAGACTCCGGGTGGTCTTAGTATGTTTTGGCTAAGAGCTGCAAATTGCTCCTGCATAATCTGCTGACTAGCTGCTAAGGACTTCAGGGCGACAGCTACATCTTCCTGCCATATGTTTGAGTTGTGAAGAGCTGAATGATCAAAAGACTGATGAGCTTGAGAGCCTTAATAGATATCTTTCAATAGTGAAATAGCTCCACACGAAGGGGGAGAACTGGTTCACCACCAGAGTTTCTGATAAGGTCAAATTGTATAAAGGAAGAGATAGCTCCTCGTTCCCACAGACGGAGACAAAATGATGATGCTAAGATTTAGCTCCACTAGATAAGAGATGATGATCTCAAACAGTAATAACAATGGCAACAATAGAGTTATATATGTGTATAAGTATAAAAGGGGATGATTATAAGAGGAATTAAGACAATGATGTATAGTGGTTCAGCCAATCAGGCCTATATCCACTGTGAGTGTGTGATCCACTAAATACAGACACTAATGGCCTTGGATACAATGCTCATAAGCTTGCTCTCTCTTTACTGTGTGTACAAGCAGATTTTAGCTAGGGTTACAATTATCGATCCCTTTACAAGGTTGAAGATGATAAGTATATATAGGGCTCGGGGGGAGTAGTGTACCCCCAAGCATGCATGGTTCATATGAATGATGATCTAGCCAATCTCCTTTTGACACCTGGCTATGCCACTTGTGGTTAATGAGACATAATATTCCCTCACGTGAGGGAATGATATTGTTATAACGGCCAGGTCCACGTGCTATATGAGTCCCACGTATGCTATGCCACGCGTCTCCCAAACCACGCGCCTTAGTGATGTAACCCTCAACCTATGATGTCAGGCCGAGGCTAAAGTGCATGCTGGCACTGGGTCCAGTTGGATGTGGGCCTCGTACTATCGTCCCCTATTAGGGTCGTCTGGACTATGCTGAAGGGTCCGCCACTTATAGGGTCGTCTGACCTATGGTGTAGGGTCGGCCCCTTATACGGTCGTCCAACCTATGATGAAGGGTTGGCCCATTATAGGGTCGTCTAGCCTATGGTGAAGGGTCGACCCATCTTTTAGGTCTCCCAGTCTCTGATAAGACCCCCGGTGTAATATAGTTGGACCCTCGTCTTATATGAGGATACCCTCGGCTAGGCCGAGGGTGTATTTTTGTATATCAGTTATCACCATTTTGGGGGATACTGACAATACAAAATGCCAACACTAGCAGTCAAGTATTGAAAATCTATTATGGGACAAACAACACGTTCCTCTCTGGTTTCAGAATTGATCCACTTACCCTCCTAATAAGGGATAACTTTAAAAACTGAGTCTTTTTAAAACATAACCTTCATGTCAATGTCACTGTGATTCATATGTTCAAATACATGCACTTCATGCCTGGAATGGGGCTAGGGCGACGATAGCAAGGGATACTTGAGACCATAGTCCTAAAGGAGGCCTTTCCCTCATGTGGCTTGGGTTACTAACCTTTGTCGGATGAAATCAGATACTTCATCGATAGAGACTGAAAAGAGGCTTGGAAGATGAAAATATATTTCATGGGACTCTTTGAATGGAAGATTTGTCAAGGAGGGTGAAAAATTCCTCTTTTGTGGTTTTTCTGAACTGTGATACGACCACAATTCCAGGAAGATGAAACTGAAGCTGGAAATATTCTTTCAAAATAATAACTCTTGGACCGAAGACTACAAACATGAAGTATAACCTCTCACCTAAAAAGTCATGACAATTACCGGTGGCTTTGAGGAAACTGATTTCGAAGACTCATTCAACCTGCAGACACTGGGGCCGAGTCTCTGCATGATCCCCTTAGATGCCATATTGTCAGACCTGTTCGCTCAAATCAAAGATGTTGACATGCCTATCCTCAATTGGAATGCTGTACCAGTCCAACCTGCTCAGATTCAACCCAACCTCGATGTTCATCCTATCCAAGTCTCTTCACATGTTGTTATTTTTTCGTTTCCTAATATCATTGTAACTGAGATTTCTTTTGACGAGGTTCTCAATGCTATTTTTCCTGAAAATAAAATGAACTAGTATTTTGAGTATCTTTCTGTGCCGTAGATTAATTATCTTAGTTTTGATGAAACCTTTGATGATGATGATTTTATAAATGAGCAATTCTTAACTAATCTTAATAAGGAGAATAACAAATAATATAACCCCTTTCAAACTAATGATGATGATAATGTTATCTTAAATCTCGATTCTAGTAGCCATTACCGCAAGATTAGGATAGGGTCCACCCTTAACGAGCATGAGCGTGCGTAATTTGAATAAATACTACATGGACATCTTCGTATAGTCCTATGATGACTTGCCAAACATTGACAAAAAATAGCTTAGCATGAGATCTCGACATTTATAGAATGCAAGATGGTCAAACGAAAGTTAAGGAAGCTCTGTATCGAATAATCGCTCAAAGTCAAAGAGGAAATGGTCAAATAATTAAATGTGGGTTTCATTCGCATGGCCAAATACCCAACATGGCTCACCAATATCATCTCTGTGCCGACGTCGGGAGGAAAAGTCCATATGTGTGTCAACTATCGGGATTTGAATAAAGCATCCCCAAAAGATAATTACCTATTGCCCAACATCAATATGACGGTGGAAAACACAACTACCCACACCCTTAAGTCGTTTGTCTATATATTCTCCTCAAATAACGCAATCAAGATGCACCCTGACCATCAGGAGAAAATCGCCTTTATTTCCCCTTGGGGAACTTTCTGCTATACGATCATGCCATTCAGACTCAAGAACGCCAGAGTCACCTACCAAAGGGCTACCATAACCATCCTGCATGACCTTATTCACAAGGAGGTTGAAGTCTATATGGATGACATGATTTGTAAGGAAATTGTCCGTCACATTTAGTATGTCGTATACCGCTACAAGTTTGTCAAATATTTAAGAAGCTTACATCTACAATCGACGATCCGAATTTCAAGATGACTTCAACAATCATGCCCAATAAGGACGAATTTGTTAAAAAGTGTTTTTATTCCATTTACATTTTACACTAAAAGTGTTGGGATATTTTTGTGAAAAGTAAAATATTTTTTTACTTATAAAAAATAATTTTTGAAAGATTTTAAATTATTTTAATCATAAATGTTTTGGATAAATGTTTTCAGATTCGTAAGAGTTTTGGTTTTAAAGGTTTCCAAATATTTTAAACCTCTGCTGACGAATCTCGAAATTTGTGCGTGGTCATTAAAACGAGATAAGATCTCGTTCGAATGAGATCAGATATGGTTCGAACGACGTAGTTTTTTGTTCGAACGACAGAGTTAAATTCTGACACATCACCGCCTTAAATATTTTTATATATAGGGTGTCAGACCTCTGTAATTCATGTGGAGAAAACACTGGTTTAAATAGAATACAATTTTGAGTGTTTTTTTGTTTATTCTCCAACACTTTTAAGGGCTCAAACTTTGTTTTTACAATTCACAAATCCCAGTACTTTTTGTGTGACATTATCAACACGAGTTTTAATTAAGGTGAGGAAATTGATAACACGCGAGTTGTGAAAAAGATTTTGAGATCCCTTCCAAAATGTTTTATTCCAAAAGTTACTGTTTTAAACTCGATGGGAAATTTGAGCACACTCAAGTTAGAAGAGTTGGTAGGGGATCTTGAGAATTACGAGTTAGATATGTATCCCCAAACTTTCAAACCTAAAGATAAATGGATTGCACTTATGTCACAGTCGAGATCGAGTGAGGATGTTTCGAGGAAGAGGGATAAGAAAAAGAAAGTGAGTTTTTGTGAGTTCGAGTCTGATTTTGACATGGCCTTACTTGCAATTTTTTTTAAAAAGTTTCTTAAAATGTCAAAAGAAAATTTGTCCAATAAAAGGAGATCTTTTGAGAAAAATAGTAAGAAAGAGTAGGCCAAAGAAAGTGATAAGGAGGATGAGATCAGGTGTTTTGAGTGTGAGGGCGATGGGCACATAACTGAAGAGTGTCCTAATAGGATAAGGAGAAAGAGCAAAGAAACTGCTATGCCCGCCACACTTAGTGATAGTGAGGGAGATGATTTCAGTAAAGGTTTAGCCCATGGTATATGTGTAGCTTTTTTGAGTCGTGTGAGCACTCCCATTGTGTCTCGCGATGATATTTTTCACGAGAGCCACGGTGATGACTCGAGTGTTTTTAGTGGAGATGAGAGCGAGTTTGAGAGTGGAGATGAAAGTGAGCTCCAAAAAGCTTTTCGGGTTTTGTACACCAAGACCTTAAAAATAAATAAGTATAATATAGATTTAGGTCGTCAGGTTTTATATTTGGAGAGAGAGAATGAAGTTTTAAGGAGGGAAAAGTGTGACTTGACCATCACGGTGTCTAGTCTGATAACACGTGTATCCCAATTCGAGAGTGATCTCGAATGTGTCACGCTTTGCTCCTTCACATGCTCGCACACATTTACCCACCCATGATACTTAGATTGCACATAATGATAGAGAGTTTGCACATATTCAAAGTTTTTGATCAATACTTCACATGATTTGATGGAATTGTTTCAAAAGATGTCACCATTTTTGGAAAACTCCATCGCACCTACTGGATGAGGTCTAGATATTTTTGCTAGCATAGGATGTCTTACATGATGACACTTTTGCCTATTGCTAGTATGTACCATTTGTTTTATCTTTGTTAGCATTTTTGTTTGCTTTTATTTTTTTGGTAATATTTTAGCACTGTTTTAGATCTGTTTGCCCATTCCAGGAACTGTTTTCTCAAATTTTTCCCACTGGACAAATATGCATTATTTTCTAGGATTACTGTGTTCTCGTTCGAGCAAGATCACACGTCGCGAGATACTGTGTTCTCATATTCTGTTTAAACCAGTGTTTTCTCTACACGAATTACAGAGGTCTGACACCCTATATGTAAAAACATTTAAGGCGGTGACGTGTCAGAATTTAACTCTGTCATTTGAGCCATATCTGATCTCGTTTGAACGACCAAACACAAATTTTGAGATTCGTCAGAAGAGGTTTAAAATATTTGGAAACGTTTAAAACTAAAACTCTTGCGAATCTGAAAACATTTATCCAAAACATTTATGATTAAAATCATTTAAAATTTATTTCTTTATAAATAGAAAAATACTTTACTTTTCACAAAAATATCCCCACACTTTTAGTATAAAATGTAAATGGAACTAAAACAATTTTTACCAAATTCGTCCTTGTTGGGCATGATTGTTGAAGTCGTCTTGAAATTCAGATCGTCGATTGTAGATGTAAGCTTCCCAAATCTTCAACAAACTTATAGCGGTATACGACATACTAAATGTGACGGACAATGTCCTTACAAATCTCCCCCTACGCCTATGCCGGTACAAAATAAAAACTATCCGAATTATCAAACAAAATGACCTATACAAATCTACCCTCCCAAAAACTAAAAAATGGAAAGATAAACTGAACAAGTCTTCAAACTATTCTTCAAGAATCAACTTTTCAAATCTTCAAGCTTTTCTCATCATGGTTTGTAATCCAAAAGTCTTCAATTGTACCTACACAAATGAGATAAAGCAAAAACCACGTGATGTATCGAGTTTGAAATGATATAAAGAATAAACGTGTAAGCATAATCAAATCTCCCCCATACTTAAACTCCCCCATAATATCATAATTCATTCTCCCCCTTTTTATTTGTCCGAAATAGATAAGGAAAAGAATAAAGCAAATAAACCAAATTGAGGTGGCACGAAAAACCAAGCAAACAAACTATTTTTCAATTTTTTAATTTTTTTATAAAAATGATGTTACAAAAGTCACACATCATGAATTTTTGCTAAGGTAACCAAATCATGGAAGTGGAATGAATGTGTGGGAACATATTTGATAGGAAAATCAACTCGGTCATATCATATGTGCGCGATGCATAAGTGTAATCCTAACGAATGAACATAAAAAATAGTCATTTGGTGACATCGTGTTAATCATTTCAGCAAATCAAAGTATAAATGATTTTCACACCAATAACGTCCAAAACTATGTAATGTTTTTCATGACTTTCAAGGACGTGCAAACCGTTATTAATTCTATCCAAACTCCCTCATTAAAAGATAATGCTTTTTATTTTTCTTATGAGGTCATGAAACTAAAAATTCTATTAGCCCATTTTTGGCATAATTTTCTTTTTATTGCCATTGAATTTTTTGGGCTCTTTTAAACCTCATTGGACCCCAGATAATTTTCAATTCCTCACCTTTTAAGGTCCATTTAAACGGTGGCTTAATCGCAAAGGATAAATGAGTACCTTTCGTAGCCCTTCACCATTTTTCAAAATAAAACACACACACGGTTTATATCATGCACTACTTGTTGTCAAGTTTTATCGCATTTGGTTCATTGTATAGACATAATTGAGATGGAAACACTCAACCAACATGTGATAGATAAGCACAAAAGTCAGGCAAATACGTGCATTTGTGCAATAAAGGACAAAAAGAGTCAATCATGTATGTAGCAACACTACATCATCTCAAAGACTCCAAACTTTGTGAAGCACATGAATGACACAATATATTGTCTCAAAACACTATCAAACGGTCACGTGGATATGACATGAAATTGTGACTTGGTAATTCTAAGTGTGCATTCATATAAGGTGCAAACAAAATACAAAACACTTTTTGGAATTTTCAAATTTTTCTAAAAAATAAAATCTTTTTGTATTTTTCGAACACTGTTCTAGAAACAACTCAGTAGAACCTAATAATTATATCAATATGAAACAGAGGACTGCAAAACAGAAATATCCAGAAACCCCAGCAGGTCATTCGAACGAGAATCAAGGTTGCTCGAACGAAAGTACTTGTCGTTCGAACGACAGCTTCGCGCGACATGTGATCTCACTCTAACGAGAACACGACATATTTGTCTAGTGGGAAAAGTTTGAGAAAACAGTTCCTGTAATGGGAAAACAGACCTAAAACATTGCTAAAATATTACCAAAAAAAAATAAAATCAAACAAAAATGCTGACAAAGTATAAAACAAATAGTACGTACTAGCAATAGGCAAAAGTGTCATCATGTAAGACATCCTAAGCTAGCAAAAATTTATATACCTCATCTAGTAGGTGCAGTGGAGTTTCCCAAAGACGGTGACATCTTTTGAAATAACTCCATCAAATCGTGTGAAGTCTTGACCAAAAACTTTACTTCCTCTCGAATATGTGCAAACTCTCTATCATTATATGCAAGCATAGTATCATGGGTGGGTGGATGTGTGTGAACATGTGAAGGAGCAAAGCGTGACACATAACCCAATTTAAAGAGAAACTCCCTAGGTGTCCTCTCTTTTTGCAATGGGAGCAAAAAGAAAACACTAGTTTAAACAGAATATGAGAACACTGGTTCACGCGACATTTGTGTAGTTTCCAACACTTTTGAGGGTTAAAAATTTATTTTTACAATTCACAAATCCCAGTACTTTTTGTGTGAGTTGTTTTTGTGGAACCCAAAAACATACTTTGCTGCTGTTTAACCTCTGGGGATAAGGCAACTCCATATCTGATCGGTGGATACCGAGCGTAGTTATTCTGCGTGTGAATGGGACGAAGATGACGAACCGACACCTAGAGGGTATTTCATTGTCTCTAGTAGCTTTAAAGTTTTGACTAAGACACTGTGCATTACATTTGTGGGCAATTATCAGGTTGTATGTAAGTCAATGGTCTTGTAAAATTTTCAAAGTGCTATAAAAGGTTTTTTCCCGAAAGTTTTTTTTCCTGAATCAGTCATCTTTATTTTTTATGCATGGTTTGAATGATTTATATCACTTAAGATGCATGTTTAAGGGCTGAACTAAAATTGAATTTAGTTTGTTCAAATTTAGACACCTAATTAAATAAGTGTGTTTGGATTTCATTGAATATTTGCAAATTAATTTGATTGGTATCACACCACATTTTCATGATCATTAAATCTAAGACTCGGGAAGGTCATTTTATCGCCCTCCGAAAGTTCTTCGAGTGATTGTGATAATACCATATGTGGTTAAATCCAAAAAAAATTATTTTTGGCATCACAAAAGGAAAAATATTGGGATTCATGGTCAGTGATAAGGGAATCTAAGAAGACCCTGCCAAGCTGAAAGCCATACTTGAGATGCCACCACCACGGATAGAGAAGGAAGTCTGAGGAGACCTGGGTAAACTATGATACATCAGTCGATTCATCAGCCAACTGATTTCTATCTGCAAACCCAGTTTCAAATTCCTCCGAAAGGATTGAAATTAAGTCTAGAATGAAGCCTACCAAGAAGCCTTTAACCAAATTAAGATATACCTTACCCGATCTCAATTACTCATGCCTCTACAACCAGGTCTCTCTCGCCTCTTATACTTGACTATCACAGATACTGTAGCAGGGGCTTTTCAAGCGTAATACATTAAAGAATCCTGTAAGGAAAATTTCTATCTATTATGCCAGTCAAAAGTTGGTCAGATATGAAGTAAACTACATTTCTTTGGATAAAGCTCGTGTCACCCTGGTCTAGGTCACACAGAAGTTACAACACTACATGCTTGTCTTCCCCATCAGACTTGTATCCCGAATGGATCCCATCAAATACCTGCTATAAAATCTTGCTTTGTCCAGCCGAATGGACTGTTGGTTAATGTTACTAGACGAGTTCGATATTATTTACATCATATAGAAAGCTATGAAAGGGATATCCATCTCTGACTACCTTGATAATTACCCCATGGAAGGAATCGATGTTTGGGTATTTAAATTTCCAAATGAAGATATTCTCTGCACCTCTCAAGAGGACCTTAGATGAAAAATGTTCTTTATTAGAGTTGTCAATAAAAAAAGATACAACATTGGGATACTCCTAATCGCCCCTGATGACTCTCACACCCTTATTGCCATCAAATTAGACATCACTTGCACCAACAACATGACTGAGAATGAGGCATGCAATGTGGGCCTAAAAGTTGTTTTTAAGAAATGAATTCATTACGTAGACGTCTATGGAGACTCTTCCATCATCATCGTCCAAGTCCTTAAAAAATGGCAAGTAAAAGATGAGAAGATCCTACCCTTCCACGCACACCTAGAATAGTTGGCTTCCAAGTTTAAAGCTGTCGTCTTCCACCACCTACCTTATCCAAAGAACAGTATAGATTACGTCCTTACTACCCTGGCCTCCATGGTCGATATGCCCGAGGGAATAACAATGTCCCCTTTTCTGGTTTAGAAACAGGCTATGCCCACCCACTGTTACCACCTCCTCAAATATGTTGGATATCCCCAGGACTCTGATAAGAAAGATCGTTCGACCCTTTGTAAACTTGTTACCCAGTACATTATCTATGACAAAACACTTTTTAAGATAAACTTTGATGCAACCCATTTGCATTGCATAACAGGGGATGATATTGAAGAAATAGTGTAGAAAATACACAATAAGGAATATAGTCCCCACATGAATTGTCATATGCTTGCTAATAACATCCGTTAAGGGTACTATTGGACCACTATGGTTTAAGATTGAATTGCCTACGTTCAAAGGTGCCTCAATGCTAAAAGTTTTCCAATCTACAATGCTTACCTCCTCGGGAACTATAAAACATGACCTCTCCTTGGCCCTTCTCCATTTGGGCATTAAAATCATAGGGAAGGCCATTTCCAAAGCTTATAACGGTTATGAATTCATCCTAGTTCTCATTGACTACTTCACTAAATGGGTCGAAGTCGACTTATATGCAGCATTGAATGCTAAGCAAGTGGACAAGTTCATCAGAAAGAACATCATCTGTCGGTACGGGGTTCCCCACTAGTTAATGTTAGATGACGGGCTCCATTTTGAGGCTGAGGTTACTAAACTGGTCGACGAGTATGGGATTTAAGTACACAAATCTTCTCCCTATCGAACCCAAACTAATGGTACTATCAAATCCACCTACAAAAGCCTCATATCCATAATAAACAAGAGGACCGAGATTTAGAGAGATTGGGTTGACTGGATCCCTTACATCCTCTAGGTATACAACACTTCAACCAGAATGCCTACTAGGGCTACCCCTTATTCTCTAGTGTAGGTATGGAAGTAGACCTACCTGTTAAGCTAGAAGTACCTTCCCTATGCATCATTCTCGAGATCAAAGTTAACGAAGAAGACTGACATCAGAGACGCTTTGATGAACTATCACTCTTGGATGAAAAGAAACTTAAGGATCTATATCATCTACAAGGGTATCATCGATGAATAGCGTGATTGTTTTGAAAAGTCAACGACCACGGTTTTCAGGAAGGAGACCTTGCACTCAAGGAGATACTCGAACCCTCTTAGGTCTCTAGAGGGAAATTAAAATCGAATTAGAGTGGCCACTACATTGTAAAGAAAATTCTATCAGGCGATGCCGCTATGCTAACAGACGTCGACAAAGAAGAAACGGTGTGTCCAATCAACCTGGACCTTCTCAATAAATTTAACTCTTAGTCCGAAATCTCGGTGCGTTTCGACTCTTCTCATCCCCCTTTTATTCTAAAACAAAAATTCTTCATTTCCTCTACCCAGAACTACGTGGAATCTGATCCTCTAAAAAATATTTCTTTTTAAATGAGACTCGTGAAAATTTTCAAAAACCCAAAAGGTACGTAGGCAGCCCAGATGCCATACATGGGTACGATCCCCTTCTTTTTCAAAAAATGATATTCTTTTCTAACCTCTAAGAAAGACTGTCCATCTTATTATTTACATGAACAAAAGGATTATATATGCCTTATTGGTATAGATAATTTAAAATGAAAACTCATCAAAAGGCACAACAAAATATGATCAAAATTATTTTTATTTCTAATGAAGGAGTACATCTCCGTTACTTAAAGTATCAGTGAAAGGAGCTAAAAAAACCACCCCCTTTCACTGACTAAACCATCTTAAATAAACCCAATCCTTACCCAGCTTCACAAAAATTATCCCTAACCCTACAGAAACCCCCCAAATCACCTAAGGTACAAATTACCCCAGCTTCACAAACATTTGTCTTCAACTACCCGAAGGCCCCACTTTGTTATCATTCCCTACCCTCGTAGGTCCTCAAGTCTCTCACTCCTGGTTAACACTTCGTATGCGCTCCATGGAGCGGTACGCCTTGGCAAGCTTGGATTAAACCACAACACCTTCCTCCATGGTGTCGAAGGCGATGAGCCACTTTTTTCCCGTCTCTTTCTTAAATATCTTCTCCAATACCCCATCTCACAAACACTTTGGGTAGTACCAAGACACATGCCAAGCCCCTCCTACAAATTGTGACGAACGAGTAGACGATCGACGACGCTTCCACAAGGAGTGCAACATCATCCGATTTGATTCAGTCAGGTCCTCCACCGGGAAGAAGTTCGTTATATGGGGAGGCATAGTTTGTTCCCATATGTAAGGACATATTTTATAAGTCCTATTTACATTATTGTATGTCATATACCGCTACAAATCGTAGAAGAAAAAGTTCAAGTTTGAAGGTACATGAAGACGGACCCGAATATCAAAGTTCTTCAACATTCAAGCCTCCACGAGATGAATTTTAGTAAGGTTGTGTTTTGGTTACTTTACGTATCATTTAAAAGTGTAGGGATATTTTTTCTAAAATATTTTCTAAGTGTTGAGGCATTATTTTTTGTCAAAATATATTTCTAAGTGTTTAGGCGGATTTTTGAAATAAAAAAATATATTTTTTGGTCGTTCGAGCGACCTGCTAATGTCGTTGAAACAACATAGCCTTGTCGTTCGAAGCTCGTTTGAGCAACATGCGGCATTGTTTTAGTGACATGATGATCTTGTTCAAGCAAGTTGCCGACTTAAGTTTTTTATATAAAGCATGTTAAACCATTCCATTTTCATTAAGAAGACCTGATGAATTTCTTTCTACATAAACTTCTAACAACATATTACTTTTGTCTTCTTCAATTTAGGGTTAAATTCTTTTGTTTTCAACTCACAAAAATCCCAATCTTTTAGTAAATTATTTTGGAACCCAAGATACGATTTTACTGGAGTTTTTCTTGTAGGGAGGATAACCTACTGCTGATCTAAGTGCCACTTGAGGGAGGTGCTGGGATGACTTGACTACATGTCAAAAGGAGTACTCGTGGGTGTTCTTGGGTTAACTGGACTACGTGTCTTTGTGGATCTTCTGAGGTTAATTCGTTGTTGATTTAGGTTGCGGCCTATGAAAGTTTGTTGTCGTAAATTCTTTGCAGATTTCGCTTGTAATCATTGTGAGTATTATTAGTGAAATAAAAGGTTTTGCCCTTCGGAGATTTTTTCCTGAAATCTATGAGTTAGAAATTCATGTTTATTTGTGTTGGCATGATCCACTATACCTAGATGTATGTTTTAGGTCTGAATTAAAAGTATTTAAAAATTGACTCAAAGTAAATAAGTCTAAATTGAAAATTTACGAATTTGATTAAATCAATATCACACCACGCAATTTTCAAATTGCTATCAGAGCTTATTTAAGCGATCACCACTTTTATAAATTGGCATCAGAGTAGGATGCACTAATTTATTATGTATTCCTATTTTCACAAAATTTGTGTGATGTTAATTTTTTTTGAAAATATGTTTTGTGAAAAATCATAATTTTTTTAATGGAGCACTTATGTAATCGGATGCCTCTCCTTGATGGCATGAGTCAGAGTTTTGATGATTTAAATAGTTTAAATTTAACATTTGTGAAAAGAATTGATTTTCTAAAAAAAGAAAATTATCGTTTTAAATCCGCTATGGATCTTTTGCAAAAAGTTCAAAATCAAAGAGATTTTCATCATGAGAAATTTGTTTCTTTGGAGCATGTCTGTGTTGCCTTAAACTTTTCCAAAAAGGAGAGTGATGATAGTCCTATTTTAAAAAAAATAATTGAAGGACGTAAAAAAAATCTAGGATTTGTGTTTGTCCCAAAGAGGATAAAAATATTTTAATCGATGAGTTTATGGCATGTGAGGAGACTCTTAGGAATAAGTGTGCGTATTTTAAGGGAGAATGTGATAACCTTCAAGGAATTATTGAAAATTTAGAGGAGGAGTCCCTAAACTTGGAAGAGTCTAATTCTTTACTTGAGTAAAAAATTTTAGAGTTGAAAAATAATTTGACAGAATCGAGTAGTATTGGTAGAAATGATAGTGGCTCGTCGTGTTCTCATGTTTCAAGCGTTAAAGCCAAGACCATTATTTATTTTAGAGGTTCAACCAATACCAAGGACATTAGAATAGGTCAACCCATAGGTGTCGTTCCACATATTTTTACATGTTCACACTGTGGTAGGAAAGGTCACCTTAGGTGTTTTTATTTTGATCTTGGAAGAGGTCCTAAAAAGTTTACGGATAGTGTCCCGTCGATTCCCATAACCCCTCGAGTTAGGTACACACCTATTTGGATAAGGAAATCACTTTTGGAGACACTAAATGCGAGATTGGTTGAGTCTCATATGCT
The DNA here is from genome assembly GCA_949130495.1 of Sambucus nigra. Lineage (NCBI taxonomy): Eukaryota > Viridiplantae > Streptophyta > Magnoliopsida > Dipsacales > Adoxaceae > Sambucus > Sambucus nigra. Next base: position 595,522,578 of record OX422209.1, read on the forward strand.
TGCACATGGTGCATCACATGCTATTTCATATCGATGATTGCTTGCATGGTTTATTTTTCATTCGCTAGTTATGCTTCATGCTATATTCTTTCTAGTGTTTTGATTATGTGCTTTTTGCATTAGTTTTTTTTTTTTTTTTTTTTTTAAAATACAAAGAGATTTTATTTTGATAAATTTTTTGAAAAAGACAAAAAGAGTTTTGCCTTTTTGTTTACACCATATACGAATGGACATTTAGGATGATCAAGTCAAAATTTCATTCCATATCCATGTGACTATTTAATAGTGTTTTGATATGCGTCATCATTTTATTTTTGTTCTTTACAATGTTTGGAGTCATTAAGATGTAATTTGAGATTACTACCTACATGTTTGATTCTTAGTTTCCCTTAATGCACACTTGCACGAATTTATTTGATTATTGTACTTGTCAAATCACATGTTGGTCGAAGTGTTTTCATCTCAATCCTGGCTTTAAAACGAACCAAATGCGATAAAACTTGACAATGAAAGTAGTGCATGTAAGAACCGTTTATCGTGAGGAATTAAATTGCAAAAAATAATGAGTGTTCACGAAAAATGGGTGCGAGAGTACAAAATTAACTTGTTTTGAAAGCCACCATTTAAAAGTTCCCGAAAAAATTTAAAGGTAATAAAAAAGATAAATATTCCAAAATGGGACTAATAGGTTTAGATCACGTCAAAAGAAAAAATAAAAGATATATTATTTATGAGGGTGTTCGGATGAAAAAATGTAAAAAAAAAGGGGTTTGCACGTCCTGACAAAGTCTTGAAAAAGCATTACACAATTTTAGACGTTATTGGTGTGGAAATCATTTTAGACTTTGATGTGTCGATTAGATTGAGTCGATATCATATAAATTCATGTTTTTGACACCTAAGAACGATTTTGAGATCATTCGATAGGAGTATCTATATTCATCCTACACAAATGTTATGTTTGATTGCATTAAGTTTCCTACCGAATTTGTCCACACCCATTCATTCCGTTTCCATGATTTGGTTATCTTAGTGAAAATTCATGGTGTGTGATTTTTGTAAAATTATTTTTGACTTTTTTTTGGTGAAAAATTGAAAAATAAAAAATAGTTTGTGGAATGCTTTCAAGTATCTCGTGATGATCGTAGTTGTTTGCTTTGATTGTCGTAACAACCCCATGTTTATTTTGTTTATTCTTTTCCTTATTTATTTCGGAGAAATAAAAAGGGGGAGAATGAATTATGAGGAAGTTTTATATTATGGGGGAGATTTGGGATTCGATATTTGTTTTGATGTTATGTTTATCTCATTTCAAACTCGATACGTCATGAAGGTATTTTCTTTGTCTCATGTGTGTAGGTACAAAGTTTGATGATCATATGTTGCACACCCTGATGAAAAAAGCTTGACGATTTAAAGATTTGAACCTAAATATTTTGAAGAAAAGTTTTAACTTGCATTTTTAGTACCTGTTCAGTATTGAGATTATGGGAGGGTATGATATTTGTATAGGCATTTTGCTTTGATAATTCAGACGTTTTTATTTTGTACCAGAATAGACATGGGGGAGATTTGTAAGGACATATTTTATAAGTCCCGTTTATATTATTGTATGTCATATACTGCTACAAACCATCGAAGAAAAATTTGAAGTTTGAAGGTACATGAAGATGGACCTGAATATCAAAGTTCTTCAACATTCAAGCCTCCACGAGATGAATTTTGATAAGATTGTATCTTAGTTACTTTACTGTTCATTTAAAACTGTTGGGATATTTTTTCTAAAATATTTTCTAAGTGTTGAGGCATTGTTTTAGTCAAAATATTTTTCGAAGTGTTGAAGCGTATTTTTGAAATAAAAAATATATTTTTTTATTTTTTAGTTGTTCGAGCGACCTGCTAATGTCTTTAAAATGACATATTCTTATCTCGTGAAGCTCGTTTGAGTGACACGTGGCATCGTTTGAGCGACATGATGATCTCGTTCGAGCGAGTTGTCGACTTAAGTTTTTTATATAAAGCGTGTTAAACCACTCCGTTTTTGTTAAGAAGACCTGACGAATTCTTTCGACATAAACTTCTAACAAAAAATTACTTTGTCTTCTTCAATTTAGGGTTCAATCTTTTTGTTTTCAATTCACAAAAATCCCAATCTTTTAATGAATTATTTTGGAACCCAAGATACGATTTTGCAGGAGTTTCTCTATTATGGAGGATAACCTAATGCTAATCTAAGTGCCACTTGAGGGAGGTTCTGAGTTGACTTGACTGCATGTCAAAGGGGGTAGTCGTGGGTGTTCTTAGGCTGACTGGACTGCGTGTCATAGTGGATCTTCTAAGGTTGATTCATTATTGATTTAGGTTGTGGCCTATGAGAGTTTGCTGCGGTAAATTCTTTGCAGATTTCGCTTGTAATCATTGTGAGTGTTATTAGTGAAATAAAAGGTTTTTTCCTTTCGAGATTTTTTCCTGAAATTTGTGAGTTAGCAATTCATGTTTATTTGTGTTGTCAAGTTCCACTACACATAAATGTATGTTTTAGGGCCGAATTAACTTTGTTTAAGAATTGACTCCAATTCAATAAGTCTAAATTGGAAATTTGCGAATTTGATTAAATCAGTATCACAACGCGCATTTTTTTAAATTGGTATCAGAGCTTATTTAAGCGATCACCACTTTTACACCATCCGACTTGGTGCAAAAGCCACCAAGGGAAATAAAAGTAAGTTTGACGAAGTCTAACCAATCGCACATACCCGTACTCTCATAGTCGCAAAATATGCTGCAAGTCTCCCCCATGGCATGGACTAACGAAGACATCGGGCTTCGCACTCCACAAACCAGTTGACCCAATTCTCTAGCGATAAGTCAAAACTGAAGAAAGATCGAATAAAGAAATTAGGCACACCCACCAAGGGATACTCACGAGGGACTACGAGATGGAACCTCTCTATAAGCCACATAAACAACATTACTGGGCTCCCTTTTAGAAAGTCCGAACGACCCTTTTTCCAAACATCAAGACCATTCAGGGTCTCCTCTAGTCTCATCGTCGCATGATTTTGGTGGTAAGACATTCATATCGCTATCAACCGTCAAGTCCCTTGTCACTAGTAAACGCCTCACTGAAATGCCAAAAACAACAATCCGACAAATAAAACATCGTCAAAGTCCCCAGGCGCACTGAATTCATAACCGACTGAAGAGAAATAGTCCCTTCAATAACCAACGATCGATCCTCTGAAGAAGAAAAATGGAGAAACTCTGGCAGAAATGCCCGAAGAGAATGAGAAAAATTGAGCATAAGCTCCCGTGACACTGGGTTGACCCCAATATTATTGAGAATTACTCGTAGGTAGGACATACCTCATCCAGGACAAAACATGGCAATATTATGGCTAATATGTTTATCTAAATAACTCTCGAGATAATCGATACTCATCTAATTATGGCAATATTAACCACAAACTCATTAATATGGATCATTTTTATGTTAGGATTTATAACCTACATTTCTTCGAACAAATTTGAATCACATCCCCAGGATGGTACAACCTTAACATTCAAATCATTCACATCAACGATCATGAGAGAATATGTCATACTCGTCCACCCGTTCGATATCTCCCACGAGGCTCTTACGCTAACCTAGAGTCACCCTAGGTATTAACAACATGATCATCTACGAGCGATCACATCCTCAGTCCGTATAGTTCTTAACATAGTGACATGCTAGCACCTAATGTTCTATCATCTCCTGATATTCAGAATGTTCTCAAGTCACGACCTCGAAATACACGGTAAAATCATACCTAGCTATACCAGTTAACTAGCAAAACATAGTAACCTATAACAAATAAGTAACAATGCAAACTACATGTAACAACGCGGGACCATGTGCACACACAAACTAGTAAGGAACAAGGTGCTTCCAAAGAAAAGGGCATTCATATAACAGGACGCATCATCCACAATCGGCCTACCCCATATCACTACCGTTCCACACCCGAATCAAACTGATTAACATCTTCCCATTACCGGGATCAAGGAAGGCATAAGAAATGCAACAAATTAGGCGACTGCTACACTAAAAGGAAACAATTAAATTTTGACAACGATTCTACCCATAGGTGTGTACATATACAACGTATACTTAAATCTCTAATTCCTACCAATACTTGTCAATCACCTTAGCCTTGCAACATACCCTGGCATAATCACTTATCCTTGACAAGTTCTAACCATGAGTCATCCGTCCATGCCGGACAAACGGAATACAAAACCAAATTTCTTCAGGAAGTAGAAACGATAGGATTCCTTCCTTAGGCCTAATACCACATTCCCATCCTTGATGAGTACAATCAATCGAACTAAATGAGTTTACATTCCTTCAACCCTTATTGCTAGTCACTGACCCATCATACCCAGGCCTTCAAAATTTTAACTTATGATAACTAACCTCAGTTTCTGAGATCACTCTCATCAAGTGAAACACCACACTCACTTGATTTCAAACATTCAACTCATAGACCATTGCTACAAATATCAGCACAGTCTACATGATTCCAAATCACAACCATTCTAATGGAATCTCATATTTTCAATCATCGACCATGCCTAAGGCCAAATAATTTCGCTTACTAGGATCATACCAAACCATACAAGTAGCACATGTGGGTGCTATAATTAAGCCTAACACTTCATTCCGACTGCTATCTCTAACAACCATAACGAACATCACCGTCTTCGAAGTATCCCAGGTGCACCACCTAACATTCTTCAACTTATTTTTAAAATTATCCTCGAAGGTCATATTATGACACATGCCTATAATAAAGGTTGTAGCAATAACTCCAAGGCACCGTTACAAGTCAATATGATCTAATAGTACAATAATGATTAATGGTATACAACCATTTATGTAAAACTTCGACATAACAATGACTCCCAATGATTCACATGTGACAACATCAAAGTCAATTATTTCTCTGAACATCATACACATTTATTTCAATAAACCACAAGTCATACCATGACCTATGCTATACAACCTCGAGTTTTATCACTATGAAATGTACGCCACTACATAAACTCTAATGCAAGAATGAATCCCATAAGTAATACACGGTACCCAAACTAAATTTCACCATTAATAAGGAATGTGTACCACTCTCATTAATCAATTCACTAGATAAACCTTAGTATAGATTTGAAGGTATTTTTTATATAAATTCACATGCCCAACCATGTTTCTAACCCGAATTAAATCTCACTAGACATCCTTTGAACCCTTATGAGTGTTCTATAATTATATTTGAAATTCCATACTATGTAAACATCATACTATGTGTTAACCTACTAATTAACACAACTATATACTTCTGGTAGGACACACGACGTCAAGTATTTCTCACGAGGAGGCCCTCCGTACTAATGCCGCTATCAGTCCTTTTCTAAAATGTCATAACTTAATTACTTAATACTAAGTAACCACGATTGTCTAGGTTCACTCATAGGTTACCCCAATCATTAAGATCATCTAAATCCTCACTATAGTAAAAGCACATGAATCGGGACATACTAAACACAAGCCTATAACCAAGGGACTTGATACGTTCCCACCACGAGACTAACTCTTAATAACACACTACCAAGGTGTGTACTACCGGTGTCACTAAGGATCCTATTCATCAAAGGTTGCATTACTCCTCCATTCAATATTTCGGAGGGTTACCTAATGTTCACTCCCTTTCCACTAGAACTTCTCATTGTCACTTACGTAACCCCTTTCCACAGATGGCCCATACCTCTAATCATGACCCATAAGATACATTCATCGGTTAACCCCCACTAATCCTTTCACCCCCAAGGATAACATCATATCTAACCAAGACTAACTGTACCTATCCCTAATTGTTGCCCAAAAATTTTCATCCTTATCGAATTTACCACCAATCATGATATTTTCCCCAAGGATTGGATTTGTGTAATCACCATATCAAAATTGACCTCTCAAATCTGTCACACCCAAGGATACATACAATTTAAGTCATGACTTCCCTTCACATAATTATGACACCCTAACAGTCAATCTCTACCATTGATTGTACCTAATTTGGTGCCACTTGACATTTTATTCTATCAACACCTCACACTAACAACTACTGTGTCACCACTATAGGCTTTCATGGACACCCTAAATTATTACCATTCTAATAAGAGATGAGGAATCAATTAATAACCATCAATCTAATCGTGCACCACTAGGTATTAATCTAATTTTCCGTGCTAACCCCTTAGACCTTACCGTCGAGGACACAAACTAAACCGTCATCAAACTATCATGAACGACCCAAACCACACCAACGTCGAAAGATCCAATACCGACCTCACCGCATCACACCCTAAAGGAATCTTGAAACTAGAGCTCTGAAACCATTTATAACTTCGGGACCCGGAGTTATGTGTTACCCAAGATTCAACTCGATCCGAAGCGAAAAATTAGGGGTGAAGTGCAATAAAATAACCTAAGTAATGTTGCTAGTCCAATTTTTATTTTAATTTAACGTTTCCCTTATTATCATGCAATTATGACTTCAAGATAAACTACGTGTGGCACCCACGGTGAACACCCCAAAGTCCAAGTAAACAGAGATACTAACGTAAAATAAATAAACTGCACTTACTTGTATAACACCCTCAAAATACGAACTCGCACCCAACTGTGACACCCCGCCTAATAAAATACTGGGTGATCAGTCCTATACCAAATTAAAACAGGAATCCCAGTTGGATCATCCTTAGCATCACTGTCGAAAACTTTTTAAAACTTACTAACCACCTAGTATTCCAAAAACTGGTGCCAATTTTAACTTTTTAATTAATCAAAACAATACATGCATAAATAATTATAAACCATTCACACAACTGAATGAAAGCAACAGAATAAAATAAATAAATAACTTGCCGAATAAACCGTCGGCCACCAAGGTAAAATAATACAATACAACATCCAACACCTGAATAAAATATAACTGAGAACTGTACTGAGAAGTCTGGGCAACAAGCCCTAAATGAAACTGAGCTGAGAAATGATTCCTACTCTAGGAATGAATAAATGATGCGTCTAATCCAAACTCCTGCTAGCATCCACATATGCAGCAGCTCCGTGTCCCTGGAATAGAATATCAATCCTGGCGTCCCTGTGGCTGGACACCTAAAAGGTTTTGAAAATAGTTTTATAGCAAGGGGTTAGAACCCAAAACATTTTGAAAATATTTAGCAAGTGAATTAACTGCAGTAATTTAAAATGCATGAATGTGCTTCATATTAAAGTTAGTGTCGCGCTCCCTTGTGGACATTCTCACCCCTCCACTATTGTGCACACCTAACGGTTATCTTAACCCCACCTAGTTGTACTACCCCATCCAACTAGTCCTGGTATAACCTCCCCTTTGCCATACTACTCTAACCCGAGTAAAATTATTCCTGAAATATAAGTTATCTCACTAATTAACTTATTTAATTCCTTCTTTCTCAAAAGCATATAACCGTAACATAAGTTATATAAATTAAATACATCACGCATTGTATTACCCATATATGATTATCTTAATTAATTTCTCATTAATTAACAACATATAACTGTAACCCAAGTTATATAAAGTAAATACATCACACACTGTATTATCATCTACGTATAATATTCACTACTACATTATACGTACCTTTACCAATAACCACACATATCACACGTGTACTCATCCTTCCGAGTATGTCCTCACCGGATGATTTTCTCTAAAGTGCTATCTCACTAGGTGTGCTCACATAACCTAGTTACCCAAGTTGGATTCGCTCACCAACCGGGTTCAAAACCAAACGAAGTGGAGGCGGTCATATTCCTTCCCTGGAAGTGAGATGCCCCTCATTCCATATAACAGACGCTATGACCTGGGGATATACTCGCCCTACTCCTCGAGCTAGGGGATTCACCCACATCGCGCAACCTCCCATGATAGCACTAGAGTATAACTAAAATAAATATCTAATCATTGATACTTAATAGCACAGACAATATATACACACATATATATATACTATCACTACACCGTATATATATATATATAACATAAACTCCGGCTCCTTCGTGCACTCATAACCTGTAACACCAGCCTATAATGTCCTGAGTCTCTCGCCCGACTCAACTAAATAAGTTTTCTCACTTATTAGATTATAATTATCCCAAGCCTATGGTCCGACTCTAATTTAATTAATTCACACATTAATTAATTTATACCGATCCGAGTTTGTAGTCCGACTCTCTTTTAATTAATCTCATGATAATTATTTTAACACTTTTCCGAGTCTACAATTCAACTCCCATTTAAATTAATTAACCCACCTATTAATTTAAATAGCTTCCCGAGTCTACAGCCCGACTCTAGCTAATTAATTATACATTAATTAATTTAACCCTTGGTATCGCCCAACCATTACCTGGACTCACTCACTTGGCCCATAACTTGACCCTTCCCGAGTTTAAATTCCAACTCCAAATTTACTTATTTTCTCAATAATTAATTAAATACCTTGGTGTCACTTAACCAACATGTCCGGACTCGCTCACGTGGCCCGAAATTAAATATCACCCGAGTCTAGTCCCCGACTCCAAATTAATTAATTTAAATGAGTAGCGTTACCCTACTACTATCCCCGAACTTATTCACCGATTTCGTTATCTTATATTCTCAGAATTTATTCGCCAAAATTCATTTGCAAAGCGTCACATATAATTCCCCCACTACCCTCAATTATACTCCCTTATAATTGTTAAGAATTAACTCCCATAATAAATTTTTTTCTCTTTTAATTATGCTAGGGGAAATTTACAACTGAAATCTTAACCCATAAAAATCTATAAGGCAAACTGCCGAAATAACTGAAGGGTCGATCGATAGATCCCCAACCGTCGATCGATCGATCGAACAGGTGGTCGTCTTCTCCACCGATCTGTTTCTGCCATAGTCGAATTTCCAAGGTCTTATCTCTCTGATTTTCAACCTTAACTCATTATTTTTAACCAATCAATTACTCCCAAAACAAGTCCCAATCATCTACAACTGTTTTAGCATGCTCTATTCATACCATAACTCACTATTTCTAAAAATGGGTTTTCTCCGGTTAATTTCCATCAATTCATCTCAATTTTGTTCATAACTCCTACTGGATTTCACATTCCAATCAGACATTCATTTTCAGAATTATAAAACACAACTAATTCTCACTTTGAATCTCATTCAATTATTCTATTACCCAAAATCCCATTTTTGTACCCATTTATCCCCAGAACGAATTTTAGTATACACATCACTAAAATATGAATTGGATATCACAGTTTAGGAGTAAAAACAGTTAACCACTTGCCTGGAATTTCTCGTAGGGTCTGATCCGTTGTAGTAGCCCCTTGATTTTGCTCCAAAATCCCCAAATTAGCTTTTGATTGTTTTCCCCCAATCTTCCTCTCAAACCCAAGGTTAGAATAATGTTGGCTGCTCCTTTTCCTTTTCTTAGGTTTAGGTTTAAAAACACAAATCCCGTTTTTAGCCTAATGGGCTAAATTAAAATAGCCCAAATCACCCCGTGCGGGCCCGGCTATGCCCAAAAATATCCCGAGACCCAATCGCTACCCCCGGGTACTCTTTTCTGACTATCTCGACCCATCCGGACTCAACCGCGCACTCAGAATCGCCATCCGAATTAATTTATAAAAATCCTTACCTCACCCCCAATTTAGTCTATATCGACTCCCGGCTAAGATAATTGCATACCCCGTCATTACTACCCGAAATGACGCAATTAGATTATTACTATTCACTTAGTAAATAAATTTACCTAAATATTGACCATTCACTCCCCGATTAATATTTAAACATATATTGCCATAATTAGTTCAATTAAAATTACAACCCATAAGTAATTTAAAATTCTCTAATTAATTAAATAATAAATGCACAAAATACGGGGTGTTACACCAACCTGCCATAACAAAGTGAGGGTGTGAGCCTCTGCCCAATGGGAACATACAAAGCAGTATATAAACAAATGGTAGAAAGGAATATCATGCAAAAATATATATGTCTCTACATATACCTTTGAAAATACATATTCAATGCATTAACCGTTTTACATTCGAAAATCATACTTGCCCAGATTAATCTACCTTAATCTTAAAAAAAACTTTCTTTATTCAAACTTAGAATCTTTCATGCTATTTGACACACCCGGTTCAACATTTGAAGCCATTATACTTTGTTTATCCAATTGCGTTCCTTTACCGGAATTACCCCTTTATACTCATTTAATGCACTTTGGTATTTTCATTGAAAATCTCCATTTCGACAAATGCGTTAACCGTGTTGGAAAGATACTTGTTTCCATTTGAAAACCTTTCGATACATGCTTATGCAAATTATGGGTTGAAAAACATAGGTTACTTAACCACCCATTTGCCCACTTTACTTTACTCCTTTTTATTACCTTAGCTTATGGACATTAATCGATTTACGCATTGACTTATCCATTTCACCTTTATCGGAACATTTATTACATTAATTCAAGTTAGGTTGTATTAAAACATTTTACAACACAACCCATTCCGTGACATGTTCCTTATACATGTTATTTTTTTTCGGAATCTTCTAAATAACCGCAAACTTACACGGGCTCCACACCGATGGCTATGCGCACCATATGCTCTGGCCAGTGATTTAGGGATTTTCACCCAAGGGCTCCGGGCCTTTCTTGATTTATCCCGGTGTCATACGAGTACCTTTAATGTGTTTTAACATTTTACAAATGTCCACATTATTTCCTTTCCTTTTTACCCGACCGAAGCCAAAACCCAGGAATTTACCGCCCCAATTTGTGTTACACTTGAAAATTTACCATTTGCGTCCTTTATACTTTAATCTTATTTTAATTCCAAAAATCATATTCTTTTAGGAGTACTTGGTGTAACACCCATTTCCAACATTTTTATTTCATAAAAACGTTCCACTTTAAGTAAAATGATCATTTTACCCATTTGATTCCAAATCACAATTTTACACCTTTAATCCTTTTATAGTCCCACAAGTGTTAATATTTCACATTAATAGTAAGTTACACTCATTAACCATTCCATATTTGCCCATTAACACTTAACTAACACTTTTTACCAACATTCTTATTTCTTTACTTCTTTATTCAAGAAATACATATTTGCTTAAGACTACTTTTATAAGAAAATACCATTTCTTTATTTAACATGTAGTCTTTTAACTTCATATCTATTATGTCATTTAGTCCCAACCAAGCCTACTTTAAAGACGAAATCTCCAACTTCTATCATTTCATGTTTAACCTAATAAAGTCTTCTTTAAACTTATTCACATATTTATTGTCAAATTATTACAAGTTTATATGTATAGAAAGTGGACTTTACATACTGAAATTCTACTAAATGGATTAAACATGCATTTCACGAAATAAAGACATTTCATCAGTTTCTTTAAACTTGAAAAATGCTCCCTTTTATTAATGAAGTCTCCATTTGCAAGAAACCTAAAAATATTTATTTCATAAATATTTTAACGACTTTAACATCATTTAACATTTTATTTCCTAAAATGTTAATTATTTCTTTCTCATTAGAAATACACCAAGAGTGAAATTCTTACATTTTTAATTCCATAAAAATGTATATTATTTCTTTTTCATTAGAAATATCCTAAATGGAATCTCTTACGTTTTTATTCCGTAAAAATATCCAATTTCAGTTTTATTAGTAAACACGCTAGGATAACATTATTTTACATTTTTTTTTATTCCATAAGATGTCTATTTTCAAATTTATTAGACAATTTACACCAACACTATTTTCTTACATTTTTATTCCATAAAAAGGTATATCATCAAATTTATTAGCAAACACACTAACATAATATTATCTTACATTTTTATTCCATAAAAATCTCTATTTCGAATATATTAGAAACCCAATATTATTTCATGATAATACAACTTTTAATATTCAAATATATTAAGAATACAATATACATAAAGAATCCTAAATATAGAGAGTAGATTATCCCACCTAAATAGTCTGTAAAGATAGTGGTGATGATGAAGATGGGTGACTTCTCGACCTTAAAAAGTGGCCCTAATGGGAGTCACAAAAGCTCCACAAAATAGTCCTCCATGGAAGCTCTAAAGTACTCCAAAAATCCCAATCCTTTTCAAATACCTCCAATAACACACTCATCTTCTTCTAATAATATCCCCCTTCAAATATACATCAAAACCCCTTACTAACAGCTACTATGCATTTATATATCGTGGCTCTATCTCTAAAAGTTGGGAAAATGGGCATTTCTCTGGGTTGAGTGTAGGTGTTGCATTAAATAAATCAATTGGGTTACGGGGACTTTGTATGAAGTGCTTGTCGCTATTTGAAAGAGACGGAGCAAATATCAATAATAATATGTAGGTTTACTATCCCAAAGTCCTTATCTTCTTTAACAATAACGTCTAAAATTATCTACATAAGATACCCCATCTATTCATCCGATTTGATGAGGTTTCTTAGTTGACACATAATTTTTATCAACAGTCTGAAAGGTGATTACCTAACTAGAAGATTAACTTCGTAGTTTTGTTTTCCCATGTTTCTCTCCTTCAAAGACAAAACAAAAGTCCCTTTAAACCATAAGTTATATTGCCGTCGAAATGGTCAGTCCCAACACTGATCAGAAATGATCCTGGGCGAATGAGAAGCTGACATGCATGGAAGTCTGACTGCCCTCAAAGTCGTTCAAATGACTGGCATTGTCATTTGAATGACAAAATAATGTCATTCGAAAGACATGAGCGTCGTTTGAACGATCGTCTAGGATGACGCCAACTTCCACCAAGTCCAATCTTTCTTTATTTAATATCCCATCTTCTCACTTTACCCCAACCCAATTTCCAATTTTTTACAAGAGACCCTATAATTATTAACCAAATGAATGTTATAATTGCATAATTATTTTTTTATTTAATTCGATTTGTCACCCATGGATCCTTATAATCATGATTAGTTCTTCCACGTGTAAAATTTACATATCATTTTATTAAATTATCGGGGCCAGATATTATAAACTTTCCTCCTTCGGGAAATTCATCCTCAAAATTATTGGTTTATCATAATTTATAATCCAGTTACCAATGATCAGCTTTCAAACCTAGGTGTCCTCAACATTTGGATCTAAACTCAGTGACTTCAATTTCATCAACAATATTTGCTATTTTAATCACGATAACTTCAAGGCCTTATTTTAAAATCTCAAGCACGGCTAACATGTTTATCTAAACAATTCTCGAGATAATCGATACTCATCGAATTATGGCAATATTAAAAATGAATTCATTAATATGAATCATTTCTATGTTTGGATTCACAACCTACATTTCTCCAACAAATTTGAATCACGCCCAGCCTAGGCTGGTACAACCTTAACATTCTAATCATTCACATCAACGATCATGAGATAATCTGTCACTTTCGCCCACCCATTAGATATCTCCCTTGAGTCTATTACACTAACCTAGAGTCACCCTAGGTATTAACAACACGATCATCTACGAGTGATCACATCCACACTTCGCATAGTTCTTAATAGAGTTCCATGCAAGCACCTAATGTTATATTAACTCCTGATATTCAGAATGTTCTCAAGTCACGACCCCAGAACACACGGTCAATTTGTAATTAGCTATATCAGTTAACTAACGAAACACGTTGACCTATAACAAATAAGTAATAATGAAAACTACATGCAATAACGCGGGGCCATGCGTACACGTAAACTAGTGAGTAATAAGTTGCTTCCGAAGAAAAGTGCACTCATCTACCATGACGCAACATCCAAAATCGTCCTAGCTCGCATCACTACTCAGCTTATAAAGTGCCACACCTGAATAACACTGATTAACAACTTCCCATTACTGCTATCAAAGAGTACACGAGAAATGTGACAAATTAAGAAACTTCCCCACCAAAAGGAAACAATCGAATTTTGATAATGATACGACCCACATGTGTGCGAATTCATAACGTATACTTTAAATCTCTAACTTTTATCGATACTTGTTAATCACCTTAGCCTTGCAGCATATCTTGGCCTCTTATCCTTGACAAGTTCTAACCACGTGTCATCCGTCCATCCCGGACAGAAGGAATATAAAACCAAATTTCTTCAGGAAGTTGAAATGCTGGGCTTCCCTCCTTAGGACTAATGCAACATTCCCATCATTGATGAGTATAACCAACCGAACCAAATAAATAGTCAAGGACCCATCATACCTAGGACTTCAAAATTTTAACTCGTGATAACTAACCTTAGTTTTGGAGACCACTCTCATAAAGTGAAACACCACACTCACCTGATTTCAAACATTCAACTCATAGACCATTGCTACAAATCTTAGCACAGTCTACATGATTCCAAATCATAATCATTCTAATGGCATATCATACTTTCAAGCAGAGACCATGCCTAAGGCCAAATGATTTCGCTCACTAGGATCATACCAAACCATACAGGTAGCACATGTGGGTGCTGTAATTATGCCTAAAACTTCGTTCAGAGTGCTATCTCTAAAAACCATAACAAACATCATCGTGTTCTAAGTCTCCCATGTGCCCCACCTAGCATTGTTCAACCTATTTTCAAAATTATCCTCGAAGGTCATATCGTAACCCATGCCTATAACAAAAGTCATACCACTAACTCCAAGGCACCATTACAAGTCAACATGATCTAACCGTATAATAATCATTAATGGTCTACCATTACTTATGTAAACTTCGACATAACAATGACTCCTAATGCCTCACAGGTGACAACCTCAAAGTCAATTATTTCTCTAAACAGCATACACGTTTATTTCAAGAAACCACAAGTTATACACTGACCTATGCTACACAACCTCGAGTTTTATCACTATGAAATGTACACCACTACATAAACGCTAATGCAAGAATGAATCCAAACTGTAGTATACGGTACCCAACCTCAATTTCACTATTACTATAGAAATTGTACCACTCGCATTAATCAATTCTCTTGATAAACCTTAGTATACATTTTAAGGAATTTTTTATATCAATTCACATGGCCAACCATGTTCCTAACCCGAATTCAATCTCACCAGACCGCATCCTTTGAATCCCTATGAGTGTTTCATCACTATATTTGAAAATCCATACTATGTAAACATCATACTATGTGTTAACCT
This sequence comes from Sambucus nigra, assembly GCA_949130495.1. Classification (NCBI taxonomy): domain Eukaryota; kingdom Viridiplantae; phylum Streptophyta; class Magnoliopsida; order Dipsacales; family Adoxaceae; genus Sambucus; species Sambucus nigra. Next base: position 595,537,896 of record OX422209.1, read on the forward strand.
ACTAATTAACACAACTATATATCTTCTAGTAGGACACACGACGTATAGTCTTGCTCACGAGGAGGCCCACCGTACTGACGCCACAAGCAGTCCTTTTCTAAAACATCACTACTTAATTACTTAATACTAAGTAACCACGATCGTTTAGGTTGACTCCTAGGTTACCCCAATTATTAATATCATCTAAATCCTCACTATAGTCAAGGCACATGAATCGGGACATACTAAACTCAAGCCTATAACCAAGGGACCTGATACGTTCCCACCACGTGACTAACGCTTAATAACACATTACCTAGGTGTATACTACCGGTGTCACTAAGGATCCTATTCATCAAAGTTTGCATTACTCCTCCAATCACTACTCTGAAGGGTTACCAGGTTTCACTCCCTTGCCACTGAAACTCCTAGTTATCACTTACGTGTTGCCACAGATGGCCCTTACTTCTAATCATGGCCCATAAGATACATTCATCGGCTAACCCCCACTAAGGATCTCACCCCCAAGGATAACATCTTATCTAACCAAGACTGACTGTACTTATCCATAAGTGTTTCCCATAAATTTTCATACTTATCGAATTTACCACCAATCACGTTATTTTCCCCAAGGATCGGATTTGCCTAATCATCACATCGGTGTTGACATCTCACATGTTTCACACCCAATGCTACATACAATTTAAGTCACGACTTCCTTTCACATAATTATGACACCCTAACAGTCAATCTTTACTGTTGATTGTACATAATTTGGTACCACTTGCCAAATGGGCGACATTTTATTCTATCAACACCTCACACTAACAACTACGATGTCACCACTATAGGCTTGCATGGACACCCATAAATTACTACCATTATAATAAGAAATACGAAAGAGATTAATAACCATCAATATAATTGTGTGCCACTAGGCATTTATCTAATTTGTCATGCTTACTTCTTAGACCTTACCGTCAAGGACACGAACTAAACCGTTATCAAAGTAGCATGATCGACCCGAACCACACCAACGTCGAAAGATCCAATACCGACCTCACCACATCACATCCGAAAGGAATCTAAGTAATGTTGCTATTCCAATTTTTTTCTTTAATTTAATGTTTCCCTTGTTAGCTTACGATCCCAATTTCAAGATAGACTACGTGTGGGACCCACGGGGAGCACCCCAAAGTCTAAGCAAACAGAGAAGCTAACGTAAAATAAATAAAGTACACTTACTTATATAACACCCTCAGAATATGTACCCGCACCCAACTTGCCGTAACAAAGCGAGGGTGTGAGCCTATGCCCAGTGGGAACATACAAAGAGATTTAGAAATGAATGGAAAAAATGAATATTCACACGCTACAATACATGCGTTCGAAAATATATATGTCTCTACACATAAATATACCTTTGAAAGATTCAATGCATTAAATGTTTTACTTTCAAAAACCATGCTTTTCCAGATTACTCTACCTTAATCTTAAATGCTTTCTTTATTAAAACTTAACATCTTTCACGCCATTTGACACACCCTATTCAATATTTGCAAACCTTATACTTGATTTATTCAATTACGCTCCTTTATTGGAATGACCCCTTTATACTCATTAAATGGACTTTTGTATATTCATTGAAAACCGCCATTTCAACACACGCATTTATTATGTTAGAAATATACTTGTTTCCATCTGAAAACCTTTCAATACATGCTTATGCAAATTATGGGTTTAACAACTTAGGTTACTTAACCAACCATTTTCCCACTTTACTTTACTCTTTTTTATTACATTAGCTTATGGACCTCAATAGATTTATGAGTTGACTTGTCCATTTCACCTTTACCGAAAAATTTATTACATTCATTCAAGTTAGGTTGTATTAACATATTTTAGCACACAACCCATTTCTTGATGTTGATGTAAAAAATTAGATTATATCTAATTATTTAATCACAGATAAATAAAATGAGATAAAGAAATTTTAAAGTGGTTCAGCCTTATAAGAATGACCTACGTCCACTGTTTCTGTTATTACTGACTGTATGGGAATTCTCGATTACAAGTTTTCTCAAGAAATTCTGATCCCCTTACAATGAGGGTAATACAATGTATTTATAGCCCTAAGGCTGTAATGTGAAATGGTAATACATTCAATGCCCCTTAAGCGTATGCATCTGTATGATAATAATAAGCATTTAATGCGCAGTCAATCTGTTGGTTATCCGGCTATTAATGCTTTGTCCGAGGTGCATCTCGGACCGCCTAAGTTCCTCGGTACTCAAAAGTTCCTCGGAGAGTTCTTGTAGGTCGTAGTGTCTGAGTTGATCGGGAAAGCAGAGTTCCTCATTGAAGTATGGTTCCTCGGAGTCAAGGTGTTATTCGTAAGTGTTTGTCGTTGCCACGTAGATTGCCACGTGTCTTCACCCAATTGAGCCATGTCAACAGACTAAATTTGGTATCAACAGAAGCCCCCAATGTTTCATAGTTCGAAATTTGAGGAGTGTGGAACATTCTTTCTCGAAATATGGCGGTTTTAAATGGTCATCCTGAAATTTAGGAGTATTTTCTTTTGTATTTATTTCTCCTTCCAAATTCGTAGAATCGGTCTTTTTTAGATTTTTCTAACCGCTTCGATTCCCGCGCCGTTTTTATCTTTTTAGCCGCCGGTAACGTAACCGTCTCTTTTTGTAATCATTACTTTTACCCTTTCCCAAGGCAAAGTATTTAAACATTGCAGAAAATCCCATCGTCTTCTACTTTTTCAAATTTGTCTCTTTGAGTTTTCCATCATCTCTCTCTCCTGTGCGTTCATCTCTTTCATCATTTTTTGTGAACAGACTCATCCCTTTCCTATAAGATTTTTTTCTTTCTCTTTGATGTCCTTCTTTCATCATGGTTTATCCTGTAGAATCGATTGATAAGTTTTGCTCTGATTTCTCTATTCCCTCATGGGTTATTTTGGAAGAGCTTTCTGAGCCTTCAGACTATTTTCTTTTGGCTGAGGGACATTGGTTCCCCAGTCTTTTCATTGCTGAGTGTGGCTTTTCTTTTTCCCCAAACCCTCTATGTCTGGAATTCTGTCAATACTTTGACGTAGTTCCTGCAAGAATATCCCCCAATACGTGGAGAATAGTTAATGGTGTTTATAGATTAAATCAAATTCATGGAACTCGTATAGGAATTCCTGAAATTATGTTTTGTTATAGATGGGTTGTGGGCGATAATACTTTTTATTTAAAAACTAGGTTTTTAAATAGAGCTTTAGTGGTCAATCTCCCATATGCCAATAGGGACTACTTTGAGCACGGGGTTGTTATGAAAAATTGGCAACACCCTCCATTAACTGGAGATGATGTTTACCAGGGTCCCAGATGTCCTCCCTATGGCAATGGGATAGGTTGTTTTTATTTTATTTTCAAAATTATGCTTCCTTTGTGTTTGATAAAATGTGCCACTGATATTTTAATTTTAATTTATTTGCAGTTGATAGCAAAAGAAAATCTCCAAAAGAGGCATACGTTAATATAAGGCATTTAAAATTTATCTGGAGTTTGCATTAGACTGTTGCTGATGAGCATATTAGGTCAGCTTCATATTTGTTGCAGTACAAGAGTTACACCTCCTCTTTTACTGCTTGTCCGGTGATAAGCGATGCAGAACCAATACTAGCCTCTACAAGTTCTTCACCTGAGTCACATATTCCTTTAGGTGAAAGGATGAAGAACAGAAGACCTCCTACTCTTTTTGAGAAATCTGCCTCTGGTGCTGGAGAGGTAAAGAGAAGTAAGCTTGATGTCCCAGGAGAGGGAACAAAGAAAATTGATGCACCTCCTTCAGGTGCTCCTGTGAAGGTTGTCGAGAAGCCCCCAGCGGCCCCGAGCAAAGCTACTGCTCCAAGTGAGGTGATTATCATTTCTCCGACTAAGACTACATCGTTAGTCGAGAAAGTTGATGCTCCTCCGAGGAGGCTGACGAAAAGCTACTCTATTAATTTGGCTGAATCCTTCTCTCAGCCCCCGACTAATGGTGTTCCCACTTTTATTCCCCCCGAGCTCTGCTATGATCTCGGTGAAGACTTGGATCATTCCTGAGATCCAGGGTATTGAAGAAAACCTTTCTCGGGACACGGTTACCACATTAGCAGCTCGTCATATTGCTTCTGTAAGTCCTATAGTCTTAAATTTTCATTCTTTCCTTTTTGTATCTGTGCACTGACTTGCTTTAGTTTTCTTTTCATAGTTGGTGAGCTGTTTTAATACAATTTTGAAGAAAGATGAAGCTATTAAAGCTTCAAGCTCCTCGTCTGGTGTAGAAGAAGCTTTGGTAGGCCTGGCGCAGTCTTTGAAAGATTCTCGTAAGAAATATGATGATGATAAGGCAATTTGGGAGAAAAAGCTTACTTCGACTGAGCAGAAGAAGGCTCAGGTTATTGAGATCTCCAAGGGGTTGGAGAAAAAATGAATGATTTGGAGAAGAAGAATAAATAGCTCGAAGGGAAACTCAAAAATGATGGGGAGCTTGAAAATAAGCTCAAGGCTGCTGAGGAGGAGTTGGGTCAACTTCTTGAAGTAAGTCGTCAGAAGGAGGAAGTTAAGAATAAACTGAAGGCTGCTGACAATCTTCTTTCCGAGAAGATTTCCTTGGAGAATACAAAAAGGAAATTGGCTGTCAAAAAATCCTTCAGCGCCGGCTGGGATAAAGGGTGGAATAAAGGTTTGGCTGCCATGATGTTGCAAGTAGAATATGGCAGCCTCAAATACTTTAGAGATGGATGGGTCGCTGCTCTGCAAGAGATGAAAGTTGATGAGAATTCTAAACTATTTCAGCGACACATCCCGGGCCCCCCTCCAACTCTTGAAGACGAAGAAGAGGACGAAGCTGCCTCTGAGGAATCTTCCATGGTGATGGGAGATCAAATTTCTCATTCCCTAGCTATCCAACCCACTGGCAAGGAACTTCAACTACCTGCTACTTCATCCGAGCAACCTCCAACACTTCCCGAGAAACTCTCTGTTCCATCCGAGCAACCTACCCCCTCGTCCCAGCCTCCAGAGAAAGTTTTGGGAGACAAGGAAAATGTGCTATTTTATTTTTCTTTGTCAAATGTAACTTCTGAACTTTGTACTTCTCCTCTGTGATGTAATAAAATTTGAACTTTTGCTTATGCATACAGTTGATTCTCTTCTTCATGCTCTGTTTGTACTCTTATTGATTATTTCTTTTTATTCCTCTACTAGTTTCTGGCCAGGATGAAATTATTGTCTGCTCATGATACAAAGTTGTTAAGGCAATGCAATGAATATTTTAAAGCCGGTCATACAGACATGAGTGCAACTCAAATCACTGACATCCTTGGTCAAGGTGCTTCAGAGCAAGCAATTGAAGCCTATCAGTATTTGAAGTGCCTACTCGACCGTACAGTGGCTAACAACGTAGCATACTATGATATGATTGAGGATCTCCAAGGCAATCTTGAAGAACTTCAGTAACAATATAAGGAATCTAATGCTCTTTTGCACGACGGGTACGAGAAGAAGTATCAGCAAATCTGTGTCGATAAGGGATACAATAAACGGCTTACTGCTTACGATGTGAGGGAGAGAACTTTGAAGGCTGAGGTCGAAGAGCACAGACAGATAGCTGAGTTATTAGAGCAAGAAAATAATAACCTGCAAAGAGAGGTGTCTCAGTTGAAGTCTACAGCTTCCACCTCAAATGCTTTGATCCCAGTGACAGACGAGGGATTCTCTTTCTTGGAGGTCGAAAACGCCAACCTGAGGGATGAGTTAGAAACCTTGAGGAGAGCTGGCCCTTCTACATCTACATGAGGACGAGCAAGAGATCCTCGGGGACGAGCAAGAGCTGCTCGGATTACTGTCGAGGAACAGAGGACTCAATCTGCTCTGGATAACCAGGCCTTCCAACTTATGGCAAAGAACTAGGCATTGGCTGAGATGTCTAAGAAGATCAGGGGTTTGGACGAGTAGCTTTCTGCGCAGAAATCTGTCTTGGAGAATAAATAACTCTTTATAAAAAATCTCCACGAACAACTGGAAAGATTGACATATCAATTCCACAAGCAGCCCAGAGAATTTTGGATGGCTGGCTACAACGAGGCTCTCTACCATTTGGATGATCGTATCCAAAATGCAAATAATTCGGGTTACAAACAGGGATGGTTGAATGCCTTAGGTGTGCTGCAACTGAAACAGGGTCATTACCCGTGGGATTATCATAATCCTGGGCTACTCGACCTACCAGTGCCACCATTCAAGCTTGATATGAGTTGGATCCCTGCTCGGGCCATCCCTCGGTGTCTGATTTCCAAATACCTCGGCGATTACAATCTCCATTCCAATGTTGAGATATCTCATCCCGAGCACCTACTTGATCGACCATCTGTGATGAATATTAGGATGCTTAAAGATCTTAACTTCATAAATTCTCCTCATGCTTTAAATGATCCACCTGCCGGCGAGGAACCTGTTTCAAAAGCAGAGGGGAAGAAACCAATAGAATAGGAATCTTGATGTAATAAATTTGTATTTCATTCTTGATGTATTTTGTTCTACATTTAATGAAATAATTTTATTTACAAATCTTGATTGCCATTGTCTTGTAATTATAAAACACTTTACATCTGTGCATGTATATCTATTAAAAAGATAACAATATTGTGTTATTTGTCGATCAACTGGAGTTTGTTAAAACTTATTGTCGACTATCTTGAATTTGTGGTAATCATTTGATGACTAAACAAAATTGATGATACTTTGTTTCTCGACCAACTTTGTAGTAATTTAAAAAGTCACGAGTATCAAAAATTTTGCTCGATCACTTTCTCGTACTCATAAAATGTTTCCGACCAACCAATGTCGGTAAATTTTTCTTCTCGACCAACTACAGTTAGTGGGTTTTTCTTACCAACCAATCTTTGGCACTTTTTGGAATAGTTTTTCTTCCTAACCAACCTTAGTTGGCATTTTTAGGAATAGATTTACTTCCCGACCAACCTTAGTTGGCGTTTTCGGGAATAGATTTACTTCCTAACCAACCAAATTGGCATTTTTAGGAATAGATTTACTTCCCGACCAACCTTAGTTGACGTTTTTGGGAATAGATTTACTTCCTAAACAACCAAGTTGGAATTTTTAGGAATAGATTTACTTCCTAACCAACCAAGTTGGCATTTTTAGGAACATATTTGCTTCCCGACCAACCTTAGTTGGCATTTTCGGGAATAGATTTACTTCCTAACCAACCAAGTTGGCATTTTTAGGAATAGATTTACTTCCCGACCAACCTTAGTTAGCGTTTTTCGAGAATAGATTTACTTCCTAACCAACCAAGTTGGAATTTTCAGGAATAGATTTGCTTCCCGACCAACCTTAGTTGGCATTTTTCGGGAATAGATTTGCTTCCTAACCAACCAATTTGACATTTTTAGGAATAGATTTGAGTAGTTAGAGTTTTGCTGAGTAGTGTGTAGCACTAGTATTCCGCAAAAAATTCCAATAAAAGGAAATAACTGGGCAGAACATTGTTACTTTATTCATACTGATGAAACTGCATTACATGAGAGTTTACATTACTGATAATATTTGCGCAGGTGTTCTACATTCCATGCATTCTTAAACTCCCCCCCTCTAAAGTTTCTATTTTGTATGTCCCTGGTCGAACAACTTCCTTAACTCGGTAGGGTCCATGCCAGTTTGCTTCCAGTTTGTTGTGCTTTTGAATCACCTTCTTTAGCACATAGTCCCCTTCCTTCAAGTTTCACTTCTTCACTCTCTTGTTGTAGAACAAAGCTGTTCGTTGCTGGTAAGAAGCATTTCTAATGGTAGCTTCTTCCCTAACCTCCTCGAGAATGTCCAAGTCTAACCTTCTCATTAAATCGCTGACAGGGGAATTGAAATTCAGTATTCTGTGTGTTGGGAGACCCAATTCGGCGGGTATAACAGCTTCACTTCCAAATGCTAGCATATATGGAGGTTCCCCTGTTGCTTCTTGGGGAGTAGTTCGATAATCCCATAGCACTGATTGTAGCTCGTTGATCCAGTTTGCTTTCGCGTTATTCAGTCTTTTTTTCAAACCATTTAGCAGCGTTCTGTTTGTCACTTCAGTTTGTCCATTGCTTTGAGGATGGCCTGGTGCTGAGTGGATCTTCAAGATATTTGAATGATGACAATAGGCATCAAACTCCTCGTTGTCAAATTGTGTTCCATGGTCTGTGATGAAGGCATGAGGAAGACCATATCGATAAATGATGTTCTTCCAAATAAATTGGTACACCTTGTCGTACGTCATATCAATGAGAGGCTCAGCCTCAACCCATTTAGTAAAATAATCCACAGCGACCATGAGATACTTAAATCTTCCCCTGGTCGTCGTCAGTGGCCCGACCAAATCTATTCCCCATATGGCAAATGGCCAAGGGGAAGTATTGGGTGTCAATAATGCTTGGGGAGTTCTTCGGATGAGGGAGAAGCGCTGACACTTGTCACATTTTTTGGCATAGGCTATACAATCAGCTCTCATCGTCGGCCAGTAGTATCCTTGAGTCATCATTCTTTGCAAAAGTTTCTGACCTGCTACATGGGCTCCACAGGACCCTTCATGGACCTCTTCAATCAAATCTTTCACCTCGGTGGGATGCACACATCTTTGCAAACCTACTATAATTCCTCGTCTTTACAGAATACCATTAGTCAGTACATAACGAGTAACCTTAAACTTCAGTTTCTTGGCTGCAAGTTTGTTAGTTGGTAATTCCCCTTTCTCAATATATGCCCTGATGGGATCCATCCACGATGACCCTAAATCGAGGGTATTAAAGTTTATCATCAGATCTTCATTTATACTCCGACCAGCTAAAACTTTAATTGGGATTATTCTTCGTAGCTCAGTACGAGTAGCTGATGCTAATCGAGCTAAGGCATCTGCTCTTGCATTCTCCATTCTTGGTATTCTGACCAGCTGAATAGCAACAAATTTCGACACCAATTCCTTTGCCTTTGCATGATATCTGATCATTAATTCTCCTTTGGCTGCATATACTCCCATCATTTGATTTATGACCAATTGCGAGTCACTGAAAATAATAACTTGTTCTGCCCCCATGGTTTTTGCCAAACTAAGACCTGCAATCATGGCTTCATATTCAGCCTCATTATTCAAAGCTTTGAATTGGAAACGTAGGGCGTATTCCATGTCGACCTCGTTCGAACTATTCAAAACTATCCCTATGCCACATCCTGTAGTGCAGGATGAACCATCCACATACAGACTCCATATAGGTAACTCGTCTTCAAATTTTTGATCTGACAGAGTTCCTCGGTGGAAAATTTATTGCTTCCTTTCACCATCTCCTGATATTTCTTGCTATTCGTCGATCATCTTTTCTTGCCCTTTTACCAACCTAAGCTGGTCTGGGCTTGAATTTGATGACTTTGTAACATCTACTTGCCCTTTTACCAAGCTAAGTTGGTCTGGGCTTGCATTTGATGATCCTGTAACATCCACAGGTTGATCAGTGAGTAACTTTTGCTCCTCGGGGGTATTAGGATAGGTGAACTCTGCTATAAAATCTACTATCGCTTGTCCTTTTAGCGATGATCTGGGTTCATAAACTATATCATATTCACCAAGTTCTATTGCCCAGCACATCAATTTTCCTAATTTTTCTGGTTTATGAAGGGCTTGCCTCAATGTCATATCAGTATATACTACTATAGTATAAGCTTGGAAGTATGGATTCATTCTTCTACTTGCCTCGATCAATGCTAGTGCTAATTTTTCCAGCCTTGGATATCTGATCTCTGCTCCTCGGAAGGCCTTACTTGTGTAGTAGATTGGTTTTTTTACTCCATTCTCCATTCTTATCAATGCCGAACTAACTGCATTCTCGGACACTGCCAGATACAAGTATAGTTTTTCTCCCATCACTGGCCTGGATAATAGTGGAGGTGCTCCCAAATATTTCTTCAAGACTTGGAAAGCCTTCTCACATTCATCATTCCACTCAAAAGTCTTTCGGAGTGTCTTGAATAATGGGAGACATCGATCAGTTGCTCACGATATAAATCTGTTGAGTGCTGCTACTCGTCCTGTAAGACTTTGCACTTCTTTCTTCGTCATTGGGGATCGCAGCCCTAACAGAGGTTTGATCTTTTCAGGGTTAGATTCAATGCCTCGCTGATTGATAATATACCCGAGAAATATGCCTTCTCGTACTCCAAATATGCACTTCATCGGGTTCATCTTCATTTGATATTTATCTAGTTGATCAAAGGTCTGGCCTAAGTCAACTAGATGATCAGAAACTTTCTTGCTCTTCGTTAGTATATCGTCAACATAGACTTCCATATTGCAACTGATTTGTTCTGCAAACACTTTGTTCATCAGCCGCTGATATGTTGCACCTGTATTTTTCAAACCAAAAGGCATAACATTATAACAATAAGTTCCCCTAGGGGTAATGAAAGAAGTACTCTCCCTGTCTTTAGGTTTCATTTTAATCTGATTGTAACTAGAATAAGCATCCATGAAGTTCAGCAGCTCGTGTCTCGAGGTAGCATCCACCAGTTGATCAATTCGGGGAAGTGGAAAGTGATCCTTTGGGCATGCTTTGTTGAGGTCGGTGAAGTCTACACACATCCTCCATTTGTTGTTCTTCTTTTTCACCATCACCACATTTGCTAACAAGTCTGGATATTTAACATCTTTAATAAAGCAAGCTTTCTGAAGCTTCTCGACTTCCTCCTGTATAGCTTGATTCTTCTCGGGACTGAATACTCTTCTTCTCTGCTTCACAGGCTTCATCTCCTTATTCACATTGAACTCGTGACATAAGAAATTTGGATCTATCCTGGGCATGTCCTCATGACTCCACGCAAAAGTTTGCTTTCTGCTTCTTAAGAAAGTTATCAATTTCTGCTTTAGTGAGGCTTCCAACGACGAACCTACTTGAGTAGTTCGTTCAGGGTGCTCGTCGTCCAGAATGATGTTTTCAGTAGCTTCCACCACTTGACCCTTCATGAGTTGCGACTCATCACTAGGATCCAATGTTTCAATTTCTGCACCTCATCCACTTGATAGGTGGTGGTCTTTTTCCTTGATTCCTCCATTTCCTCTTGCTCGGCGAATGAATAATAGCATTCCCGAGCTACTTTCTGATCACCTTTTACAACTCCTACTCCAAAGTTCGTTGGAAATTTCAGGCATTGATGTACCGTAGATGGTACAACTTCAAAATTCTTCAATCCTACTCTTCCCATGATGATATTGTATGCTGATTGAACATTCTTATCCATCACGAAGAAGCGTATTCTTTCTGTTCGACAAACAGGCCATGTACCAATGAATATATCCAACTTGATCGTCCCAAGTTGAAAAACTTTCTCACCAGAAAAACCCAGGAGGGATCTGTGATAAGGCTCCAGTTGAGATAGTTTTAGATTTAAACTGTTGAAGCACGAGTAGAACATGATGTCTGTCGAGCTACCATTATCTACCAGTACTCTTGAAATCATCACTTCCTTCATCCTCATTTTGATCACCAATGGGTCATCATGAGGATATAGAACACCTGCGATGTCGTTCTTTGAGAAACTAATGACCAATTTCTCTTTGTTTACCTTTCTCGGGCGATCCTCCTCAGCTAGATTTATTCATTGAATGTATGAGCGAGCTTGAGCCTCACAATGGTAAGCTTTTCTCTCTGCAGCAAGGTCTCCTCCTTTTGCATCTCCACCTGTAATAACATTACAGTCAAATGACCCAAAGCATATTGAAAATACCTCACGTTTTCGCTGCCTTGGTCTCTTGGGAAGATCGGGGTCGTCTTCTGGATCAACTTCATGGTATCTTTTCTTGTTCTCCTCTGCTCGACGAGGAGATCTAGACCTCTATCTTGTTCGGTTGTTGTTTCTTCTATCATTCCTCGGATCAACATATTTTTCCAGTTTTCCTCGTCTGATGAGTGTTTCAATCTCATTCTGAAGAGCTATGTAATTTTTGGTCATATAGCCATGATCTTTGTGAAACTCGTAATATTTTGCCTTATTTCTCTTGTCAGGGTCTGCCTTCATTTTCTCTAGCCAGTTTAATTCCTCGTTGTTCTTGATTTCTTCTAAAACATGGTTGATGTCTATCTTCAAAGGAGTATAAATATCAAATTTCTTCAATACTTACCATGCCGACCTTATTTTTGAGTGTTTGTCAGTACCATTATTCTTATGCTCTTTCTTCTTAGCTTTATCACCTTCCACCTTGGTTTCTTTGGCATCCATATTCTTCTTCGCAGCCATAGACTCCTTGGCATTCATAATCTTGGCTGCTTTTCCCATCAGATCTGACATGGTTCTAGGTGGATCTTTGTCCAAAGTGTAGTACAATTTGTTGGGCAGTAGTCCACTCATCAAGGCGGTAATCGTTGTCTTTTCCTCATAATCAATGACTTCGAGTTTCTCGTTATTAAAACGAGTTATATAATCTCTGGTACTTTCACCAGCTTTTTGTCTGACACTTAACAAATGCGCTACTCGTTTAACTGGCTTTGCCCCAAAATAGAAATTCCCAATGAATAACTCGGCCAGTTGAAAAAAAGTTGAGATCTTACCCCAAGGAAGATTATTATACCATATTTGAGCAGATCCGGTAAGAGTTCCCGAGAATGCTCCGCATCTCATCTCATCCGGAACAACATATATGTCGGCTGCCGCTTGGTATTGTTCTATATGAAGGATAAAGTTGGTCTTTCCATCATATTTAGGGGTCACAACAGGTGCTTTGAACTTTGATGGTGTTGGAAAATCTACAATAGCCTGGACAAAAGGTGTTCCTTGAACAAAAGTTCGTTGTAGAGGGTTCTTGGCCTTATCCATTTTCCCTAATCTATCCTCCAGCCTCTGAATAGAGACTTTCCATGCATCGTTTCCTTCCTCGGGCCTGTTGGTTCGAGCAACTGATCGCGTTGATGTGGCTTCCTGGGATCTATCTTGATGAGCAGCTAGTCGCGACTGGGCAGATCCTTCCCTTAAGTCTGATGGTCATCGTAAACTCCTCGATGCGGCTCTAGGAGGAATTTTGCTCCTCCTAGGACCTAATCGATCAAAAGGAGATACTCTGCTTAATCCTTCTAGCGCACTAGTCCTTTCTGGAGAGAGAGAGAGTGATACGTTGTTCAGTATCTGTGGCTCGTACCGACGAAGTTCGTCCAGGTTGATAAGAAAAATCTTCAGACTCCTCAGTATGATATGAATCGGTACGCCTAGTACGCGAAGAAGATAAATGGGTATTTTTTTGAATACTTCGCGGTCCTGAATGGGTTGGTGCACCGCCATGGAGGGTTTGTATGAGTTGTTGCATAGTTTCTTGCATGACTGTCTGGCCTTGGGCCATATTTGTCATTATTCCAGCCAGATCTGGAATATTGGGCAGAGAAGATGTATTTGGAGGGCTTCCAGCGTTTCGATTGCTGGGTTCTGGAATATCAGCCATTTGTGATGAATTATTTTTGATGAAAAATGATATTACCAGTCGTTTCCTACAGACGGCGCCAAGCTGTTGATGTAAAAAATTAGATTATATCTAATTATTTAATCACAGATAAATAAAATGAGATAAAGAAATTTTAAAGTGGTTCAGCCTTATAATAATGGCCTACGTCCACTGTTTCTGTTATTGCTGATTGTTTGGGAATTCTCGATTACAAGTTTTCTCAAGAAATTCCGGTCCCCTTACAATGAGGGTAATACAATGTATTTATAGCCCTAAGGTTGTAATGTGAAAGGGTAATACATTCAATGCCCCTTAAGCGTATACATTTGTATGATAATAATAAGCATTTAATGCGCAGTCAATCTGTTGGTTATCCGGCTATTAATGCTTTGTCCGAGGTGCAGCTCAGACCGCCTAAGGTCCTCGGTACTTAAAAGTTCCTCGGTACTCAAAAATTTCTCGGAGAGTTCTTGTAGGTCGGAGCGTCTGAGTTAATCGGGGAAGCAGAGTTCCTCATTGCAGTATGGTTCCTCGGAGTCAAGGTTTTGTTCATAAGTGTTTGTCGTTGCCACGTAGATTGCCACGTGTCTTCACCCAATTGAGCCATGTCAGCAGACTAAATTTGGTATCAACACTTGACATGTTCCTTATACCTTTTATCTTTTCTCAAAATCTTCTAATTAACCGCATACTGGCACGGGCTCCACACTTGCCATAAAAAGGTATATCATCAGATTTTTTAGCAAACACACTAAAATAAAATTATCGTACATTTTAATTCAATAAAAATATCTATTTCTGATTTATTAGAAACCCAATATTATTTTATGATAATCCTACTCTTAATATTTAAAAATCTCAAGACTACAAAATACACAAAGAATTCCAAATATAAAGAGTAGATTATCCCAGCTAAATAGTTTGTAAAGATGGTGGTGGTGATGAAGATGGGTGACTCCTCCACCTCCAAAGGTGGCCCTAAAGGGAGTCACAACATCTCCACAAAATTGTCCTCCATGGAAGCTCCAAGGTACTCAAAAAATTCTCCCATAAAATCCTCGTCAAATGCCTCCAATAGCACACCCATCTTCTTCTAATAATATCCCCCCTTCAAATATACATCAAAACCCCTTACTAACAACTACTATGTATTTATATATCGTGGCTATATTTCTAAAAGTGGGGAAAATGGGTATTTCTCTGGGTTGAGTTTAGGCACTACACTAAATAAATCAGTTGGGTTACACAGACTGTGTAAGAAGTGTTTGTCGCTATTTGAAAGAGATGGAGAAAATAACAATAATACTCTGTAGGTTTACTATGCCAAAGTCCTTATCTCCTTTAATAATAACATCTTTAATTATCTACATAACATACCCCATTTATTCATCATATTTCATGAGGTTTCATGAGCTGACACGTAATTTTTATCAACGGTCTGAAAGGTGACAACCTCACTGGAAGATTGACTTCGTAGTTTTGTTTCCCATGTTTTTCTCCTTTAACTAAAAAACAAAAGTCCCTCTAAACCATAAGGTATACTGACTTCAAAATGGTCAGGCCTAAGGATGACTGGAAATGACCTTGGGCGAATGAACAGTTTACACGCACGGACATTTGACCTGCCCTTAATGTCGTTCAAATGACTGGCATTGTCATTGGAATGACACACTCATGTCATTCGAACGACATGAGCATCGTTTGAACCACCAGCTAGGATGAGGCCAACTTCCACTAAGTCCAATCTTTTTTTATTTGATATCCCATCTTCTTTTTTTAACCCAACTCAGTTTCTAATTTCTTATAAGAGACCCTATAATTATTAACCAATCAATTGTATAATTACCTAATTCTCTTTTATTTAATTCGATTTGTCACCCACGAATCCTTCTAATCATGATTAGTTCTTCCACGTATAAAATTTACATATCATTTCATTAAATTATCGGGGCGGGATATTACAACTAGTGACCACAAAAATATTGCATATGCACGTCTAAGGGCTCATTTAAAAAGAAAATCATTAACTATAAATCCATTGAATATCCACATGATGGTGAAATATTCTATAGGTTCATTTACGATTTGCTTTTAGAGTGGAATAAATATAAAAAATTATTTTCAATGGTTGGGTCAATGTAGTGACAAATGATGTTATGGTTAGACAATTGCAACGT
Source organism: Sambucus nigra (assembly GCA_949130495.1). Taxonomy (NCBI): domain Eukaryota; kingdom Viridiplantae; phylum Streptophyta; class Magnoliopsida; order Dipsacales; family Adoxaceae; genus Sambucus; species Sambucus nigra. The sequence continues at coordinate 595,553,564 of OX422209.1, forward strand.
TCTCTTTGTGATAATGCATTGCTCCCTTTAGGCCGTGAGGCATTTCATGTGCGTTGTAGCGTACATATTCTTAATTTGTTTGCACAATATGTTTAAAGGCAATAAGGGGACTACTTAATAAAGTTCAATACACCGTGAGATACTTGAGTAAGTCCCCATATGGAAAACAAAAATTTGATAGTGCATGTAATCAAGTTAAGTAGAAGTGCAAGAAAAAAGTGCCTATGGATGTGAAAAATATGTGAATTCTACCTACGAAATGCTTGAGAAGACCATTACATTGAAAGAAGCCTTTTTTTGTTTGAGTGAAATTTATAGGAGTTATAAACGCAACCCATTGGATGAGGATTGACGTGTTGCAAGTTTGGTAAAATATTGTTTGAGTGTTTTTTTATGATACGACAAGACATTTTAGTGGTAGTAACTTTCCAATTTCTAATGTCTTTTTTGTTGATGTGTGTCGTATATAACTTTTCCTAATGGAATGGGTGAATAGTGAGCATGAGTTAATTAGATTGATGGCGGGACTAATGAAAGAAAAAATTGACAAATATTGGGTGGAAAGTTATTTGATACTTGCAATGGCAGTGGTGCTAGATCCCAGGTATAAAATAATCTACATTGAGTACTTTTGTAATTTTTTTTTTACTTTAAATGTATTGAGTTTTGGATGTTTATTTTCATGATTATTTGGGACATATGTTGTTGAATTTTGTATGTTTAGTTGGACAAAATGTTGTTGTCCATGAATTTCATATGTTCTAAATGTTATTGTCCATATATTATATATGTTCAAATTTTACTTGAACCAAATTGGAAATGAATACAAATTTTACTTGAATCAAATTTAAAATGAATACAAATTTTTTGATTTTTTACATGAAAAAAATGAAAAATTGGAGTTATATGTCATACTTTCGGATCGGGTATTCAGAATGGGTCCCAAGTCCTTCATGGTTCCGGGTTTGGAACCACATAAAATGAACCCATCGGGTATTAGTGTAGGACCCGATCTATCAAAAATCATAATGGGTCGAAGACAATTTTTTCTAATATCTGACCATCTCCGACCCATTGACAAACCTACCTTCAACCCATTTGTCCCCCGATAATGAATGATCGAAGGAACTATGTTAGTCTACAAGAAAAAAGAAGAAAAACCCTTCATTAGCATAAGGAATAAAGATAAAGATAAATTGGAAGACCAAAAGTCACCATACTTATATTATGACAATCCACGTATATTAACGGGCTCCACACCGCTAACTATGCTACCTATGCTCTAGTTAGTAATTTTGGGTCTTTTACCCGAGGGATTTGGGCCCTTTTTAATTATTCCTGGTGTGGTTAGAGTCCATATTAATGTGTGGTAATATTTTTCAAATGTCCACATTATTCCACTTTTTACAGACAGAAGACAAAACCTGGGGTTTCACCCCACCTTATGTTACGCTTTAAAAATCACCATTTCTTGTCCCTGAAACACTTATTTTGATTTTATCCCAAAATTACTTTTATTTAGGACTATTTGTGTGACACCATTTCTAACATTTTTAATTCATAAAAATGTCCCGTTTAATTTAAAATTATAATTTTACCCATTTATTTCCAAACTTGTATTATTCCTCCATTTTCACAAGTGTTACTTTCTTAAAAATATTACTAAGTTATACATTCCAAGCTTCCAATGTTTTTATTTGTTAACACTAATTCCAAGTTTTCTTGAAACACATTGTCCAGACTATCACCGAGAAGGTCCTCCTTACATAAAGGGCCTTTCTAGGTCATGTCCTATGAATAATCTCTTGTAGAGCTTCCCCCCAGGGCAAGGTAGAATCGGGCTGCTTTCACCCTTACTTGATGAGCCAATCTTTTGTCATCCGATAGTGTGTCATTTTGTAGATAGGAAATGATGGGATACATCCAACTAGGGGACCTTTATGTAAGGAGGACCTGCTCAGTGATAGTCTGGTCAATGTTGGCTAGTCAAGGAACTCTATCTGAATAATTCTTTTGAGATGAAAGTCCACTACTGATCTCAGGGATGCTAAGTCATCAACGTGACTGTTCTTCCCTCTAGGGAACTACTGAATATTAACCTTCTCATATCCTACCATAATACCTCTTACTACAGTGAGGTATGCTTCCATCCTATCGTCTTTTGCATTAAAATCTCCACTTACTTTGTTGGATACCAGTTTAGAATTGCCGAATACGTTGAGGCGCCTTGCCCCAAGAAGTTGGGCTTTGTACAAATTAACGATCAGTGCTTCGTATTGAACTTCGTTATTGGAGGCTTCAAATCCCAACCTTATTCTTTTTTCGATGACAGTGTCTTCTGGTGTGATGGGGACGATCCCTACTCTCTCCCCATTGGAATTAGAGGCTCCATCAACATATAGGGTTTAGTTCTTAGGCTGTGCTTCCTCATTTGTTGACTTCTCCATTTCCTATTGATCGTTAGGTTAGTCCTCCATGAATTCGATGATAAAATAAGACAGGATTTGTCCCTTAATTATTGTTCTTAGTTTAAATTGGATATCAAACCTTTCGAGCTTGACTGGACATTTTGAGAGTCATTCGGAGAGGTTGGATTTCTGAAGAACAACTTTGAGGGGATATAAAGTGATAACTTTCATTGAGTGATCTTTGAAGTAGTGTTTCAGCTTCCTTGAGGAAACCACTAATGCATAGGCTAGCTTTTGTAAGGGCAAGTAGCGTATCTCTACATCCAGAAGCGTCTTACTAGCATAATAGACGAGGTAAAATTCACCTTCTTTCTCACCTACCATAACTGAGATAATAACGTGGTCTGATATTACGAGATAGAGATACCTAGGTTCTCCATCTTTGGGCATCACCAATAGGGGGGATCTGCTCAGGTAGGACTTCATTTCCTCTAAAGCCCTTGAGCAATCATCGTTCCACATTATGGCTTTATCTTTCTTTATAAGATGAAAGAATGGTCAACAATATTTTGAGGACTTGGAGATAAAGAGATTGAGTGTTATGAGCATACTAGTAAGCTTTTGAACATCCTATAATATCTTCGGGGACTGGACCTTGGTGATTGCATCAATCTAATCTGGATTGACCTCAGTCCCTCTCTTACAGACTCAATAGCCAATAAATTTACCTGACTGGACACTGAAGGAACACTTGCTTGCGTTAAGTTTTATCCAGTATTTCCTGAGGACTTCAAAGGTTATGGATAAGTCCATGAGGTGGTCCTCTACGATCTTTCTTTTAATTAACACATCATTGATGTAGACCTCTATTGCATATCCTATCAGTTGCTTGAACATATTCAAGACCATCCTCTAATAGGTTGCCTTGCATTCTTTAGGTCAAACGACATGACCTTGTAACAGTATAAACTTATCAGGGTTATAAAGGATGTTTTATCCTGGTCGGGACCAAATAATAAAATTTGATGGTACCTTGAATAGGCATCCAAAAAACTCATCCTTTCATGTGCGACTATAGCGTCAACCAGCTAATCAATCTCAGGAAATGGGAAACTATCTTTGGGTCAGGCCCTGTTGAGGTCTGTGAAATCAATACATACCCTCCAACTACTGTTGCTCTTCCGTACTATCACTGGGTCGGAGATATCCACTTAGGGAACTAAACTTACCTAATGGATCCTGCATCCAGAAGTTTCCCTACTTCATTCTCCACCGCTTTAGCCTTTTCGAGGGTTATTGAGTATCCCTTCTGAGTGATCATCTTAAAGGTTAGGTAAACATGTAGATAATGGAAGGCTATGTCAGGATCAATCCCAGACAGATCATATGGATCCAAAGCAAAAACATTCATATTTCTTCTTAATAAAGTAATCAACTCTTCCTTTTCATCATCAGTGAGTGCAGTTCTGATCAGAAACTTTATATCTGGCAAGCTGTCATCAGCGCCAACTTCCTCCAGGCTTTCAATGACCCTATCAGTAGGGTGGACCCTGGTCATCTGTACCATAATTGCTATTTAGAGGGTGTAGCCCCATCTTGGGCTTCTCTGGAGCATCTTTTGGTTCCTTTTTCTTTCCCTTCTGGGGGAAGATGGTTGCGACGAAGCACTTCCTTATGGCCTAGTACCATGAATCTCGACCATGCTCCAGTCGGTGATACGCTTCAGCTTCTAGTAGTAGGAAGACAGTACGTCTTTTATGGCGTGCAACTAACCTCTCCCTAAAATGGCATGATATGGGGAATCTATGTCCACTACTAAGAACTCGATCATCTTTGAGATGTTGTATGCCCTGATCAGTAAGCCTATTTTTCCCAGTGGCATTGTAATTTTCCCTGTGAAGCCGACCAATGGGACTGTGGCTTTCTTGAGGTCAACTAGGTTGATCTTCAACTTGTGGAATAACTCTAGGTACATCACCTCTAATGAGCTTCCCTGGTCTACAAGAAGCTTTTTGACGTCCCAATTTGCAATTCTTAGAGTTATCACGAGTGAATCATGATGTAGAGTCCCCACTTCGATTAGATCTTCTTCAGTGAATATGATGTGTTTGGTGTAGTCGACGTCCTCTAGTCGTCGGTGCTTTCCATCTCGGCTCTGTGCAGGGTCAATCTGGAATGCCTCTATGATAGAAGTGACCTTCTCCATCTCTATTCGAACAGCGTTCCCTTGGATCTTCTTTAGGTCGGACGCTTTATGGATTACTACAAACTCTTGTCCCATATTGTCATCAAGTATATTGTCTAGTTTTTGGTCTCTATAGACTGTGACCTTGTCAGCTTTCTTTTTTATATACTCGTTGAGATGTACAACTTGGTCTAACTCTTCCAAGTGCAATTTTAGGGCCTTGCAATTCTTAGTCCTATGGCCGCCTTTCGTATAGAATGCGCATATCAACGTGTTATTCCTATTTATCGGGTCACCACCTATCTTCTTAAGCCACTTAGTGAAAGGTTGATCCTTGAAATTGCTCAAGATCTTATAGATTGGTTCTGTAATGACTATGTTAACAGCCTGGAATGCCTTTGAAGGATCAACCTTACTCCCATTTTTAGAGCCATTCTTGCTACTATTCTTATTCCCTTTTTTTGAAATGTCACTCTTGTCTCCTCCTTTGCTTACTTTTAGTCGACCATTGTTCCCTTAATTAGAGTGAACCACGTCCTCAATCTCGACACATTTCTCAATACGGGCCATGAGGTCGTCAATGGCACTGACCTCTTTTTTTGTTAGGAACTTGTGTGCAGTAGAGACGTGGTCGGCAAACTAATTTTAAAGGATGTAATGACATCCTTCTTCGATCAGTCCTCCAGTTCATTGAAAACCTCCCAGTACCTCTTGGCATAATCACGATGGCTCTTTTACAATTTTTTCTTAATTGTGAGCAGTAAATCCATCCTCTTAAGGTGGGAACTGCTGGTTATAAAGTGAGCAGTGAAAGCCTCTGCCAGGGCTTTGAAGATCTTGACGGACCTATAGGAAAACTTCTCGAACCACTTTTGTGCTATGTCATGTAGGATAGAAGGAAAGATTCGACACATCAAGGAGTCATTATGACTTCTCAGGGTCATTGCCTGCTTTAACTACCAAACGTGGTCTATGTGATATGTCTTCTCACCGTAGATCTTAAACCTAAGAACGAAAAATTTCTTTGGGGATTCCTCTTCTTTAATCTCCTTTGAAAAATGGGATTTCATCTGGGTGTTGATCTCTTCTGCCTAGATCCCTAGTATATCTGTCTCCTCGATGGGCTAAATGTTGGTCCATCTCCTCATGAACTAAAATTTTTATGTTCTCATCCTAACGATTATTGCTTCAGTGTCGCCTCTCTGATCAGAGACGCTCTGATCGATCATGCTTCGACATACCGCGATAAGATCTATCTTAGTCACTCCTAGAGCTCCTTCCTTGACTACAAGTATTGCTCTCCTAAGGGATATGAGTTCTATCATGATGATTCCTGGTATCTTTATGGAGAGACCTCTCCAATCTTTTGAGTTACCATTGTAAGTGGGCATTCTCTTCCACCTAGTGGTAAGTTGCCTCCTCCTTTTCTCGAAGCATAGATTATTAAGAGTTAACCAACCTTGTGATCTGGGTAGACCTAGGTGGTCCTTGACTTTCTTCATAAGGTTGCCTTTTTTAACAAAACCTAGAATTTGGCTGTTGGCAAATCTCTGACCCGACCCTTGGTGAGGCTGGATCATCCGAGACATCACCAACCTGAGGAAGATTGCTATTGTGGTGAGACAATACAGGCTTTCTATTGATATTTGCTTTCGTAGGAAAAATAATCGTTTCCCACAGACGACACCAATTGTGAGTGCAAGAATTATTATAATAAATGATCTAGAAAGAAATACCGAGATGAAAACAATTAATCACACACACAACAACAGATGTACATGGTTCAAAAACTTTCCTACATCCACAGAGAGGTTAATAAGTTCTTATTATTGTCTCTTAATGATCAAGGTTACATCCCATTGCCCCGGCCCAGGGTTTTCAATTTATAGATGTAGAAAATAAGTAATTGAGTTGTACAAGTAACTCAATTAGCTTGTAAATAACTCGTGGTGTCTTTGAATATCTCCTCCGAGACTATTGGTAACAGATTTGAGTATAACTTTATGCATTTTAGTACATGTTAAATATAAGGGTCAAATAAATAACAGATTTGCGTCGAGCAGTCCATTGTACATGACGGGCTGGTCGACTACTCTCTTGGGCTGAAAACAGTAATAGTAAAAAGACAACAAGTACCTCAATTGATAACATGATAAATGAACATTTAGATTATTTAAACAATGTGATAAATGTAAATATTGATAGTAAAAAAATTGATGATAGTCAAATATCTAATGATCATCCTCACAAAATGCATATTTTTGTAGCTTTGGAAGAAAATGAAAGAAAAAATATTAATGATTTGATTGATGAATTACTTACTAAAAATGTTTCAAACATTAACAATAATGAACAAACTAATCAACTCAACTCAACTCAACAAAGCCTTTTCCCAATTTTTTGGGGTCGGTTACATGAATCCTATTTTTCCATTCCATTATGTTATGTGAAATATCTTCAATTAAACCACATGATATCATGTCCTTTTCCAACATTATCCCACTAAATCAATTTAGACTTGCCTCTACCCCTTGTGTTACCTTCAATACTAACTAAATAACTCTTCCTTACAAGGGCATGTATTGGTCTACTCTTGACGTGTCCAAACAATCTAAGTCAACTTTCTCTCAATTTATCTTCTATAGGAGCTACTTTTATCGTTTTATGAAATTATTTATTTCTCATTTTTTCATTTCGAGTTTTATTACAAATTCATCTTAGCATTTTCACTCTGCCATACAAATTTTCAACACATTTTATTTTTAGTTGCCTAACACTCTCTTCCATATAACATGGTGGGTCAAATGGTCATCCTATGCAAATTTTCTTTTAACTTCAAAGGTATACGTCTATCATACAATATGCCGTTAGAACTTCTCCACTTAACCCAACCCATAATAATCCTATGAGTAACATCATCACTAATGTCCCCATCTTTTTGGGTAATCGAGCATAAATAACGAAAATAATCATTTCTACGTACATCTTGACCCTCCAATTTCACCACATCCCTATTTGTCCTCCTATTACTACAAAATTTACACTCCGTATATTCTATTTTAGTCATGATCATTTTAAATCTTGCTATTTCTAGAGTTTCTCTCAATAATTTCAATGTCGCATTAATCTCCATCTTAGTCTCATTCACTAAAATCATATCTATAATAAATATCAAACATCCCAACACCTCATCTTGTATTTGTCCAGTCATCTCAACCATAAAAAACGCAAAGAGATAAGGACTTAGTGCTAAACCTTGGTGTGCAAACCTACAGTAATTGGGAATTCACTACTTTCTCCAGCTGATGTTTTTACTGTAGTCATGGATCCATCATAAATATCCTTGATCATATCAATATATCTATGAGGCACTTATTTTTTATATAGAGCCCCTATATTATATCTCTTGGTATCCTATCATACGCCTTTCTCAAATCTATAAAAATCATATGAAAGTCCTTCTTTTTCTCCCTGTTACCTCTCCATTAATCTTCTCAATAAATAAATTATTTCCATTATTGACATCCCAGGCATAAACCCAAATTAATTCTCAGATACTATTATTTTCAATCTCAATCTATATTCAATCACTCTCTCCCAAAGTTTCATTGTATGACTCATTAACTTAATACCACAATAATTTGAACAACTTTGTTTGTCTCCTTTATTTTAATAAATAGGCATCGAAACAATCTTTCTATATTCATCAGGCATCCTATTATTCATTATAATTTTATTAAATAATTTTTCAAAAAAAGATACACCTTCCTCCCTTAAGCACTTCCAAACCTCAATAGGGATACCATATGGTTCAAAATCCCTCCATGTTTTAATCTTTTTAGAGTAATCCTAACATCTCTTGTCCTAATTTTGTGAAAAAATATATTTTCTCGAGTTTTTCTAAGTTCCTCTATACCTAATCTACTCCCATTATGTCCATTGTATAACCTCTAAAAGTAATTTTTTTATCTTTCTACAATCTCATCATCCTTGAGTATGACTCTTTTAATACACTTAACATTATTAAAATCTTTTATTTATTTTTATCTCTAAGTTGAGCAAGCTTATAAATACCTTTTCCCCTTCTTGTGTTTCTAATTTTGTATAGAGATCATCACAACTTCCCTTTTAGCCCCTTATATTTCTCAAAATTTTCTTTGTTTCAAGTTGTTTGACCTATTTTAAACCACTCCTTTTTTATTTTTACTATATTTTGTACTTCTTTAATCAACCACCAACTTTCTTTAGATTGTGGCCCCTGTCTTTCGATTCTCCAAGAATTTCTTTTGATATTCTCTTAGTGCATGTCGCCATCTTATCCCATATTATGTTAATCTCCTCTTCAGTATTCCATGATTCTTCATTTAATATTTTATCTTTAAATAGTTCTAATTTCCGCCCCTTTAAGTTCCACCACCTAGTTCGTGGGTTAATATTCTCTTTTATCACTCGTGATTGATTTTTAACACTTATATCCAACACAAATATCCAATGTTATGAGGCTAAGATCACTCTTGGGATAACCTTACGATCTTTGCATGTTAATCAATTTCTTTTCCTAATAAGGAAAAAGTCTATTTGTCTCTTATGTGTTCCACTTTTATAAGTTATTAAATGTTCAAGCCTCTTTTTAAAATATGTATTTACTAGTACAAAACCTTAAGCCATCGTAAAATCTAAGATATACTCTCCATCGTCGTTCCTATCTCCAAAACCATATCCTCCATGAACTATCTGATATCCTACATGATTTTCTCCTACATGGACATTAAAATCTCCCCCATATAGATTTTATCATCTAGAGGTGTTTATTGAATTAATTACTTTAGTGTGCTCATCTAATCTTATTTGGGTGCATAAGCAATAACAATATTAATTGTATTTTCACTGAATACCAGTTTTACATGTATAAGTCTATCAACTTTATTAGTAAATATTACGATATCATCCTTAATGTTCTTATCTACTATTATTTTGACTCTGTTCCTAGTTCTATTTTTTCCAGTATAATATAGTTTGAACACTGTATTTTCTATTTTTCTATCGTTCTCACCGACTAGTTAGTTCCTTGTAAATAAGCTATGTTAACATTTCTTCTTATCATATTATCCATTAACTCCACCCCTTTCCCTGCCATAGTCCTTACGTTCCAATTAGGTAACCTAAGTGTACTATTCCGGACTAGCTTTTTTACCGCACACGTCCAGATTGTTGTAGGAACCCTTGCCTATTTCTCATCACACCCGAGCACCAATGAGACGCCCATTGCCTATTTTTTGAGACACTCGGTGACAGGTGCAATTCCTCTTGCCAATTTTTTGAGACACCCGGTGGCAGGCTCAATGCAATACTTAAGGATAATGCCCTAGTATTAGTGCGTATATTCATAGGATTCATGCTCATAACAATCTGAAAAGTTTTATGCTGGCCGTCAGCTACCTAGCGCAACCCTTCTCCTTTATCCGGGATTGAGACTAGAATTGTCCAAAAAAAAATATAAGAAGTTAAGCACGACACAAGCATAATTAATCAATATAATCAAGGAAATCAAATATTTACGGCGATGGGATAATGTTGATTTCAAATTTAGATATTTATTGGTGAAAAGAGGGCTGCTCGATTTGAAAGAAAAAATAAAGTATCTTTGTGACGAATCTTCAAAAAAAATTTCAGTAAAAGATAACACTTTTATATTTCCAAATGGGAATTTTTTTGGATAAAAGGTGGTTAACATACTCTAAGAATTTTAATGAAGTTTATTATTTTTGTTGTAAGATATTTAATCTATATATAAAATAAATTAATTAAATAATGAGAAAACTAGTGATTGTAAAAATATTGTACAAATATTGGCTTTAAACTTAGAACATACGAAATATATAATGAATATATAACCAGTAAGGAATTGTGGAATGAGCTAAAAATGAGATTACCCAAAATTAAGACAGTTGATGATAAAAACCACAAAAAAATTAACAAAGAACATAGAAGAAATTTACTTTAAAAATATATGATCTTGTTAAAACACTTGCTAAATGTAATATCGCATTTCACGAAAGAAATGAGAAAATAAATAAAGATAATAAAAGTAATTGTTTTAACTTTATTGAAATTCATTTTGAACACAATCCAATATGAGAGAACATATACATCATGTAAGAAGTGGTGCATTAATTAATCATTATCTCAAACATAATATACAAAATGACAAAATATATAATTATTATCATTTAAAGTGAGAAATACTAAAATGATTAAGGAAGCAAAATACTTTTCTATAATTCTTGATTGCACTCTATATGCCACAAATAACAAATGACTATTATAATACGATACGTTGATGTTTCAACAACACCGATAAAAATAAGTGGGTATTTTTTAGAATTTATCAAATTGGACAAAACAACTGGAAATAGACTATTTGACAAGTTATTAAATATACTTGAAAACTTAAACGTAATATTGATGACTTTAGAGGACAATGATACCACAATGGATCATATATGAAAGCTAAAGAATAATGTGTACAAAAATAATGATTAAATATAAGTCTAAGAGCATTGTATACACAACATGGAGTAGGTGGAAAATTCTACTGTTATAAAATCAACACAATTAAGCTGAGAAAGAAATAAAAATTTGTAATCACAGAATAACATAATATGTACGTCATTGTTAGTGTCAGCCTCAAACTGTATCAGAAGGCCGACTAAGTAGCACCATTCGTATCAGTCTAAGACAATTAAATGGTCTCGTTTGGATTTAGTCAGAGTGGAATAAAGCTCCCACAGACTCGTCTAACCGATACCCTCTAGCTTAGACATATCTTGGACGTATGGAAACCATGATAGGGGTATTACTGACATATCTAACTGAAAACGTTACGGAAGATCAATTAACACGTCGGGAGAATATTCCTCCTCATGAATTCTACACCCTTCTCTATATGTGTCACACGCTTATTGGATCATCACTCACTCACACACGTAGTGCATGCTTGGGGAGTGACAATACGCACCCCCAGACCTATAAAATACTCCTCGTGTCTCCTTCCTCAAGGATCGAATTTAAGAAACCCTACTATTACTTTGTGCATTTGTATATATAGAGAGAATCTTGTATACACAATTCATGGTAATTTTCCCTTATTTATAGTGGAATCACTCCCACACTTTGTATAGTGGACGTAGGCTAAGGCCTAACCACTTAAATGCTTGTGTTTATTTTCTCTCATCTCTTTTTCTACTCTACTTTTGTTTACAATTTCCTTAACTGTTGAGCAAGTTATAAAAATAGGTTGAACCATAAAGGATGATTTTTGCATCATCATTTTGGCACCGTCTGTGGTAAGTGACTACGACATCCCACCTGATAAAATATTGGGTGATCAGTCCTATATCAAATCAAACAAAAATCTCAAATGGTTTTATTCTCAGCATCACTGTCGAAAAACCAATTAATTACTAATAACCTATTAGGCCTGACGTCAAATTTTAAACTTTATAATCTTTTTAACTTAATGCACCAGACAAAGCCATCCACACACAATAATATAACCAACAACTGAAATAAATGAATGATGATCGATAACTCTCGGTAAAGCATTTATACAACCATATCGAATGAAATGCTCAAAATAAAATAAATTACAACAGTTGGGAAATATGCGGGAGTTTAACTCATAATACATCCTATATAGATCATAAGGAGAGAAACTGCTATAAATAATCCCTGCTAGCATCCACAACTGCTGCAGCAATGCCTGACCCGAAAGAATAAGCATCCAGGCATCCCTATGTCTGGACACCTAAAAAGATTGTGAAGAAGAGAGAGCAAATATACAAGCGGGTCAGAGCCCGAGGTTTAAAAATAATTTTAGCAAGTGCTTAAAATACTTTAATCTTTAAAATATGATATTCTCCATATTTAAACGTGTTTCGCACTCCCATGAGATACCCTTCACCTCTCATCTAACAGTGCACACCTAACACATGTATTTTAAACACCCTAGTTACGCTACCCAACCTAACTCGTATCTCACCAAACCATCTAACATCACACGCTATCGCAACAACCCACGTATGTAATATCCTAAGATTTTGCTCGCTTATGTTTCTTCCGATCATAAATAATTCTCATTTATACTCGCCAAAAATCTTAAAATGAAATTAGTTAACTGGGGCGCCCAACCATGTACTAAAGACCAAACATCTCCCCACTTCCAACGTTGCGTTAAGCTTCCTGCGTGGGAGATCTCGCAAAGCGAAATCCAAATAAGGAACCCTCCTGATACACAACTACTTAACGTTTACGGTCGTTGAGATTCGTTTGGCGCTCTGTCCATAACACCCTAAATTCCCGTCTCCCGTCATAAAAGTATACTCATAAAAATTCCAACTCTTTCCATTATCAATTTAAGTGTAATACCGTTAAAGGGATACACTATATCCCATTAAACTATTCATATAATTATTCTAAGAACAATAATCCAAAATATCCTAGGGTCTAACATCTCTCAGCTCCCGACCTTTGCTACTTTCGTGCGTGGGATGTCTCACAAAGAGAAATCCAAACAAGGAACTCTTTCAATACACAACTACGTAGTTCTGTCGATTATTGAGATCTGTCGGTCCAAGACCTAAGTCTATTGCTCGATTCATATAGAATAGCTTTCACTAGTTATTACACATCCAAATCTTAGTGTTAATTATCCCGTATATAGTAATCTTATCTTATATACGTATATCACACATTTTATTCCGAATTTTGTACTCTCGGATGACTAAGAATTTATCTCACAATCCATTCTTTATTTTTTTCGTATATATATGTTTCACATCTAATATATATATATATATATATATATATATATATATATATATATATATATATATACACACACACACACAATATATACCATACACATCAAGTATATTTATACTTATATATCACACACTATATAAGTATAGTAACCATCCCTCAGAGCTATAACTTAATGGATTCAGTCTCCCAATGCTATTATCTTCCAGGGAATTACGCACACATCATCCTGGGTACCAACAGTCAGACTCTCACATCGACCTGGTATAAACCAAATCTCAATGTAGGGGAAGCGGCCATAGTTCCTCACTGGAAATAAGACGAATCATACCCAAGACGTCTTACACCTGAACCTCACATATGGTTAATACTGGACGCTATGACCTGGGAACTATATGCCCCAGCTCCTCAAGCCAGGGACTCACCCACATCGCGTAACTTCCCATGATAACACTAGAGGGGTATGCTTAACATAAATATATCAATCACACACAGATATATTTAAAATCAATTCATATATATACCGTTTCTATACCCATGTATATATATACCTATATCAACAAATCCGGTTATTCATGCCTATCTCTCATGGAATTAGCCTAAATTCCAAATTTATCAATTCATATTAATTTATAAGTATTCACGCAACTTATTTTAATCCCATAAGTATACACTCACTTATGATATAATTGTTTCATACTTAAATTCCCAAATCTAAGCTTATCACCACTCACTAATATTTTAATTTCATCCTACTCGCACATTCGGATTTACTCATATACTATATATATTCTGGATGTGTAATATATATATATACCCGCCGAAATACTTTCCTGGGTGTCGTTCGTCCCAAACACTGCTAAATTCCATCACCCGATTCTTATTCCCACTAACCCGAGACTCATACATCACTCACATGATCTTATAGAGGTCCTCGAACTCTATCTAGAATCCCCTAATGTTTATGTCCAAAAAGAAATTTTTCTCCAATTCTTTTTGTCTATGAAAACTTTGAAATCTGAACTGTTACAACCGAACTGAACTGGAGGTTCTAATAAACGAACCGATCTGGTGACCAATAAATGAACCGATCCGGTAAAAAATGAACCATTCCAAAAATATCCAAAAACGAATCGGTCCGGCGACCTCAGTTCGGGAGTTCATCTGCTCCAACTTCGAAAATTGATTCAACTATATTCCAACCCAAAATCTATGGTTGCTAACATCACCAACCATCAATACACTCATCTACACACTTAGATACACCCAAACAAACTCTTTTATTCACAAGATTCATCAATTTCTTAAGAATTAAACCATAATTCTTAATTATTCAATTATTCAAATTCCTCACCAAATTTTAAACAATTTATGTGGATTCAAGTTTAGATTTCATCTAGTATCATCATATTAATTTATATGAAATCAATCTCCAAAAACCCCATTTTGATTCTTGAATCCCAACCCAAAAATCATATAATTTTTACACCAACTACAATATGAAAAATAAACACACTAAATAATTAAAGCATGTTAAACACTTGCCTCATCGAGTAAATCTGACTGCCTCGTGTTGGAAATCCGCCGGAGTTGGCCCGAGCTCCCTTTTTTTTTCTTCCTTTCTCTTCTTCTTCCTTATTTATTTCTTTTCTTTTTGTTTCTTTGTTTCTCTCGTGTCTCTTATAACATAAATATAAGGTTTATCCACTTATTAAACCCAAAACTGACTCGTATACACAAATGTGAGTCCATACTGATCCAAAAAGTCCCCAAAACCCAAATACTATCTCCGGGTACTCTATTCCGACTATCTCTGCCCTTTCGAGACCAACTGTCTGCTCGATATCTCCATTCGAGTCACTTATAAAAAATTCACCTTTTTATATCCATATAACTTCACACGTATTTTTTGACTAAAATAACATCACCTGTCGCTTCTATTCACTTGCGACATGAAATAAAAAAAATCCATCACATCTAATTTAAATCCTCAAATTATTAAATAACATCCACTCATGTAATTTAATTATCCATAAAAGTACGGGGTATTACATTCTCTCCCCCTCACAATGGAATTTTGTCCTCAAAATTCAAATACAACCGGCACTAAAGTTCAGGATCTTTAACATCATAACGTCCTCTAGTACTCAGAATAAAGTCATACTACCGTAAGGTTCAGTCCACTATATGCCCACTAGTAGTACCCAGTAGTTTAAAGGCCTCACCACTATACCCCCTGTTTTACAACAAGCTTGTTCAATTGTGCTTCCGGAAATCCCATAACGGAGGTGGGGTTCAAGGGTCTTATTCGATTTACAACAATATTGGGTCACACCTCGCACCAGTTCAATCCTTATTTTTAAAGAAGAACTGGGGCACACTATATATTAGTGTAACTCACCCCAAAAGAATAACAATTACTTCCCTTTTTGGTCAACTTGATCGCCACCCATCAAAGAAATTCACCAGCCTGACTATCCCTTCCTTCACTAGGATCGTTAGCTCGATACAAAATTTTCTGGTTGATCGTCATGCACCAACCTATTTTCATCTATAAGGGGTGCACGCGGAGACAAGTCACCATGTACTGCTCACACTGAATTCCACTTATAACATCTCATATCAAGTGGTACTTAATACTCCCCTTCTTCTTTGGGGTACCAAAATTCTCGGCCCGTGCCCTTTCCACCACAATATGCACTTTCGGGCTCTTATAACTTATTGGCATCCACATTCCATTTATGCAGAAGTCACTCTCGACATAAAAATTATATCTCCTTCTGCAATTCCATTTAAACAAGGAACTTTCCCCTAATTGCACTATCACTCAACATTGGTGGTAATCACATTCGATAATCCCTCAAATACACAACCGGGGCCCTCAAAATCCTGTCCTCAGACATATAAATATAAATCTCATCTCCCACATCTCTAAAGGAGTGATATGACAGCGTGCTCTTCATATCACTAAATCCTGAGCGCTAAACATAGTAATGAGCTAAATCTCTCCGCTCAACACTGAATCTAATGTACCTCGAATCATATTAATAAATTCCTTACACACCGAGATCAAATATCTCGAGACAACTATACTCTCCTAAGTCTCTATAATAATATAATATAAATGCGAGCTCGACCCTTTAATAGGTGAGGTATCGCCAAAACAACACATCCTGCACTAGAGCAGCAACCTCGATAGCCTTGCAATATCTGCCCACTATCGTTGTTATCACCATTACTATAAATCCATACCCAGGACAATGTCATACTCGTATAACATATCGTTAAAACGAGTAATATCATTAAAAATATATACCACTATCAATATACCCGGTCGCTCGCGGCTGACACCAAGATAACCCCGCTATACCAGGGAAAATATACACATAATAATAATGTTATCGGTATATACACTAAACTCGTCTCACACGTGAATATAGCGATAATCAAAGTATCGTGACTCATTCGTGTCACACAAAACATGCCACATTCTTTCGAAAGCTCATATTTCCACCTTGCCAATTACTCTGGCTTCTCAAATGGTTCCCGCAAATAATACGCTTGTCAGGACCAAACTGAAAACTACTTTAATCATTGCCCTTGGTAATCTTGCCTATTTTTCTCGTTTCGGTCAAAACTAATGCATGTGGTCCTACTCTCCACAAAAATACTTCTATATATAATCCACTTATCTCCGACCATACTGACCATATTAGGGTTGTCCTTCTCTCGAACTCTGGTAGTCTCAACTCTGATGGCAACCCCCGTTGTTCCCTTAATTCCTCTATGTAATACCCCGCCTAATTAAATACCGAGTGGCCAATCCCATACTAAATTAAAATAGAATATACAGTTGGTTCATTCTTAGCATCACTGTCGAAAACATTTACAAATCACCCAATACACAATTAAGCTGGTGTTAAAAACTTTCAAAATTTTAATTCAACAAAATCATTTTTAATTTACAAATAACACTACCCATATTATTCTACAACACTAATAACCGAACAGATAACACAAAAGAATTTAAATGCAATTGGAATAAACATTCCCAAATAATAATCCAATACGGTAATCCCAATAATATTAAATGTATGAAAATGACACAAACTGGAGTATTTGACTCAGATAGAAAAGAAATAACTGAATTCCTTTGGGCGACATGCCCTAACTAAAAGAATACTGTGAATCAAAATAAGATAGGCATCTAAGCAAAACTCCATAGCTCCATAGCTTGTCATAATCCGCTAAGGTTGGCATCCCTGCTGCTGGACACCTGATATAGAAGATACAATAGAAAAGAGAATATGTAAGGAAACGGGTCAGAGGCCGATGTGAAAATGATTTTAAAAACAACAAGTATTTAACAAGTGCAATAAAGCATTTATTATGTACATGTTAGTATCCAACTCTCACTTGTTATTCTCACTTCTCAACTAGAGTGCACACTTAACGTTTCCTATTAAACTCCTAGTTAATGGTTCATCTTAACCAATTCCATAATATGATTACATTCCCATATCATAACCCAGTATGTCCCATACTATACGTTATCATTTTTATACATTATATGAATCGTTTCTCATTAACATGAATTAAGCTCTTCAATAAATAGTCATTAACTTACTTCAATTCTTTTCTCAATTCACCGTTATCTATAATTATTACACAATAGATAATTTAACCACAATATAACCATTTGTTACTTTAATTAATTATATATATAATCATATATAATACGGCACCTCGAGTCACAACTGCGGTGCAATGCATTACACTGCTATCATTTTCCATCATCGCTGGTCGCCGAATAGGAGACAAAAGGTTCCGTAAGAATTTCTCGAACCATAAACAACAACATACAAATTGGAGGCGAAAATAGTTCTCATACCCACGGGCCACGCACGTACCTACGTTCCCACAGTCATCAGGCTTATCAACTCCCCGATAAGTCTTTCATAGACCTATGTTCTTGAGCGACAAATCAAAGATCCCATGGATTCATCAGGATATGGCTGCCCTCACGCGCAAACCTCCCGTCGATAGCAAGTAAGATAGGTATGTCATACACATAAATCATCAATCAATCAAATAGGCATTATCATACCTATTATATAATATCAACAAGGTACTCACATTACCCTTAGATTATTCCCATACGTAGCATTATATCACTTTAATTCCCACGTATCAAATTATCATAACTTTACTTCTTAAATTTAGTTATCCCCGAGCCTCACTCAATATTCAAGGTTCAAATAGGTTTTTCCTCAACATATATTTAGTATGAAGTCACTAATATCCTACTGGTCCATATCGTTATATCTCCCGAATTACTACAAATTAAACTCTCCTTTTAATTAGGGTTAATACCGATAGTTTCAAATCTCTTATGAATACATATTCTTTCACTTAGGATTAAACCCTTTTGTAAACTTAAGGATACCCAGGTGTTGTGTTTAATCACCCCTACAGGTCCTATCTTAAATCCTAATGCATACCAATTAGAATCCGATAATTGAATCTAGCAACCGAAATTCCTTTAAATTAATTATCATTATTTTCATCAATTAAATCCCAATCAAATTAATTCAAATCTTATCTATGGCTTACTGATCTTATATAAGTCCCATAATATCCAATTAATAATCACCAAAGATCTACCAAAGTTTTGGGATAAGAATCCACATTAAAAAGAAATAACTTTAACAATCTTGGGTAGGTCAATCGATCGAAGGCAGGGGGTCGATCGATCTATCACTCAGGTCACAACCTGGTTTTTCTGCGTTTTGGCAACTACGGGTTTCACCATTTTTGTTCATTCAAACCTTCATATTAACATCCCAAATGACTTATAATCCTTACTACATGATATATCAACATATATGAATGATTTATAATACTTTAGACATCCTAGAATCATCAAGAGATTGGATTAAAAAGCATGTTTATCTCCTCTTTTTCTAGAAAATTATCAACCTAATATCCTCAAGAGCACAACAATGGTTTTCCGAATTTCCTCCATAGATATATGATTATTTCGTGGATTATTATCAATCTACAACATGAGTTTAATTCCTATATCATTTCAGGTACAGAAATCCATTTAACAACTCCATTATGTCATCCAAACATGAAAAATCATCTCTTTTAATAACTATTATAACATGGACAATTTACAAACTTAGATTGCCATTATCAAACACTTACCTTAATGAAGGTCTGATCCTTTAGTGTAGTATATCTCAGGTGGTTCTCCCTTCTCCGGTCAACCTCCGGTGGTTGTTGGTGGTGGTGACCCTTGGTTCTTGTTCTTCTCCTTCCCAAGTAAGCTCATCCCTTCCCAAGCAAATTTTTACTCTCTCTAGGAAGATGAATACTCTATTTTGTGTAGAGGAGATGAATAACCCACGTACACTTAATCTTAAAATACTTATAATAGGACAAAATCCGAAATCACTATTCATCCCCCCTAGAAAAATGACCAAAATGCCATTTTGGGTTGTCTATTCATTTCCAAATGACCCCAAACCAAAATTTAGCATCCAAATAGACTTTTTTGACTATTTCGAACCTTCCGGACGCAACGACGCAGTCAAAATGACTATAAGGTTGATAGAAAATAAAATTTCCTTTTTAATTAACAAATTAGTCCCGACAGGTCCCATACCGCGTCCGACTAAGAGTCCAAATTACCGAACAACAATTATCAATAATCATCACATTCACATATTACCTAAATATCTTTAAGTA
Organism: Sambucus nigra; assembly: GCA_949130495.1. Classification (NCBI taxonomy): domain Eukaryota; kingdom Viridiplantae; phylum Streptophyta; class Magnoliopsida; order Dipsacales; family Adoxaceae; genus Sambucus; species Sambucus nigra. The sequence continues at coordinate 595,573,730 of OX422209.1, forward strand.
ATATTTAGAATCATACATTTTAATATCCTCAATTCGGATAAAACGCCAATGAATTAATTAATAATAAAATCCAATTAATCCATTAATTTAAAATATAACTCATTTTAAAAGTCATCAAAAATTACGGGGTATTACATACTTCCCCCCTTATAACAGAATTTCGTCCCGAAATTCAGGAATATAAATCATAATGGTAAGGTCAACTCCGAGTATAAATCTCACATCGCAAGAAATCTAAGACGTACCGCCCATACAGTACATTATCAAAAATACCTATTGATGTTATACGTCCAACCTCACCATATAGTTTCAAGTGAATCGAATTTAGTCTTTACTCAATCTTCCCTATACCATCGACGTAACCAAGTTCGAAAAAATAATCCTTGTACTTTCACAATTTTGAAAACTACTACCATTCAACCATCCAGGGTGCCCATACACCCTATCGTACCACTTTCATTATAAATTTTTTTCGCAAAGGTTATAAACTCATATCCCAAGACCTAACTTATTCGACTCCCAACGGTTATTAGTTTCATGCGCGGGGTGTCTCGCAAGCGAAATCCAAACAAGGACCCCCCGATACACTACTACCCAAAGTAGTCTGCCATCGAAACTTCTCAGGTCCTTAGTCAATAGTATACAAAAATTAGGTTTATCGAATTTAAAAAAAATTTAGTTTTATCGATTTCAAATTGAGTCCACTCATCTACTCTCTTATAGAAGACAAGATGCTGGAAAGTAGTGGTACATACGCTCTCATATACCACAAGTCAATGCACGCCGATAATCACATCATGCTCGGACATGCCTAAAGTAAGTAATCACATAAAAATCAGACCCACGTGATGACATGAAAAAAATATTGGTGTCCCACACCCCTCGGTGAGTCTACGTAAATAAGAGTGCTATAGGCTAAGTTTAGTAACCCTTTTTCCCATACAATATTAATCGCTACAAAAATCAGTATGCGCCTCGTAATTCCTTAGATAGAAAACATACCCTCATTTGTGGGTGGTGGTTGTTGACTCCCACTATTATAACATTGTTCCGATGAGTCAAGAAAAATTTTACTCCGAATTTTCAGTTCTAGTTCACCACACTCCACTATATGCCCAAGCCTTTGAATATATTGCCTTCATTAGGTAACACACATAATTCTCGCATTTCAAGAACTTCTACTGATGACTCTCCTCAATTTTTCGTAATAGGGGTGACCTCGACTACGATCATCATACTCGAACATACTTCATAACCTCCTAAGTACGATCTCCGACATCCTTCCAATGGCCCTCATCTGTCATACTTCTTTCACGAACACGTCCGAATGCAAACACGATTCACTAATATATACGGAATCTTACCAAATAAATCAACAATCCTAAACATAGGGCTCCACATCTAAGAACGTTAAGTTGAAAACACAGTAAGCCGTACAAACCCTAAAGGACACTAAAACCTGATGCTCTGATACCACCTGTAACACCCCGCCTAATTAAATACCGGGTGGCCAGTCCCATAACAAATTAAAACATAATTTACAGTTGGCTCATTCTTAGCATCACTGTCAAAAAAAATTTACAAATCACCCAATACCCAATTAAGCTGGTGTTAAAAACTTTCCAAATTTTAATTCAACAAAATCATTTTTAATTTACAAATAACACTACCCATATTATTCTACAACACTAATAACCGAACAGATAACACAAAAGAATTTAAATGCAATTGGAATAAACATTCCCAAATAATAATCCAATACGGTAATCCCAATAATATTAAATGTATGAAAATGACACGAGTACAGGAGTATTTGACTCAGATAGAAAAGAGATAAATGAATTCCTTTGGGCAACATGACCTAACTAAAAGAATACTGTGAATCAAAAGAATATAGGCGTCTAAGCAAAACTCCATAGCTCCATAGCTTGTCATAATCCGCTAAGGTTGGCGTCCCTGCTGCTGAACACCTGATATAGAAGATACAATAGAAAAGAGAATATGCAAGGAAACGGGTCAGAGCCCGATGTGAAAATGATATTAAAACATCAAGTATTTAACAAGTGCAATAAAGCATTTATTATGTACATGTTAGTATCCAACTCTCACTTTCTATTCTCACCTCTCAACTAGAGTGCACACTTAACGTTTCCTATTAACCTCCTAGTTAATGGTTCATCTTAACCAATTCCATAATATGATTCCATTCCAATATCATAACCCAGTATGTCCCATACCATACGTTATCATTCTTATACATTATATGAATCGTTTCTCATTAACATGAATTAAGCTTTTCAATAAATAGTCATTAACTTACTTCAATCCTTTTCTCAATTCACCGTTATCTATAATTATTACACAATAGATAATTTAACCACAATATAACCATTTGTTCCTTTAATTCATTATATATATAATCATATATAATACGGCACCTCGAGTCACAGCTGTGATGCAATGCATTACTCTGCTATCATGTCCCATCATCGCTGGTCGCCGAATAGGAGACAAAAGGTTCGGTAAGAATTTCTCGAACCACAAACAACAAAACACAAATTGGAGGCGAACATAGTTCTCATACCCACGGGCCACGCATATACCTACGTTCCCACAGTCAGCGGACTTATCAACTCCCCGTAAGTCTTTCATAGACCTATGTTCTTGAGCGACAAATCAAAGATCCCATGGATTCATCAGGATATGACTGCCCTCACGCGCAAACCTCCCGTCGATAGCAAGTAAGCTAGGTATGTCATACACATAAATCATCAATCAATCAAATAGGCATTATCATACCTATTATATAATATCAACAAGGTACTCACATTACCCTTAGATTATTCCCATACGTAGCATTATATCACTTTAATTCCCACGTATCAAATTATCATAACTTTACTTCTTAAATTTAGTTATCCCCGAGCCTCACTCAATATGCAACGTTCAAATAGGTTTTTCCTCAACATATATTTAGTATGAAGTCACTAATATCCAACTGGTCCATATCGTTATATCTCCCGAATGACTACGAATTAAACTCTCCTTTTAATTAGGGTTAATACCGATAGTTTCAAATCTCTTATGAATACATCTTCTTTCACTTAGGATTAAACCCTCTTGTAAACTTAAGGATACCCAGGTGTTATGTTTAATCACCCCTATAGGTCCTATCTTAAATCCTCGTGCATACCAATTAGAATTCGATAATTGAATCTAGCAACCGAAATTCCTTTAAATTAATTATCATTATTTTCATCAATTAAATCCCAATCAAATTAACTCAAATCTTATCTAGGGCTTACTGATCTTATATAAGTCCCATAATATCCAATTAATAATCACCAAAGATCTACCAAAGTTTTGGGATAAGAATCCACATTAAAAAGAAACAACTTTAACAATCCTGAGGAGGTCGATCGATCGAAGGCAGGGGGTCGATCGATCGATCACTCAGGTCACAACCTAGTTTTTCTGCATTTCTACAACTACGGGTTTCACCATTTTTGTTCATTCAAACCTTCATATTAACATCCCAAATGACTTATAATCCTTACTACATGATATATCAACATATATTAATGATTTATAATACTTTAAACATCCTAGAATCATCAAGAGATTGGATTAAAAAGCATGTTTATCTCCTATTTTTCCAGAAAATTATCAACCTAATATCCTCAAGAACACAACAATGGTTTTCAGAATTTCCTCAATAGATATATGATTATTTCATGGATTATTATCAGCCTACAACATGAGTTTAATTCTATATCATTTCAGTTTCCAGAAATCCATTTAACAACTCCATTATGTCATCCAAACATGAAAAATCATCTCTTTTAATAACTATTCTAACATGGATAATATACAAACTTAGATTGATATTATCAAACACTTGCCTCAATGAAGGTCTGATCCTTTGGTGTAGTATATCTCAGGTGGTTCTCCCTTCTCCGGGGTGGTGACCCTTGGTTCTTATTCTTCTCCTTCCCAAGTAAGCTCTTCCCTTCCCAAGCAACCTTTTACTCTCTCTAGGAAGATGACTACTTTATTTTGTGTAGAGGAGATGAATAACCCACGTACACTTAATCTTCAAATACTTATAATAGGACAAAATTCAAAATCACTATTCATCCCCCATAGAAAAATGACCAAACTGCCCTTTTGGGTTGTTTATTCATTTCCAAATGACCCGAGACCAAAATTTAACATCCAAATAAACTTTTCTGACTATTTCGAACCTTTTGGACGTAACGACGCGGTCGAAATGACTATAAGGTTGATAGAAAATAAAATTTCCCTTTTAATTTAACAAATTAGTCCCGACACGTCCCATACCACGTCCGAATAAAAATCCAAATTAACGAACAACAAATATCAATAATCATCACATTCACATATTACCTAAATATCTTTAAGTAATATTCAGAATCATATATTTTAATATCCTCAATTCGGATTAAATGCAAATGAATTAATTAATAATAAAATCCAATTAATCCATTAATTTAAAATATAACTCATTTTAAAAGACATAAAAAATTACGGGGTATTACACGCTGGTCCTAAGGAACACACTGCTGGCCTCAATAACCCTGGATGAATTCACTATCACTTGGTAAGAATTCAACTATCCAAATCATTTAAATGGTTCCCCTGATGGGTCTCCCCCTTGTGGTGTTTCACAAACACCGTTTCACCCAGTCTTACTCTCCGACTAAATCTTTCGATTCTTTTAGCTCCTTTCATATGGAAGCATTAACATCCTTGTTGTCCAAATACGACATGTTCGTCATCTGCCTCGATCGCCCAATCAGAAACTCCCATAAGTGCTGGCGACTCTTCTTGTGAGTCCATCACCCCTTAAGGACTCTTTTCTCCATTATACCTACATCATTGGGTACAAAGTTCACTAGAAAATAAAATTCATTTTCACAAATGGGCCTCTTTCGGCTCTCTAGTGATATGTTCAAAATAGTGTTCACCTCTTCTCCTGAACAACTGATAAAATAACTTGCGATCAAATCGAACCTCAAATCCTTCCATTTACACAACTTCTCACTTTTAAATGTGGTGGTTGACTACCACCATTTTAACTTTGCTCCTACGAGCCAAGAAAAGCTTACCCCAAATTTTAACTTCTGGGTATACCAAATTACATCATATGCCAAAACCTCTGGATATCTAACTTCCATTGGCTAACACACACCATCTCCTCACTTTCTAAAATTCCCACAGATTGTCCTCTTCAAAGACCAGTCTGACTTTCTCCCATTTTGATTACACTGGGTGAGTCTAACTTGGCACCACTTTCTGTTATAGCGGTACTTGAAAATTATATGCTGAACCCTAAGAGTCCTTACAACCCCAACTTCTCGATCAATAATATGGGTGACCTCAACCACGATCATTATTCCCAAGATATCCTATAACCCCAGCTGAGCCCTACCTCCTGCTCTCCTCCTAACGACCCTCGTCTGTCATACTTCATTGTTCGGCACATGAATAAATCCGAATGCAAGTAAGATTCACGAATATATATACATTATAGCAGGAGAATAAAATCTCACCATAGAAATCAACAATCGTAAACATAGGGCTCTATATCGAATAGAAGGCAATGCTAAAAGCATAGTACGTTAGCACAGATTCCTAAGGACACTAGAACCTGATTTTTTGATACCACCTGCGACACCCCGCCTAATAAAATACCGCGTGATCAGTCCTATATCAAATCAAACAGGAATCTCAAATGGTTTCTGTAACACCCCATATTTTCGTACATGTAATATTTAATTAATTCAGAAAATTTTAAATTACCTCCGTGTCGTAATTTAATTGAATTAATTGTGGTAATATTTATTTAAATATTAATCAGAGAGTGAACGGTTAATAATTAGGGAAATTTAATTACTAAGTGAATAGTAATAATTTATTTACGTCATAATGTGTGTTAGTGACATGGCATTTATTTATCTCAGCGGGGAGTCGGTATAGACTAATTTGGGTGTGAGATAAGAATTTTTATAAATGAATTCAGATGTCAATTTTGAATGCACGGTTGAATCCGAATGGACCGAGAGAGTCGAAAAAGTGTACCCGAGGGTAGTAAACGGGTCACGGGGCATTTTTAGGCATAATCCGGCCCATACGGGACTATTTGGGTCACTTGGGTTTGGCCCATTAGGCTAAAAACGGGATTAGTGTTTTAAGACCTAAATCTAAGAGTGGGGAACGACAGAGAAACATAAACCTAAATCTAAGAAATTAGGGAGAAAGTGAGAGGGAGCAGTTAGAGCCAATTTGGGGATCTTTTGGAGATAAAGCAAGGAACCGATTCGGTGCTCATCATCAAGCCTGCCTCTACACCAACAGATCAGACCCAACTAACCCCAAAAGGCAAGTGGTTAACTTCCTGTGATGTTTCTTTATGATATCCAATTCATATTTTTGTGATGTGTAAATCAAAATTCATTTTGGGTGTAAAAGGGTACAAAAAAAAGGTTTTTTGTATAGAAAATACTTGAATGAAATTATTGGGAAATTAATGTGGGAATTCATTATGTTACATAGTTCTGAGATAATTTATTTAGATGTGAAAACCCAGTAGAAATTTATGAACGAATTTGGGATAAATAGATGAAATTGGGACTGAACGAGTAAGGACCTGAAAATTCCCCAAATTCGAAAAAGTAGAGATTTATGAGATTCAATTTGTGTTTAAGGTTCTAAGGCAGGTCCTAATCACGTTACCATGTGATAAAAATGTTGTGTGTGCTTGAGATGAACCATAGACGAGTTTGGAGGTTAGAGGAATTTGTTAATGGTAGAAACAGAAAGTCGGAGAATATGAGGACCTGTTCGATCGATCGATCGATCGATGGCTGGGATCGATTAATCGATGGTTGGGAATTTTTGACAGTTTGGACTTGGGAGTTTTAGGTGGGATTTTCTTTTAGTTTAATTACCACCAAGTCTAATTAAGGGAGAAAATTTAATTAGATAGGTTAATATCCTCACAATTATAGGGTCATATAATTGGGAGTGGTGGGGTAATGAAGTGTAACACTTACGTATGAATTTTGAGAATAAATTCTGAGAAATAAACTAACGAACTGGGTGAATAAGTTTAGGTAGAGTAGTAGGGTGACACTACTCATTTAAATTAATTATGGATGAAAAACTAATTAATTTGGACTCAGTGATTAGAATCAGGTGTTATATTAATTTCGGGCCACGAGAGCGAGCCCGAGTATATTGGTTGGGTGACACCAATAATAATTTAATTAATTAATGTCAAAATTAATTAATAATCAGAGTTGGACCATAAACTCGAGATACTAAGTATAGGCCAGTGTTAGAGACTCAGTACGCGGTAAAGACGGGATATTTTATATTTATATATATACGGTGTGCGATAGTATATATGGTTTGTGCATATAAATATCAGTGATTGGATATTATTAATATATATACTCTAGTGCTATCAGAGGAGGTTGCACGATGTGGGTGAATCCCCTAGCTTGAGGAGTAGGGCGAGTATATCCCCAGGTCATAGCGTCTGTTATATGGGTGAGGGGCTTATCTCACTTTCAGGGAAGAAATATGACCGCCTCCAATATGTTCATATTTTTGGCCAAGTTAGTGAGCGATTCTGACTTGGTGTAACTAGGTTATGCGAGTACACCTAGTGTGATAGCACTTTAGAGAATACATCCGGTGAGTTATTACTCAGGAGGATGAGTTATATTTATATTCAACATATATGTGAATGTTGTAATATGGTTCTACATACATAATGGGATAAACAGTTATATACGGGTCATTAAATACATGTAGTGAATTGTATTAATTATATATGGGTTATATTCACATTCAACATGTGTGATTGTTGTAAGGTAGCTGTACGTACATAATGGGGTGAATAATTATATACAGAAGTTTAAATAAATGGAGAAAAGTGTATCCTTTATCTAACTAGTGAGTGTTATATGGCTTTCTAGGAAAGATGATTAACTAAGTTAAGGCGATAAATAGCTTATAAGTCATTCATTAAAAATACTCGGGATTGAGTAGGGAGGTTGACAAGAGTTATATCAAGTATCTAGTTTCGGGGTAGAGGACTAGGTGGGATATAAAGAAGGCGTTAGGTGTGAACATTAGTTGAGGGGTGAGTCTATCCTCAAGGAATTGCGACACTAACTAAAATATGAAGTTCATTCATGCATATTTTATTACTGCAAGTTAATCATTTGCTAAATGTTTTCAAAATGTTGTGGGTTCTAACCCTTGCTATAAAATATTTTCAAAACATTTTAGGTGTCCAACCACAGGGACGCCACTCTTGATTCATTCTAGGGACTCGCTGCAGCAGCATATGTAGATGTTGCAGGATTTGGATAGGAGCCTCTATTCCTTCTATTCATAGTTCAGGGATTTTCTTTCAGATATTCAAGCATGTTGCTCATGGTTTTATTTAGTATTTATTTCAGATACTTGCGATCCATTATTTTCTGTCTTTACATTTGTGTTGGATTTTAGCCGATGGTTTATTCGGCCAGTTTCTTATTTATATGTGATGGTTGGATTCAGTTAGCTTGTGAGTGTTAATGATTTATTTCCGCATGACTATTTCATTGAATTAATGAAAGATAAAACTTAGCACCAGTCTAATTTCACTTAGGTGGTTAGTAATTAAAAAGTTTTGACAGTGATGCTAAGAATGGACCAATTGAGAAACTTGTTCTAATTTAATTTAGGACTAATCACCCGGGGTTTAATTAGGGGGGTGTCACAGTTTCATTCTCACCATCATTATCGAAAAACCAATTAATTAATAATAACCTATTAGGCATGGCGTCAAATTTTAAACTTTATAATTTTTTTTAACTTAACGCACCAAATAAAATCATCCACATACAATAATATAACCAACAACTGAAATAAATGAATGATGATCGATAACTCTCGATAAAGCATTTATACAACCATATCGAATGAAATGCTCAAAATAAATTAAATTACAACAGTTGGGCAATATGCTCGAGTTTAATTTATAATACCTTCTATCTAGATCACAAGGAGAGAAACGACTATAAATAATCCCTGCTAGCATCCACAACTGCTGCAACAACGTCTGACTCAAAAGAATAAGCATCCAGGTGTCCCTGTGTCTCGACACCTAAAAAGGTTTTGAATAAGAGAGAGAAAATATACAAGCGGGTCAGAGCTCGAGGTTTAAAAATAATTTTAGCAAGTGCTTAGAATAATTTAATCTTTAAAATATGATATTTTTCATATTTAAACTGGTGTCGCACTCCCATGAGATACCCCTCACCTCTCATCTAACAGTGCACACCTAAGGTATGTATTTTAAACACCCTAGTTACGCTACCCACCCTAACTAGTATCTCACCAAAACATCATACATCACACGCTATCGCAACAACCCGCGTATGTAATATCCTAAGCTTTCACCCACTTATGCTTCTTCCGATAATAAATAATTCTCACTTATACTCGCCAAAAATCTTAAAATGAAATTTGTTAACTAGGGCGCCAACATGTACTAAAGACCAAACATCTCCTCACTTCCAATGTTGCGTTAAGCTTCGGGCGTGGGATGTCTCGCAAAGCGAAATCCAAATAAGGAACCCTCCAGATACACTACAACTTAACATTTACGGCCATTGAGATTCATTTGGCCCTCTGTCCATAGCATAAACCCGAAAATTCCCATCTCTCATCATAAAAGTATATTCATAAAAATTTCAACTCTTTCCATTATTAATTTAAGTCTTATACCGTCAAAGGGATACACTAAATTCCATGAAATTTTTCATATAATTATTCTAATAACAATAATCCAAAATATCCTAGGGTCTAATATCTCTCAGCTCCCTACTTTTGCAACTTTCGTGCGTGGGACGTCTCGCAAAGATAAATCAGAACAAGGAACCCTCCCGATACACTACTACGTAGCTCCATCAGTTATTAAAATCTATCGGTCCAGGACCTAAGTCTATTACTCGTTTCATATAGAATAACTTCCACTAGTTATTACACTATCCACGTCTTAGTGTTAATTATCCTGTATATAGTAATCTCATCTTATATACGTATATCACACATTTTATTTCGAATTTTATACTCCCGGATGATTCAGAATTTATCACACATTCCATTCTTTATTTTGTCGTTATATATATGTTTCACATCTCATATATATATATATATATATATATATATATATATATATATATATATATATATATATATATATACAATATACCATACACATCAAGTATATCCATACTTATATATCACACACTATATAAGTATAATAACCATCCCTCAGAGCTATAACTCAATGGATGCAGTCTCTCAATGCCATGATCTTCTAGGTAATTACTCACACATCATCCTAGGTACCAGCGATCGAACTCTCACACCGACTTGGTATAAACCAAATATCAACGTAGGGGAAGCGGCCATAGTTCCTCACTGGAAATAAAACGAATCATACCCAAGTCGTCTTTCCCCTGAACTTCACACATGGTTAATTATTGGACGCTATAACCTGGGGACTATACGCTCCTGCTCCTCAAGCCAGGGCCTCAACCACATCGCGCCACTTCCCATGATTGCACTAGTGGGGTATGCTTAACATAATTATATCAATCACACATAGATATATTTAAAATCTCTTCATAGATATACTGTCTCTATACCCGTATATATATATATATATATATATATATATATATACCTATTTCTATAAATTCGGCTATTCATGCTGATCTCTCATGGCATTAGCCTAAAATCCAAATTTATCAATTCATATTAATTTATAAGTATTCACACAACTTATTTTAATCCCATAAGTATACACTCACTTATGAATAACTGTTTCATACTTAAATTCCCAAATATTAGCTTATCTCCACTCACTAATATTTTAATTTCATCCTACCCGCACATTCGGATTTAATCATATACTATCGATATATATATATATATATCCTACACGCATAATATATATATATATATATATATATATATATATATATATATATATATATATATATATATACCCGCCGAAATATTTTTCCGAGTGTCGTTCGTCCCAAACACTTCTAAATTCCATAACATGGATCTTATTCCCACTAACCCGAGACTTATATATCACTCACATGATCTTGTAGAGGTCCTCGCACTCTATCTAGAATCCCTTAATGTTTATGTCCAAAAAGAAATTCTTCTCCAATCCTTTTCGTCTAAGAAAACAATTCAAATCTGAACTGTTATAACCTGACCGAACCGGAGTTCCAATAAATGAACTGATTCAGTTCCTAAAAACGAAATGATCTGGTGATCAATAAACGAACAGATCCGACAATCTCCAAAAATGAACCGGTCCGATGACCTCAGTTTGGGAGTTCATGTGTTCCAACTTCGAAAATCAATTTCAACTCTATTCCAACCCAAAATCTATGGTTGCTAACATCACCAACCATCAATACACTTATCTACACTCTTAGATACACCCAAACAAACTCTTTTATTCATGGGATTCATCAATTTCTTAAGAATTAAACCCTAATTCTTAATTATTTAATTGTTCAAATTCCTCACCAAATTTTACGCCATTTATGTGGATTCAAGTTTAGATTTCATCTAGCTTTATCATCGTATCAATTTAAATGAAATCAATCTCCAAAAACCCCATTTTGATTTAAGAATCCCAACCCAAAAATCATATAGTTTTCACACTAACTACTATATGAAAAATAAACACACTAAATAATTAAAGCAAGTTAAACACTTACCTTGATGGATAAATCCTCGATGGATAAATCCAACGACATCGTGTTGGGAATTCATCGGAGTTGGACCGAGCTCCCTTTTTTCCTTCCTTTCTCTTCTTCCTTCTTTATTTCTTTTCTTATTCTTTCTTTCATTCTCTCGTGTGTCTTATAAGATAAATTTAAGGGTTATCCACTTATTAAACCCAAAATTGACTCGTATACAAAAATGCGAGTCCCTACTGATTCAAAAAGTCCTCGGAACCCAAACACTACCCCCGGGTACTCTATTCTGACTATCTTATTCCTTCCGAGACCAACCGTGCACTCAAAATATCCATCCGATTCACTTATAAAAAAATCACCTTTTTATATCCAATATAACGTCACACGTATTTTAAAAATAAAATAACATTACCTGTCGCTTTTATTCACCCGCGACATGAAATAAAAATAATCCATCCCATTTACTTTAAAACCTCAAATTATTAAATTACACCCACTCATGTAATTTAATTATCCATAAAAGTACAAGGTATTACAGTGATTGTGTTTTCTTCCTCATCTCAGATTGAACTCGAAGTTTCCATCTTTTGGTGGTGATCCAACCCCACCATTACTGGGATTGAATCACCATTTAAGGAGCTCGAGTTAGGATATTTATTAGCTTCATTAACTTTATTATTTCATCTTGTTTTGGGGTTTTTTCTACTTTATTCTCCACCCCTATTTTTTGCTGATTGGTTGCGTTTAGCCAAAGATGGCCATTGATCCACCATCAAATGTCGTGGCTAGTTTGAGCCAACCGCCTCAACAGTAAAAAAATGGCTAATGTAGTAGTGACACTCAGATCCCTGGTGGCAAGCCAACATCTAATGTAGCAAAATCTCGTAGCCTTTAGACAAGATATCATGAGCGGGGTCCCTTAGGATCCCATCGTCATTATTGTTACTCTGGCTGCAAGAGAAGTCGCTAGTCTGGTAGCCAGGGGACTACCCCCAGCTCCCGCTAAATAAGTCCAACACCATCTTAGGCTCAGAGAGATAGTTGACCCACGACATCTTCTCCTCTGTAGGAGTTGAAGAGTATCTGGGAGACTTAATATATGAAGAGGATAACTATTGGGAGAGTTATGAAACTTCGAACACCTCTTATCATCTAGGGACCACCCCATTTCTAACTTATCAAGGGAGTTCAGCACACCCCTTAGAGTCACCATATATGTTCTAGACTTTTAGTAGGCTAAGCAAGAGGTTGACCTTCAATCGTCTCGACCCAAGAGGTGAGGCAATCGAGACAATATTTTGCACAGTATTGGTGGTACACGCGCCACGAGTTGTCTAAAAAATTAAGGATCCAGATAAGAACAAGAAAGGGGGAATATAGAGAAGTTAATAGTGGATAGATAAATATAGGTAAGGGCTGACCGCTGAAATTGCTGCTTAGTAAAAGGAGTAGGTGATAATGAAGTTCAAGAGGAAAAACCTTAAAACAACTCAATTCAAAGGCTAAAGGATAAGATTAGTTGTCTCATTAAAAGTCGAGATCACAATAACAGAAGGTATACATAGAGGGATCTCCATTTTTGCCCAGAATAGTCAATTATCCAACCCTCGAGAAGTTGAAACCTCCAACTATGACGCCTAGGTATGATGGGAGTACTAATACTGTGACAACCCAGATATAATTATGATAAATTATACTTAAATCATGCTTAACTTATGTGATATGAATAATGTGTTATTAGCATATCAAATGTTAAGTGATTATGTTTAGTCTAATCGTACTTTCATAAACCATGAAATGTCGAATTATTTACAAATACAAATTTTATTATTTTCGGTAGAAATGTTCCTTTTGGAGACTAGTTTTGACCCTTATAATATAACAACTGACTTGAGGTAAAAACTAGATAGTTGTAGATATATGAGTTAAGTTTGTAACACAACAAACGGCGTGTAAAACATAGGCTCGAGTAAGGAGTTATACCAAATTTATGAACAAAGGGAACATTTGTCCATTGCCTTTAAGTGGAAATTTGTCTTTTAGTAAACCACATGGTTTAATTTGATTGGTTAAAATGGAGGGCTTAATTTTCCAACTTAAACCTCTCCATATAACCTATTTCTTCATTAAATATAACCCTAGGTTTAGTTTTGTAGAGTTTTTTCTCAAGGAAAGAGAAAGTAGGAGTTTAAGGAAGAAATAATTACAAGAAAAGATAGGAAAAATTTCAAGAAAATCCCTAAAGTGTTTCCAAGGTATAATTATGTGTTAATATAATTTTAATATTCTATTACACTTATTTCAAAGTATAGAAATCATTAATTGTTGAATAAAATTCCATCCTCCTTTGTGATAATAAGTATTTGTTCATATGTGAGATAAGTGGTGTATGTAGCCCATATTACTAGTTATTAAAATCCCTTGTATTCAAACTTGCATATATTTTTGTGTGCTTACTGGAATTGAGAAATTTCAATTGGATATGAAACTATACTCGTATATTCATATCATAACCTAATATTAGAATTTAACTCCTTATGGTTAGGCCTTAGTGATAGTTACAAGTTGGTACATAATTGCTATTGGTATATTTCATTTCGATATTCCCTGAGTTTGATAAAGATTTTCACATAGCAAATGAACTTTAAAAATTATGAAACTTTGATTTTGTATTATTAAGTATGTGTATTGAAAGTGGGTTTAATATCATGAAAAGTTAAGATGTAAACAATAGAAGAGCTTGTAGGGAAGATTTATTATGTTTTAAAGAAATGGTTATAGATTACTCTAGGAAGATTGAAAAATTACACCGTTCCTTGAAATGGAAAGTATGTTCAGATATGTTTTCATATTGATAATCTTAGATGACCATATGTGTACAATTTCTGAATATGGGATTATTAAGTATGGAAGACAATAATTTGAGGCCATATGGGATACCCCATGAAAGAATGTTTTTATCTGCTCTTTCCAAAGGGTATTTTGAGTACATGTTTCATGTGTGTATACATTGAGAAGTATACTTTTATGTTTACTTGATTTTAGTTATAAATTCCTTTCGAGGTATTTTCTATGGTTGAATGTTCATAACCTTATCAACTTATATACCATTGTTTCGTCTTTACTCATGTTTCATAGAATGTGACTCAAGTGGAATTATATTGTGTTGTATAATCATTAAAAGTTACATAGATATACTAAGATAATAATTATGATTGAGATTCAATACTGATTTAGTTGAATTAATAGGTGTAAGGTCAAATCAACCCAGTTCAGCTCCACCCGAAGGAAATGTGAATGCATAATTGACAACCCAATGTGAGTGTACTTACTGAGTTAATTGTGGATATGATGTGTATATATTATATATTAAGATGATATGACTTATTAAAAGTCAAGAGATGTTGAGATGTTATGGATTTATAAAAGTCAAGATATGTTGAGTTGCTATGCAATTCAGGAGATTTTGGGTTATTAAAACCTATGGATATGATTATTGCCTACGGGAAGGAAATGTGTGGTTTATTAACTCCGGATAATGTATATGGCCTAATTTGGAATAGAGATCGATACATTGATATGTTGATATGTTAATATAGTACATTTACTGTATAGAGATGTAGTACATTCCCTGAGTTTTTAAACTCATGGTTTTATATGTTTACATTTTTAGGTTTTGAAGCTGCCACTGCCAGGTCTAGGATGTTGAGTGAATAGTAGTAGGGTCTCATCAGTTTTGTTTTATACATTGTACTAGTTTTAGTTAAGTTAAATGGTATGGGAGTTTTGTTTAAATTATGTCTCCTTGAAACGATTGGATATTTAGTATTCCGCATTTTTTACCTTGAAGTTGTTTTAATGTGTATTACAAAATAAATAAATAAATAATAAATGTGGTTTGTGAACTATCCAATTAATTATATCCTAATGGGGTTAGCGGGTGATAACTTGGTATCATAGCTTTAGGTTTTTACATTCTGGGGTTAGAGAGTCTAGATGTGGCAGTGGCAGAAATAGTGTGGTGTGGGTCATTTATATTAACTTGTGAGAAATACTAACCATTATGTTAGAAATAAATGTTGTATTCTTTTTTTGTAATTGTGATTTATGACAGATAGTAAGATATGGAAGGGGAAAATGTTCATGAGAGGGTGGAGGAGGAGTCTTCAAATACAGTAAACCAACAAAATCCAAATAATGTAGAGGGAGCACATGAACAACTTACAAATATGCAGAGAATGGCTCGTGCCATGACTTTAATGGCATAACAACAAGACATGTTTATGACGTAAATAGCAGAACTACAACCCAAGTACTTGGAGGAGCAGACTTTGGCCAGAAGAGAAAGGGAAATACAACGAGAAGAGAAGAATACTCTATACGATAAGTTTATCAAATTGAACCCCCTAGCATTCTCAGGTTATGTAGATCCTTTAGAAGTTGAGGCTTGGTTTAGAGACACAAAAACTATTATCGGGGTGATGAATGTCCCTGGTGCGCATAAGTTAATTTTGGATACTATCATGTTAAAGGGAAAAGCTAAATATTGGTGGGAGTCTTTCAAACATTTATTGTTTACTCCGGGGGGAGGTGAGGTAATTACTTGGGATTCCTTTATTAAAGTCTTATATGAATAGTATTTTCCTCGTAAGTATCTAAACCAAAAAGAGAGAATTTTTCTCAATGACTCAGGGGAATATGTCGGTCAGGGAGTATGAAACTAAATTTATATCTTTGCCTCGATTTTCATTACGTTTCTTACATGATGAGGAGGACAAATGCACCAAGATTTTAGGATAGGTTGAATTTGGTTATCAAGTCTAGACTCACTACACTTGAAATGGTAGATTATACTTCTTTAGTTAACAAAGCTATGACGGTTGAAGGAGATGTTAATGATGCTATAAATAATAGGGAACAGAGGGGAAAGAGGAGTAAATTTGATCTATCTCAGCAAAAGGAAGGCAATATAGAATACTCAAAATACGGGAGTCAAGGATTTCAGCGCGGTAGAGGGACTGAAAATTATGTTCAGTATAGGACACCAAGTAGTTTTAGGGATGCAGGATTGATGGGTCAACAGAATAGACAACAAGAGAATGAGAATGGGCATTCTAAGCCTGTTACATGCTATTTTTGCAAAGCTGAGGGTCATATCAGTCCAGATTGTCTTAAGTTAAAAGGGGTAGAGTGTTATCACTGTCATCAAATTGGTCATACCAAAAAGAACTGTCATATGATAATAGGATGGACTCAATCAGCTACTTCTAGTTGAGGTTCATCACCTAGAGGCATAGGGAGAGGAGGAGGTAGATGACAGGCTAGTGGTTCCAGGGCTCCGGGAAGGATATTTTCTATGACTTTAGAGGACGCTCAGGCTACTCCAGAGGTGGTGACATGTACATTTTCTGTAATGAATAAACATGCTTATGTGTTTATTGATCCAGGTTCTACTCACTTATTTATAGAACTGTCATTTAGCATGCATTTGGGTAGACCATGTTCTTATCTAGATTGTGATTTATATATTTCTACACCTATGGGGGATGTGATGTTAGTGGAGCTTGTGTAAAAAATTGTGTGTTGTATGTGGGGGCGAGGGAGTTGACCATTGATTATTTTCCACTAGATATTCGAGATTTTGATATAATCTTAGGTATGGACTGGTTATATTCCTACCATTCATCGATTGAATATTTTTGCAAGGAAGTTACATTTAATATGCCGGGGGAGGAAGAATTCAAATTTACTAGGGAAAGAAATGTGGTTCCAAATTGTCTTATTTCTGCCCTCCGGGTGAGGAAATTGTTAAATAAGGGTTGTCAAGGATTTTTAGCATATATTGTGGATACAAGCAGGAAATTAAAAAAATTAGAAGATATCACAGTAATTAAGGATTTTGCAGATGTGTTCCCAAATGAATTACCAGGGTTACCACCTAGGAGAGAGGTAGAGTTTACAATTGATTTAGTGCCTAGTACAGGCCCAATTTCTATTTCTCCATATAGAATGGAACCTGTGGAACTAAAGGAATTATGGTTCAACTGCAAGATTTGCTAAATAAAGTTTTTATTCAACCCAATATATCACCATGTGGTGCTCCAATATTATTTATGAAGAAGAAAGACGGCACCATGCGACTTTGCATTGATTATCGGCAGTGGAACAAGGTAACTATTCGAAATAAATATCCATTATCTCGTATTGATAATTTGTTTGATCAATTACAGGGTGCTAAAGAATTTTCAAAAATTGATTTGAGATCGGGTTATCATCAATTAAGGGTGAGAAATTGTGACATTTCTAAGACAGTTTGTCCTTCTCGCTATAGTCATTACGAATTTTTGGTAATGCCATTTGGGTTAACAAATGCTCCTGCAATGTTTATGGATTTAATGAATCGAGTATTTCATCCTTTCATAGATTCGTTTGTGGTTGACTTTATCGATGATGTTTTGATGTAATCACCTAGAAAATAGGAACATGAGAAGCATCTAAGAGTTGTATTATAAGTTTTGCGAGATAGTCAATTGTTTGCTAAGTTTAGAAAATGTGAGTTTTGGTTAAATCAAGTAGTATTTCTGGGGAATGTTGTTTCGGGAGATGAAATTTATGTTGACCCAAAGAAGGTAGAGGCAATTATGCAATGGGAAAGACCAAGAAATATAACAGAGATAAGAAGTTTCCTAGGATTGGCTGGATATTAATAGAAGATTCATAAAGGGGTTTTCATATATAGCCTTACCATTGACTAAATTAACCCGAAAAGATGTGAAATTTGTGTGGAGTGATGAATTTCAGCATAGCTTTGAAAAGTTACAAAATATGCTAGTATCATCTCCAGTTCTCACTATTCCATCCAGTGGAGAAGGTTTTGTTATTTATGCTGACGCTTTATATCAGGGTCTGAGTTGTGTTTTCATACAACATGGAAAGGTAATTTCTTATGCATCTAGACATTTAAAGACGCATGAACGTACTTATCATACACAAGATTTAGAACTTGCAGCTATTGTTTTTGCCTTGAAATTATGGAGACATCATTTATATGGAGAGACGTATGAAATTTTCACTGACCATAAAAGTTTGAAGTATTTATTTACATAAGATATAGTTGAATTTGAGACAAAGACGTTGGATGGAGTTAATTAAAGCCTATGACTTTACCATTCACCATCATCTTGGGAGGGCCAATGTTGTTACAGATGCTCTAAGTCGGAAGTCATTGGGTAGGTTATCTTGTATTCAATGTGCAGGGGTTGGCAATATTATGGAATTAAGACTGATGGGAGTAGATTTGAACTTCACTAAAATGGGGGAATTAATTGCACACATTACAGTGAGACCTTTACCGGTAGAACGCATACGAAATTTGCAAATCAGTGATCCATTCCTTGAGAATAAAAAATGGGAAATCTGGATGGTAAAGAGAGTGACTTTGAAATTGAGAATGATGAATCGTTGTATTATAAAAATAGAATTCGTGTACTGACTGATCCATCCTTAAAGAAGGATATATTAGAAGAGGCACATAGTTCTATTTACTCTATGCATCATGGAGATACCAAAATGTACAGAGATTTGAAAGAGTATTACTGGTGGAATAATATGAAATGTGAGATTGCAGAATTTGTAGATAAATGTTTAGTTTGCCAGCAAGTGAAGGTGGATCAGCAGAAGCCGATAGGATTATTGCAGTCATTGCCTATTTCGGATTGAAAGTGGGAACATATAATGATGGATTTTGTTGTAGGATTACCCCAATCACCAAAGGGGCATGATTCTATTGGGGTGATTATAGACCGATTGTCAAAGTCAGTTCATTTTCTTCCAGTTAAGACGACCCACACCATTGACAAGTATGCACGTATTTACGTTAATGAGATTATTCATTTACATGGGTCACCAATGTCAATAGTATCAGATAGATATCCAACGTTCACTTCTAAGTTTTGGCCTCATTTACAGAATGCCCTGGGCATAAGTTTTAAGTTCAGTACTGCATTTCATCCACAAACCGATTGGCAATAAAAAAGGACGATTCAAATATTAGAAGACATGCTACGAACTTATGTATTTGACTTCAGAGGTAGTTGGGATAATCATTTGCCATTGATGGAATTCGCGTATAATAATAGTTATCAGTCCACCATTGGTATGGCTCCTTATGAAGCTTTATATGGAAGGAGATGTAGAACACCATTATGTTGGGATGAAGTAGGTGAAAGGAAAATCTTGGGTCCTGAATTAATAGATATGACAACCGAAAAGATTAAAATGATTCAGTAACGGATACAGATAGCGCAAAGCAGGCATAAATTTTATGCAGATAAGAGGAAGTATCCATTAGAATTTCAAAAGGGAGATTTTGTATTCCTACGTATTTCACCGTGGAGAGGCATCATGAGATTTGGGAAAAAGGGGAAACAAAGTCCAAGATACATTGGACCATATGAAGTGTTGGAAAGAACCGGGACCCTGGCATATAGATTAGCATTACCTCCAGAATTGTCTCGTTCACATGATATGTTTCACGTATCGATGCTTCGTAAGTATTTGGAAGATCCATCTCATCAACTGAAAACCCATCCAATTGAACTGAAAGAAGACTTATCGTACATCGAGGAACCAGTGGAAATTATTGATCGTAAGGAGAAAGTATTGAGGAATAAAGTTATTCCCTTAGTTAAAGTTATGTGGATTAGCCATGGAATTAAATACGTAACTTGGGAAATGGAGGATAGCATGAAGAAACAATATCCCCATTTGTTTGGTAAGTGACATACATATTAAATTTCGGGAACGAAATTTTCTAAGGGGGGAAGTTGTGACAACCCAGATATAATTATGATAAATTATATTTAAATTATGCTTACCTTATGTGATATCAATAATGTGTTATTAGTATATCTAATGTTAAGTGATTATGTTTAGTCTAATCCTACTTTCATAAATTATGAAATGTCGAATAATTTACAAATACAAATTTTATTGTTTTGGGTAGAAATGTTCCTGTTGGAGACTAGTTTTGACCCTTATAATATAACAATTGACTTGAGGTAAAAACTAAATAGTTGTATATATATGAGTTAAGCTTGAAACACAACAAATGTGTGTAAAACAGAGGTTCGAGTAAGGAGTTATACCAAATTTACGAACAAAGGGAAAATTTGTCCATTGCCTTTAAGTGGTAATTTGTCTTTTAGTAAACTACATGGTTTAATTTGATTGGTTAGAATGGAGGGCTGCATTTGTCGAGTTAAACCTCTCCATATAACCTATTTCTTCATTAAATATAACCCTAGGTTCAGTTTTGTAGAGTTTTTGCTTGAGGAAAGAGAAAATAGGAGTTTAAGGATGAAATAATTACAAGAAAAGCTAGGAAAAATTCCAAGAAAATCCCTAAGGTGTTTCCAAGGTATAATTAAGTGTTAATATAATTTTAATCTTGGGTTACACTTATTTCAAAGTATAGAAATCATGAATTGTTGAATAAAATTCCATCCTCCATTGTGATAATAAGTAATTGTTCATATGTGAGATAAGTGGTGTATGTAGCCCGTATTGCTTGTTATTGAAATCCCTTGTATTCAAACTTGCATATATTTTTATTGCTTACTGGAATTGAGAAATTCTAATTAAATATGAAACTATACTCGTATATTCATATCATATCGTAATATTAAAATTTAACTCCTTATGGCTAGGCCTTAGTGATAGTCACAAGTTGGTACATAGTTGCTGTTGGTATATTTCATTTCGATATGCCCTGAGTTTGGTAAAGATTTTCACATAGCAAATGAACTTTAAAAATTATGAAATATTGATTCTGTATTACTAAGTATGTGTTTTGAAAGTGGGTATAATATGATAGAAAGTGCAGATGTAAAAAAATTATAAAAATTCTTGGAAGTTGAAGGAACAATAGAGGAGCTTGTAGGGAAATTTTTTTTATGTTGTAAAGAAATGGTTATAGATTGCTCTAGGAAGACTGAAAAATTACACCGTCCCTGGAAATGGAAAGTATATTCATATATGTTTTCATATTGATAATCTTGGATGCCTGTATGTGTACAATTTATGAAAATGGGATTGTTAAGTATGGAGGACAATAATTTGAGGCCATACTGGATACCCTATGAAATAATGTTTTTATCTGCTCTTTCCAAAGGGTATTTTGAGTACATGGTTCATGTGTGTATACATTGAGAAGTATACTTTTACGTTTACTTGATTTTAGTTATAAATTCCTTACGAGGTATTTTCTATGGTTGAATGTTCATAACCTTATCAACATATATACCATTGTTTCGTCTTTACTCATGTTTCATGGAATGTGACTCAAGTGGAATTATATTGTGTTGTATAGTCATTGAAAGTTACATAGATATATTAAGATAATAATTATGATTGAGATTCAGTATTGATTTAGTTGAATTAACAGGTGTACGGTAAAACCAACCCAGTTCAGCTCCACCCAAAGGAAACGTGAATACATAGTTGACAACCCAATGTGAGTGTACTTACTGAGTTGATTGTGGATATGATGTGTATGTATTGTATATTGAGATGATATGGATTATTAAGAGTCACGAGATGTTGACTTGTTATGGCTCATTAAAAGTAAAGATATGTTGAGATGTTATGGCTTTATAAAAGTCAAGATATGTTGAGTTGTTATGCAATTCAAGAGATGTTGGGTTATTAAAACCTATGGATATGATTATTGCCTACGGGAAAGAGATGTAGGGTTTATTAACTTCGGATATGTATATGGTATAATTTGGGATACATATGGATATATTGATATGTTGATATGTTAATATAGTACGTTTACTATATAGAGATGTAGTACATTCACTGAGTTTTTAAACTCATGATTTTATATGTTTACATTTTCAGGTTTTGAAGCTGCCACTATAGGGTCTAGGATGTTGAGTGAATAGTAGTAGGGTCTCATCAGTTTTGTTTTATACAGTGTACTAGTTGTAGTTAAGTTAAATGGTATGAGAGTTTTGTTTAAATTATGTCTCCTTAAACGATTGGATTTTTAGTATTCCACATTTTTTACCTTGAAGTTGTTTTAATGTGTATTAAAACATAAACAAATAATAAATGTGGTTTGTGAACTCTTTAGTTAGTTATATCCTAATGGTGTTAGGGGTGATAAATACCATCCATCACATAGAGATGTATCGGTCAACTACCGACATTTATTCGACCCCAGACGAGATGAGGTGCCAAACATTATTTGATACGCTCCGTGGTACTGCACATGTCTTTTACACCAGCTTGTCGAGAGGATATATAGAAAGTTTCAAGTAGCTAGAGAAGAAGTTTATTCGTAAATTTTGTTTCGGCATGAAGTTGGACATGCAAGTTTCTCATTTATCGAACCTCACATAGGGGAAGATTGAGTCTCTTATATATGTCGATTTAATAAAGAAAAGTTAGACGTCGAGGACTATGAAGGGAGCATTGCGATGACAACTCTCATAAGTGAACTTCAACGAGGAAAACTTTATTAGAATCTCTCCAAGAATTCTTCGAAGTCCGTGAAATAACTCCTATCCAAGGCCGGGAGGATCATGAACGCAAAGGAGGTTATGATGTCCAAGGGAGGTGATAAAAAAAGGTCGGCAATAACAAGTATGGCTAAAGACGAGATAAAGAAAGAGAAGGGAAGAAAAGGTCTAGTGCTGACAAGTTTGCTAAGTACACTCCTCTACCAGCTAGTCCTGACATGATTCTAAACATGATAAAGGATGATAAAAAGATTAGGTGTTCAAAGAAGTTGAGAGCTCCCCCCCCACGAGAGGGACAAGAGAAAATGGTTTGAGTTTCATTAAGATCACGACAGACCAACGCTTCTCTTTAAGAGAAGAGATTGAAAAGTTACTAAAATAGGGGAAGCTACGAAAAAATGCCGATAATAGTGGAGGCCGAAATGAGATTAAAAAGATATAATCTTCACTAAAGGACACCAGGCCCAAAAAGAAGGAGTAAAAATGAATATGAATGACCCATAGTTAGATAATTATGATGAAGATGACCCAGACCTTCCCGCTAAACCTTGTTCAGTCAAAGGTAACCTCAATATGATTTCTTTTGATGTAAAATTGATATGTGGAGAATGGAAGGTGTAGGGGTTAATCCGATCGATACAAAGGCTCATGTGATTGAGGCCAAAGTAAGACTTAATAGGGTTGAAGTTAATATGGCTAAGGCATATTTTTAATCCAAAGTCTCATTATTTGAAATTTTTGGTCATGTTCTCTAACTGGGCATGTCATGACTATGCGATTAGTTGCTACGTGTTATGTTGGTTCTGTGCAAGGTGTTTGTGCCTTTTGCAGATACGTTTGGGGATATTTTATTTTCACCCTTCAGCTACATGTTTTCAAGTCTAAGTCTAACTATTTGTAATTTTTAACCATGTTCTCTAACCAGACATCCTGTGACTATGCGATTAGTTGCTACATGTTACGTTGGTCTTGTATGAGTTGTTAGCACATCTTGAGGGGCGATTTGGAGGCATTTTTATGTTTTTCCCTTCAATGACATGTTTTGAAGCCTAAGTCTTACTATTTATAATTTTTTGTCATGTTTTATAACCGGGCATTCCGTGACTATGAGGTCAATTGCTATGTGTTAGGTTGGTCTCGTGCGAGGTGCCGTGCCTTTTGCGGGGTCATTTGGGTGATATTTTGCATTTTCACTCTTAAACGACATGTTTTCAAGCCTAAGCCTAACTATTTGCAATTTTTAGTCATGTTATGTAATTAGGCATCCCGTGAGTGCGCGATCAGTTACTATGTGTTACGTTGGTCTCGTGCGAGGTGTTCGTGCCTCTTGTGGGGCCATTTGGGGGCTATTTTGTGTTTTCACCCTTCAACGACATGTATTTAAGCCTAAGTCTAACTATTTTTATTTTTTGTTCATGTTTTCTATCAGGTGTCCAATGACTATGGGGTCAAGTGCTACGTGTTATGTTGGTCTCGTGCTAGGTGTTCGTGCCTCTTGCGGGGTCATTTAGGATCTGTTTTGCATTTTCACCCTTCGACGATATGTTTTCAATCTTAAGTCTAACTATTTATAATTTTTGGTCATGTTCTCTAACCTGACATCCCATGACTATGTGGTCAGTTGCTACGTGTTACGTTGGTTCCGTGCGAGGTATTCATGCATCTTACGGGGACGTTTGTGGGATATATTTCATTTTTACCCTTCAACGACATATTTTCAACCCTAAGTCTAATTGTTTGCAAATTTTGGTTATGTTCTCTAGTCGGGCATCCTGTAATTACGCGGTTTGTTGCTATGTGTTACGTTAGTCTCGTGCGAGGTGTTCATGCCTCTTGTGGGGCTGTTTGGAGGCCATTTTGTGTTTTCACCCTTCAACGACATGTTATCAAGCCTAATTCTAGCTATTTTCAATTTTTAGTCATGTTCTCTAATCGAGCATTTCCTGACTGCGCAGTTAGTTGCTACATGTTACGCTGGTACCGTGCAAGGTGTTTGTGCCTCCTGCGGGGCTGCTTGACATTTTCACCCTTCAACGACATGTTTCCAAGCCCAAGTCTAACTATTTGTAATTTTTAGTCATGTTCTCTAACCGTGCGTCCCGTGACTATGCGGTAAGTTGCTATGTGTTACGTTGGTCCCGTGCGAGATTTTCGTGCCTTTTGCGGGGCTATTTGGGGGTTGTGTTGCGTTTTCACCCTTCAACAATATGTTTTCAAGCCTAAGTCTAATTGTTTATAATTTTTGGTCATGTTATCTAAACGGGCGTCATGTGACTACGTGGTCAGTTGTTACGTGTTATGGGTGTGTCTCTTACGGGGTCGTTTGGGGGTTGTTTTGCATTTTCACCCTTTAATAGCATGTTTTGAAACCTTAGGGGTTGTTTGTTTTTGCCTCTAATATCTGAAATCTGAAACATTCATATTTCAGAGGTAAAAAATTATTTGTTATCGTAATTTTTTTAGGGTTTAACGGATCTGCAGTCTTATAATTGTTCAAAATGTCCAAGACCCTCTGAATCGAAAATTTGAATTTGAACGAAAATAAAATTTTAAATAAACCCTTTAAATAAACAAGTACGCAGAGCTTAAAAGATAAACTCAAAACAGATCAAAACACCAGATGAGGTTGAAATATAATAAATCATTGACACCCTTACAAAAGATTGGGTAGGAATCTCTACAAAATATATAAATACATACGAATGTAATTTCTTTATGTGATTAAAGGGTCTCCAAAATCGTTGGGAAAACACTACTCCAACCTCCGACCTATAGGTATTCTTTATTTTGCACTTCCTTTTTACAGGTCTATTGTAACTTTTATTCTTGAGTATGTTTACTATATATATATGTGTGTGTGTGTGTGTGTGTGTGTGTGTGTGTATAATGCCTTTTGGGCAAGAAAAAGTGCGCGTTTAAGAAAAAATGAAGTCAGAAAACAAAAAAAACTTTATAAAATTTTTATGCTTAGAAGATAAGCAATGGTAATGCCAACATATTTTTTCAGTTGAGAGAGAGAGATAAAGTGTTTAAGAAAAAAAATTTGATTTGAATGTCTCCTCTTTCATGCTAATCCTTTTCCCACGTAGTATAATATATAGTATATAATCTTGTAAGGTAGGTATTTTTTTATTAAAGCAGAAAAGCAATTGCCTACTTTAATTTTTTCTTCTTACTGAGAGATCCTACAACCTTAGGTATGCAACAACCTTTGTCATCTTTATAGGTGCTACTTTGCTAGACAATAATAAAAAATGGGTGCTATTTTTCTAAACAAATAAAAAAAAAGAAAGTTGATTTTTCTTTCCATTCCTCCCATTAACTCTCACAATCTAACTTAACCACTCATATCCATGTCCATTTCAATCATCAAATACAATTCAATTAAAACATGCATTTTTACTTTTTTATATGATGTGTTGAAGTATTATACAAAATATAATAATTAAAAATAGGACATGATTATTTCTTTATCTAATTCAAAAATAATCCAACCAAAACATGACACAATATATTATCTTTATTTTTTAAACTTAATATAACTCCTATCTTGTTTTAATAGGTAAAAAATATTTCATGTGGGTTATGTTTTAATCAAATTTTATTTGTGTTAGGTAGAAAAATACAATTTTATATCGTGTCATTTTTTTTTGTCATATTAGTATTAGGTAAAAAAAATATTGTGTTATGTCATGTTTTAATTAAGTGGTGTTCGTGTTAGGTAAAAGAATATGATTTACCTAACACTAACATGATCTAACTAAAACATCTCTTCAATCCATTGCTCTTTGTCTTATGATATTGCTTTTACCAATTATTTTGTTCTATTGATATTGTTTTGTTTCACCATACTGCATGTGAAATGAAAATATTTATTTTACCTTATGTTTTTTTATTTATATTTCAAAATTTTTTCTAACGAAATTGAAAAAATTATTCATGTTAAAATCCCTTTGTTTCTTTTTTTTTTAAAAAATAAAAAATTTGAAGTTTTTCATTTAAAAAAAAAACAAATTTATTCTAGAATATATAATACACGTTAAAAACATAAAATAATATAAGATTCAAGAAAAAAACATTATTATTCTTTTTATTAATTAATAAGGTTATTTTTGTTGATATGATAGGTTAGATTTGGCTCCAAAAGAATCAAAAGTAATTCCAAGGAAGAAGTTTGCGAGTACTAGTTTAAGGAAAGATTTTATAGATTTGTTTTTTAAAGAAGCTGGAAGGGGAAGGCTATAGTGGAACTTTTTTGAAGACTGTGTCTTGGAATATGATTATCCAAGAACTGAAAACAAGATATAATCATGAATATGATAAAAAAACTCAAGAACCAGTGGGACTATCTTCGAAGGTCTTATGGAGCTTGGAGAATGCTTATAAATAGGCTGGTCACGGGTACAACGCATAAATTGGAACCTTTGATTGACACGAAAATGTTTGGGATGATATTATAAAGGAAATACCTAGACATATATCTTATTATTTATTAGTCCAATGTAATTTTGATATGCCTTTGACTTTTTTCCTTAATATCCTTGCATTGAACAGAATTACCCGAACACAAAGAAGTTTATAAACAAGCCTTTGAAAGATAAAGAATTGCTTACAAGGTTGTTTGAGGCAACCATGTCAACTGGGGATGAGGCGTTTAACCCTATGCATTCGTTGCCTCAAGAGAATCCTCGCAATCAACGTTCACTTGAAGATGATGATACATATATTTTTAGAGAGGGGGATCCATTTGAAACTCAAGGGTACCAATTAATGAACGATACTTACTTCACAGATTATACCTTTTATGATGTGCATAACAATTCTACTTCACAATAAGGAGGGAGTACGTCTGTTTACATACAGAACAAGAAGGGAAAAGTAATGTAGGTTCTTCATTCTCAATAAAAAAGCGTCTTAGAAGAGACAATTTCAATGAGCCCTTGCTGAAGAAACTCGATGATCTTATTGATATCGTAAAGAGTTATCGTGGTGCTGAAGCAAAAAATTTAGTTGAATGCGTTAAAAGTATGTAGGAATTAATGGTGTTGGGACCGATCTTATATTGTTGCTATGAAAACGTTTGGGGACAATGTGGAGTATGGGAAATTATTTTTGATGATGGAGAACAACAAACACAAAGTGGGCTTCCTCAATAGTGAATGAAAAAGGCTTGATTAGTTATAGTGTTTTTATTTTTGAATGACATTTAGAGTGATTTTATTTTTCAAATCTTACAACTAATAATTTTCTTAATAATATTATAGTTTATGGACTCTATGTATTGGTTATTACGTCTTTTATGGTTGCTTTATTCTATTTCATTTATATTCCTTTTTACATATCAATTCAATTATCTTCACATTATCCTTATGTAATATTTAACATTCTTGTGTTGCAGAGACATGAGTCCAAAATAAAGGTTGTCGGTGTGCGTTATGACACTAATTATACTGTTTAAGCTAATTAAACAACGTATACGTGTTAGAAAAAAATTGTGTATATCGTTGCTTTCTGGAAAGGCATATTTACAAGAGTATTTAGATGGATATCCTACACAAATGTATGATTTTTTGAAGATGATAAAGAATCCACTTCTTGAACCGTGTGATCACTTTTGATAAAGATGGTGGCTTACTGATAGTATATATATTGATGATGAAGAGAAATGACATTTTTAGCCACTATTAGTCATAATCATTGAAATCGAGTAATAAAATATCACTTCCAACATTCGGGACAAACTATCAAAAAATATTTTCATGAAGTGTTGTGGGCAACGCTTCATTTTTACAAAGAGATTATAGTCCCTCCCACATTTGATCGATCTACAAGGGAAATTCGAACACATTGATGTCATATGGAGGGACCATTCAAGGGGCTGTCGGAGCACTTGATGACACACTAATAAATGCACATATTTTGGTTGATAACAAACCCCTTTAAGAGGACAAGGGGGTAGGGAATGATTTTAAAATGTCATGGATGTATTTTATTTTGATATGAAATTTATATAGGTGATGGATGGATGGATGGGAGGGGATCGTGTGCGATTCACGAGTGTTAATTGAGACTTTGCATCATCCAAGCAATAAATTTCCAATGCCCATTGAAGATGATATTTCTTATTAATTTCTTTATATAATTATGTTATTAATTTCTACAATTTATTTTACATATTTTTGTCTTGTTATTATTTTAGGTATGTACTATTTGTGTGATGCTGCGTAGATCCACACTCGAGGCTTTATGTCTCCCTATAAAAGCACACGATATTGGTTGTCAGATTTTAATCACGATGGGCGAGCTAGAGATAAAAAAGAGAAATTTAACCATATGAGTGCAAAGTTAAGAAATGTGATTGGGAGAACACTTGGTGTTTTAAAGGCTAGATTCACAATATTACATAGAATTCGTCCTTATAGTGCAAATTGTAGTTGCATGTATGGAGATACACAACTTAGTTCATCGAGTATCACTTAATGATCCATCGTTTGGGACATATGAGGATTAAAATGTGGACTTACCCGATGGGCCTTCAATTGATAGTGATCAAGCGAAAACTCCACCAAGCTATGATCAAATATTTGGATGAAAATCACAAAAATAAATGATTAGTTTACTTGATAAAATTGCAAATCATTTATTTAGTAGAAATTATGATTTATAATTAACTCTTATTAGTAATATGTGACTTTTAATAGTTTATTAGTTAGTTTTTGAACATTTCCCAGCACTTTATGCTATTAATTAAAACTATTTGGATGTCTAATATTATATTTTACATATCGAGTAACATATTGTATGTATATTTTCGTTGGACATGCATATTTCACATGTATTTTATAATTTTCCATATTTTGTTATGACAAATGCATGTGTATTTTTTATCAAATAAAATATAATGGTAAAGTGGTACAAATCATTTTCATTTTCATTCAAAAATAAAATTTGCAAAAAAGAAGTATCCATTCAGAGGTTTTCTTCAGACAACAAACAAACAGACTTTTCAGATTCAGATTTCAGATTTAAAATTCAGACTTCAGACTCCACATTCTGAATTTCAAACTAAGACAAAAAAACAAACACCTAATTCTAACCATTTGCAATTTGTGGTAATATTCTCTAAATGGGCATTCTATGACTATGCGGTCAGTTCCTACGTGCTACGTTGGTCCCGTGCGAGGTGTTCTTGCCTCTTACGGGGCCATTTGGGGGACGTTGTGCATTTTCACCCTTCAAAGACATGCTTTCACGCCTAAGTCTAACTATTTGTAATTTTTGGTCATGTTCTCTAATTGGGCATCCCATGACTATGTGGTCAATTGCTACATGTTACATTGGTCCCGTGCTAGGTGTTCATGCCTCTTTTGGGGCCGTTTGGGAGTTGTTTGGCATTTTCACCTTTAAACAACATATTTTTTAGCCTAGGTCTAACTATTTATAATTTTAATCATGTTCTCTAACCGAGCATTCCGGACTATGCAGTCCGTTGCTATGTGTTACGTTGGTCCTGTGCGAGGTGTTCATGCCTCTTGTATGGCTGTTTTGTATTTTCTTTACCCTTCAACTACATATTTTCAAGTCTCAATCTAACTATTTACAACTTTTGGTCATGTTCTCTAACCGGACATCCCACTACACTAAATCTGCCGAATTATCACGGTCATTATCCTTAACAACTTCAACTTGTCAAGGTCAATGATCGTGACAATTCGGGGGGAGAAAACTTTTTTTTGTCATGGACTTGTCCGTGATAAGTTTGTTATAATTATCACGGTCGTGTCACGGTCCCTGACCGTGACAAGTTTAGTCACAGTTAATAACCGTGACAGAGCCTTGACCCTTTTTAAAAATATTATCTCGATCAATGACCGTGACAAGTCCGTGACAACCTTATTTGTCAATGACTTGTCACGATCAATGACTGTAATAATTCTGGGCAGAATTTTAAAAAAATCTGCTGGGCAGTATGGCCACTGCCACTGCCCATCGGTATATTTGTACATGTTATAGCAACGTTGTACTTGTTCAAACATCATATATCCAAATAAACTAAAGATAATGCAAATATACATTCAAAATACAAACAATATACATGAAGATATAATCCAAATATAATTCAAAAGTACAAACTTAAAAATAATGTCACTACATGTCTGGGGTAAATGTGAGGAGGTGAGTAGGCCACACGATATACGAATTGACACACCCACTAATATAAATCGCACCGCATTGTTCGCGCAACCACAATAGGGAGTTCTCCTTCTTGGGTATCACATGCGTGACGAGCACCTTGGACTCGATCTCTTGAAGCTCACGTCCATGAACTATTCCACCCTAGATGATATCCGAGTCCCTCAACCCCCAACCTATTCACTGGCCATAAAATACTTCCAATATGAACACGATCGTCCAACCAAGTGTCGACATCGGTCTGTTGAAGGGAGCCAAATAGGGAAGTGGATCATCGAAGTACGCACGTGTCGGTGATGAAGCAGTGAGGTCCACATCCTCGTCATCCTGCACCTCATCCTCCCGCACCTCATCCTCCACCGCCTTCTCCTTCCCTTTCCCCTTACGGTCTCCTCCCAACTTAGGCTTCATGATTGAGTACATATCTTGGACCGTTGCCTCCAAACGGGACACCTTCGCGTCATGTGAATCCACCGTTCGAGCCAGCCCGGTGTCACTCGTCTTCAATCCGATGATCCTCGATTTGGCCACCCACGAGCTCACCCCCCTTGTCCTCCCCTTGCGATCAGAGCCAAGCACTTAGCTGAGTGCGTTAGTGGGCAAAGATGCCTTGTCGGCATCAGACTGTGACTCATGCACTTCCTTTAAGCTTTGCCTGAAATGACAAAAAGCACATGATTAGTAAAATAAGTAAACTAAAAAATTATAACGTAATTAACAAAAAGTAAACTATCGGATTACTTACAATCATGGCCGCGACGCTCGAGGACATCTCCTTGTCCTTCCCCTTCTTCGTCTGAAGAGACACATAATTATCGAGCCTATGTGGCTTACTCCCTGGGCCACTCCCTATCCCCTGAAATAAAATAAAGTAAAATTAGTATCGGCCCCGCAAAGTAAAATAATGCAGAATAATGTATTTCTGTAGTTATCGACAAATTAAATCTTACCATCATCCTATGCTCCACTTCGGCGTAAGACGTCCGACCGGAGTAGTGCACGCCCGTCTTTTTTTCCCGATTTTCCCTCCCCGATTAGCGAGATGCCAATTGTCGCTCCCCGATCTCATTGTCAATGAACTTTTGCCATTGTGCCAATGAGATCAACTCCTTCGGCGGGACGGATTCACGCCTTTCGATAATGGACTTTCGTGTTTTCCCAAAGTACCGTGTTCACATATTTTTCTTCCACGTCTTGTGTTGCTACCTCAACTACTCCAAGACGGAATCACGTAGCTTTGGATCCAAGTTGAATTGTTCCTGTCCAACAAATACAAAGTTAGTTGCGAATAAATATAAATAATAAAATGAAATTGAAATTGAAATTGAAATTGAAATATTCATATAAATATATTACCTGTAGTGCCGCCCAAACAGCTAACTTGAGCTCATATGGAACCTCGTTCCAACTCATATACCCCAGGACAATGACCGTCTTTACCTGCTCGAGGGATCTCGCTAATAGCTCCGACTTGTTCACAATGGTAATCCCAAATTTTCCATATTTGGGGAGCCTAGGGCAGAGGAGCCCTCGTCGCCTTCGCTACCACCGAGCCCAGACGACATCATCATAACCAGCATCATCATCCTCGCCTTAATACCTGAAGGAGATATTTACTGTAAAAAAATGTTATTAGTACAGATAAAAAAAATTAAAAGAACACATGCAAATATGTACAATTACTACAAATAAAAATGAGCACTAATTATTAATTTACTTTCATACACCCCCTCCCCCACCACACACACGCACACGTACACGCGCACACACCACCCCTGCCCCCCACCACACACAATAATTATTTTCATCAATTAAACTAACAATTAAAGTATACAATTATTAATTTACTAATTTACAATGAGGAGCAATCCTACTTTCATTATTTAATAATATACTAATTTACTAATTTACAATAAGGGGAAATCATATATTAATTTACTAAATAAATTAATAATCAATCAATTCTTTTACAAGGGACACTATGCACATAGACACACACGCAGCCCCCCACCCCTACCCCACCCCCCACCCCCCATCCTTGCCCCCTCCCCCCCACCTTGCCCCACCCCCTTCCCCCACCCTTCCCCCACCCCACCCCACCCCACCCTTCCCCCTCCCCCACCACACACATGCACACGTACACGCACACACACCACCCCCTGCCCCCACCACACACACAATAATTACTAATAATATTGCCATTTTCAGCCATACCAAAAGATCCCTACTTATCTTTATTAATAATATCTAGAATTAACCACTAAAGAATACCCACCAGATACACCTAAAAACCCACATTGACCAACCCCCATATGGACAATAATCCAATAATTATTAATAATTATATATTGTTCGATATACAAAGTAATTTTCAAAAAAAGTTAAAAAATTCCACCTCCATATGGACAATAATCCAGTGGTAATGCCACTTTTACTGTTAACCAACCCAACATCGATCCACTATAATCCAACATTAATGTCAATAACAAATGGGTATCCCGTACTCCTTCTAATTCATCTACTCAATTAATTCATTTCATCAATTAAATTAAAAATTAAAGTATACAATTATTAATTTACTAATTTACAATGAGGAGCAATCCTACTTTCATATGAAATGAGCACTAATTATTAATTTACTTTCATCTAAAACTATACAATTAAAATTACAATTAAAGTTATACAATTTATTAATTAAAGCTATACAATTGTTAAGATTGCCCGACCACACACACATGATAACTAGACTTTTGCGTATGTCGTTGTTGAAAGCCAAGTTAGTCAAAATCCTCAAATACCTACAAAATATAACAACTCAAGTGTAAAGGTAAGTAAGGGTATCAATCCACTTCCAAAGGGGTAAGTTAGAGACAAATTCAATTGTAATTCACTTTTTATTTTCTATTTGTTCTTTTTCACTTTTCTACTTTTTTTTAGCTTTTTCAAATATTAAAACAATTGGGTGAGGTGAGGTGAAATAAGACTAAACTAAATTATGAGATGAAAATAACTAACTGGACAGTGACTAAAATGAAAAATAAAGTCTAACACTAAAAATAAGAGATAAAGTGAGGTAAATAATTGTGAGAACAATCAAGGAATGGGATTACACCACAAATTTTAGTTATTCTAATTAATTAATTTAATTATTTGAATTCTCCCAAATTAATATCAAAATTACAAACCAACTCTCGTTGCAAGTGTAATTATAATAGTAATCTTTTAGAAAATTAAGTTTAACACCCTACAACTCTAGAAAGATAGATCTACACTCCTTTTAATTAATCACTCGCTAGGACCGATCGATTAAAATTCATGTAAATCTTAGAAAATAATTTTAGAGTTGAAATTCAAGTTATAATACCCCACTTAAGAAACCCCTATCTCTAGTTCGAATCTAAAACGGGTATTATAATTAGAATTTCGATTTTCTCTCGAAAACCATTTACCCTCTCTCGAGGCGTAAATTTAAGGGTGAGGGATTAAAATTAACATTTAAAGGGACTTTTCAAGTAATTAAACTAATTAAAATAAAATAACATCAAATAAGGGTTTTACCCACCCCTTGAAAGGGGATTTAGCCTAACATGATATGAAATATGACAAATTAATAATCAAATACATAAAATAAATGAGATGAGAAAAGAACAATCAAACCCCAATCACTTGACGCTTAATTGATCTTAAATCCATGAGTTGAAATTCATAATCCATAAACTTGAGTGATCCAAACAATATTACATAAAAATTTCACTCAAATTAATCCTCACACATTTATCACTCAATAATCTAAAAAAAAAAAGAAAAATAAAAACTATTTACAAAATAGTTTTTATCCTAATTTATTTCTAAACTAAAATTTCTCTCTCTACCAAGCTTAATTTTCCTCCTTTGAATGAGTATGGTCTTCTTATATAGTAGGCACATGGAGCAAAGGGGTATATTGGGTATATGACTAGGGGGTGCATGTGGATATGGTGTGAGGTCATGTGAATGAGAATAAAAATCTGATATGATGAGGGGTAATTTTGGGTATTGGTTTAGAAGTGAGGTTAGTTTGGGAAAAGGCTTAAGTAGTTAGTTTAAATGGGTTTTAATATGGCATGTGGGTTATGTTTTAGTTTGACTTCTTGTGTTTGTTGGCAGGTGGGAAAACCGTGTTGGCTTAAAGGGTTTGGGAAATGGGTCTTGGTTTGAAAATGGTTTTGGCTTGGATTCGAGTAAGGGTCGGAGTGAGGTCCGAGTTGCGTGATTGTTTCGGGTATGAGCTCAGGTGACGGTGGGGTTTGGGAATGGAGTCGACGCCGGGCAGATCGGGGGTCCGAGCCGTGGCTGGAGGAGCAGAGCCGGTGTCGGGTGGTAGCGGGTTTGTTGGTGAGAGAGGGGGTCGTCGGTTGGTCGAAGCAGGGGTCAGGCGAGTTTGTGGGTTCGGCTCCGGCAGAAATGGGTTGTAATGTAGACTCGAGTTTTGGTTTATGACCGGGTTTTATGGGTGAAGAAGATTTAAGGGTGCATGGAATTGGACGTTTTGGTGGGTGATAATGGAGAAAGGAGAGAGAATGAGATGGTGAGAGGTGGAACATGATGGTGGGTTTGATTAGGTGGGTGAGGGTTTAGGATAAGAGGTATTTGTGTGTATGGTAGTATATGGTAATTGGGGTGTGACTTAGGGTGTAGGATAGGTGTGTGTGAGTGGGTTTAGGATAAGTGTAGGTGTGTTTAATTTGGACCCTTAAAATAGTAAACACTCAACTAAAATTAATAACACTAAAAAAAACTAAAAATCATAAAACTAAAATTATAAAAATTAAATTCCTATTCTAAAAATAAAATAAAGACTCAATAAAGATAAAAATAAAATGTAATAAAAAATAAAAATAAAATTCTATTAAACTAAAAACAAAAATCCTAAAATAAAATCTAATAAAACTAAAAAAATAAATGAAATCCTAAAAAATAACTAATTCTAATAAAATAAAACTAATAACTAATAAAAATAAAAATAAAATAAAGTAAAGTAGAAAAATAGAAAATAAAACCTAGAAAATACTAAATAAATCTAAAATAAATACTAAAAATAAAAATGACTCAAACTAAAAATCTAAAAAATAATAAAATGGGACAAACAAAACACACACATAGTTTTAGGTAGGTTTAGGTTAGGTTTAGGGTAGGCAGGGATACGGGGGAGGGAATTAGCTCCATTTTAACTGCAAATTGCTCCGAAATATAGGTTTTGACACCGCAACTGCAATTAAGCCTGCACAATGAATATTTAAGCACATAAGACCCATATTATCGAGAATTAGCAACAAAAGTACATCTATTCGGGGTATAAATTGTACAGTTTTGGGTGCTTATCACACCACCCCCAAACAGAGCGTTGCTAGTCCTCGAGCAATAAGATAGAAAGAAAGAAAGAGATAAGTAACCAAAAGTGTACCACTTTCGCGGGCACTTGCGATTGCACTTAGCATGTGCAACAAGCCTTTAAACCTATAGCTTGCTCTACAGGATGAGTCGTGTCTCATGATGGTTTGCAGGGAATATACCTACAAAATTCTTTATTTAAAATGATTTATTGAAAGGCAGTCAATCTCTTATTAGACGTAGAATAATCGCACAATTCATCATGAGAGAAATGATTTCAGAAATACAAGCTAGAATTTGTAAAAAGTTTAGCTAAGAAAATACACAAGGCACATCCTTCCTCGAACTCAACGTGTGTAGTGTGAATCAGTCAAAACGGGTTGATTATCATAAGAGTAATTCCTAGATTGCCTTTTCGGAATCAACGCTTCAACTTCAAATCTCACTGGATATAACTCTCTCAAATGAACTCACGAGATTTGGGTTAAGTGTATCGCTCTTGTGTGTGAGGAGGTGAGTAAATGTAAGCAAGTTCAAACGTCTCACACACACACATAAGAAAGAACGAACAATTAGAAATAAAATTGATCTCGTGAAAGAATGTTAATCACTATAGTGAGAACGTCGAGTTATTCACCACGTTGGCTTTCATTTGCCCGAACACCTAGGGGAATATATGGATGATTATGGGTGAGGGGAAGTGAAATGGGATATGTGGGATGAGTTAGGATGGTATAAGGGATAAGATAGGATGGTGACAGTGATATAAAGGATGAAGGATGATGGATGGATGAATGTATGATGGATGTGTGAGGTGAGAGAGTGTATAGCGCTTTAGGTACAAATGTCTTTATTTTACAACTAACTACTAACTACAAACTCTCTTTCTTTTCTTTTCTCTCTTTTTTTTTCGATTTTTGCTATTTTTATGTTTTTCTTTTTTTTTTCTCTCACTTTTCAAACCAAAAATGAAGACATTTAACATTTTGAAATCACACTCTTTTATTTGAAAATGAAAGGTGATACGGAGATGATAGGTGATGGTGTGGGGAAATATGTGGGAATATGGAAGAGCATGGGAATATAATGGGCGAAGTGAATGATAAATGGTATATGGAAAAGTGGTAAGTGTATGGATGAAAATCAAGTATTCGGGACAAATTTCAAAACACGTGTTTCTTACAACTCGAAAAAGATGTCATTCTCAGTGATCAAGTCAAATTTTTATGAAAGATAATGAGATCATACAACAATTAAAGTGCGTATCCAAAAGAAGTTGAATCAACTTGTGACTCGGGGATTGCGTAATACACTTTGAAAGGGTGAAGGGCACGAATTTCACAAGATAAAGTCTCTATAGTGATCCTTAAAGTTCTCTTCAGAATTGTAGTACTCTTCAACTCTAAACCGTAGTGACGTGATAAGTGCGCAAATTTTTGTTGAGTCTAGAAATTCATGGTGAAACATGCCTTGTTACGTATTACATAAGCTATTAGAAAAATATAAATCCTGTAGCTTGATTCCTAGACTTAGAAAGATGGATGATTGAAAATTTACATCAATGAATGAGATGAAAGAAACTGCACAAAATTTTTAAAAAAATCAGGTTTAAAACTTAAAAAATTTCAAAAAAAGCCACGATTTTGATAAAATTCCCCACCCCTAAACAAAAACGAACAGCTTCCTCGATGTTAAGTAAAATGATTTTTTAAATTGAGAGCATAAGGTAGGAAGGAGATTACTAGAATGACTCGCTAATAAAGTAGAAAGATGTAGCGAAGAAGAAACCTGAATAAATGATAAGAGAAAAATAAAGGTGTACAAGTCTATAACATGGTAAAGCATTGGGTGATGTGAAACACCACCCCCAAACAAGATCAGACTCATACCAGAAATGCGGGCTGCCTCCCGGTAGTGTTAAGGTTAATGCCTTCAGCCAGACCGAACCATTCTCACCCTAAAGATAGGAACTAGGAAATCATTGGGTGGTAGAAAAATTGGGTGATGAGAATCACCCCCAAACAAGACTGAAGCGCCAGTCTTGTTGGATAGAGGCTAAAACGGGTCAATGCACTTGTATGGAAAAGTGCATCACACGATGCAAAGCATCGGTGGACCGTGGGCGGGTGGGTATTAGGGTAAAAGTGAGAAAGTCATGGGTGATGAAGCATCGATCACGGGTCTTATTGAGCCGAAAGGTGAGGGAAACTAGGGCCCGGTAAGAATAGTGCTCAAATTGTATGGGAAGGCAAAAGGGTTTGGTAAGTGGCATGGGGTGAGGCTCATAGAAATCACACGACCGTTCTATGAATGGGCGATGATAATGGTCGCGTCGTGACACGCCAGGGAGCTGTTGAGACGAAAAATCAACACAACAAGAGAGTGGTGTGCATGGGGGAACAAGCTCGGTGTCGCGGAAGTGGAGAGTAGCACCACATATACTCTCGTGAGTGGTGGAGGATGGTTTTAGGTGAGGATCTAAAAAGGTAGATGGAAATATGAAAGTTGTACAATCAAGATCCAAACCAGGTAATGGGATGGAAAGGATAATGGTTGGGGTAAAGGGTGGGATAAACAGTGGATCTGGTTGGATAAATGGTGGAGGAAGATGATCCAACTCAAGCGTGGAAGACACACACTCATTGGGAGGAGTAAAGCAATACTCACAAGGGAGTGTGGTTTCTAAAGATGTAATGATCAACTTCTCCATAAGAGTATCGGTGGATGCGGTGGGTGGGTAAGACGAGGCACAAAGATCAAAGATAGAGGAATCTCTAGAAATAATGGGCTCAAGATGAACCATGCATGGTGGGACATCATCCATATCCGGATAGTTAGGAACTATCACAGATTCTATCTCGAAAAAATGGTGAACACTCGTAACCGGATCTAACCTAGGATAAATTGGTTCCTCGGGAACAAATACGGTGGGCTCCATAGGCGTAGACTCGGGCATTGTTTTGGATTCAGTGGGAGTGTGAACCACAATGATGGGTTCAGTTGGATTTGATGGGATCAGATCAGACTCACTAATGAAAGGTAAATCAACACAATTGTCGACTTGGGACCCGGACCATGGGATGGTCTCAACTTCGAGATTATAGAGAGGATAGGGTTGGTCACACTCAAAATCCGTGTCACAAGAGGACACATCATTGTAACACTCAGTGGCAACAATATGGGTGGATCCATGGGAATGTCCGACTCTCGCTCACACTCCAACTCATTTAGCCTTTGTTCAAGACTTTGGAGAGCTTGAATTTGAATTTGAGTGGCTTGATCTTGCTTAAGTATGAACTTTTGCAAGAGGCCTTCTAGAGCGGAGGTGGATGATGGTGGTGGTGGTGGGTGAGGTGAACACAACTCGCTATGTTCATGACTATATGGAGAATACTCAAATGAAGTGTGTGGAGTGGGTCCAAGTTCATCATACATGAAAGGATCGCTTTCGTGATGGACAAATGGTTGATAATCGTGGGGTGCGTAGTGAGGGAACTGATCGTGAATGGGTGCACAAGGTTGCCATGACGACTGTTCGAACGTGTGAGGATCCACAACATCGGGTTGGGATTCTTATTGCGTGAAAGGGTGATCAGGCCTCCACGAATAACTTGGGGACTCACACAACTCGGGATGAGGTGCATCAGGATGGTGGGCCGAGGTGGGTTCCGAAACAGTGTCATATGGATACACATGTTCCATTGTTGGTTTCGAAACAGTGTCATATGGATACACATGTTCCATGGAGGGTGCGTAGGGATATGAAGAGTATGGGCACTCATGGAACAAGTGATCGACATAGGAACAATGGGTGCACGACAAGGTATGCGACATGTTGAAACTTGACACCGAGGGCGATGGAATAGGAGGTGCGTGCATAGATGTGTCAAGAGTATCAAGGGCACTCGTGAGAGAGGTGAAACCATGAAAAATATCATAAAGAGACGGCTCGGGATCACTCTCACACGTGTCACATGTCAATGAAAAATGACCAAAGTAGTCCCGTAAAGGACGTTCTTCGGCCATTAGGAGAAAAATATTTTTTTGGGAATTTTTAATATTTTTGCAAAAGGAAAGAAAATATTTTTGAATTTTTCTAAAAATGAGAGAAAGAAAATATTTTTGGATTTTTTTAAAATGAAAGAAACAAAATATTTTTGGATTTTTTTAAAATGAAAGAAAGAAAATATTTTTGGATTTTTTATAAAAATAAAGGAAGAAAATATATTTGGATTTTTTGGAAGAAAAGGTGGGGAAAAATATGGACTCTTGATTGGACGAACTAACTAAAACCGACTACCGAAAAGTGAATTGGACACACACAAGTCAAGAAAATTTCCTAACTAGCACATAGCCAATTTTTATCTTTAAATTTAATGAAAGGGTAGTCAAATTTTAATTAAGTCTGTGGGCGATAAAAAAAATCACGAAAATCTTTGTGATCGCCTTTGCAAAAGTGTTCTCCTATTGGGCTATCTAGTTGATGAATTTTAATTTTAGTGATGGCTAGAGTAGCACACAATTGGTAAGCGAGTGAGTCGGGTGATGAAATCCCTTCTCGTGACTGACCGAGTGTAGGTCTTAGTCAATTAATTCATCACACCATTCGAAAATAAATGCGAGAATAAAATCAAATAAGAGCACACAAAGCATACAAAAGAATTGACTCGCTAACAGGAGAGGCGCGAGTGTTCAAGAAATGTACCTCCCACGATTTTTACGCCGTGGGGTGCCGAAAAATTTGAGTCGACCGGGGGGAGATTACGCCTATCTCAGTCGTCCCCGGGAGTCCGACCTACCCAAGGTAGAGAGGCTTCTAAATCCTCGCCTTTGGACGCCCTCTCTCTACCTTGTCCAGTTTCCCAATCCACCTTTCTTCAATTATTACAATTTTAAATGGAAAATAAATAGTGTGTCTATGCACCGCAATACAAGCCAAGGATAAAATCGTAATACAAGTCTTCTAAAATAAACAAAAATGGTACTAAAATGCAAAAAATATACAAAATAAATGAACTACAAAATTGAATCCGCTCCGAGTGCTTCACGCTCCCAAGAATGGAAATGGCGCCATTTGATAACTATGCTTTTTCATCTCCCCGGTAACGGCGCCATTTGATAACTTTTCTTTTTCATCCCCGACAACGGCGCCATTTGATAACGTGACTTTTGCGTATGTCCTTGTTGAAAACCAAGTTAGTCAAAATCCGCAAATACCTACAAAATATAACAACTCAAGTGTAGAGGTATGTAAGGGCATCAATCCACTTCCAAGGGGGTAAGCTAGAGACAAATTCAATTGTAATTCACTTTTTATTTTCTTTTTGTTCTTTTTCACTTTTCTACTTTTTTTTTAGTTTTTTCAAATATTAAAACAATTGGGTGAGGTGAGTGTAACAACCCTCCCTTTTGGGAGCCCATTTTATATTTATTTGCTATGTTGTGTAGTTGCATATATAAAATGCTGCATGTGAGTAAGTATTAATTTGATGAAATGAGTTAATATTTACAAATAAGTTGCATGTTACCATGTGTGTAAGTAGTTGTTACCATGTGGTGTTCTATTTTGTCATGAAAATTAATATGGCAATTTGAATTAAAATGGAACCGGAACTTAATTTGGC
The DNA here is from genome assembly GCA_949130495.1 of Sambucus nigra. NCBI lineage: Eukaryota > Viridiplantae > Streptophyta > Magnoliopsida > Dipsacales > Adoxaceae > Sambucus > Sambucus nigra. Next base: position 595,616,255 of record OX422209.1, read on the forward strand.
TTATTAAATCTCCGAATGATAATTTGGAGGGTGTAGTTAGTTCCGGGAGGTGCGAGACAGTCGAAATGTGTGCCATATTGTATTTTGAGATTTTGGGCACTTTTGACTGGTTTTGGCATATTGCGTATTAGAACTTAACTATTGCGGTATTTTTACTTATTGGTTGGAGACTTTTAATCTTAAGCCACGTTTAGTTTTTCCCTAAGTCTTTCAATTCCTCTTATTTACCCTAAGTGTTCTAGCCCTAGAGTGAGAGAGAGTGAGTGGAATATTGGAGAAAAAGAGGGAAATCTTGAAGATTTGTGGCTTGATCTTGCTTTCTTCTTCATCCAAATCTGAAATTGAAGCCCCAAGGCAAGTTTTCTACTTGCTATTATATGGGTTAAGATGAATAATTAGTATGGGTAGATATGTATAGTTTTGATGTATTGTAATTGTGGTTTTTGATTGGATTTACGGGTATCAACATCTTTGGTAGAGTTAGATTGTTGATTGAGGTAGAAAAATGTGGTTGGTAGCATTTATGATCTTTGGGTATCATTAAATGTAATTGGATGACTTTGGGTTGGTTGTTGATTTTAGGGTTTAGAAGATAGTAGGAAAATGGGGTCTAGGTCTGCAATGACCGGTCGACCGCGTATCGCAGACCGGTCGACCGGCCTTCGGAGGAAGGCACACTGATTTCTTTCAAAGGCATGAAATAAGGTCGCGGTCGACCGTGGTTCTACCATTGGTCGACCGGTCCATCCGAAATGAACTTTCTGCTTTCTTTCAAAAGCTAAACTTTGAGACACAGTCGACCGCTGTCTTGGGATCGGTCGACCGGTCCCCTGTTTTCTAAACCAATTTCCTACTTTTATCCTTTATTCTTTTTCTTCCTCTAGGAACTTAGGACTCTTCTTGAATGAAGTAAACTTTGGCTTTTAGAGTCCTAGTTGAGTTGGTTGTCACCCTAGTGTTGAATGGTTTTCACTTGGGGTTAAGTCCGGGGGAAGGGTTGTCCTAGTGATGTTAAGGCATCACTTTTCCTTGTGCATCCTAATAATATGGATGGGAATTGTAGGCCCATACTTGGAGACTTTAGGGGTTTAATTTGAGTTATAAAAAATCTTATGTTTGGGGAAGTGAATATGATCCCTTGGAGATTTATTCGAGGCATAACCTAGGATGAGTAATGAACTATCCTATAATAACGGTTTCAAATAAATGAAACATGTAAATGTAATGAAAATGAAAAGTATGGTTTTTATTGTAAATGTTAATTTACTTAAACACACCTCTCTAAATGCTATCATAAGGGAAGCTCGTGCATGAGGTGATGTTCCTTGACTAGTGAATGCAGGGAGACTATAGTCCTCGGCCATATGCGGGTTTATTATATGTATTTTTCTGCGCTAGTGAAGTAATTCCGGGTGTGGTTATGACTCACTCGCAGGCATATGGCCACTTCTCGACGTGCGATAGGTACCCAGGCTGCCTTGTTTGATGGGCCCCTGGAAGATGATAGTCATTTAGGGGCGCGCCCAGTGGGGAAACTCAGAGGGGAGGTCTTAGAATCGTTATATGCATAAGAATATAGCTTTTCTAAATCTCAAGTGGGACTTGAGGGTTGTATAATTCCACTAAATGATATTATGACAATTACATTCTTGCTAAGGAATGGGAATTGGAATGAAATAAGAAGATAATGTTAGTATGTTCCTGTTAAGGAACTGAAACTGGATTAAAGTGGAATTTGGGGAATACTAGCTCTTAATTTAGTTTTAATTTAATCTTGCATAATTTCATCTTCTTTCATAGTCTCATTTAATTATGTCATTTTCACTTGTTTTCTTATGATTCATGCTTAGGTTGTTAGAGTGGTGATTTCTATACCCATGTGTTGCTATTCATATCTAGCATGCTTTTTGTTCATCTGGGAACTATATATAAACCGGGTCCTGACCCGTTCTTTTTCCTCTATATTGTACTTGTTATTGTATCTGCCCAGGTGCTCCTCTGCAAGGACGCCCGTGTTGATATTCCTACTCTTTTGCTTTAAGGAGCTGTATGAAGTTGCGATTATTACAAGATGTTTTGTTAGACGCCGTCATTCATTTGATATCTAGTTATGATCGGGTCTGTCACTCGGGCGAGTGGCCCAAATCTTGTAATTGTATAATGAATGTAAAATAACATCTAACTGTGGTGATTACTTTTGTGTAGCCGTGAACCGACAGCATATTCGGTTCCCCTCTTTGTATATAGTGGTTTTAGATATATATTAACTATGTTTCTTTGAATTCCACTATTGTTCTAGAATGGGTTGTTTAAATTGTTTTCTTAACTTAATTTTTAAAGTGCATAAATTGTTTTGACAACCCATTTTCTGAATTATTGGGTGGTTTTCTCGGTTACTCTTACTATATTTGTGGTGCTGAGAATGATTTCCGTCCATGATTACCGTATATGTCGGAGTATCGGGCTGGCCACCCCTTATTTCGGAGTGCGGGTTGTCACAGTGAGGTAAAATAAGACTAAACTAAATTATGAGATGAAAATAACTAACTAGAAAGTGACTAAAATGAAAAATAAAGTCTAACACTAAAAATAAGAGATAAAGTGAATAAAATAATTGTGAGAACAATCAAGGAATGGGATTACACCACAAATTTTAGTTATTCTAAATAATTAATTTAATTATTTGAATTCTCCCAAATTAATATCAAAATTACAAAGCAACTCTCGTTGCAAGTGTAATTATAATAGCAATCTTTTAGAAAATTAAGTTTAATACCCCACAACTCTAGAAAATAGATCTACACTCCTTTTAATTAATCACTTGCTAGGATTGATCGATTAAAATTCATGTAAATCTTAGAAAATAATTTTAGAGTTGAAATTCAAGTTATAATACTCCACTTAAGAAACCCCTATCTCTAGTTCGAATCTAACATGGGTATTATAATTAGAATTTCGATTTTCTCTCGAAAATCATTTACCCTCTCTCGAGGCGTAAATTTAAGGGTGAGGGATTAAAATTAACATTCAAAAGGACTTTTAAAGTAATTAAACTAATTAAAATAAAATAACATCAAATAAGGGTTTTACCCACCCCTTGAAAGGGGATTTAGCCTAACATGACATGAAATATGACCAATTAATAATCAAAGGCATAAAATAAATGAGATCAGAAAAGAACAATCAAACCCCAATCTCTTGATGCTTAATTTATCTTCAATCAATGAGTTGAAATTTATAATCCATCAACTTGAGTGATCCAAACAATATTACATAAAAATTTCACTCAAATTAATCCTCACACATTTATCACTCAATAATCTCAAAAAAAAAAAAGAAAAATAAAAACTATTTATAAAATGGTGTTTATCCTAATTTATTTCTAAACTAAAATTTCTCTCTCTACCAAGCTTAATTTTCCTCCTTTGAATGAGCATGGTCTTCTTATATAGTAGGCACATGGAGCAAATGGGTATATTGGGTATATGACTAGGGGGTGCATATGGATATGGTGTGAGGTCATGTGAATGAGAATAAAAATATGATATGGTGAGGGGTAATTTTGGGTTTGGTTTAGAAGTGAGGTTAGTTTGGAAAAACGCTTAAGTAGTTAGTTTGAATGGATTTTAATATGGCATGTAGGTTATGTTTTAGTTTGACTTCTTGTGTTTGTTGGCAGGTGGGAAAATCATGTTGGCTTAAAGGGATTGGGAAATGGATCTTGGTTTGAAAATGGTTTGGGCTTGGATTCGAGTAAGGGTCGGAGTGGGGTCCGGGTTGCGTGATTGTTTCGGGTATGAGCTCAGGTGACGGCGGGGTTTGGGAATGGAGTCGACGCCGGGCAGATCGGGGGTCCGCGCCGTGGCTGGAGGAGCAGAGCCGGTGTCGGGTGGTAGCGGGTTTGTTGGTGAGAGAGGGGGTCGCTGGTCGGTCGAAGCAGGGGTCAGGCGAGTTCGTGGGTTCGGCTCCGACGGAAATGGGTTGTAAGGTAGATTCGAGTTTTGGTTTATGACCGGGTTTTATGGGTGAAGAAGATTTAAGGGTGCATGGAATTGGAAGTTTTGGTGGGTGATAATGGAGAAAGGAGAGAGAATGAGATGGTGAGAGGTGGAAGATGATGGTGGGTTTGATTAGGTGGGTGAGGGTTTAGGATAAGAGGTATTTGTGTGTATGGTAGTATATGGTAATTGGGGTGTGACTTAGGGTGTAGGATAGGTGTGTGTGAGTGGGTTTAGGATAAGTGTAGGTGTGTTTAATTTGGACCCTTAAAATAGTAAACACTCAACTAAAATTAATAACACTAAAAAAAACTAAAAATCATAAAACTAAAAATCTAAAAATTAAATTCCTATTCTAAAAATAAAATAAAGACACAATAAAAATAAAAATAAAAAGTAATAAAAAATAAAAATAAAATTCTATTAAACTAAAAACAAAAATCCTAAAATAAAATCTAATAAAACTAAAAAAATAAATGAAATCCTAAAAAATAACTAATTCTAATAAAATAAAACTAATAACTAATAAAAATAAAAATAAAATGAAATAGAAAAATAGAAAATAAAACCTATAAAATACTAAATAAATCTAAAATAAATACTAAAAATAAAAATGACTCAAACTAAAAATCTACAAAATAATAAAAAGGGACAAACAAAACGCACACATGGTTTGGGGTAGGTTTAGGCTAGGTTTAGGATAGGCTAGGATATGAGGGAGGGAATTAGCTCCATTTTAACTGCAAATTGCTCCGACATATATCTTTTGACACCGCAACTGCAATTAAGCCTGTACAATGAATATTTAAGCACATAAGATCCATATTGTCGAGAATTAGCAACAAAAGTACATCTATTCGGGGTATAAATTGTACAGTTTTGGGTGCTTATCAACACACACACACACACCACCACCACAGCCCTCCCCCCGCCACACACACACGGACACACCTGTGTGACACCTCGACTAATTAAGTACCGGGTAGCTACTCCTTTATTAAATTAAACCAAAATGCCAAGTTGGCTCAGTTAATAGCATCACTGTCGAAAACATTTTATTATTACTAACCACCTAGTATTTAAAAAGTAAGCTGCCAAATTTTAATTAAAGTCTGATTAACATGCAGTAAAAGATTTAATGCAAGAATAATATCACCATTCACCATAACGAAGTAATAGAATAATCATCACACGATATAAATAAATCCGGAGGAAAACTCCTCACAACAAACTCCACAACTGAAATGAATAACTAAATACTGAATACTGAATCAATACATGCCAAAGTCTGAAAAACTGAAATGGAAAAGTATCTCTAATGGAACTGGGCAACATGCCCTAAAACTGAGGAATACTGAACATGGAATCCAAATGATAGAAGCGTCTACAAGAAAATCCCTGTAACTTCCACAAACAGCTACAACTCGTCATCTGAATGAGTATCCTATGCATGGTGTCCTTGTGGCTGGGCACCTAAAATGGTTTTACAAGAAAAATAGATTTGAAAGAAAACGGGTCAGAGCCCGAATGTGGAGATATTTTAAAAACCTGCAAGTGCTTTAAAAACATTTAAAACATTAAATGCAAAGTACATGTTAGGACGTGCACTCACATGAAATTCTCACCTCTCGTCTAACTGTGCACTCCTAACGTAAGTACCCATCTAAAATGACACAAACCACTAGCTAAGTGACATCATATCTAGCTAGACTGATATAGGTTCTACCCATATTACTCGGTTCCCATTAACATAAAAACGATCTCAATTAAATAGGGGTTTAACGTAAACTCAGATGCTCAATATGCAATATATTTCACTATCAGTTAACCCGTTATGTTTTTTCTCTAAACAATACCGTAATTATATTCACAACATTAACATGAAGGTTCCCATTAATTAAGTGTATATTATTCACATCATAAATATACAATACAAGCACCCCGAGAACTAAGCTGCGGTGCACACATACTCTTCTATCCATCCCGGTACATCACGTACATAAGGATCACATATTCCGAATCTCTCAGGAATAGTTCACAGATAACAAAATCACAAATAATGGAGGCGAACACAGTCATATCACATGGGTCACGCACATACCTACGCTCCCACGATCAGCGGACTTATTAACATCCCAATAAGTCTTTCTCTGACCTATGTTCATCGAGGTAACCAGTCTAAATCCGGGCAACACAAGGATTAGAGGGCCCTAAGCGAACACAAACCTCCCGTGATAGCAAGTATGGTAGGTATGTCATACACACAAATCATATACCAATACTAAGTAAACACGCATCTTAGTAATCACCGTAATTTAATTGTAGTACATATCGCATTCTCGTACCAACTTAATCTATATATAACTTATATAATCCCAGTCCACATTTATACGCGCCATAATTTATTCTCACGTCGTAGTAGGCACTCACGTCTCAATCCATAATGTCTATTTGATTCGTTCCACAATTATAATTTACTCCTCATTATATCCCAAATGTCCCAAGTATACCAATACACCATCTCAGGAATGTTATCTCTATCATCGAACAAGTTTACGGGACTCCCAAAATCAAAACAGGCCAAAAAGGCCTAAACTGCCAGCTCGTTAGAAGTCTCGTTCGAACGAGGCTGTTCGAACGAGATTTCGTTCGAACGAACTGGGCTATCTAACGAGATCTCGTTCGAACGAGATTATCGAACGAACATCCTTCTCGTTAGAACCCCAAACTGTCAACTCGTTAGAAGCTCGTTCGAACGAGCTCGTTCGAACGACCTGGGTAGGTCTTCTAACGAGTGACTAGATTCAAGCCCAGGAATTCTATATTCGTTTTTCACCAATTTCTACACTTCTAATCTCAACCAAAATTCGTCCCAACAATGTTTTATGGTCTCTAATCATCCCTAAACATATCCGGGTTATATACAAACGTATTTTAAAGGACCAATTCATCGTAATCATCATCAATCCATCAAATCTCTACACTTTTCCCCAAATTTTCAAGAACATAAACCCTAAAATTTATGATCATCAATTTACTCAAATTAGATTCGTTTTTGTTACATCCAACACATATTTACATCAGGGTAATCATTTCTCTACGATTCTACATGCAATTACTCCTTAACATTCAAATTCTAAGTCCAATTAAAATGGGTTTTTATTAAACTCTCAAGAACAATTAGATTTATGTAAATTCCTACACATGGAAGATGCATTCTCTATAATAATTGAAATTAAACCACTTGCCTTGATTCAATCTATGATTTTGATGAAGATTAGTTGAATTTCTCTCTCTTTCTGCAGAATTCCCTTCTATCTCTCTCTCTCCAAGCTTATCTCCAATGGTGGCTAGGGTTTTCTTGGGGAAAGTTTTGGAAACCTAATCTAATAACCCCCATAGCTTATTGGGTCATTAAGGGCTGGTTAGTGGGTTTAGTGGGTCAATTCCCACTCAGATAAAGACTCCTAATTTTCGTCACTTTTAATTCCCAAAAATACAAAATTACCAAAATACCCTTTATGTTGCCGGTATAGCCTAAAAATACCCCGGGACCCAAACTAAACCCCCGGCTAGTTTTTTCTGACTATCTCGGCCCTTCCGGACGCGTTGGCGCACTCAAAACGACCATACGGTTAATGGAATTTAAATTCACTTTTATAAATAAAATAATTATAACCTGACGCGACTATCACCCGCGTCCCAATAAAATGTCCAAATTGCCGTATATCAATCTCACGACAAATTTCATAATTCAATATTCATAAATCATCATATATACTCAATATATTCAAATACCAACTCACATCTCGCTAGTATTTTATCCAGATTAATTCCCAATTAATTCTCATTTAATTAATTAATCCCAAAATAAATATTGTCAAAAATACGGGATATTACAACCTGCACACACACACACACCCTGCCCTCCCCCTTCCCCCCATCCCCACCACACCTGCACACACACACACGTACACACACAGCTCACCCCACCCCCACCACCCCTACACCCTGCCCCCTCCCCCACCACACACATATATACACACATACACACACACATATACACATACATATACACACATATATACACACACATATAGCAATGAAAGAGAAAGAGAGGAAAAAATGTACCTTAGAGAGAGAGAGAGAGACCTCGAAATCGCTTAGAGAGAGAAAGAGGGAAAAACCAAAATCGGTGGGAAAAAAAAGAAAGGGTAGGGCTTTTTTGTTGTGCAAATTGTCACGGACGTGTCACGGTCCTTGACCGTGACAATTATTTTAAGTATTATCACGGGCGTGTCACAGTCAGTGACCATGACACAAAACGAGTGTTTGTTGTCACGGTCAATGGCCGTGACAAGGATGACCGGCAGAAAGGTGATAATTTGGCCATTTTGGTGTAGTGTCCCGTGACTAGGCGGTGAGTTCCAACGTCTTATGTTGGACCCGTATGAGGTGTTCGATCCTTTTGTGGGACGTTTGGGGGTTATTTTGCATTTTTACCCTTCAACGGCATGTTTTCAAGCTTAATTCTAACTATTTGCAATTTTTGGTCATGTTTTCTAACTGGGCATCCCGTGACTATGCGATCAGTTGTCATAAGTTTTGTTGGTCTCACGAGAGGTGTTCGTGCCTTTTGGGGGGCCGTTTTGTATTTTCAGTCTTCAATGACATGTTTTCAAGCCAAAGTCTAACTATTTATAATTTTTGGTCATGTTCTCTAGCTGGGCATCCTGTGGTTACGCGGTCAGTATCTACGTGTTACGTTAGTCCCATACGAGGTGTTTGTGCCTCGTGGGGATTGTTTTGCATTTTCACCCTTTAATGACATGTTTTCAAGTCTAAGCCTAACTATTTACAAGTTTTGATCATGTTGTCTAATCGGGCATCTCGTGACTATATGATCAGTTGCTACGTGTTATATTAGTCCAGTGCAAGGTGTTTGTGCCTCTTGCGGGGCCGTTTGGGTACTATTTTACGTTTTTACCCTTCAACAATATGTTTTCAAACCTAAGTCGAATTATTTGTAATTTTTGGTCATGTTCTCTAATCGTGTGTCCCGTGACTACACAATCAATTGCTATGTGTTACGTTTGTCCCGTGCGAGGTGTTCGTGCCTCTTGTGGGCCATTTGGGGGCAATTTTGCATTTTCACCCTTCAACGATATGTTTTCAAGCCCAAGTCTAATTTGCAAGGTTTGATCATGACACACCCCAACCCAGTTACTTATAATTAAGTTTGAAAGTCAAGGTGAGTCAAATCATGATTACCTTAACCAAACCATTTTCTCGAGTATTCTTTTTCGTTAATGGCATGAAGCCATAAAGCCAAACTTTTCACATATTGAAAAGTGAATTTGCTTATTTAAATTTGCTTCAAGGATAGGTAAAATTAAATTACCCCTTTTTCATTTGACCAAAATTATGGTTTATGCACCCTTTGCTAAGCCGACCCGACGTCCTAGATTTGGCAGTGACATCATGTTATCTGAAACACATAACCATAGTAACCGTGAGTAAAAGATCCCACTGAACGCATCACTACTAAACTATTGCATAAAGTTAAATGCAATAAATCATATACATGTAGTAATACATAGGTACTTATCCGGCTCATTAACAATCATGTATTACTTATCCAGTCCATTCATAAAGAATTACCAATTTTACACTTATCCAGCTCATTCATAAAGAATTATCAATTATACACTTATCCGGCTCATTCATATAGAATTATCAATTATACACTTATCCGGCTCATTCATATAGAATGACCAATTATACACTTATCCGGCTCATTCATATAAAATGACCAACTTATCCGAATCATGATTCACATATCCTGTCTGCAATAGACAATTCTCCCCCATTCCTGGTCGAGGAGTAACCCCTTGTCTTTAATAGACAAATCTCCCCCATTCCTGGTCGAGGAGTAACCCCTCATTTCGGTAAATCGAAATGAATAAATTCATATTCAATATTATTCTGATCATATCCATAACCATTTATAATACATCTTACCAGTGAGTGATATTCATATCATATCCATAACCGTGTGTAATACATCTTACCCGTGAGTAATATTCATATCATATTCATAACCAGGTATAATACATCTTACCCGTGAGTGATATTCAAATCATCTCCATAGCCATGTATAATACATCTTTTTCTAGTGAGTACACTCACCTTTACCACTTCATGTATTTTTCCTTTGCCCTTGTCCGACACTTGTTCAACCGGTTCTTTTTTCCTATGGAATCACCTTATGGACACTTTCGTAATTTCCCAGGGATTTTTCTCCCATTTCTCCTCACCTTTCTCTTCTTAACTTTCCAATTCTCTCTTCCTCTCAAGCCAAAATCTTTAATAGCTGAAATATGCTGAAGGAATAGCTTATTTCAAACCTTTAAAGTCGGCAAAACCCCACCTCCTTTCTCCACCAATTAAAATCCACCATTTGTTAGCCTAATAAGACGAAATATCATTTAATGAATGGACAAATTTGCCCCTGATTCGTAATTCCAGCATAACTTCTCGCTCGGACCTCCGTTAAATACACCGTTTGCTGTGTTACAACCATAACTCACATGTATACAATTATATATTTTTGACCTTAAGTCAATTGTCACATTATAAGGGTCAAAACTAGCCTCCAACCTGAACATATTTATCAAAAACTTCACAAATTTGTGTTTGTGACTAATTTAATATTTCATAAGTTATGAAGGTAGGATTAGACTAAACACAATAACTTTAAATTATATATTTTAATAACACATTATTCCCATCCCATATGTTAATCATGATTTAAACATGGTTTATCATAACCGGGTCGTCACAACCTTCCCCTCTTAGAAATTTCGCCCCCGAAATTTAGGAGGAATTTCACTTACCAACCAATTGGGAATACTATTTCTTCATGGCTAACAAATATTCTCTCATATCACCTTCATTGTATTTATCACTTACGCGTAAGAATAATCATCTAATGATTTTTTATAAATGGAAGTCAATTCCCAACTCATATATTACTTCATACCCTCATTCCAATGGTCCATCATTATTATCATGTAATATTTCAAATAATAAACATTCTATTACAAGACTAACTTCTGATATTTCCTTTCTCCAACTCCCATTCAATATTTTAATTCATAAATATCATATTACAAGACTAGGTTATTATATGCTATCTTCTCATCCTCCATTCAACATCAAATACATATGTTTGACCCTAACTACTATCCATATCATTTATGATGTTTAAGAGTATGATAAATCTCATCCTTACAATTTCTTAATTTAATATATAGCCTCAATACTATTCATATATCGAAACTGAACAATCATTCACTCAATCTTTATTCTTAACCGAGATTTCATATTCACCTTCATATATATTATGCATTCATGCACTATAGACTCAATCTAACTTCTCACTATATTTCGTTTTTCAGTATCAATTGATTGTTCTTTAACTAAACATACAATGACCTTAATAAGTCATTTATCCAACACATTAACTTCACAATCATAATCTTACCCCAATCCTTATTAACATTATAGTCTTATGAAACATTATTAATACACTCACCTACTCGTTTGGTAACATAGACATTAAAAATAACATCACCACTGAAATTTTTTAATCACACATACCAACCCCATAATACTTATCTTAACTATTATATGTCGTAATTCCTTCAAATAACTTGAACAAATACCTTAATGTATCCCATTATGGTATCTCGCATAACATCTTATCCTTACACATACTTCTTGGTGACTCCATATAATATCAATCATATTCATTATATGTCATACTCTTAGTTATAACACGTACATATAATGACAAATACAACTCAATATCTTCCCAAACCAGTTGTCGACATTCCAATCCGATTAGCATCCTTCCCATACTCATAAACAACACATACACTTAAAAGGGCTCCCCGATATATTTAAACTTCCAACTCTTTAACACCTCGTCTCAGCTTTACTATTCATATAAGCATTTCAAAACATCCCAAGAGTAATATTCACTACATATACTCGTACTATTAAAATTTTTACATCTCAACTCTTATCATTATTTTCTTCTACTTATCATAATCCAGTAGGAACCCATATTCGGATCAATTATTATATATTAACTAGTAATTGAATTTCAGACCATTTCATATATTAAAATTAAACATATATAATTATTTATCCTCTCACTTCACCTTTATCATGTGAATCTTCATTTTATTCACACTCTAGCAATTTACTATCTCATCCTTTAACGGAATATGGGTTCCCGTACCTCAATCTCCCACATAAATAGGCACACACCAAACCATGGTTTAATAAGTGATACAACTCAAGTCTACATATTCTAGTATAAGAAGAGATTACTTCCAATACTTCACAATTTTCGTATACACCCTTTTGTCTTTAAAAATTTTCCTTCAATGACATGTTTGTCGATACCACAAATAAAACAATGCAATGATTCAAATTAAAATACTTGCATTCGTTGTCATCCCCGAATAAATCTTAACATCTCATTTCCTTTCCTACAAGATCCTTCCATTTCATATCCCATACAATAATATATACGTATAACTAACACATGTTAGTCAATAAAGCCAATTTGCTTATGGCTCAAAACAATTTCTACTTCCACTGCCAAATCTAGGCGCTCCTCACCCTAGAACCTCTAAAACTTAGGCTCTGATACCAAAGTTGACACACCCCAACCCATTTACTTATAATTAAGTTTGAAAGTCAAGGTGAGTCAAATCATTATTACCTTAACCAAACCATTTTCTCGAGTATTCTTTTTCGTTAATGGTATGAAGCCTAATAGCCAAACTTTTCACATATTGAAAAGTGAATTTGCTTATTTAAATTTGCTTCAAGGATAGGTAAAATTAAATTACCCCTTTTTCATTTGACCAAAATTATGGTTTATGCACCCTTTGCTAAGCCGACCCGACCTCCTAGATTTGGTAGTGACATCATGTTACTTGAAACACATAACCATAGTAACCGTGAGCAAAAGAGCCCAGTGAATGCATCACTACTAAACTATTGCATAAAGTTAAATGCAATAAATCCTATACATGTAGTAATACATAGGTACTTATCCGGCTCATTAACAATCATGTATTACTTATCCAGTCCATTCATAAAGAATTACCAATTATACACTTATCCAGCTCATTCATAAAGAATTATCAATTATACACTTATCCGGCTCATTCATATAGAATTATTAATTATACACTTATCCGACTCATTCATATAGAATGACCAATTATACACTTATCCGGCTCATTCATATAGAATGACCAACTTATCCGAATCATGATTCACATATCCTGTCTGCAATAGACAATTCTCCCCCATTCCTGGTCGATGAGTAACCCCTTGTCTTTAATAGACAAATCTCCCCCATTCCTGGTCGAGGAGTAACCCCTCATTTCGGTAAACCTAAATGAATAAATTCATATTCAATATTATTCTGATCATATCCATAACCATGTATAATACATCTTACCAGTGAGTGATATTCATATCATATCCATAACCGTGTGTAATACATCTTACCCGTGAGTAAAATATTCATATCATATTCATAACCAGGTATAATACATCTTACCCGTGAGTGATATTCAAATCATCTCCATAGCCATGTATAATACATCTTTTTCTAGTGAGTACACTCACCTTGACCACTTCATGTATTTTTCCTTTGCCCTTGTCCGACACTTGTTCAACCGGTTCTTATTTCCTATGGAATCACCTTATGGACACTTCCGTAATTTCCCATGGATTTTTCTCCCATTTCTCCTCACCTTTCTCTTCTTAACTTTCCAATTCTCTCTTCCTCTCAAGCCAAAATCTTTAATGGCTGAAATATGCTGAAGGAATAGCTTATTTCAAACCTTTAAAGTCGGAAAAACCCCACCTCCTTCCCCCACCAATCAAAATCCACCATTTGTTAGCCTAATAAGACGAAATACCATTTAACGAATGGACAAATTTGCCCCTGCTTCGTAATTCCAGCATAACTTCTCGCTCGGACCTCCGTTCAATACACCGTTTGTTGTGTCACAACCATAACTCACATGTATACAATTATATATTTTTTTACTTTAAGTCAATTGTCACAATATAAGGGTCAAAACTAGCCTCCAACTCGAACATATTTATTAAAAACTTCACAAATTTGTGTTTGTGACTAATTTAATATTTCATAAGTTATGAAGGTAGGATTAGACTAAACACAATAACTTTAAATTATATATTTTAATAACACATTATCCACATCCCATACGATAATCATGATTTAAACATGGTTTATCATAACCGGGTCGTCACAGATCATGTTCTTTAAACATTCATAAATCAAAATAAACATTCTTAAATCAAGCTAAGCATTCGTAAATCAATATAAACATTCATAAATAAAATTAATAGGATACAACTTGGATACAAATCGGATTTTCAAGATGTAATATAATAATAGGATACAAATTGGATTGCCAAGGACAAAATAAAGTTTTGATACTCAATCTTTATCTAAATCAACTAAAAGATCCTTCAAATTATCAAGAGCAGACTTGGAAAACTTGTAGGGGCCTTTAGTGCATCTACTTAAGTAGTCATACCCTTCGGTGCATGCACAATAATAAACCAATTACCATCATTTATGCACTTCGACTAAAATACCTTCTTTACGTTCTGAAAGGCACAGATAAAAGGATCGTCAATTACGCGATCTTTACTCTTCATCTTTGATAAATCTACCATGATAACTTTGGAGTCAGGAAAAACTTTACAAACATTCGTAGTGTCATCCACCTTCACCCAATCGCAATATAATATAGTTTTCATGAAATTTAAATAATCAAATATGCGATCTTTCTATGAACTCATTTTTCCTACGAAAATATATATGGAAATGGGTGAAGACACAACAAATGACTCTATTATAAACATTTAGTTATTATGATAGGGTCGTCGTTAAGATAAATAATTAGTTAAAGGTTTATTATAAAGAATTAATAGAGTGAATATTCTAAGTATCCATCATCCGTATCAAACCATCAACCCAACAATCCAACTCAAGATCATCCCATACTCCTTCTAAATTGTCTACTTGATTGCTTTTCAAAAACATAATTATAGAACATGAGTTTTCATATATAATTCAACATCAAGGGTTTCATATAATCTAATATAATTTCATTTTTTGAATATCAATACAACAACAAATATATGTAGATTTCGAAATAATGTGAATTCACATAAATTCAACTTTTAAATATCAATACAACAACTAACATATACGAATCACATTCGATAATGCACTAATTAATTAAGTGAATTCACACACTGAACACACATATACATAGAACACACACACACACACACACACACACACACACACACTATAATTTTTGGATAAAATGAAAGGAGCACCTTATGGAGAAAGAGAAGTCGTTGAAAAATAAAAGAAGAGAGAGGTCGTCGATAAATGAAGTCGCCGAGAAAGAGGGAGAGAAGTCATCGAGAGAGAGAGTTCTGATTTTTACCAAGGGTGAAATAAAATGTAGGATTTTGATTTCATTTATACATTAAATGAGGTTACGGTCCAAACCCATCACCCTTTGTGTGATTCCTTAATGAGTTAGACATGGTCACAGTTATCGACCGTGACCCAATTGGTAACCAATTGAAAGATTGAGAGTTGGTCATTATTACGAACCATGACCATCCTAAAGTGACCATTTTAAAATAGGTTTTGGGGCCACGATTTGGGACCGTGACCAACGTTCACTGATAATTGCCACTGGTGGGTCACAGTTCTAGACGTGACCACATTCGTGATAAAAATGGAGGGAATTTTAGCGCCAAAATACCTTTGTCACGATATGTGGTCACTATTGGGTTACAGGTCGTGATCCTAATCATCGGTGTGACCAAAAGCCCGGGACATTTGGCGCCATCTTGGGTCAAAGGTGAGTTATGATTGTTGATCATGATCTCATTGTCATGACTCTAAACTGTGACCAAACCCTTAATAAGGTCACCGTAAACCGTGATCATTTATTTAGTCATGATAAATAGCTATGGGTCATGGTTCCAAACCGTAACCCATGATTATGGTCCAAAATTGTGACCCATTTACTGTGACCACTTCTGAATTTTGGTGTAGTGTGGGGAGAGGCAATAAAATTATTTTTTGGAAAGATACATGGAGCAAGAATGGATCTCTAAAGGATCAGTCGTCCGAAATATTCGAGTTAGGTGGGGACAAAGAGGGATTGATCACTGATCACATGTCGATTGATGGGGATCGAGTGAGATGGAACACTCAGCTTAGAAGACGGTATTGGATTTGGAGCTTGAGGAGGCTGAGTTTTTTTTATTAGTTGTGTTTGACCTACGCTCGTTGAATGTGGATGATGGATTGAGATGGAAGCAGACGAGAATGGAGTTTTTACGTTCAGAGGCTACTAATCTAATTTGAGGGGTATGGGGAGTCAAATAGCCTATTTTCCTTGGAAGCAAATATGGAAGGCTAAGGCACCCCCGAAAGTGATGTTCTTTGTTTGGGCCGCGACTAGATAATCCATATGACGTCTGAGGGTCTACAGGAGAGAAAGCGCAATTTGGCTAGCCGTTATTAGTTATGTAAGGAGGCGGAAGAGACAACCAATCACCTTCTTTTTCATTGTAGGGTGACAAGAGGGCACCCCCCAAGGGGTGGAAGGGGGTCAATAAATTATGGTGGCTAATTTCACAATGTAATTTTTGGAATATATGGCAAGAGAGAATATGAGATGCTTTGAAGGTATTGAGATAGCGCCTTCTAGAATTCTTTATCTATTTTTGAGCACTCTGAACTGGTATAAGAAGAAATATGCCGCTTCTTTTCCCATCTTTTTAGAGTTTGTGGAGGAGCTTCATAGAGGTTTGCATGAGTGGTAGTTTCAGGTAGGATTTTTTCAGTTCATCTTTTTGTAAGCTTTTTTTGTATACTCGCAGTATACGGGTTCTGCTCTCTTAGTAGTTGGTTTTATAATACATTTATTTGTCAAAAAACAAAATATAGAAAGTAGAAAATTACATACCGACCAGAGCTTTCTAAGTCTATAAAGTTCATGTAAATCAAGCTTATATTTGAGACATAAGTAATTTTAAAGTTTCAACACAAAAATTGAAAATATAAGATAAAGGTAAAATTGAAATTATAATGGATTTATGGAAGAACTCTTAAGAGCGTTGAGTTGGAGAGTTAACAACAAATAGCCAAAAAAATTGAATAAGAAAATTTTATTATTTTTTTATATTTAATTTATAATGAAGGAACATAAGTGAAAATACATAAAAAGTAAGGGAAGTCTTAGGGCCCGTTTAGTTGTGGAAAATTGTTTTCTATTTTCCATTGTCACTTTTTCCTCTGTATCTTTGCCAATGGACCATTAAGATGATAAGGAGGAGTGAAAAACTGTTTTTCAACTTAAGCAATTCTAAAAAACATGTATTTTATGATTTTTAGAATACCTTAAGTTGAAAAATAATTTTTCATGAAATCACATTCTTATTCCCATTTAGAGGACATACTTTGCCAAATTATAACACAAAATATGAAAAATGAAAATAAAAAATTATTTTTCATAACTAAACGCACCCTTAAATTTCCGTTCTCTTTTCCTTCTCTCTTACTATGAGCAATGCTACACTTCAACGGGCATTTCTTACCGAGTGCTTTAAATGCTTGTGTGTTTGACTCACAAATGTGATAAGAAATAGGGGTGAAAATATCTAATCCTTTTACTAAATCCACAATATAGCTCCATTCAAAGAACACAAGCAGAGCATGTAAAGTTAATATAAGGTACAAAATATAATTGGCAAATCAAATTATTAACTCACAAGTATCTCCCCATTCAGAACCTCACATGACCAAGATGAGCTTTACCATTGGAAAAATATATAATCAGGCACAAAACTGATGATACCTTAAGGACACTCTAGTCTAGGTCTTAGGTTAAACATATTAATCCACAACTGTTGCTGAGATATGGTTCACCTCTTTTATAGTTAAATGGGACACTGAAGAAGCATGGGTATACTAGAACACTTTTCAACTTACTGGGGCAACACAAGAATTGTGTTGAACCAACAGCCCCATCTCTATTCTTTCAGCCTTCATTGAGGAACCTAAACAGTGTGAGCAACAAACAATTCTCCAACATTGGAACCTCCTCTTTATGAAATTTTTTCTATATATACGAACTATGGCATGCAACAAATAGTACATCTTAATCTGTTTTTCATTTTGATCATATTCCTTGCATTTGCGTAACTGGGTACAGTTCATTATCATTAAAGCAGTGAATAATCTGACTGGTATAAGCTATTGTTCTATTTCACAACAAGAAGGGAAAGTTGGATCATGAAACGCTTGTTTGAGGATAACCAAACATCCCCTAATGTTTCGAATGATGCATCGACAAGTGAGCAATCTAAGTATGACCAAGAGGTTGGCTCTAACACAACTTCAAGGAATGGGGATGTTTTGGTTAAGATTTCCTCTTTCTGGTGCTTTCCACGTGGATTCGATCTCACTCTTGCCCGAGTGGTATGATAATAACTAATAAATTTTCACGAAATCGCCTTTATTTTAAAGTATTTAGAGATTTTCTTATTGTGCCCCATAGCATTTTTCTTAAAAAATCATTTTCCAATACACTTTTCAAGATGGAAGCATTAAAAAACTTCTGCATTTTGCCTCCAAAGTTTAAACAGAAGTGTCTTCCTGAATGTTTTATAAATTGAACCTTTAACCCCATATTTTAAGGTTCACTACTTACTTGCTATAGCTCATAACAAATTAACAAAATGTGGCCCGTTAAATTCTACTTGTGTCTAAAATGGCGGTGGCTAAAGATTAATTACATGTAAAACAATAGGGGCTAAACTACGCATTGTTTATTCATTTAGGGATATAATATAGAGTCTGTTTTGACTTAAAATTTGGAAGCCTTATGACCTTGGAATTATGAAATAACTACAAAATTTACCAAATAACATTGTCTGAATATATTGTTAATATGCAGGTTTTAGCAGAGGCAGTGGGGAGTTTCATATTGATGTTCTGTATATGTGGGATAGTAGCAAGCATGCAGCTGATGGGACATGAAGTTGGCCTCCTTGAGTATGCTGTTACAGCAGCCTTGACTGTAATTGTTGTAGTCTTCTCCATAGGAGCCATCTCTGGAGCTCATGTTAACCCTGCTGTCACAATAGCCTTTGCCACTGCCGGTCCATTTCCATGGTCCAAGGTATTTAGTAAAGTTTTCAACTAATCTATTGTTAGGGTGAAAAGAAAATTTGTGAAAAAGTGTTTTACCTTATTTAAAGTTCAAAATTCTGTTTGTAAATAAATTGCAAATAAGTGTACAGGATACAATAAAGTGATACTATACAAAATAAGGAATAAATAATAGGGTTATTTTGGTCTTGATCCGTATTTGTATATGTTATCCTAGTTTGACTCCGAAGTTTTCACATATTGATGTTTGACCTGAAAATAGAATTTTACGGTTAAAAAAATGGATAATTTTAGCTTGACATACAAAATCGACACATTTTTATTGCGATACACTAACAAGTCGTATCCGTATTGCCTTGTGTCTGGACTCCACTATTGGTGGGGCCCGTGTGGAATCCGGACATGAGTGAATACGAGTGCTACACATCCGATTTTGTGTGTTGGTAAAAAAATGTCGTGTAATGGTGTCAAATGATAAGAAGTAAAAACTTTAGGAGGCAAATTAGGTTAACATAAGTAAATAATATAGGCCATAATCAAAATTTGGGGTTGTTAGCTGACAAATATGGAGATGCCTGTTTTTTTTTTCTCTTCCTAAGGTTCCATTGTATGTCTCGGCACAAGTTGGGGGTTCTGTTTTGGCAACTTACGTGGGAAAGATAGTTTATGGAATAAGAGCAGAACTTTTAACCACCAAACCGTTACGCGGATGCACTGAGGCTTTCTGGGTGGAGCTTATTGCAACCTTCATCACCTTGTTTTTGGTTGCTTCTTTGATAAATGAAACTGAAGCGGTATGATAAATATATCTTTATATTTTGGTGATATGTAAGTTCAGAAATGTTGATACATCAATCCTCAATTGGAATGATGGCTTTTGCAGGTAGGGCAGTTGTCTGGATTTGTTATTGGAGTAGCCATTGGACTTGGAGTGCTGATTAGTGGGTATATATATAATGACCATAATCCTATAACTTTTACTAATAATTCAAAAGTTTATTTTCTCTAGTGCTCCTTTGGTTAGACATTGTAAAGTTTATTTTTTGTCATTTTTCTTATGTTGTTTGGATTTAAGGCCTGTTTCAGGAGGATCAATGAACCCAGCAAGGTCATTGGGACCGGCAATTGTTTCATGGAAGTTTGATGGGATATGGATTTATCTTACAGCACCAATTATTGGAGCTGTTGCAGGGGTTCTCTTGTTTCGTGGTTTATGTCTTCGACACGGCCCTTATTGTTCAACTTCATCTCCTAAAACTAATCTACTTTGCCACCCCTTGCACTAGCAAGCTACCTAACTAGCTGATATTACTTCAGAAGGTTTATATGTAGTTTATAAATGGTGGCCTTGCCAAATATAATGAGGAGATGCCTAGTATTTCTTTGTTATCTAAGAGCTTGTCTGGGAGTTTTGGAAAGTCAGATTCTTGCAAGTTCAAAGTAAAGAGAGTGAGACAAAGATATTACTAAAATGTTTTTTCATTCGTTGTCTTCAACGTTTTCACTCTAAATTACGAAGAAATAGAGAATAGAAAGTGAGTTCAATAAAACTTATTTTAATGTCATGGTAATGGACTCCAGTATTTCATCTCCCTCCAATTGCCAAAACTCTACCTATGCTATATTCTAGTCATGGAACCGAGCACGCCACCTCATCTGTGTATGTGATTCAATTCCATAATATTTTAAATTGCTTAAATTATTCTGGAATGAAATTAAGAAACTAAATGAAAATATACTTGCTTCATCTTTGATTCATTACTATACTGACTAAGTATAAAGATAAGACAACCTAGTTGTGGGGGAAAATTAAGGGGAAATAGACGTATTTTATCCAAAATACCCCTGGATAAATTCTGATAAGAATTAAGCATAGACTAATTACGATTGGACGAGATAAATACAAATCACTCATAGCATCATCACCCTATCATGACTAATCAAGTGTATAAGAGAAAAATCGAAAGGAGGCCGACTAGGGGTTAACTTGTTCCCCAATGTAGAATTGTTTGATAGGACTTTATGTATATATTAATAAAGCTTCCCCATTTTGAGGAGGGTACATTGTGAGAAGCTTGCTGAAAAGAAACTTTGTAGGACAAGGTCGGGCTTTCAGCTAGTATTCCCTAGCACCGCAATCCTAGTCTCATCTAGTGAAAAAAAACCTTTACCTCGAGGACATAATAAAAAGTCGGTTTTGGGGTTAGAGGTATATTATAGTAAAATTTTACATCCAAACTACCATACCAAAAACAGAACTTTTGTGAGTTTGATGCCCAACAAAAAAATTACATTTAGAACTACACAATGTGACCGTAAAAAAAACTCATCTGCCTCTTTATTCAAGTGTGAAGCTCTCTGCCACTAACTCTCAAAATCGACACACACAACTACCTCTTTTATTCCACTTAGTAAGCCAAGCAATTCATGTTTTCTTTTACTCTCATCTCATTAACTATATTTTTATGGTTACGTTTTATAGGGTTTCAATTTTTATGTCGATTAAAATTTGTTTCTCTTCCACTACCCATTATCCCTTACTAAATCAATTGCCACACACTAAAAATTATGGCGCTATCCCTGATGTGACATGAGAAGTAGTCCACTCACTATGGTAGTCTTGAACTCTTAAATATGACCACCATATTGCAAGAGAATAATTGTTACCACTAATTATCCACCGGCAACAATCGAAAATAAAATATTTGCCTTAAAAGTGGAGAATAGGGCAAAACGTTGTGAATGAAAAATGTTATGAATAATAGTTTTATAACTTTCTTAAGAGATCCTTAATTGTATCAGCGATTTTGAGTTTGGGAAATATTTTATTTTTCCCATCTTCTTTTTGCCGACGGTACGTTATATCGAAAGTGGGGAGGAAAAACCTTGATAAAATGAACTTTATTGAGTCTGCCCACCTACTTCATGTCTATTTTATCACTTCCGTGCTCTATTCGGAAAAAAATGGATAAGACAATGAGAGATATTTTGTAGATTTCAAATATTGTTTAGTGGGGTGGGAGGAGGTTTGCAAACCAATCAAAGAAGGGGGTGCAGGAATAAAGAAACTAAAACTTTTTAATAGAGCACTCTTAGGTAAGTGGCTTTGGAGATTTCCTCATGAGGAAAATACGTTATGGGGGAGAGTATTGGGAGCTAGGGGGAGCACTCATCTCAGGTGGGGATTAGGAGTAGGACGGTTTTCACATGGGGTGGGCTTATGGAAACACATATCAAAATAATGGGACGACTTCTCTAAGTACATAGAGTTTCAACTGGGGAGAGGAAACATGATCATATTTTGGAAGGCTAGATGGGGTAAAAATAGTTCCCTTCAAGAGCAGCTTCCCGGTATGTACAATTGAAGAGGCAATAAAGACGGGATGGTTATGGATCACATGATGACTTCAAGTGATCGAGTGTCATGGAACTCGAAGTTCAGAAGTCGATTATGGGATTGAGAACTCGAGGAGGCTGAGGCATTTTTTGACTTGTTATGATTGGCCCCATGGCCGACAAGGGTGGATAATTAATTAACATGGAAAATTAGAGGGAATGGGACTTTCACAGTGAGCCATTACTATTTCATTTTGAGAGGTATGGGGGGGACCTCAAACCCCATTTCCCATGGAATCAAATATGGAAGGCTAAGGAACCTCTAAAGTAATGTTTTTTGTTTAGACAATGGCAAGACAAGCCATGTCGATGATTGAGGAACTACATAAGATAAGACGATTTATGGCTAGTCGTTGCTGGTTGTGCAAAGAGGCGGAGGAGAAGACTAATCATTTACTCATGCATTGCAGAGTGACGAGAGGCCTATGAGATTTATTTGTATCCATTAGTCAGATCTAGTGGAATATGCCGAAGTCGGTAAGAGCATTATTAGAGACTGGCGTCCCGTAAAGGGATGGAATGGGGATGATAAGGTTTAACATCAGGTCCCTCATTGCATCTTTTGAACTATTTGGCAGGAGAGAAACTCGAGATGTTTCGAAGGGTCGGAGACTATGCCATCTAGAATTTGTTACATTTTTCTAAGTACCTTAATGAGTTGGTATAAGGAGAGATATGTCAAAATAATTCCTAATATTTTAGAGTTTGTAGAGAATTTACATAGAGACCTTTAATCGTGTTTTTGTGGTCATGGCCTCCGTTTTGACTTTTTTTTGTAACTTCATGTATACAGGTTCCGCCCCCTTAGAATTTGTTTTTTATATAACATTTATTTATAAAAAAAAATCTCTTTAACTAAAAAAAAAGAAAAAGAAAACCCACCGGCTACCATTCTTGAAATTAAAGCTAGAATACTACTTTAATTCCTAAACTATACAAATTTTGACAAAAATAATTGAACAAAAAGTGTCAAGAATGTTGGAGATTTTTAAAATAAGTAAAAACTTGTCCCACATTGAAAGTGTGGAGAAAAGTGGGGAAAAAACCCAATATAAAAGGAAGAGTGCCCTACGTTGGAAAATGAGTAAAGCTAAGTGATACCCACTAAGTTATAAAAGGACTGGGCAACCTTTTGTCCCACATTAGAAAAATATAAAGAAAGTGTGCACTTAATAAGTACAAATGGAAGATGAAGAGTTACTTCATTTAGAATTTAAGAGGGCTATTTAAGAGAGCTCTAATACGGTGCGAAGCACCGTACTCACGCACACGCGCGCATGAGTGCGGGGCAGTGGGTTGTAGAGGTGCTCTTCGCATGCCGCGTGTCCGCAGTGGTAGTGGGTTTCTGGGATTCGTTCGGCTCGGGCGCGGTCACTTTTTGGGTGGTCCGTGTAAAACCGGTTCAGTTTAATTATACCTGTTTGTAAATGGCTTAAGAATGTTGGTAATTAACAGTCATACAGATTTTTCACAACCCCAACAATTATTCATTTACATTTTTAGGAGATACAAAAACTATCTTATTCTATTTTGTGCACAGAAACATAATAAGAACTTGATTGACTGTTCTTCACTATTGTATCCAAGGGTTGTCTTCAAACATACAATTTGTAGGCAGTGAAATTGCTTTATTGTATCTTGAGTACGGATTTACAGATTCCCATTTGTATACCGAATTATCTTGGTTGGGTAAATACTGTATTTAGGAAAGGGATTGCCATGAAGTTTCCAGAATTTATTTGAAGTCCAACAGAATTGTGTTCAAGAAGTTTAATTATATTGAAATTGACATAATTATTATAAATAGAAGAGTTTCATTTCTGTCTTTGCATACATATTATCCAACAATCTAAATACAGTATCATCAGAAATGACAGACTCTTCTAAATCACTTCGACAAATAACAGAAGGTTTTGTCAAATTAAACCGTTTTGATGGTGGTAATTTTTTGCATTGGCAGAAAAAGGTTCATTTTCTTCTAACAACATTGAAGATTGTGTACGTCTTGTCACAATTGAAACCAAATAAAGAACAAGATGAAACCGTTTAACAGGCTAGGCAAAGCACAAAATGGAAAACCGATGATTAACTATTTCATGGTCACATTCTCAATGCACTTACTGATAATTTGTTCGACTTGTACCAAAATGTTGGGACTACAAAAAATTTATGGGATACATTGAGACCAAATATCTTACGGAAGACGCTACAAGTAAGAAGTTCCTTATCAGTCAGTTTTTAAGCTTTAAAATGCATGATAATAGGCCCGTGCTAGAACAATTTCATGACATCCAACGCATCTTAAATCATTGCAAACTTAAAAATTTAAATATGGATGATAATGTAATTGTTTTCGCCATAATTGAAAAACTTCCTCCTTCATGGAAAGATTATAAGAAAGAACTCAAGCACAAACAGGAAGATCTTTCACTTGAAGAATTAGAGACTCATTTAAGAATTGAGCAAGAGTCTCGAATACTAGATGTTAAAGAGGAACGGGACAATTCTGTTTCTAAGGACCATATGGTGGGGGAAAGAAAGGAGCAAAAATTTGGCAATCATGGAAAGAATAACAAGCGAAAGAATTTTTCAAAATATTTTAAAGAAAACAAAAAATAAGAAAGGAAATTATTTTCATTGCAATAAACCAGGTCACTTCTAGAAGTATTGTCATGAGTTCAAAAAACTATAAGAAAAAGGAGGGTCATCAGACACAAAGCAAAAATTTGTTTCTATGATATTCGAGGCTAATATGCTTGGAGAAGATAACTCTTGGTGGATTGATTTTGGTGCCGCAAGGCATTTATGTAAGGATAAGAGCCTATTCTCTGCCTATAAAACTGTGGAAGGAGATGTTCTCTATATGGGAAATTCTTCAACTGCTGCGGTTAAAGGCAAAGGGACAGTAGATCTCGAATTCACTTCCGAAAAAATCCTTAGTCTCACCAATATTTTTCATGTTCATGATGTTATGAAAAATTTAGTTTCTGGAAGTCTTCTTAACAAGTTTGGATTTAAACTTGTATTTGAGTTAGACCAATTTATTCTGACTAAAAATGGTACTTTTGTAGGCAAATGTTATTTGTATGAGGGAATGCTTTATCTCAACATCAATGAAAAAGATTATTCTGCTTATATCGTTGATTGTCTTTCAATATGGCATAGTCGTTTAGGACATGTTAATACAAAGAAAATGAATTTCATGGTTAATTTAAATTTAATTCATAAATATGAGAATGATATGAATGAAATATGTAAAATA
Organism: Sambucus nigra; assembly: GCA_949130495.1. Classification (NCBI taxonomy): domain Eukaryota; kingdom Viridiplantae; phylum Streptophyta; class Magnoliopsida; order Dipsacales; family Adoxaceae; genus Sambucus; species Sambucus nigra. The sequence goes on from OX422209.1 coordinate 595,642,248, forward strand.
TGCATGCAAACAAAAATAACAAGATTACCTTTTTCAAAAATAAAAAAAACCACATCTTTGTTGCAATTGGTACGTAGTGATGTTTGTGATTTGCATGGAACACCTACTAGAGGCGGTAGCAAATATTTTGCTACATTTATCGATGAATTTTCAAAATATTATTGTGGATATCTTTTAAACTATAAGGATGATGTGTTTAATAGATTTAAGACATATAAAAATGAAGTTGAAAATCAATGTGATACTAAAATCAAATGTCTTAGATCTGATAGAGGTGGTGAATATCACTTTCCTCAATTTTGTAAAGATATGGGTATTATACATGAAGTTACTACACCTTATACACTATAACAAAATGGAGTATCAGAAAGAAAAATAGGACACTAATTGAAATGGTTAACACTATGCTTTCTTATTCTGGTTTAAGTAAAGGGTTTGGGGAGAAACACTTTTAACTGCGTGTTATATTCTGAATAGGATACCTGTTAAATATAATAAGAAAAATCTTCACGAATTATGGAAGAATAGAAAACCTAATTTAGGTTATCTTAAAGTTTGGGGTTATATAGCTATTGTAATAATACCTTAAACTAAGAGGGAAAAAATAGGAAGTAAATGCGTTGAGTGTATTTTCATAGGTTATGCACAACATAGTAAAGCCTATAGATTTTTGGTTAGTGAACCTAATATTTCTGTTGAGGTAAATACAATAATTGAATCGAGAGAGGCATTTTTTTATGAACAAAGGTTTTCTTATATTCCTAGAATAAATAATGAAGAAGAAGTAAACACTCCTTCACAATTACCTGAAACTCCACCAGTAGAACAAGAAGAGATTAAAAAAAGTAAAAGACCTAGAAAATAAAAAAGCTTTGGTCCTGACTTTGTAGTCTATCTTGTTGAAGGAACTAGAGACACACCTTGTAATGAATTTTCTTTGACTCTTAGTGTTGAGACAAACCCACAAACTTATAGTGAGGCAATTAAGTCTGTAAATCCAACATTTTGGAAAGAAGCTATAAATGATGAAATGGATTCAATCATGGGAAATAAAACTTGGAAGTTAGTAGATTTACCCCCAGGATCTAAACCAATAAAGTGTAGATGGATTTTTAAAAAGAAAATAAAAATAAATGGAACAATTGATAAATTCAAGGCTAGAGTGGTTGCTAAAGGTTTTACACAAAAAGAAGGAATTGATTATTTTAACACCTATGCACCAGTTGCTCAAACATCTACTATTAGAGTTTTGATTGCATGAGCATCTATATATAATTTTGAAATTCATCAAATGGATGTGAAAACTACCTTTTTAAATGGTGACTTAGAAGAAAAAATTTACATGGAACAACCTGAAGGGTTTGTTATGTCTGGACAAGAACATAAAATATGGAAACTTATTAAGTCCTTATATGGCCTAAAACAAGCACCTAAACAATGGCATGAAAATTTTGATAAAGTCATTATTTCTTATGATTTTTAAATTCATGAATCTGATAAATGTGTTTATAGTAAATATGCTAATGGCAAAGGTGTGATCATTTGTTTATATATAGATGACATGTTAATTCTTGGTACTGATTTAGAAACCAGTAATAATATAAAGAATTTTCTGTCTTCTAAATTTCATATGAAAGATATGGGTGTAGGTAATGTCATATTAAGGAAAGATAAAAATATAATTCTCACTCAATCTCATTATTTTGAGAAAATTTTGAAGAAATTTAACCAGTTTGATTGCACACCTATTAGTACACCCTTTGAACCATAGTTAAAAATGATCCCTAGTACTGGTAGAGATATTTCAAAATGGAATATGCATGAGTAATTGGTAGTTTGATGTATGCCATGACATATACTCGACCTGATATTGCATATGTTGTTGGTAGATTAAGTAGATATACTAGTAATCCTAGTTTATTGCATTGGCATGTTGTTAATAGAATATTAAAATATTTAAAAGGAACTATGGACTATGGTATATATTATAGTGGATATCCTTCAGTATTATAGGTTTTTTTTATGACAGTTTGATAACTGAGCGGGAGGATCATTCCTCAACAAGTGGATAAATTTTCACTCTCGGTGGAGGAGCTATTTCTTGGGGATCAAAGAAACAGACTTGTATAGCTAATTCTAAAATGGCATATAAGTTTGTAACATTAGCTGCAACTAGTAAAGAGGTAGAATGGTTAAGGAATTTGTTAATTAAAATTCCAGTTTAGCAAAATCCAATGCCTCCAATATCTATACATTGTGATAATGAATCTACACTTTCTATAGTAAAATGTACAATGAAAAATCTAGACATATTGGCCTGAGACATAATTATGTCAGACAAATGATTACAAATAGTGTAATTATAGTGGATTACATAAAATCAAGTCAAAATTTAGTTGATCCATTTACGAAAGGTCTTGCAAGAGGACCGATGTTTAATACATCATTGGGGATGGGACTAAATCCCATTAACTATAATCACTCTTGATGAAAACTCAACTTGATACTTGACATATTCAAGTCTTAAGTTAAATGATTAAAGTAAATCATACAGCGGGATTGAAAGCACTGTAAAAATCAAACATCCCAAGGATAAGTGCTTAGAACATGTAATGAATAATGAAAGAGGGTGAGTTTAATCTTAATAGATTTATGGTGTTTTAGTTACATAGACAACTATGATAATCTACCTCTATGAGTGTGGAAGTGGTGCCACTTACTATGAGAACTGAGCTTGACTCTAAAGCACTCATGAAATCGAGGTAGAGACATAAGGCCTAATACATGTGTCGACTTATATAGATAATGAGTGACTAAAAGATTTGTGTGTGTAGACAAATCTGGCTGATCAATATGGTTTGATAGTTCAAAGACAAGTATACTATACTTTCATGGTTAGCCTTGATGAATCTTCACATGGTATTGGTTCAAGTCGTGAGACACCAGTGCTTATACACAGTCTTACAGACAATCAAAGATTTACAAAACTTATTTTCAAAATCGTGGAGGAATGTTGGAGATTTTTAAAATAAGTGAGTAAAAGCTTGTCCTATATTGGAAGTGTGTAGAGAAAAGTGGGAAATGAACCCAATATAAAAGGAAGAGTGTCCCACATTAGAAAATGAGTAAAGCTAAGTGATACCCACTAATCTATAAAAGGAGTGGGAAACCTTTTGCCCCACATTGGAAAAATATAAAGAAAGTGTGAACTTAATAAGTACAAATGGAAGATGAAGATTTACTTCATCTGGAATTTAAGAGGTTTATTCAAGAGAGCTCTAATATGGTGCGAAGCACCGTACGGACGTGCACAGGTGCGCGTGCGGGGCAGTGGGCTGTAGAGGTGCTAGTGGCGAATTTTGCACTTCGCATGCCGCATGTTCGCAGTGGTAATGGGTTGTCGAGATTCGTCCGTCTCAGGCACGATCACTTTTTGGGTGGTCCGTGTAAAATCGGTTCAGTTTAATTATACCTGTTTGAAAATGTCTTAAGGCAGTTGATAATTAACAATCATACCATTTCAGAATTAATTAAGACTGTTAATTCAACAGTCATGACTCTTGAAGACAAAGCCTTTTACCATCTATAAATAAAGGCTGCCTAATTTGAAATTGCACATTTTTCAAATTAACCTAGTTCCAGATTTTCCAAAACCCCAACAATTATTTAGTTACATTTTTAAGAGATACAAAAATTATCTTATTCTGTTTTGTGGACAAAAACAGAATAAGAATTTGATTGATTGTTCTTCGCTGGTGCATCCAAGGGTTGTCTTCAAATATAAAATTTGCAAGCAGTGAAATTTCTTCATTATATCTTGAGTATGGATCTGCGAATTCTCGTTTGTATACCGAATTATCTTGGTATGGCAAAACTGTATTTAGGAAAGTGACATCACGCCTTGAAGTTTTCAGAATTTATTTGAAGTCCAACAGAATTGTATTCAAGAAGTTTTATTGTATTGAAGTTGACAGAATTATTATAAATATAAGAGTTTCATTTCTGACTTTGTATACATATTATCCAACAAAGAATCTCGTTTTATATCTTCTAGAGAGGAGACAAGTGAAAAGAAGGTGCATATAAATTTATATGGAATATAAAACTAAACAAATCCTAATGATAATAACGAAAAAAAGACAAACTTTTCTTTCATACCTAGTTGTTATCCCATAACCCATCTAAGAATATCGAGGTATATACCATAAATGTGCTTATTTATAAATCTAGTGGCCACTATGACGCAAACAATATCCTATATATGGTACACGCTCATAAGCTTCTAAGCATACCGAAATACTATACTATATGTCAGCAATAATAATATCTCATCTACTCAAGATCACGGATAGACATTGTCAGTGGCGGATCCAGGATTTTTGGTCAAGGGGAGCCTAAGTTTCAAGAGGTGCCGGGGGTTTGGGGGCGGGAGCCCCCGAGGCATTTTTTTTGGGTTATTTCAAGTTTTATACAGATGATAGCTTTATAATGCCCATACCACTACGCTCAATCATTATTAACAATACTTAATTAATTTCAAGAAATAAACAACGCTCAATCATTATTCACAATACCCAAATTTTAGTAGTGATAACAATTGAATTATGCTTAATATGAAATATGAAAATGAGTTAACTCACCTGACACCATTAAGGTGTAACAACCCGAGGTCTTGGAGACGATGATTTATTTATTTTGGGAGGAAGAAATATTATTTTATTTGGAGAATTATTTAAATTGGCAATTGAGGTCAAAATTTGAAGTTGTTAGAAAGTGTTTCAAATGGCAATTCTGAGGGTACCTTTGTTTCCGGAAGGGTTGAGAGAGTTAAAATGACTGTACTTGGGGTCTATTTAGGTTCCAAAATAAATTAGGACCGTTTGACTCAAATCAAAGTCACCGTCATTTAAAGTGTGTATTATCATTTAAAGATGTGTATCTTGGGAGAATGGGCTAAATTAGCCTACGGGAGATTTATTTCTCCAAAGAGAGAAAGAGAAATAGAAAGAAAGAAAGAGAGAAGAAGAAAGAAGAAGAGAAAGAAGGAGAAAAGAGAGAGAAAGAGGATTTTTCGGCATCCACGCCATCTCAAGGCGGATTCAGACCCTACGAAACCGAGGCAAGTGATTAAACTTGCTAAATAATTGTTGTGTACCATTTATTTCATGATTTGTGGATTGAATTTTTGGGTTTTAGGTTTAGTTTGATAAAACCTAACTTTTTGGGAAAACCTTAGATTTTGGTGTATAAATGATTTCTAGGTTAGAAATTAGTTTATTGGTGTTTATAGATGATATATATGTGATTGGGTTGAGGAGAAATGAAGAGATAATGACCAAAATGTATTTTGGGGATTTTAGCTTACTTAAAAAGTAGCCATTTCGAGATTTCTGAAGGGCCGAATCGATTCGGCCTCCTACCGAATCGATTCGAAAATATGCAGGTGCCCATGTCTGAGTGACCGAATCGATTCGGACCCCAGCCGAATCGATTCGGCCTGAGACAGAGTCCCAGGTCTGATGACCCGAATCGATTCGCCTTCCTGGCCAAATCGATTCGCTAGGCTGAATCGATTCGGAATTGGCTCGAATCGATTCGAAAATAGGGCTTTTGGGGGATTGTTTTTCTAAGGAGAATTTCATCCCGTTTTGTTCGTGGTTATTGATTGGGAACCTCTATAGAAATTATTTGGAGCATGTTTTGGAGACTTTTAGAGAGTTTACCTTATAAGAAATTATTGGAGTCTTATTGACTAAATTTGAGGAATATCGAATAGATTTTGTGGTATATTTCAAGTGGGGAAGCCCACCTTGATTGGAGATTCGATTGGGAGATGATAATTATAATTATATGAAAGAATGAGATAAATTTAGAGACATCGGATCTTAGGATCCAATCCCAAATGGGATAACTTTAAAGGTTCATAAAATGAATTGAACCATATTATGGATGGAGAATTATAAATTCAAACTGAGGTGCAATGGGATAAAGAATATCCTTAACTTAAAGGAATTGCGAGACAATTCATAATTAGAAGCGACATGTGAGCTTCAAGCGAGAAATAGTATAGTGTATACTAAGTGGGGAAGATGTGTGAAAAATGACGATTAGTGTATCAAGAGAGAGATATTAAACAAAGACATTAAATCTATTGTGCCTAAGAGCGTATAATGAATATGAAAATGATGTGGCAGGTATACCTTATATGATGGTATATATTTATTATATGGTATGTATGTATACCCTATATGATGGTATATATGCATGGTTAGGCATACCCTCTCCTTGCTATCATTGGAAAGTTACGTGCATAGAGGATGAGCATCCTGGCTCAAAGAGCAGGGTGTGGATATTCCCTAGGTCATAGTCATCCATGTGATTATTATGTGATATACATTTATTTATTTTGGGGGTGAGAGGTCGTGGGTATGTGTCGCTCTCACTTGTCGGTTAGGAGAAATGACCGCTTCCTGGATCGTCGTGTGCGTGAGTTGATCATGAGGTGGGTGTCGTTGAACCCCACCAGGTGGCCCCAATTTGCTATGTATATGGGCTGCTGGAATATGATAACATGTGAGCCTGCGTCCTTCGAGTTATAGCTCGGTTGGATGGTTATTATTGCTTGTGCTTGTACTTGGGTATCAAGGGCATAATGGACCTCAACGACCTACATTGCCAGGATTAGTGTATCGGGGGGGTTCCTTGTTTGGATTTCGCCTCGGTGAGACGTCCCACGCACGAACCGCGGTGTAATGTTGGAAATTGGGGATAAGTTAGTCCTTAATGCTCATATATATATATATATATATATATATATATATATATATATATATATATATATATATATATATATATATATCACCTATCCCGACAATCGACAATGCCAGGAGTAGTGTAACGGGGGGGTTCCTTGTTTGGATTTTGCTTCGGCGAGACGTCCCACGTATGAAACACCGTGTAATGTTGAGAATTGGGAATATTAATTAATTAAAATTGGATAATAACTTGGGTTACATGCATTATGCATTGAGGGCATAATGAACCTCAAGGATCGATATGGTCAGGATTAGTGTAAGGGGAGTTCCTTGTTTGGATTTCGCCTCGGCGAGACGTCCCACGCACGAAACGCAGTGCCATGTTGAGAATCGGGAGGAGTTTAGTCCTTAACTCTTTATGCTAATAACTCATATAAAAATACATATATACTGTTTACATGCCAAATGAGGGCATAGCTAGAATCTATAAAATTCTAATAAATGAGAATGTTGATGTATTGTGTTGATGTGGTTATGAGATGTATCATGCAACTTTATATGTTCAACAAATGAACATTATAAAGATAACTATAACTATTATATTAAAGTTAACATACATAACTTGTAGATCATAGAAATGAATGTAGATTGGGAGATAGGTTAGATGGTTTCACTTAAATACTTCAATTTGGGTTTAAGTTAGAATCCTCTTACCTAAATAGAATCGGGCATCCATTTGGAGATCACGTGCATACGCTTAGTGCGCGCTTTAGATGAGTGGGAGTTGAATTATTATGGAGAGTTTGATTCCACCTTAATCATGTAATAATGCATTTATAATTATTATGCATTTTAATACACTTGCTATAAAATATTTTTGAACTCGGGCTCTGACCCGTTTATATTTTCTCCCTCCATGTATATATTGTATTACTTTAGGTGTTCCCCCGCAAGGACGCCATTGATGTACATCCATCCAGTATTCGTGGAGCTGTGACACTGCGGACTGTCACAGAACTTTCTTTTAGTCGATTCCTATCTTTTTATATCTAGATTAGGGTTCAGTTTGTATATTTAGTTAGTATTCAAGTGTTGTAGATTAACACTTTAATATTTCATTTATCAGATTATTGTATTGTCTGTTACCCGACAGCATATTCGGGTATTTCATTGTTGAGATTTTATTGTACATTGTATTGCACTCTGGTATATATTGGAGTTTGCACTTATGACTCATCATAGTTAGATGTATAATGTTGGTTATGTTGCATTATTGGTTTTGTCGTTGTTGTTGTTAAATAAAAGTTTAAATTTTTTGACAATTCTCTTTTAATAGTTTCGGGTAGTTAACCCTATATTATTCATATTGTCAGTTGATGTTGAGACTGTGCCATCTGAGATACTTGATTTATTATAGTATAGGGCCGGCCACCCGTTATTATTTTGAGCGGGTTATCACAGATGGTATCAGAGCATCAGGTTCTAGTGTCTTTAGGATCTGTGTGCGTTACCACGATCTTCCGTAAGCGTTCTTGATGTAGAGCCTTATTATTAGGACGATTGCATTCATACGTCCATATTTCTTGTGTGATTTGAAAACTTTTGAAAGGCGTTCTGATACAATTATTCTTATTTCAGATGCCACCGAAGGGAGGTCGTTCAGTCAAGGAGAATAAAGGGAATGTGCGACCCTAAATGCCTCAAAGGAACGTGACTACCAATGATGTTGCCAATATTGTGGCACAAGCAGTAAATGTTGCCATTTATATGATGGCGCAATAATCTGCCGTTCAAGCAGCCCGACCTCATTTAGGATTGTCTTTATGGGAGAGAGTGAAGGAAGATTTTAGTAAGGGGCATCCTCCCAAGTTTGCAGGGGGAGTTGATGCAATGACTGCAAGTCAATGGAAGAATAGTATACAGAGGCACCTTCGTATGGTTGAGTGTAGTGAGGTGCAGAAACAATTTTTAGCCACCTTTAAGTTATCGGGTGCAGCTCTTCAACGGTGGGAGTCTGTCACCACATCTGAACAGAGAGACACCTTACCTATAACAGAGTTTTGGGAACTTTTTGATCGAAGGTATTTTCCTTCCTCTTCTCGAGATATAAAGATTTTTCAAGGAAATAGAACGGTGGCAGAATATGAGGAAGATTTTTTTAGATGGGAAAAATTAGTACCTGATGAGGTAGATACGGAAGAGAAACGTATATCAAAGTTTGTTCGGGGTTTAGATTGGAAAATCCAGCAACATTTGTTAGAGAGTCCTAAATTAACGACTTTTGTTGAGGTAGTGAATGCGGCATTATTAAAGTGTTATGAATATCGTCTTCGTTCACGAGAGGGTAAGAACTTTTGAGATTCGAGTTCATCAAGTAAGTTTGGCGAAGAGAGTGCCAGTAATGCGAGTGGGCAAAAAGGGTTTGTGGGTAAATGTTTCTTTTGTAAAGAAATAGGTCATAAAAAGAGAGATTGTCCTCAAAGAAGTAAAGGACTACAATTTGATGAAATTTTAGAAGTACAACCCCTACAATAGATTCGAGGTCATTTTAGACCGGGGGACTTTGTTTGGGAGCCCATTAATGAGGATGGGCAATCGGACTAGAAATGAATATGGAGTTTCTTCTACCTCCTTAATTGCTTTTGTTGGTGATGGAATCTTTTTCTTGGTAGTTAAGGGTGAATTTTATTTTCATCCTAATTGTGAGCAATTAAATTTAACTCATATTATATTTGCTGATGACATCTTTATTGTTGCGAAAAATATTTTAGAGTTATTGATGATATTTTGAAAGAATTTCAAAGTTTATGGGGTCCTAGAAAGCCTAAGTGTGAGATAGTTTTGTTACTATAATTGATGATGGTTCTCAAAATAGCTTAAGTAACATGAGGATTGGAAGTTTACCTATGAAATACTAGGGAGTTCCTTTGATTTCTACTAGGCTCAAGAGTTTTGATTGTAGAGTTTTAATAAAAAAAATTGATCGATAAAGTAAAAATATGGATAAATAGATGGTTATCTTACGCTAGTGAGTTAATTAGCTATATGTATTAAAGATGTATGCATGTTTATTGAATTCATGTCTTTATTTTTCTTTAAAAAATTCATAAAGGATATTAATCAAATTCTTAAAAGATTCGAATGAATATGAGGAAATATGGTGTTAAATTGTATTAGGAAAATACATGTTATCTTATGGAAGAAAGGGTTTTGGTATTAAGAATATTCTGACTTGAAACAGGTCTAATATGCTCAGGCATTTACAGGATTTGACCAGAAAAAAATTCTCTTTGGATGAATTGAATTCCTTTAACAATGATTAAAAATAACACTTTTGGACAATGAAATTAGGGACCAATAATTATTGGACAATGAGGAAATTATGAAACCTCATAGATGAAATTAGGGACCAATAGGTATTGCCCAATCGTTAGTGCTTTGAAGGAAGATACATGGACGCACTTTGGTACTCTTTTTTAATATTCAATGCGTAAAAATATTATACTTTATTATTGTGGGTCTTATCAGGATAAAATGTACAATTTTTTTATTACTTTATCTTATTAAAGGGATATAAAAATGAGTACCAAAATGAGTAAGTGTAGTGATACCTTTCTCGTGTGTATGGGGATGCTTCCTTTTTCGGTTAGCATGAGTAGTGTGGATTCTCTCTATCTCTCTCTCTCTCTCTCTCTCTCTACCTATCTATCTATCTATCTATCTATCTATCTATCTATCTATCTATCTATCTATCTATCTATCTATCTATCTATCTATCTATCTATCTATCTATCTATCTATCTATCTATCTCTCGCTCGCTCTCATCTCTATTATGTTTAAGTTGCCCTGAGAGTTTTGGTTTAGATGTTTCTTTGTTCTAATGCCGATTGAGTGGCCGACAATGGGTTACAGTTGCTTCATCCTTATTGGTTACTTTGGTCGTGCTAATGATGCGTGTGTTGTGCTTGTAGTGGTCTAGGTTTTGGTTGGATATCTTGGTTGTATTGTTTGGTTGGATTTGATTAGTTCGGTCCTAGTTTTAGGAGCCTTTGGGCTACATTGTGTTGTTACTTTGGGCTTTCTCCTTTACCTTGATTATATGAAATCTTACATTTCACAAAAAGAAACAAAGTGCTATAAAATCAAGGTTTATCATAATCCAAGGCCATGAGAAAAATTTATCATGACCTTAGAGTTATGACAAAATTTGATTTTTTACAAATAATGGATTATGACACCATTATAATCTGTACAACGTCGTTACTACCCAAAGCCATATAAATGTTCCACATTTTGTGGACGAGTCATTTTTCATAGAATTATGTCAAATGGTAATTATGAACTTATTGTTGGGGTTACTTTAATTTAGGTGACAAATACGAATTGAAAATCATGTCTAATAGTTAATTTTTGGCCTTCCCCAAGTTCTCATCGCGTCTTATTATAGTGTCACATTAACGAAAAAAATCATTAACCAGCGTACATAAAAATTTTAATATGACATAATAACCCTTCTTATATAATTATTGCTCTGTAGGGCATGTTATCCTACCCTTGAAGTGACATCAATTATGAATAAAAAATATAAGCCTCCATTACAAAGGAAAAAATATAATTTCTTACACTTGTGGTTGTATATATAATGTACCCTCACAACTTTTACATCATAAGTTTTTCACCATTGTTCATGTATATGTCAAAGTATATATATGTAACACCGCGATTTTGATATTGAATAACCTGCGGGGTTATTCAAAATATATGCAACCCAAGAGACGCAACATTTAAAAAACAAACAGACAAAACCTTTAGATAAGATCAATTTGGATAAATAACTGCCAAAAATGATTGAGAATTTTGTTTAAAAGAAAACGGGTCGGATGAAAATAGTTTATTGGGCCAAAGAAAGTGAAATTTATTTGATCCTAAAAAATTATTTTAGATAAGCCTTTTTTTCAAAATTTTTTAGATGAAAATTAAATAAAATTTGGCCAAAAAACAAAGGACAAGTTCCAAGCCCACGAACCTGGACATGGGATGGGTCAGATGGATGGGCAACGGTGTCAAATGTGTATGTGGGATTTTATCCTTAAGCTTTACCATGCATGATGTAGGTTGTCTCTTCTTCAATTCTAATTTTTCTACGTGGGACAAAACCCCTTTCTCTACACTGCACACTAGTTTCACTACTTCCCATGGGTTACTTTCAGGCCAATTTCTCATCCACCTCTAAATTGTTTTTAACATATGAATATAATATGTTAATATCCGCATGGAGAGTACTACGTTGGTATGTAAAACCGCTCTAAATAATGTTCATGTACCACTTTTATTTAGTTATAAAGATTACCCAACATTAATGTTCAACACCCCTTTTCCAACAATCCCCCATATGAATAAAATTGGCAGATAAAGTTTAAAACACGGGCAAGCACTAAAAAAAATCAATTAAATTACAAGTGATAGTATATCAGATCTACTAGCTAAGCGATAAAAAATATTTCTTGAATTGTCTGCCATTTGTGTAAACAAAAACAATGTGTCTCACACATATAATTCCTACACATATTTGGTTCTCATAGTTGTGTTCATTTTTCTGAACATTCCCAGGTCTCATGAGTGCTATACAGAATCAAGCCTTTGGCATTATCATAAAAGCAACCCCACTTTATACTCAACTAGGTGATTCAACATAGAGTCCCCTATAGTAACCTACTTGTGTAACAATATATAAGAAATATTACAAGAATTTATTAATCTAGCATATAATAGACTGCACTTCTTACATCATAGTAATGCGAAGGAGATACAATCTCCAAAGTGCAACTCGAGAGTCATCCATAATATTATTATTTTATTAAACCACAATCATTGGATCTCTAATCAACTAGGTTGGGCTGCTATCATAACCGCTCTAATTTATAAGATTTTAGGCCCATTCCCCTCAATGTTGAATACATTTGATATCTTGGTAAAAGTTTTGTAAATGAACACGCTAAGTTCTATTTTTTTGTACATAATCGATCGAAATACTTTCATTAGAGATAAATTGTTGAACGATGTTACGTATAAATTAATATTTATAGATTTACGATTATACACAAAATGCTATGACTTAGACATTTCCACTTGATTATCACAATGTATATAGGAGTCTATGTATACTCATGTGCCCTTTGGTTATTTGATTGTATTATTCCAGTTTTCAAAATGCACTTTGAGTCTTAGTCCAAGAGGTCATTTTGGTAAAGCTTCAAGTCAAGACTTTCTCACCAAATTTCATTATCTTTATCCCGACATCATTCACTTCCATATCCATGAGAATTCCGCTTAAGAATTGATGGTAAAAGGACTCAGAAGACTTAGTTTTAACTAAGGTTAAATATTTTTCAGAAAAAGTAAATTACTTTTGAATATTAACTTTGTGGAATAACAAAAAAATCATGCAATATATTGTTATTATATATAAATTTTTTTTAGAAAATGCATGTTTAATGTATTTTCAATTATGTTTCTCTTGGTTAAGTGCAACATATTTTGGAGCTTTTCTAACAAAATTATTTTAAATACTTTTAGAGGAAAAACTGGACATGTTCTTTTTGGTTTATTGTGTGGCCTGGTTCACTTCAAATTCGATAAAAAGAAGTTGTGCTTTGCTGAAGTGAAGCCTCATCACTGCCAAGTTTGGTCAAGGTGCAAAAAATCTATCTCGTATCACAACCTTCTTCGCCACAGGTTTGCTGTAGCGAAATTATACCGAACAAATTGGTAATTTTTTGAAAATTATACTTTTTAGAATATCTCTGTATAAGATCTTGTCAGAAAGCGTGTCAAGAACAATGCCTTGGTTTATCAACCATATACTTGACCTTTGGAGTTTTGTGTGATTGACACAGGAGATATAAGATGCCCTAATTTCCCAAACATGGCTATATGGCTCATGCCTTAACACCCTTCCAACTTGAAGAAAGAGAAAAAGAAAATCATTTTGCAAATCACATCCAATTAGATTTGAGAGTATATTTCCACTATTTTTCTTTGTCTTCTTTAAGAATTTTTATTTTTTCTTGAATCTAAAAGTGAGACTTTCATACTCAAGATAGTTTTGATCAAAGCAATTTTCCAAAACATTTTGTTCTTGAGTATGATCTTCTTTCAAGCATAAAAAACATTTGTGAGGTTTTTCGAGTTAAGACCTAACATTTTACACACCATCAACCAATAGAATATCCTCATATATTCTAGATATTAGTCCATGGATTCTCTTGGTTCCGATTTACTCAAAGGAAAGTTCATCTTCAAATTTAAAAGAAGATTTGTTAAAAGGTCCAAACACGACATTATCAACGAAGGTTGACACCATCAATATAGAGAGTGGTCAAAGAGCGATTCGTGATTATTCTTGCTACTACAAGGAGGAAAAAGTCGGTTATGTATAATTAAGTCTAGGAGAGGTTCAAGTTTGTAAGTCATTTCTCCTTTCTTGTAATACTTTACCTATACTAGCGTAATGTGTCAGTTTGGCCTGATGTTATTTTCTCATTGTGAGTTTTTCCTCGTATAAATTCTCCTCTCAAGTGTGTGTTTTATTATTTCGCCTTTTGATTTATTTATATTCTTAATGAACATACGATAATGAAATAATTCATTTCTTAAATCACATTTTTTTCAATTAGAAGATTTGATTAACTTTTACGTGAATTTATATTAAATGAAAATATTTCTTTTTCATGATAAATAATCTTAATTGGGTAGCCATTGTCAGAGCCACATAATCTCAACTAGTATCAAAGTGGGTGACCTTGTTTTTAGGATTTATCACCTATGATAGATCTTTTTTTGTGCGCAATGGAAGGAAGTTATTCGAATGGACTAACATTTTTTTATAGTAGTAATTATTCATAATTGAAAGCTATAATGAGGACTCATTTACAGTTCATAGATGAAATAATATGGATTAGTGAAGAAGAGGGTTGAGAACACCTTGTTGTTATTTTTGATGGAGTCCAAAATAAAAAGAGTAAGCTTAGTTAGGATGACAATGATAACTGAAATAGTAATTGCAATACGAAAGGCTTAAATTCTATATTCGAAGTTGTTAGTATTGTTGAGTGTAGACGTATAAAGAATTGTACAATGTCTAAGAAAGCATGAGATGTTTTGAAGATTACCCATGAAGGAACCATGGTTGTAAAGCACGTTGATCACCAACGGTTGAACACATTTTTTTAAGTCTTGATCATGAAAGTGTTTACACTATATTTTATTGTTTATTCTCTTGATCACTTTTTGACACATGGTTGGAAATTCTAAGAAGCTAGAGGCGGTTACATGGTGGTGGTTATGTACGGTTATTGTAGTAATTTAAATGGAAGTTGAGGGTGGTTCAAGATATATATTATTTAAATTTGAATTAGAGGTCATTTGGAGGCAAATAAGAGTTATTTATTACAACAAATTATTAATAAACAATTGAAAATGAGGACTCTCCATGAATAAATTATTTTACTTCACTTATATTTTTTCAGTCTATTTATTCTTTTATTAGTCTATTTCTTCTTTGAATTAGTTTGTAGGGTTAGACTTAGTTCTTTTTACAACTTCCTCGTAAATTTTCATTTAATTTATAATTTAGTTTCAAGTTCCCAACATTTCGATTTACTGTTGAATTGTTTTATCTTCCTTTAAGTTTCCAATGCACTTTTATTTTCTTATATAATTGATTTTATTGATCAATTACTGTACATTCTTTTTTTAAATTCGTAGTTAAATTTAATCTTAAAGAAAAAAATTAATTTATAACTTCACAAAAGGTATTTGAAATAGAAGCATTCGAACGTAGGGCCATCGTCTGATTATTTTTTTTGCTAAATATAATCAATTTTGATAGGTAAGACCCATAATCCTTGCCTAACAAGTTCAATAATTCTCATAAATCAAGCCATCAAAACATATTTTTTGGCATGCTCGGTGGGAGTATAGTGCTTAGTTATTGTCTATAAAAAGTTATTTTACAATTAAACATGCCTATGAGCCCACTATTATTTTGCGTGGATGATACCGTGTCTTTTTATGGACAAAATTTCTAGCAAACATATTTTGGTTTTGTTGTCCGAGAGGATTAAACCGATGAGATGACTAAACGAGTCATTCCCATTATAGATCAAACTTTATAGGAACATATTGTTGCAATGAAAAGGAGTGTTAAAATTGTCACAAAGTGTTAATAATTTTGTTTATTTTCTTTGCAATTTGGTTATAACATCTCTTATAAAACCAATATCCTATGAAGAATCTATTTCACCACAAATCCATAGAAAAAAATACCATAGATTAGGGACATATGTTTAATGATGATCCTCCCAAATTTCCATCACAATTTTGTAATGCCAAATTAGAGCTTGAGGGTCGAAATTTTTTGTATATGAACCAAAACCAGAATTGGCTTGAAAAATATGGCGTCTTGGTTATATGGAAGAAGTTAAAAAACATTGAGACTATTCAGCATTGTTGGTGACCTTATAAATTTTAAAAGGTTGGTATTATTCGTCATCTTGGTGACCTTCGAAGCTAAAAAAATGTTGAGATTATCCACCATCTTTGGTGACATTCGAATTTAAAAAGGTTGGGATTATTCACCAGTGTTGGGAACCTTCGAAGCTTAAAAAATGTTGAGATTATTAACCATAGTTCGTGACTTTTAAATTTGAAAAAGATTGAGATTATTCACTATCTTTCGTGACCTTTGACGTTGAAAAGGGTTGAGATGATTCATCATCTTTGGTAAAATTCAAAGTTAAAAAAGGTTGAGATTATTCATCATCATTAGTGACCTTCGAAGATGAAAATTGTTCAGATTATTCATCATCATTGGTGACATTAGAAGATGAAAAAGGTTGGGATTATTACCTTCAAAGTTTATTCACTACTGCAATTATAAAGTTTCCACTACCTAAGTTATTACTCAAAATTCAAATGGTACGAGGGTATGCTTACATCATATTTTACCATTTTTCTCTTGATCATTTTCCAACACGTGGATGGAAATTGGGAGAAGTTAGAGGCAATTATATGATGGTGGTTATTGAAATAATTTAAATGAAAGTTGATGGTGGTTCAAGGTAGTTATTTTTTGAATTCTAATTAGAGGTCATTTAGGGGTAAATAAGAATGAGTTATTGTAAATAATTAAAAATAAACGATTGGAGATGAGTAATCAAAGAGAGGGTAAGGATAAGTGTAAATCATCCAAGTTCAAATTGAGTCAAAGAATTGGGGTGATTAAGGTTTAATCCCCAATCGAGTCGTTGAATTATTTTACTTGTGGAGGCAGAGAGTATTTGTCCCACTAATGAACTTTTGTTCCCATGGTAGTTGATGTGATAGAATATAAAGAGTTATCATGAGTGATTAGATGCCTTCTTTATCTTTGTTAGCATATCATCCATATAAACCTCCATGTTCTTACTTATTTGCTCTTCAAAGACTTTATTCACCAATCTCTTATAAGTTGTACCTGCATTTTTCAAACTAAATGGCATAACATTATAACAATAAGTTCCTCCGGGGGGGGGGGTAATGAAGTAAGTTCTCTCCATGTCTTTAGGCTTTATTTTGATTTGGTTATAACCAAAATATGTATCCATGAAACTGAGTAGTTCATGTCCCGATGTAGCATCTACAAGCTGATCAATTCATGGAAAATGATCCCTTGGGAATGTTTAGTTCAAATCCGTGAAGTCCACACGCATTCTACACTTATTATTCTTTTTCTTGACCATAACTACATTGACCAACCAATTTGGATACTTTACTTCATTAATAAAACCAGTTTTTTAAAGATTTTTAACTTCTTCATGTATTGCTTGGTTCTTCTCGGGCTAAACACTCTTTGCCTCTGCTTTACAAGTTTAACCTCCTTGTTAACATTGAGTTTATAGCAAAGAAAGTTAGGATCAGTCCCTAGCATATCTTCACGACTCCATACGAACACATGCTTTCTCTGTCTAAGGAAATTCACTAGTTCCTGTTTAAGAACAGGATCCAGCATTACTGTAAGGACATAAATTTCCAATTGAGTCCATGTATTGTTTTGACTTAATTCCGTGAACAAAACTGTGTTTGTAATATGTCATAGGGAGAATTTTATTTTGTCATGATCCCACTTGGTCTATGACGTATTGAAGAAATTGAAGACGTTGCGGTAAAGATTCAAAGATTTAATCATTCCGAAGTTTATATGGTGCACGTTTACTCGTCTTCAAAGTTAATTTCATTCCGAGATCACTCAGGTATGAATGCGTATAATTAATGGTGCTCGAAATTATTTTATAAAAGATAAGGATGTAATTTTTATAAAATAAAATGATTTTAAATGTTTTAAAAGTGTTTTAATGGTTTAAACTACGTTTTATGATGATAAGCTCGAAATAGAGTTTGACTAATTTGAATCTCTTCGTTAAGAGACGTTTTTATCTGAAAGTAAAAAAAAGTCAAACTTTCGCTCTCGTTCGAACGAGATACAATGTCGCGCGAACGACATGCTTAAGTTGTTCGAATGACACATTTTTCGAGGCAGCGTTTAAATCCTATTTAAACAGTGTTTGCATCATAATTTCGTAAGTGTGCTTTCTGGAAAAAAGTTTTACGAACCAGAACCTTGTTTGCACATGTTTTCTAAGGTTTACAAAGCATAAAAACATCCTTAGAGTTTGCAAATATCCGAGTTATCATTCTTATATGTTTACGTGATCTTGCTGCACCAAAGTTGTTTGTTCTACACTTTGAACACAAAGGGTTTTGCGGTGAAGAAGCGACGGACATCGTGTTCGACATCGTAGACGTATCAAAGCCATATCAGTGGACACCGAGACATACGTGGACGCGTGTGTTGTGGACAGAGATCGTGGAAGACGGAAATTCTGCGTGGGCACTATTGAAGAACGGTTGAAGATCAGAAGGAGCTTCAAGACCCGTGGGGATCGAGTCTTAGTGTAAGGCTAATCTGTCTTTGTAAAACCATTATTCATAGTGATTGTCTGGCTTGGGCCGTCCGAGGTTGTTTTCCTGTTTTTAGTTTTTTTTTTCTCGTACATCCGGCGTTGTGAGTATTCTTTACTTTACTTTACTTGCTTTAATCACTAGATGCATGTTTAGGATTAGTCAAGATAAAATTGGTTTTGTTTTAAAACACACATATCGGGCCACTCACACGTTTCACAAATTGGTATCAGTGCTGGAAAACATTTTATTTGTTTTGTGATCCGGTGTGTTTTCAAAGATAAATTCTGGATATAATGAATTTTTTCGAACTCCTATTTTTGATGGCACTAATTACACATATTGGAAGATGAGAATGATATGTGCTTTAAAATCTATTGATAAGCGAGTTTGGCTTGCAGTTGAAAAAGGTTGGACACCCCCAGTCACTATTGTAGGTGAGGTCACTAGTTTAAAGCCTGTTGAGTCTTGGACCGAAACTGAACAAAGACTTGCACAATATAATTCTAAAGGTCTGCATGTTATTTCTTCACATGTCATACAGGAAGAATATAACAGAATTATTACTTGTGAAACATCAAAAGAGACTTGGGATATTTTGGCACTCACTCACGAGGGCACTAGCACGGTTAGGGCGTCAAAACTTCAAAATCTCACTACACAGTTTGAGACCATTACGATGTTAGAGAGTGAGACCTTTGATGAGTTTTATGCTAGGTTGTCCAATATTGTCAACTCCTCGTTTAACCTAGGTGAGAAAATTCCCGACAACCGTGTCATTAAGAAAATCCTTAGGTCGTTGCCTAGTAGGTTTGATGCGAAAGTGACCATTTTAAACTCCTTGGGTAGGTTAGATTCAACGAAACTAGAAGAGATTGTAGGTGACTTACAAACCTATGAAATCGACATGATTACCTCCAAGCAAGTGCCTAATAAAGAAAAGGGTATTGCTTTGAAAACCCGGAAGGAGGAAATTAAAGTTTCGGATTCCGATTCTGATTCTGATTTTGAGGATGTTGCTTTGTTGGCAAAGAAATTTAAAAAATTTATTAAGTTTCAAAAGCAATCGAAAGATGCCAAGAAATTTGAAAAATTCATGAACAACAAAGTAAATCCCACCTCTAAGGATAAGTTTGAAAAGCCTAAGAGAGATGAGTTGGATAAGTGTTTTGGGTGTGAGGGGTACGGTCACAAGGTTAAGGAGTGTCCCACTAGACTTAAGAAAGAGGGCAAGCAACCCGTTGTCTATAATGCCACTTTAAGTGATAGTGAACCGAAAGAGGGAGAGAGTTCCCCCATTGAGCATAGCTTTGTTGCGTTTATGGCATGTCATGTGAGCGACGACGACAATACTCACATGAATGACACTTCCGAGGGGGTTTTGAGTGTATCCCATGTTAGTGAGGGTGAAGAGAGTGACGAGGAGGATGTGAAAGAATTGTAAAATGCATTTAATGAGTTGTATGCCGAAACTGTGAAGGTTAAAAAGTCTAACTCAAAATTGCAATCTAAGTTGAATGAGCGTGCCATAGAAAATAATGATAGTTTGATTGAGGATATTAGGGCACGAGAGAAGAAGTTTAGGGAGAAATTAGAGTTTGTGGAGAAAGAGAGAGATAATCTTCGTGGTTTGATGGAGTACTTGAAAAAGGAGATTTTAGAGTTTGAGGAGACTAGGCGTTTACTCGAGTCTAGGATTCACGAGTTGGAGGAAAGGTTGAAAGATTCGTCTAGAGTCAAGTTTGATTTGGAAGCTAGGTCAGGGAAGTTAGATAAGATCTTAGGCACCGTTCAAATTAAGGGAGATAGGGGAGGTATATGTTTTGGTGAGAGAGTTGGTCCCATTCCCCCCACACGTGTGAGAAACACTAGGATGGTTAGAAAATATCCACATAAAGGTAATCATTTCCACCACCGCTACACTTGCACATTTTGTGGTAGGAAAGGTCACCTTAGGCGTTATTGTTACGACCTTAGACAAGCTCCTAGGAAGTTTAGGAATAAAGTTGCCCCGGTTCCCCACACCCATATGCATCGTTTTACACCTACTTGGGTTAGGAAATCGGATTTAGTGGCTTTAGGAATTAAACTTCATGATTATCGTTTGGGTGCACTTGATTCTTCCCATGCTAAATCTAAAGGATGATAGTGTTTCCATGTTTGTCATATGCTAGTTTGCTTCATGATATATTCATTGCTAGTATTATGACATATGTATCATTTTGTATTATAGTTTTCATTTGTTTGAGTCCTATTTGAAAAATACAAAAAGATATTGTTTTTGAGAAAACTTTTGAAAATCTAAAAAGATTTTTCTTTTCTTTGAGTCAAAATATGTTTGAAAAGCCAAAAAGATTTTCGATTTTTGTTTTTGAGTTTACATGTTTGATGTGGCATATTGGTGTGCTTGGACCCCCCCCCCCCATCGTTTCATTATCCATGTGGCTAGAACATTTGGTCATTATTATCGATACTTAGAATGATCTTAATCATTGTTTATATGGGGTGGTTTCGAAGTTTATATGCATTTTGATTCGACTTTGTATATATGCCAACATTGCACACATGCACGAGTTTATATGGATGTTTTGACTTCTCTTGCATATTTGAATTTGGTGAGACGTTCTTATCTCAATCTTGTCATCTATGCGTAGGTAGACTTAAGGAGAAGTGTGCATGTAATAACCGTTTACCGTGAGGATTTAAAATTGGTAAAAATGATGAGTGATTCACGGGAAAGGGCTGCAAGAGTTCAAAATTAACTCGTTGTGAAAGCCACCGTTTAAAAGAGCCCAAAAGAAAATGCAACATGCTAAGAAAAGGGCCAATAAGATTTTCTCTAAGTTGAGAATGCTAGAAACCTCCAAATAACTTGAAAAAGTATGTTTATATGAGGGTGTTTGGTTGGAGAAAATTTAAACGGGTTTGCACAACTAATTCTAATGTTGAAACATTGCAATTTGAAGCTATTTTTTGTAGAATCGTCAAAATTCTGGATCTGTGTGCATGTAGTATGTTTAGTTTATTAAGCTCATTGTCATTTGGATATGATAAAGTTTGATGATTTATCGCTATCAATTAGAGCTTCTTGATCGTTTTGATGTGTTGGAATTGTGTCTCATTTGTTGTAATTTCACGCCATTCATTCCATGTCCATGTTTGAGAACATCGGTTCTATGTTTGCATGTAACTCACATTTTTTAGTGGTTATGAGTTTTTGTGTTTTGTGTTGAAAGCCTACTGTTTTAGCACTGTTTTGCATCTGTCAGTCCCTTCATGAAATTTTTTTCACTGGGCAATACTTTATAATATTTTTGAGAAACTGGAAAATTTTGGCAGGTCGCGCGAAGTCATTCTAACGAGATTGCATCTCGCGCGAACGACTTCTGTACTTCGTTCAAGAGACTTCCTCATCTCGTTTGAGCGAAGTCCCTGACTCGTTTGAACGACATGTTGGAAAATGGCTTCTGATTGGTTTGCACTCCTCTGGCTTAATTTGATATATTTTTGGTACTGCAGGAAGCATTTTTTGGATTAATTGATTTATATGCAGTTTCTTTTATGTTTCAAATTGGTTTTTGCATATGAGACCGTTTATCACACTTGATTTGATTGGTATAATCTTTGTGTGATTCCTTGGTTTACTAGCTACTATTTTGTCATTACATGATCTCATTTAGCTGGTTGTTTCATGTTTATCTAGCGGTTTTCATTTTTTCAAAATTGGTATCAACTTGATTCTATTGGGTATCATATTCTCATGCTAGATATTTCATATTGGTTTATCTTTTCACCGGATTGTCTATTCGAGACAAAAAGGGGGAGAGATTTGGTATGTGATGTAGGGGGAGATTTATTGAGCGCTTATATTTGTTTTAAATTAATTGGTAACAAATTGGTATCAAATAATTGCTCACATGTTTCAAATGATATGTTATTATTGACTATATAAATTGGTTTCATTTGTTCCTCCATACTTCACTTGGTATTTGTTTGTCTGTTTCATATGTGTAGGTATGCTTCAGCAATTTGAGATTTCAATTCTACATCACATTTAGACAGTTCATGGTTGCCGGTGCTACATATATTAGTCCATGTTCTATAATTTTTGATTTTGGGTTTATGGGATGGGATTTAGGCGTCATACGTCTTGACGGCCAGTTTAGGAATTTCACTGGTTTAGTTCTGTCCCGGAATAATCAAAGGGGGAGATTTGTAAGGACATAAATTTCCAATTGAGTCCATGTATTATTTTGACTTAATTCCGTGAACAAAACTGTGTTTGTAATATGTCATACGGAGAATTTTATTTTGTCATGATCCCACTTGGTCTATGACGTATTGAAGAAATTGAAGACGTTGCGGCAAAGCTTCAAAGATTTAATCATGTCGATGTTTATTTGGTGCAAGTTTAATCGTCTTCAAAGTTAATTTCATTCCGAGATCACTCAGGTATGAATGCGTATAATTAATGGTGCTCGGAATTATTTTATAAAAGATAAGGATGTAATTTTTATAAAATAAAATGATTTTAAATGTTTTAAAAGTGTTTTAATGGTTTAAACTACGTTTTATGATGATAAGCTCAAAATAGAGTTTGACTAATTTGAATCTCTTTGTTAAGAGACGTTTTTATCTGAAAGTCAAACTTTCGTGAGGTCGCTCGAGCGACATTGGATCTCGTTCGAACGAGCTACAATGTCGTGCGAACGACATGCTTAAGTCATTCGAACGACACATTTTCCGAGGCAACATTTAAATCCTATTTAAACAGTGTTTGCATCATAATTTCATAAGTGTGCTTTCTGGAAAAAAGTTTTACGAACCAGAACCTTGTTTGCACATGTTTTCTAAGGTTAACAACGCATAAACACATCCTTAGAGTTTGCAAAGATCCGAGTTATCATTCTTATATGTTTACGTGATCTTGCTGCACCAAAGTTGTTTATTCTACGCTTTGAACACAAAGGGTTTTGCGGTGAAGAAGCGATGGACATTGTGTTCGACATCATAGACGTATCAAAGACATATTGGTGGACACCGAGACATACGTGGATGCGTGTGTTGTGGACATAGATCGTGGAAGACGGAATTTCTGCGTGGGCACTATTGAAGAACTGTTGAAGATCAGAAGGAGCGTAAAGACCCGTGGGGATTGAGTCTTAGTGTAAGGCTAATCTTTCTTTGTAAAACCATTATTCATAGTGATTGTCTGGCTTGGGCCGTCCGAGGTTATTTTCCCGTTTTTGGGTTTTTCCTCGTACATCCGGCGTTGTGAGTATTCTTTACTTTACTTTACTTGCTTTAATCACCAGATGCATGTTTAGGATTAATCAAGATAAAATTGGTTTAAAGTGAGAATTGGGATTTCACAACTTGGTTTGGTGCATAATTAAAAGTTGGATCTTTTTCGAAGAAAAAATTGGTTTTGTTTGAAAACACACATATTGGGCCACTCACAAATTTCACAATCACTCCTATTTAAGTGGTGCATTCTTGTTTGTCATCGTCCAACACAATGCTTTCTGTTGCCCCTACTATTTGGCCCTTCACCAATTCTGTTTCCTCCCTTGGATCTATGGTTTCAACCTCAGATTCTTCATCAGGTTTAGAGGTGTCCACTTGGTAAGCGGTGGTTTTCTTCTTTATTTCTTCTAGATCTTTTTCTCGGCAGATGTGTAGTAGAAATCTCGAGCTACTTTTTATTCACCTTTAACAATTCCTACCCCAAAGTTAGTAGGTAAATTCAAATATTAATGAACTGTAGATGGTACGGCTTTGAACTTTTCCAATAATCATATTATAGGCCAAATGAATATTTTTGTCCATTATAAAGAAACATATCTCCTATGTTTTGCTAGCTGGCCAAGTGCCAATCAACATCTCTATCTTAATTTTTCCCAAATGGAATACTTTCTCACCAGAAAAACCTATTAAAGGTCTGTGATAGGGCTCCAATTGGCTGAGCTTAAAGTCCAGACTTTCAAAGTAAGGATATAACATAATATTTGCTGAGCTACCATTATCAATTAATACTCTGGAAATAATGATATCCTGCTTTCTGACTTTGAATACTAGAGAATCATCATGGGGGTACAATACTCCCGATAGATCATTTTTAGAGAAATTGATCACCAGCTTATCTTGTTAACCTTCTTCGGTCGATCTTCTTCAGCTAAATAGATTCTCTGTATACATGAACAAGCTTGTGCCTCATTGAGATAAACCTTTTTTTATACTGTATGATCTCCTCCTCCCGCATCACCACCTATAATCATTTGACAATCAAAAGAACTAAAGTTAAGCATGAATACCTCATATTCTGGTTGCCTGAGCTTTTTGGGTAGGTCAGGATCATCCTCCTGGTTATATTCATAAGTCCTCTTTTTTCATCCTTGGGCTTGTAGGGAGATTTTGACCTTTGTCGAGCTCCTTCGTTGTTCTGTCGATCAACACAATGGTTCAATTTGCCTTTTTTAGATGAGAGTTTCAATTTCATTCTATAGGTCAATACAATGAATTTTCATGTGATCATGGTCTCTATGAAATTCACAATATTTGGACTTATCCCTCTTTATAGGGGGATTCCTTAATTTCTTAGGCCAACGTACATCTTTGTTATGTTTAATTTCCTCTTAAATATAGTGAATACCCATTGTTAAAGGAGTGTAATTGTTGTACTTCTTGAGACGGTCTATAATACCATTTTTCTTTGATTCCCTATGTTCCTTGGAATCTTTGTATGCCTTCTTGTCAGTTTTGCCTTATCCTTTTATCCTCAAGCTTCGCTTAGCTTCCATTGCCTTCTCTGCATTCATGATCTTAGCTTCTTTTTCCATTAACTCGGTCATTATCTTTGAGGGATCTTTAACAAGCGTGTAGTAGAGATTCCAGGGGGTAATCCACTCATAAGAGTTATTATAGAACTCTTCTCTTCATAATACACAACCTCCAATTTCTCATTGTTGTAACGAGTGATGCAGTATCTAGTACTTTCTCCTTCCTTTTGTCTTACACTGAGCAAATGAGCAACCATTTTTATTGGTTTGGCCCCAAAGTAAAATTTGCTAATGAATAGCTCGGCCAACTGATTGAAGCTGACCAGTAATTGTTTCGCAGAATGCTCTACACCTCATCTCATCGGGGACGACATATATATCAGCTGCTGCTTGATATTGCTCGATATGAAGGACACTGTCAGTCTTTTCATCATATTTGGGTGTAAATACAGGAGCTTCAAACTTTGAAGGTGTGGAAAAGTCCATAATATCTTGTATGAAAGGAGATCCTTTCACAAAGATTCTTTGCAATGTGTTCTTGGCCAAGCCCTTTCTCCCAATCTATCCTCTAGGCGCTGGATGGAGCCCTTCCATGCGTTGTTTCCAGCATCGAATTTGTGTGTTATAACTTTTTCATTCCTACTAACTATTTGTGCTGAACTTTCTTCCTGTGATTGTTGCTAAGTGCAGGCAGTTCGCTAGGCATCTAATCTAAATTGGGATGAGACTTCCCTTTGATCGGTTGGTCATCGAGTATTCCTCGACAATGCCCTGGGAACATTTCTATTCCCCATGGGTCCCAAATGATCAAAAAGAGATGCCAGACTATGCCTTTTTAAGGCACTCAATCTTTCAGGAGTAAAAGACTGATCATCATAGGGCTCCGATGTTGTGAGAGAAGAGCTTGCTCTTGGGAGATAAGGGGTATCTCTAGTAGTCCTGGATTGGCTATGCCTACTGCTTCTTGGAGGAGGTGGCATATTTCCACAAGCAAGTAAGGAAGGTGACCTGGATTACAAGGTCTATGCTAATTGCCTCATGGTATCTTGCATAACTTCTTATCCTCTGACGAGACTAGCCAGAATTCTAGTCAAATTTTTGGAAGTTGGTAGGGCAGAAGGAATAGGCGGAATGCTATTATTTCTGAGGCTTGATTCAGGAATCGACCATTTGAATGAATGAATGGGTGAAAACGGTTATAAACACATTCCCACAGACAACGCCAATCTGTTGATGCAAAAAACTAGACTATCTATAATTATTTGACCATAGATAAATAAGTAAATTAGAGTCACAAAATATTTTAAAAAATGGTTCGGCTCAAAGAGAAAAGCCTACGTCCACTGGTGTATATTGCCTTGTGTTTGCTCAGTTGTCTCTTATGTCGTGCTTCCTGGCTGTAGGGATTACAATATATTTATACCCCTGAAAGTGTACCAGCTGTGGAATATTAAAAGATGGAATGCCTTTATAGCATAGACATTTATATTTTTACAATGTTCATAATGTATACAACCAATGGTGCGTGATAGCCCCTGTTGGTCGGCCTTCCTGGTGTTGGTCGACATTCTGCACTGTTAGTCGGCATTCTTGAATTCATTCTGATAAATAGGTCTGACTGACTAGGATTAATGCGACGATGGATAACACATGTCTATCTGTGATTAGTCCACGTAATAGGATAATTTTTGGTATCAACATCAGTGATCTCAACAACATTCTTCTGTAATCAGCGAAGTTTTCTTGTGAGAAATTCCTTCCGACCATTCATTCCTATATTTTTTCATACCCAATTTAGCAAAAATCTCCTTCTCTCTCATTCAACATTCTTCTCAACTTTCAAGGGAGCTCATCAAAGATCAAGATCAAGCCTCAAGTCTCCAAAGAATGTCTAAACACCCTTCTCTTTCTCTAATTTCCTTTATTTTCGTAGTAGTTATGTAAATTCTCAATTTAGCTTTTACTTTAGATTATATACATTAACATCTCATCCTTTATTAGTTATATTGCACATAATTTATTTTTTATAAAAAAAAAAACTAAAAAAGAGAGCTATACCTATAAATTCTAAGAGGATTATTCACCACATTTTCTCAAAACTAAAAATACATTTTTTAATAAACACACATATAATAAACTCCTATTTTAATCTATGGGATAAACCCCACTCTTGTGCCGCATGAAAACCACATGGACTTTGATGCCTTTATAGGCTACGTAGGCTTTTCGGGCTAAAATTCGAGACTCGAGTTCAATTTTTCAATTTTTCAAGTTTTCAATTTTCTAATTTTCCTATTATCCTAAATTTTGTTCCATACATTACTCCTATATATCATAGTTGTGATTCATACTTGTGTTTTATCTAATAAATATTATTGTTTCATCATAAAGATCAATATCTCGATAAGCGCATACATTATATTTCTAATGATTATTTTAGGGAACATACCTTTGGATGATCTCACTCTATCTTTTCCATGATATGAGTTGAGCGATTTCGATCTTCATTTATGTCTACACACGCACACACTTCACGGAGAAATTAAGGAAAATGGTAAAATGAGTCTATGAGAGATCGAAAGAGCGGAATGGGTGCCTAACACCTTCCCATTTCGTAACTTAGCCCCGAAACTTCGAACTATTGGTTTCGTAAGCATGACTTTGTCTTTGATGCCGCTCTTTTAAATGAGGCGACATGTTCTTTTGCCTGTTTTGTGAAAATAGGCTGGCGATCCATATTTATATATCACCGCACATCGACAACAGTCGAAGGGCTCCTAGAAAATGGCTCGAGGGCTTCTCTCCCTCCCCGAGTGCGAGCGCTAGAACCTTGTAGACGGTAGGAAAGAGCCAAGGAGGGATGACCACACTAAGCCACATTTAAACTCTATAAGAAATTCTTCGAAATCTATCCCCTCCCTTCTACCCCCTTCTCACCCTTCCTCCCCTTAGCCGCCTTGTATTCCACCCTCCCATCCCTTCCTATCTTCTCAAATAAACCCAGAGCCTTACTATTGCTCCCCTCTAATTCTAACCCTAAAATGTTGTTAAAACCTCCTATCTTACTCTCCACCCACTTCTCCGAGTCCTCCCCCCCTCCCTCTCCTCCTCCCTATCTCCCAGATCCTCCTCTTGTCTTAAAGTTTCAATTTCAACCCATTGCTTAAAATTTTTTAGCTCGCTAAAATTAAAACCTCATCTCCTTCCTCTCACCCCGCTAGTTTCCCCAGTGTCAAAAACTAAAAAGCTCCCAAAGCCACTTTTATTTGTATTTTTACTCTCCACCACCATGGCCATTTTTTCTAACTAGGGACTCCTGAAAAGTCCTTGATATCCACGTGTGGTTGGTTATCTATATTATTTTTAGTTCCATATTTTCTCTTACCCAAACCTGCCCCTTTTTTTCTTGCTTTTCTCAAATTAATAAAGGACTTGATATTTTTCAAACCTAGCATGGCTTTCTAGTAGTAAAACTCTTTTCTTCCATAGTTGTTGCCACTACCTAAAACTACTCCATGCCCTCTATTAGATTAATACACTTGCGCATCATCCACAGGTGGGCCGCCCAACTAAACGTCCTTATTAATTAACTTGTGTGGCTCCCTTTTTTTAAAGCTTATTTTATCAATGCGTAGTTCCCCTTTTTAAATTAGCCCCCAAACCTCTCATATTTTCCATAATTGGAGGAACATATTATATGAGCCTTTATTTTATCTGGGGTGACACTAGTTTTATCCACCCATTGACCTTTCACCACATGCCCATGTTCTCGTAACATACCCATCTGATTACTCCCACAGAGGATAAACTCGACTAAAGAGAGAACCGAGTCACGGGTCTGCTCAAAAGAGCCCATATGCTCACCAATTTCCATGTTCTCCTTACAATCCTGAATAACCCCATCCTT
This sequence comes from Sambucus nigra, assembly GCA_949130495.1. Lineage (NCBI taxonomy): Eukaryota > Viridiplantae > Streptophyta > Magnoliopsida > Dipsacales > Adoxaceae > Sambucus > Sambucus nigra. The sequence goes on from OX422209.1 coordinate 595,671,690, forward strand.
ACTTATTACCCTCGATCCTCCTCAAAGACTTGCTTACTCCCATGACTTTCGGTTTTGTCAAAATAACCGAGCAACTCTGGTCACCTAAAAACCCACCTCGTTCGCCATTGCAGATTCTCCCATCTCGGATGGAACAACAAACATAACACTATCGTTCCCAACATCCTCTGTTATCCACAACATTCTACCTCCTGCTTTCGTCAACTATCCCTTAACTGTCGGAGAAGAGCCTACCAACAAACAGGCAATACTCATAGCCCCTGTTTCACTATGGATGAGTCGGCAACCATAGTCCCTTTGTTAGAAACAACCACCGTTGTCAAACATGTTTTTATCTCTGACCGCTATCGAAACCCCCTTTTCTATAGGAGAAAAAACACCCAACTTGCATGTATCAGACTCACCGCCAAGCTTCATCCCTAACGAGCTGGTAACAACAGTGAACAACTCTGACGGAAGATTCACCGAGTTAAAAAACTTGTTACCTCCTCTAATGGAAGCATAATGACCCTCCCCTGACTCCAATTAGAGATAACCTCTCCACCACACGAACATATTCGTCGCCGTAATGACACTCATGGGATTCAACCCAGACATCTAGATTAAAAGTCCATTCCTCATCACTAATATTAATATTCCCCGGCATTGTATCCCCCAACTTCATAAGTAATCTAGCACACTGGAGTTCTTCCCCCACCAAAGTGGTGTTGTCCACTTTGATAAATCCTCCACGTTTCTCGTCTATAGCTTTAAAAACTTCCACACCCAATAACTAAAGAGCAAGTACCATCACTCATATCCATGGATTTTCATGCCCTCGAGGAATTCTTGCAAACCCCGTTATGGGATGCCATATTTGTAGCCAAAGAGGGTCTCCATTGAACAACCAACTCCTATCGTCCCCATTAGGCTTTCATCTCTTCATTATCCACTCTTTCATCTTCTCTATGGATGGTGGCGATGACTGAGTTAACCACCCCTGCTAGTAGGGCTCTATAGAAAAACTTCACTCTTGTGAGGCATGAGTCATGTTCCAAAATAAGGTCGTACCTTAATTGTAACACCCCGCGGCATTGGTCGCCATCAAAATACGTCGAACGTCACTAAAATAAATACCATTCTTTGCATGTAATAGTTATATGAGACATTTAAAATTTTTCCACAAGATATCCTCAAATTTCTAACAAATATAACCATTCACGAAATATTAAAATTCATAAGAATGTTATCTCCAAAACAAATCCAACTCAAATTTTATAAAATTATATCCAATAAATAATCCCACTACAAATATTTGACTGAAATCCATTAATAATTATGAAACCTAATGGCCCACCAAAAATTCAGAAATAATTGTCTCAAAATAAAACGACAGAATGAAAAGTAAATTTAAACTACTAAAACAGATAAAATAAATCTCCAGCTGTGCTCTAAAGATCTCCAATACATCCTATGCAGCTACTCCCGCAACTATACCTGAAATGTTAGTCAACGCAATGGGTTAGAGCCCACCGCATGAATACTAGTCACTCCTCCCAATTAGGTTCCGTAAACCCAAAAAATAACATTATACATGATAAACATCATAATAGAGTATTTTAATTTAAACGATATATAAATTAACATGCGAGTAAAATAACTACCACTATATATCCATATCACTAAGCTACCCCAATGTTCAAGTCCAAATTGTTTCATTTCGATCATTTAATTTAAACCTTAGCTCTTATTTTTACTTAATTTAATTATCCAATTATTTATATCCGTGCGACATCACTATGGCCAGTCAACCCCTTATCGGTCTTGCATATATTCTTGGTGTGCTTAAGTTCTAACACATCATACCCATTCCCCTCACTATAGCCAGTCAACCTGATTTCTGTCAGCTCTGCACATACTCGTGAGGTTCCACGCATGACACGTCATTATAGCCAGTCGCCCCGTATTCCGTCAGCCCCTCACATACTCGCGACTCAAATTCATTTTAATATCCATTCTAAATCTTATCTATAAATTATCAATTATCTCTAGTTCTCATTATTTTCTATTAGTCCCACCCTTTAATTGAGCATAAATCCTCATAACCACCGTTAGTCTCATACCTGAGTTCTCCAAAACACAATATATATCCTAACCTATCATTTAGGAAGAAGACCTACCAAAATAACTACCTAGCCTCATACTTAGGCTAACGATCCAACGGAAACAAACCGAATTCATCCATCCTTAAAAATATACACTAATTAGTCCCATACCTAAAAAGCGTTACCAATAACTAAGGCCTACCTACTAGTTCCATACCTAGCAAGCAACCTAAAATAAAGTGAGAGCAATAACTACTCCAACACACCCGTCGTCCCCGCGATGTCAATTATTAATACAATTAACGTATCATATATGGCATATTTTTAACTTATCACTACAATTCTTTAAAGTTAATCGCAAGATCACTATTTATCCAAATTATGTTCATTTAATTATAACATTAATCAAACAATTCATTTTCTCATCAAATTTATAGAATATCTATTCACATGCATATTTGTGGGAGCAATACAAAAATAAATTTCTACTACAAAAGATGCACATAATTAACGTGGTTACACATATTGAAATCAATTTATAACATTCCTACAATTTATTCTACATGAGAACGACATAAATTTTAAAGGAATCCCAACCACTACTCTAAGCATACAAAGATTTTGAGTCTTAATACGTATTAAAGATTTGAATAAAATAGTCCTGAATTTAGTTTCATTTTCCCTAATTAGTCTCTCTAACATATTTTAAGAAAAATAATGATCATTAGTGCTTAGGCAACATTTAAAATGCATAATACTACAGGGGAACAATAGAAGTATTCATGCCTGTAAAAACCGTTTGAAGAATTTGGTTAGATGGTTGTGTTCTTCTCGAAAAAATAATGAAAACACCTTCTTGAACGATCTTAAGAAAACTCGGTTTAGCTCTTTGAATCTTAGGTTGAAAATTAATTTAAATGGGGTTTAGATTTTATAGAAGAGAGAGAATGAAATTATGGGAGGCTATTGATTTTTGAGAAGGCTGAAATGTGTTTTAGAAGTCCTAAACCCGTCACTTTATGTTTATATACCAAAAAGAATTTGAGTCCTAATCAAACACAAATACTTGAAAATTCATTACGGACGATCGGACCGCCGAATTTGGCTTAAATTTTGATATGTTAAAGCTGACGGTCGAGTTTTTTTTTTCTCCTTAGGCCAGCTCCTCCCCCTATTTATATATAAAAGATTATAATTTTCAATTTTAATCTCGATTTAAATTCCACTTAAAACCTTATTTTTATATATATAAATTAATATTTTTATATACTAAAATTAAATAGATTCCAAAAAAATATTTTTTCAATTTAATAAAAAAAAATTATGGCTTAAAATCATGGGATATTACATTAATGTGGCGTAATCTATAATGTTAAGAGGAGAGAAAGGCCATGGATCCACCTTCATCGCCTAAAGATACAATAAACCTTCAACAGTCTTACCCAATTCAACTTCGAATTCATTCTGTGGTGCACAAAGAACCTTCGTTTTCATTCTTCGAAACACATCTCCCACATACACCCACCCCCTACCTGTAGAAGACTCCGACAACTGGATATTCAACCTACACTTGTCTTTTCTAACCGCTATATCAAACCAAACCTTCGTCTTTTTCACAGAGGTAAAATCCATCACATATCTATTGAAGTCCTGTCTTATCTTGAAAAACTTACCACCTTGTTTAGAGGCCTCCCAAAAGCATGCACTCAGCCACTGAACCTCACCCTTGACGAGTAAAATATCTTGTGAGCCCCCCTTTTCACTAACTCGAAATCTAAACTAATAGTTGCTATCAAAAAATTCTTTAATAAAGACACACCTACTCCCTCCCGGAAGGAAACCAACCTTCTTGTTACCATTAGACTCCATAACAACCTACTATACTACTGTCAATCAACAAATTCACCACATCTGCAATATTATTAAGTAAATGTCATAAATAAAAAGGAAATTTATTATTTAATTGCTTCATTTTGCTTCCATACAATATTTAGATCTAATGTGTTTCCTGTTTACATTAAATTTAGGGTCACTTACCGTTTGGGCTAGTTTGTTGTGTTATTTTTCAGATATCTATATGTGTGCCAAAATATAACCCTATGCTTGTTATTTTGGATATCATTTTGTTATTTTGGATATCATTTTGGTGTCAACGTGTATAACAAGCATGGGGTTATATTTTGGATATCATTTTCGTGTCAACGTGTATAACAAGCATGGGGTTATACTTTGGGTATTAGTTTCGCGTGTTATTTTGGGGTTATACTTTGGCACACATATACTTTGGACCCATACCATAAGGTACAACACTTAATGATGTTTGAGGATTGATTTGGGGACTTTTTTTGGACTCAAATCATTTCTCTTTTCCACTTGACTATTTTTTTCACGCTTTCAGTGCATATTGTCCTTTTTGGAATATTTAAATTGGTAATCTAACTTTATTTTGGGCTCCAAGAAGGAAAAAGTGGAGGGGAATTAAAGGGTTCACCAAAGGTGGCTTGTTTTGACTTAAAAATTAATTAATTAATTACTCATCCATGGTGGATGCTTGGCAAAAGGAGTGATTTTTGTACTTATTTTCTTATATTTTGTATAATATTTTTGTCATTGAAGCTTCTATATTCGTCAACAAATAATTGTGCAAATACGTTTTAAATACGGACAATTTATCACTTACCCATAATTGACAATCTTTTAGTTATTTTAATAAATGTAGAATAGATTGCTTTAATTGAAAACTTCATTGCTAGATACGATGTTTTCTATTCCCATTAGTTATTTTTTTATATGTATAATGTTTGTGGATATTATTGATAGTTTTTGGGATTGAAATATTACCGTGATTTGGTTTTAGCAATTTTCATTAAATTGTTGGACTCCAATGATAATATAGTCTCACCAGAGTAACGAATAAGTTATAATTTATATATTACTAGATTACATTTGAAGTGTATAAATTCTTGGAATGATCATATAGAATGGAGCCCATATATTATTTCTAATAATTATTTACATAATGTTGATGATAATTTTTATATTCATGTAATCATTTAATAAGCATTTATTTATGAAAATCATGTAAATACTTACTGTTATTAATATTTTTACAATGTTTCTTGATTTTATATATTTATGAACATGTTACGAATTGGAAAATATTAACGATGGTTTTGAAGTTGAATCGAAAAGGATTTTTTGATTAACTATTAGTATGTGAGTACAGCCCAGCTTACCATTGGTATATATTTATGCGTTTGAATACTTGTGTGCATGGAACTGCACGGGCATGTGAAAGGGTTCACATAAAGCCCAAAATCTCAAGGCGGCCTAGCTGAGTCTTAAGAATCTGTTCAAATAATTTATCCACGGCGAGATGACCCATTTCTTGTAGTGTAAAAGTCATACTACTATCCTCTAATTTCTTGAAATATATTGGAGTCTTTTTGGTTTTAATCCTATTTTTAAAGTTTTATCAGTTTCTCATCTTATGTATTTTTTAATTTGTTTTATGTTTCAAACTATCCTAAACTTTCATATAATCTCATCTAACCGCTTATGTCACTTTTTGTAGAGAATAATAAGTGTAAAAATATAAATTTAACAGCAAAAAAATAATAACATGGAACTAAACACATATATATTAAAAAAGTAGAACTAAACACTTGTAATTTCTATTATTTTGTGGATACTATTAAAGAGTGAATCCTTTTAGTAAAAGGCTTTACAAAACAACCCGATTTTTCTGATATGATATCCCTGATACAAGAACATAGTTAAGAAACCGGTGCAACGCAATACACAATTACACTGTTCTAGTTTTTTATACATGAAGTCTTCTATAGCATATTATCCAAAATGCTGAAATTAGCGTTTCCGTTGTAGAATTAGACTGTTCTATATAGACTTACTGAGTGTGATCTGTAGCATCATCCAAAACGTTTGAGTCCAACATTTGAATTTTTCAATACACAAGAAATGGACATATAAAAGATTCTACTAGAAAGTGGACAAATAAAATTATATAAAAGAAACTGATACAGGATATGGTTACAATTATTGTTTATGGTCCCCAGTATGACAAGATATCCATGTCTTTCACCATCAACATAGCTTTCAATTTGATGGTTGCCCCCAAGGTCAATGGAAATGGGAAGAGGAAGAAAATATGGATGTATCACTTGCCCGATCATTCTGGTGGTTGTTTAGAAGTTTAAAATTGAAAATCCAGTTTCAGAAGTTTTTTAGGAGTTTAAATTTAAAGATTCACTTTCAAAATGAATTATGTTGACTAAGGCACGTGATTCAACTTTCCAAATTTGAACTGGTTTTTAAGTGCTAGGTCTCATTCTATATGTTTTTTTTTTTTTTTAGAGAATTAAAGTAAATGTTATGTTCCTTTCTATATTTAGATTTTTAGGATAATATTTTTTAAGTTTATAAATCTAGTCCCTGTGGTACAATAGCATTTATAAATCTAATCCCTGTGGAACAATAACTTTATTTTTTTGGTCCGCGCCAGCGGCACTATTTTTTACCATTTTTCATGGTATTTTTAGTACAGGGACTAAATTTATAAAATTATATGGAATGTCCTATTTTTATACACTTTGAGCACTATGAGAACCTTTTTTCAAAACCCCCCCTTTTTTTGGGAACCTTAGTTATTTGTCTTTAAATTATTGTATAAAGTTTTAGATAAAGTCCACCTCTATTTATTGGGATATTTAATCATATTTACATAAGATATTTTTTAATTGATTTCATTAAAATAAAATTTTCTCATTGAATCCTATTTGCACAAGTATTAATGTTCTCTAATGGGACCTATTGAAGGAAGCACTAAAAAAACTGTATGACCTATTAGACTATATACTTAACAAACAAAATTTATTGGTAAAAATACAATGAAAATATCATTGCAAATAAAACAATTCAACAATTGCATATGTATATTAAGGGTCCGTCGTGACCCATTGAAATCGAGGTGTCGCCTTATGGCCCAAGTGCAAAAAATTGTGTATATAGATCTATTTTTCGTTTTTCAATTTAGTATATAGGTCCAAAAGTTTACACAACCGAAATAAAATAGTTACTAGTTTAGGAAGACATACATCAAAAGTTATAAAACGCCTAAAATGATATTCTTCAAGATTGTCCGAAAAATTTGATAAATTTAATCATTGACCACAATCTAAGAGATTTGAAATAAATGAAAAAAGAAAAGAGATCTATTTCGTCATAATGATGTTAATTTCTTAAGAAAATCAAATTATAAGTATTTTTGTTCCCCACATCACATTCAACACTTTATCACATCGAGAGAAAAATGATAGAAAATTAATGGTTACAAGTACTATAAAAGATTGGATATAATATTTTATAATTATTCATCTAACGTATTGGGTTGTGAGAGCCTTTTTTTCACTAGTTGTTACTGACTTGCGTTGCGCATGTGACTAGAAATATTGAGGTTGTATTTGAGAAGTGACATTTGTCATTATAAACTGTGTGTAGATGAAAGATATGAAATTCAATGTGCAAACGGTATTTTAACATAAACTCACTCATTCATTTGTGTAAACCAAGTGACATTTGTTGCAAAAACTCATTTTTTCAAACAATTTGTTGCATGAATGAAAATTGAATGAATATAATGCAAATGATAATGATAATGCAAAGACTAAGAGAGTAAGATTTTAAAATTTTAGCCTCAATAGTCCCTAATGATAAATTGAGATAAATAGCTTTTAACCTTGAATATTCCTTAGTAATACACTATCGAAATTACTAGATAAGTTGTGGAAATGAGGTCTTGAACTGTTCAACCATTTGTGTAAACCAAGATATTAGCCTTCATATAGTTCATTTGCAAATATAGTTGTTCTTTTATGTTTGTGACCATTATGGGCCTTGGACACCCTAGGTTTTCATAAGTATCATGCCATACCACATATAAATAGTCACTCTTCACTCATATAATTGATTCCTATTAAGAGTATCTTTTCATACCCCACTTGTATAATCAAGATATATGAATCACTAAAATATTAGATAACCTAAATTATTACATGAAACACTTAACCGTCATGAGAATGGTTAGGACAATGTGTTTCCTCAATACTCCGACTCACACACACAATTTAGTTATCCATTTGAACCTAGATCTTAGGATGTCCAATAAGATAGGTTTCCATTATGGTGACTTTTTAATATGATTTAGTTCCATTACCCTTAATGAGAAGTATACATCCTTTAGAGACAAACTTTTTAAAGTGGATTCATTTAAGTTGTTCGTAGATTTAATTATTGATTATGAATAACTCCATTTGAGAGAAACTTCTTAATAGTATAATGTCTATGATGAATATGCCATGATTTAATGTTATACATGTGAGTTTATGCCCTGCCAATTGTTGATTATTTATCACAATGTATGCATACTGTTGGCACAAACTTTTTTTACATTGAAATATCCTATAAAATCTGGCGTAGCCACTAAGCCTCTTCTCCATCCTTAAATATATAAATTCAAATTCAATTATGAATACTGGTATTCATGTTTGTTTCGAGTATTCCATGAGTCAACTTCACCTCTTGTGGATTTTATGTCTCCTAAATTAGATATCTAATTAATGTAACTATATCCCTCTTATATGAATAAATATAATGTGTTTTACAAACCATTTTTAGAGTGTATCTGAGATACCTAATAACTATGACGAATGACTTCCAATGATAAGTTCCAAGATTGCTCATAATTATACTAAACATGTTAATTACGAACACAATTTCTAATCGGGTGAAGTTCATGGCGTATATTAAACTACCATTTACCATGCATATATAAATGTATGAATTAGGTGTTTAACTTATTTTGTTTTAAATTTTTTTGTATAGCACCTTAGAACACACATTGAACTATCCAAGTAATTCTAGATAATTGAATGTTATAATTTCCCCCATGCATATCATGTTAGACTTGTGTTTTTTAGGTCATTAGATTTAGATACATCCATAGGATGTTTATGTTGCAATTATTTTAATATTCGACATTGTAGGATTCCTTATCAAACTTCCAATTTATAACTAATAATTTATCATTTAAATTTATTTCATCGATCTATTTAGAAACCAAATGGGGAATTTTAACATCTGTGCATTATGTTAGGATTCCATTTTATACTCCATCAATGTGCACATGATGAAGCACACTATATAGTTGACTCACTTGAGTTTATACTATATAGGAACTCAACTAGTTTGGAAAGAAGATAAAAATGAGTCACTCCTCTTGCTTCATTGGAACTTCAAGTACATCTACATCGGCAAAGATCAAAGTCATCAGGTAGAAAACTAACACACAAAACACCCTAGCATTTCATATTTGCATATTTCATTTCATATATGAATGGTGTGTGCTAATTTGGATTAAAATTAATTTTCTACACTGATTAGGAATTTTGGGAAATTTTAAAAATAATTTTAGGAATTTTTAAACATTTAAAAACTATTTTTAAAGAATTAAATTTAGGGTTTTAAAATGTTGGGGTTTAATTTCATATATTAAAAAGCTCCTAAAAGTTGTGTTGGGTAGAATCCAAAAGCACTGCATAATTTTGTGGGTGAAATTAGGATTTTTAAAAGACTAAACACACGTCTTTGAGATCGAGTGTAAGGCCGGCACACGGTTGCATTTTATTGGTCAAACTTGTGTTTTCTTATACCCACATCTTCACCATGCCATGTCAACCGTTTAATCTATATTAATCAAGGTTCTAAAAAACGCGGGGCGTGATCAAGGCGTGGAGGCTAAGCCTTAAGCCTTAGAAGCCTAGGCGAGCCTTGGAGTAAAAAGGCGTGAAAAGGCGTTTAGGTCTTTTTAATATATTTTAATATTTTTTAACCATAACAAGGCTATTAAAATACTAAAATTGTACATATCATAAAAATATGTCTGAATATTTGCAAATAAAAATACTATTTGATTATTTTGGATGAGATAATGGTCCGATTTGCAAAAAGATCTTTAAAAGGCGATATCGTTTCACTAAAGCATTGTTGTTTTTAGAGAAAAAGTACGCCTTAAGGGTTTTACCAAGCATAAGGCGTCAAAATCTTAAGGCGGGGCGTTTCTCCCAAGCCTCAAGCCTAGGCGGAGCCTAGGCGAGTTTTTTAGAACAGTGATATTAATCTACAGTCTTCATGTTGTCTTGGACAATCCTTCTCACGATAAAAAAGCAATTAGTGCATTGTTTTGTGCGTTCCATTTCAACCTTTAGATCAAGTCTTCGAGTAGTCATTTTAATCTCAACCGTTTATTTTTATTAAATGTCAAGATCCTTCCAACCGTCCTATAAATAAGACATTCGTCTTCACAATTTCAATCTTTGGTAGTTTGAGAGTCTAAGAGAAAAAAAAAAGAGAGGGAAAAGAAAAATAAGAGAGAAAATACTCTACCAAATTTTCTTCAGAAAGTAGTTTGAAAGTTAGGGTTTCTAGTCTCTATTCTTTTTCCTCTTAGGTCTAAATCTCTCTCTTAACATCTTCATAGACTTAGATCTCGTTTCTATTTAGAAACTTGTAGATCTAAATCAGTGATACATCTTCACTTAGATCCGCAGGTTGTTTTGATTTCTTTATTAAGAAATCATTCTCTTGCGTTGGATAACCGTTTTGTAAAGTTTGTAATGATTTTCCTATCCAACATTTCTTAGTTTTTACAAACCTGAAATAAAAACTTGCATATTTTATATCTGTTAAGATGTTTTAGTTAAAAAAATTGGTATATAAATAATTTCTAAAAGGATCTCTAGTTTTAAAGATTTTATATATCTACAGATCTGAAAATATTTTATGAAAAAGATCAAGTCTAATTTCAGTAGTGTGAAAAGGAGGTTTCATACTTAGAATTTTGTAATTTGTAGGAATTGTTTGTAATTAAGTGTGTATGAGTGCATGCATGTGATTTTAGGCACAACACTCACAACACAATCACCCACCATTACAAAAGAGTGTTGTTGGTTGAGAGATTGAGACTTTTGAGTCGACTTAAAGCTAAAGGAGAAAGGGAGCGGAGAAGATCAAAAGAACAAATAAAGGACAACTTGAGAGCCTTAAAGAAGTAAAAAAATAATCGAGGATTGTAGGTATATTTCTGGACTTAGAATAGGTCTGTTTTGTATGATCTGTTGAATGCTTGTAACCTTGACTATTTTAGTGAGTTTTTGTTTTTGAGGTTTAGAGACCTCCATGGATGTTTTCCCAATTTGGGTGGTACCACGTAAAAAATACATGTCTCATGTATGTGCTGTTTAATCTTCCATTACTACAATCTGCTGCATAGACTTAATTTTAAACTAAAAACCTATATTCTAAGATTCTTAAGTAATTTGTTGTTAAAAACTACTTTTAACACATCCTGTGTTCTATTCAAGATTTTTCTAGGAGTTTCTCCAAAAAGTAGTTCGGAACTCATTTAACCTTTTTAACCGTGGTTAAAATAACTTACTGAGCATTTCTCAATTTAGATCAGGGCTGAGTGTTTTTTTCAAAATTTTCGATCTTGTACTTTGAAACTATTCAAAAATCTTTTATGGACAAAAAATTTGACCGTCTTGGAAATATGTCCAGACCTTCCCTATTTGATGGAACCAATTTCCCTTAGTGGAAAGTAAAGATGATTTCTTTCATCCAAGTGACATTGGGTGATGGTGTCTCGGAAGCTATTAAAAATGGTTATTCTCACCCAACTAACGCTACAGCAGAGGGTAGTACTAAAAGGATTCAAATGCTACTCTGTGAATTTACTAAAGAAGAGAAACATATTTCCTTAAGTAACTATGAAGGGAAAATGCAATTTTCATGTATCTTAATGAGCACGAATTTAATCGTATTTCTATTTGCTTTACATCTAAAGAAGCTTGGGACACGTTAGTCATAACCCATGAAGGGGATAAATGTGTTAAGACTGCCAAGACACAGATATTGATACAATAGTACAACATTTTGCTTATGCATGAGACTAAAACTTTTGATGAATTCTACATTAGATTGGCTGACATTATAACAAAACTGCATGCAAATGGTATAATGTACAATAGGAAAGAAATTGTCTCTAAAATTCTAAGATCCATTCCCCCTAAGTTTGACAACAAATGTTATACTGAGGAGATAGACGATCCATACTTGACCCCTGAACTCCTCAATAACAAACTTAGGACTATAGAAATGGAACTAGAATTTAAAAAATATCTTTCAAATAATCAGAAAAGGCAGTCTAGTTCAAATGTTGTATTTTAGTCTAAAATGACCTTACCTCAGTTAGTTATGCCTAATATTGACTCGGACTCTGATGGGGAATGTGATTTGGAGACATTGGATAATCAGATAGCCCTCATGTCAAAACAATTTAAGAAAATCTTGAAGTTTTGAAACATGCCTGCTTCTAAATAAGGGAAGGCTAAACATCCTAACCACTCCAATAACAAACCTCATGAGAGGTATTATGACAAAAATAATATAGAGACCAATTACAGACCTCAAAGAGATCTTAAAACACTCAGTGTTTCATATGTGGTAAAATGGGTAACTTAGATACTAACTATAGGGTCAAATTGAATAATACTGCTAGAGCACATATCATTAAGACTTGGGATGATTCAAGTGATTCTTGTATGTCCTTTTTTGCTAAAATAGTCTATTATGATGATATGTTTGCAAATAATGCTGAATTTGATGCTATCATGCCTAGTGATTTTATATCCTACGATGTCTTACCTACTTCTAGTTTATCTTCTCTTTGCTTGGATATTAAGAATACTGCAAATACTACTAATAGTACCTCTATGACGATGTGCTTGAGTTAAAGTGAAAACATTAATGATGACTGAATGTGTGTGCGAGTACAACAAATGAAGCGTTAGGGGATAACTCACACACTGCACTTAATGAGTTCGATAATGATAATCTCCTCGACATTCACATACTTTACACTAAGACTCTTGGGAAGAGCACTAAACTATAGAAGACAGTCAAGGACCTAGCCTTAAGCCAATTGGTAAAACAGAACGCATAGGACTATACTAATTAGTGTTTGGCCTATGAAACCAAAGCTAAGATTTTTGTTGAAAAAGTTAAAGAACTTTCTGAATCAAATGAAGTTTTGGAAAAGAAATATAAAGCAACTTTGATAAAATTGGAATAATCTAAAGAAAAAGTTTCCACAGTCTTCAATTTTTTTAAGCTTGATAACAATTCTAATTGTTTTGAAGATTGTGTTGCTTCTAGCAAAACCAATTCTGAAGACAAAACGGGTATAGGTTTTGATCAAATAACTAAGACACAAACTAAAACCTTCCAACATGTGCAATTTGTGTTTTCTAAAAAAAGACCTGATGACTTATATCCTGATTTTTAAGCCATAAGAAAGGATTTTGATAAACAAAAAGGCCAAACATTTTGATGAAAAATTATCCTACGTTTGCCCCCATATTGGACATGGAGATTCCTCCAGCAAACCTGTTGCAGTTAGACATAAGACCAAAGTCCAACATATGGAGAAACCTCTTTTTAATGGTTTTCAAAATGTGAAAAAATCATCTAGCCACCAATACTGTTCTATTATGACGTTTATGGACACTATCTTGATGAATGTATTCAAAAATGATTGTACAAACCAGTCTATAATTCACTAATTTATAAACACTTTAACTATTATAGACAGAGCATGAATAACTATGTACTTCCTAAATAGCCCAATAAAAACTCTAACTATAGGAATAGGAAGAAAAATCTCACGCTAAGAAGAAATATAAGAGAAAGAATCCTAGATCTGTCAATAAACCAAAAGTACATAGTTATTCATGCTAAGAATCCTAGATTTTTCTCTAACTATAGGAATAGGAAGAAAAGATCTCACGCGAAGAAATATAAGAGAAAGAATCCTAGATTTGTCTCTAAACCAAAAGTTTGATTGTTTCTCAAAACTAGAGCTATATAGGTTAGAAAGGATGATCTAATAACCCAGTTGAAGTGTAACATTGTTATAAGTACGTTAAAAGCTGAACACACTACTTGTAGTTGGTGCTTAGACTCTGGATGTTCCAAGCATATGACCGGAGATGATAGTAAATTAGCTGATAAAAATGACTTCTTAGGAGAGAAGGTTTTGTTTGGGGATGGAGTATCAGCTCAGATCATAGGCAAAGAAACACTAAAAGAAAAAGGACTCTCTATTCTCAAAGATGTCCTAATAGTGGAAGGTATTAAAGGTAATATATTAAGTATATCGCAATTTTTCAAATCCAACCACACATTCACATTCTATAAAAATAATTGTAAAATTTTAAATGAGAATGGTGATTGCATTCTTAAAGGTCACAGTACCCAGATAACTTTTACATAGTGAATCCAGGTAATCAGATTGGTACGTTATCCAGACTTAATGATAATGAAATCTGGCATAATCGTTTGGGTCACATTAGTTATGATTATCTTGTCAAATTAAGCTCTCAGGATATAGTTAAAGATTTACCTAAAATAAAACCAATTTCAAATGTTATTTTTGGGCCATGTCAGGAAGGAAAAATAGTTAAATCTGCTCACAAGAAAGTTAAAGACACTTTAACCACAAAACCTCTAGAGCTAATCAACATGAATCTTATGGGTCCCTCTCGAACTGTTAGCTTTTGTGGTAACGACTACATTTTAGTTATTATGGATGATTTTACTCGATTCACTTGGGTAGCATTTTGAAAACAAAAACCTGATACATTTCGAGAATTTTTTAAAATCTTTTAAGAATCGAGAATGAAAAAGACACCCAAGTTAATTGAATAAGAAGCGATATATGAGGTGAATTTAAAGACTTAGGTGTAACAGAATATTGTAACTATAATGGTTGACAACACGGGTTCAGTGCATCTAAAACACCCCAACAGAATGGTGTTGTCGATCATAAAAATTGAACAATCCAAGAAATGGCTTGGGTAATAATATATTCTAAGAATTTACCAAAATACTTTTGGGTTGAGGCAGTTCAAACAGCGTGTAATATCATCAACCATGTTTACCTTCGAAAAAATACCAAACAAACCTCATATAAACTTTGGTATGGAAAAAATCCCAATTTAAAATATTTTTGAACTTTTGGGAGTACTTGTCATGTTTAAAAATATAGAGAATACTTGTTTAAGTTTGAAACCTATGGAGACAAACCCATATTTTTTGGTTACTCCACTAATAGTAGGGCTTATCGCATTTATAACTTGCGAACCAAAGTAATCATAGAATCAGTAAATGTGATAGTGAGTGACTCTGATGTCGAGAGTAAAGATCAAGGGCCAATTATAGTGGATGAATCTGAAAACAGTTTTACCTATGACTGTCCAGAGATAGTTGATCCTTTACCAACTGAGACCCTTGAAGTGCCTAACTGGGTTTCTAAAGATCATCTCATAGATAATGTTGTTGGTAACCCTAAAGAGCCACTGTGTACACGATCCCAATTAAATAATATTTCTCATTTTGATGCTTTATTTCTATAATAGAACCAAAGAATGTGAATGTAGCATTCAATGACTATTTTTGGATAGGTGCTATGCAGGAAGAGCTCGTCTAATTTAAGAGTCATAATGTGTGGTATCTTGTACCTAGGCTAGAAAATAAAAGGGTTATTGTCACTCCCTAGATTTTCATAAATAAAATAAATGAATCTAGGATGATAGATAGAAATAAAGATAGATTAGTTGGCAGGGTTATTCTCAAGTTGAAGGAACAGATTTTGAGGGGACCTTTGCACTGATCACACGCCTTGAGTCTGTTCAATTATTCTTGGCCATAACTTGTCACTTACGATTCACACTTTATTAGATGGATGTAAAATTCGCCTTTTTAAATGGTATTTTGATGGAGGAGACCTATGTTGAACAACCAAAAGGCTTTATTGATCCTTATTACCCAAACTATGTGTATAGATTGAAAAAGACAATATACCGTTTAAAGCAAGCCCCTCGGGCCTGGTACGAACGCTTATTGACCTTTCTTATCAATAAAGATGTTCGATGAGGTGGAAATGAGCAGACATTATTTGTTAAACATTTTAACAAACAGGTCTTAATATCTCAGGTTTATGTTGACGATATAATATTTGGTTCTACTTCCCCGTTAGAGGCTAAAGAGTTTTCTAAAATTATGAACAGGGAGTTCCAAATGTCGCTTATGGGGGAGCTTCAATAATTCTTAGGACTTCAAGTCAAATAAAAAGATTATGGGTTATTCATATCGCAATCTAAGTACGTAATAAAGTTAGTGAAAAAATTTGGATTAGAAAATGCCAAGGTTGCTATGACTCGCATGAGTACTTTTACGAAATTATCCAAAGTTGAACATGGGAAAGCTATAGATCCTACCCTATATAGAAGTATGATAGGCAGTATATTGTATCTAATAGCCTCTTATCCTGATATCATGTATGTTGTATGTGTTTGTGCTCGCTACCAAAGTGCGCTTAAGGAAAGTCACCATTTATGTGTTAAATGTATTATTAAATATGTTAAAGGGACAATAAACCTAGGTATATGGTACACAAATGATACCTCTAGTACAAATGTATGATACATCGTGATGATTGGGCTATCTGTTCTGACGACAACAAAAGAACTTTTGGGGCTTGTTATTATATAGATAATAACTTAGTAGGATGGAGAAGTTAAAAACATAACTGCACGTCACTTTCTATAGCAGAATCAGAGTATATAGTAGCAGGACATTATTACGCTCAATTAATATGGATTAAGCAAATACTTAGTGATTATGGCATTAATGAAGAAAAGTTAACTCTATATTGCGATAATCAAGCGATAAATATCTTTAAGAATCATGTTCAACATTCGCGTACTAAACATATTAAGACAAGACATCATTTTACATGTGAATTAGTTGAATCTAAAGAATTGGATATTGAGAAACGTGTGTGCTCGCGTTCAAATGATCAAACCATATATAAAACCCTTTTAACACAAACAAACCCTAAACATGCAGCAGTATGTGATTGAATAAATAGATAATCTACGCAAGAACATTCAAACACATGCAATTAAGAAAAAATCCCCCTCAGGGGCAAAACCATTTATTTTCACTATAATTTGTAAGAGAACGGCTTACAATCGGATTACAATGAAAATACAAGTTGACTAAGAATTACCCTCGGGTATCGGATTCTATAGTCGCGGCTGGAATTATCCCTTTCCAGTAGGGCTGCAATGAAGAAGAAGAACGGTCTCCTCCACAAGGGTTGAACAAACCAAAGTTGTGTTCTTGGGTTGCAAAAGGATTCACAAAGGTTTGGCAATGATGTGTGAATCAAACCATGAGTCTTGGGACTCAAAAATATGAAGACTAGATGTATTTGGACTCTCAAATTCGTCTCCTAAAGTCTTGCAAAACAACTCTCCCGAAGTTGGTATTTATAGGAAAAAATATGAAGAGTCCCACGTTCTTAAAACTCTAAAATTCTATCCAGCGTACAAAAAAAAAACAGCATTCTTTAAGGAATTTTCTCTATCTTCAAAAGGTCATAACTCCTTCACCGTAGCTCGGATTGAGGTGACGTTTTTTCCAGTATCTTCGTTGCGGAGAGCTCTTAAACTTTCCAGTTGACTAGACCTCCGAACTATGGATGTGAAATTACGAAAATGCCCTTGAACTACCCTATCAAGCCTTGTTTCACTGTTTTGACTTCCCTTGCGTTCCACTTGCATTCTGTGCCTAAAATCAAGGAACGTGAAATCGTTGTGGAAGATGAGGGACACATTTAGGAGTTGTTGAATGCTTGATGCTTGGAATTAGGATAGAGGCCGTCGTGAGCGATCGTGTAGAGACGTGCCAGATGTAGTCGAATGTAGCGGCGTATGACATACAAAACTGTAAGATAACGGACATGAGAATTATGTCCTTACAAATCTCCCCCTATGTCTATGCCGGTACATACATAAAAATCCGAATTATCAAGTAACAAAATTGCCTATACAAATCTACCCTTCCATGAACCCAAAACTGGAAAGATAAAAATGAATAAGTCTTCATCGTTTGACCTTCAAGTCTTCAATACATTCAAAGCTTTTCTCATCAGGGTGTGTATTTCATAAATCATCAATGTAGTACCTACACACATGAGATAAAGCAAAATACCAAGTGACATATCGAGTTTGAAATGATGAGATAAACATATATATATATATATATATCAATTTATGAGCAAACTCAAATTTCAAAAAACTCCCCCATAATCCCCATAATAAGATAATTCATTCTCCCCCTTTTTATGATGTCCCAAAATAGACAAATGAGAGAAATAAATCAAATAAGAAAGTGCGGGGTGTCACACGGATAAAATCACACCATGAATGAACACAAAGCAACCAAGGCAAAGATAGCGTAAATGAAGTGGTGTGATCAAATTCGATAGGAAAATCAATGCATACAAACATGACATATGTGCACGATGAATATTGGATATTCCTAGCGAATGAACTCAAATGCTTCCTTTGGTGTAAAAGAGTGACAGTATAAGATATTGACTCAATCAAATCAACAAATCAAAGCTCAAAATGATTTTCACACCAATAACGTCCAAAATGATTTTATGCTTTTTCAGGACTTTCAAGGAAGTGCAAACCCGTTTAAAGATTCTCCAACCAAACTCCCTCAGATATTATTTTGAATAGAAGCATTCTAAATTCTCAAACTTTGGAGAATTGATGGTGAAACCTAAGTGGCCCATATTTGGCATGTATAGCTTTTTATTGCCTTTAAATTTTTTCGGGCTCTTTTAACCTCTTAGGACCTCGGATATTAAAATTCCTCCATTTTTTAGGTCCTTTTTAACGGTGGCTTTTGCGCAAAGGATAGATGATTACCTTTCGCAGCCCCTCCCCGTTATACAAAAACACACAGTCTCACCAAAACGGTTTTTACATGCATTCCAATTTTGTCAAGTTTTATCGCATTTTATACATTGTATAGACAGGATTGAGATGGAAACACTCAAGCCAACATGAGATTGACAAGTGCAACAATCAAATATAGCCGTGCATGTGTGCAATAAAGGATATAGGAGTCAAACATGTAGGAAGATATCACTAATTACATCTCAAAGACTCCAATCAATGTAAAGCACATGGATGAAATGATGTAGCCTCTCAAATCTCTATCAAACAGTCACATGGATATATGGAATGGAGTTGTGACTTGGCTAACTTAAATGCTCATCCATAAAAGGTGCAAAAACAGAAAAATCTTTTTGGCCTTTTTTTTTTTTTTTTAAATATTATCAAAATAAAATCTTTTTGTGCTTTTCTTAAAATTTTCTTAAAGGAAAATCTTTTTGTATTTTTCAAAAGAAATATAAAAAGCAAAAAGAATAAAACAAAGCTGTACAACTAAGAAATGGTACATATCAAACGGACTAGCAATAGGAAGCATATGATATGAACATGAAGAAGCATCCTATTCTAGACATAGACCAACCCCTCAGTCAACGGTGCAAATCCCTAAAGATTTCCTAAGACTCTCAAATCTAAGGGCATCTAAAGGTTTCGTGAAAATATCGGCTAACTGACGGTCGGTAGGAACAAAACTCAGGGATACGACTTTCTCTTCAACTAACTGACGTATAAAGTGCTCACGTATCCTGATGTGTTTTGTGCGCGAATGCTGAACTGGATTGCGGGATATGTGTATCGCGCTCGTGTTATCACAGGAAATGGTCATGGTGTCCTGTGATATCCCATAATCCTCCAGCATTTTCTTCATCCACAAGAGTTGTGTGCAACAACTCCCGGCGGCTATGTACTCAGCCTCCGCAGTGGACAAAGAGATGGAATTTTGCTTCTTGCTCAGCCAGGAGACAAGAGCCGAACCAAAATAGAAACACCCACCAGAAGTGCTCCTACATCCATCTACATCCCCAGCCCAATCGGCATCCGAGTAGGCGGACAGACGGTCATCGGTATCAAAGGAATACCAAATCCCGTATGAGAGAGTCCCACTTACGTATTTAATAATACGTTTTAGAGCAAGTAAATGTGACTCTTTTGGGGATGCCTGATAACGCGCACAGACTCCAACTCTAAAGGCGATGTCCGGACGACTGGCAGTCAAGTAGAGGAGACTACCTATCATACTCCGATATAAGGTTTACTCTACGTCCTTGCCTGAAGTGTCCTTACTAAGCTTGGTAGTGGTACTCATAGGTGTACGTGCATGCTTAGCGGAGTCTAAACCAAATTTCTTCACTAGGTCTCTAGCATACTTGGATTGGGAGATGAACATCCCATCCTCTAGCTGACGAACCTGGAGACCAAGGAAGAATGTAAGCACACCAACCATGCTCATCTCAAACTCACTTTTCATCTCCTCCTCAAAGTGGTGAGCATGCTGGGAGCATGTGGATCCAAAGACTATGTCGTCCACATAGACCTGGGCAACCAAAATAGCACCGTCATCTCTCCTGAAAAACAACGCCATATCTACTCCCCCTCTCTTGAAGCCACGACCTAAGAGATAAGAAGTAAGCCTCTCGTACCAAGCACGGGGTGCTTGCTTCAAACCATATAAGGCTTTCCTCAGATAGTAGACGTGCTCAGGGTGCTGAGGGTCTTCAAACCCTTTTGGTTGTTCCACATAAACCTCCTCCTGTAGAATGCCATTCAAAAAGGCACTCTTGACATCCATCTGATACACCTTGAAGCGCAGATGACATGCGATGGCGAGCAGAAGACGGACGGACTCAAGCCTCGCAACAGGAGCAAATGTCTCCCCAAAGTCTATACCCTCTATCTGTGTGTAGCCTTGAGCGACCAACCTAGCCTTATTTCGGATTATGGTACCATTTTCATCCATTTTGTTCTTAAAAATCCACCGGGTACCTATCACATTAATCTCACTAGGTCGGGGGACAAGTTCCCAGACATCATTCTTTTTAAACTGAAGCAACTCATCCTACATAGCAGATATCCAGTGTTCATCCTTGAGTGCTTCTTTATGGTTCTTGGGCTCGACTTTGGACGTGTAGCAAAGATAGCTAACAACGTTCTCTAGCTGAGCACGAGTCTTGACCCCTAGAGTGGGATCACCAACAATGGCAGAAGGGTCATGACTCTTGCGAACCCAAGCAGGTGTGTCCCCTAACACAGGAGTAGGGTCCACAGAGTGTGAGAGAGGAACAGGTAAATCACTGTCAGAACAATCCTCATCCTCACACTGAAGGTTAGGATCAATAACCGTCGGAGGTTCGTCATCTTGCACGGTGACGTTTATTGATTCCATAATCTTAGAGCTCTTCAGGTTAAAAACCCGGTACGCTCTGCTATTCGATGAATATCCTAGAAATATTCCCTCGTCGCTTCGGGAGTCAAACTTTTCTAATTGCTCTTTATCCCGTAGGATGTAGCATTTACTCCCAAAGACACGGAAATATGCCAGGTTGGGCTTCTTGCCAGTTCATAACTCATAAGGAGTGTGAAGTGTGTGTGGACGCAGATACACCCTATTCACCGTGTGGCATGCAGTAGACACTACCTCTGCCCAAAATCTCCTAGAAACTTTACGACCTAGAAGCATAGATCTAGCCATCTCTTGGATCGTTCTATTCTTTCTCTCAACAATCCCATTTTGCTGAGGAGTTCTCACAGCAGAAAACTCATGTTTGATCCCAAGGCTATCACAGTACAAATCAACCTTTGCTTCCTTGAATTCAGTGCCGTTGTCACTACGTATTCTGTTAATAGTGACACCGTGTTGATTTTGCAGGACACGGCACTTGGTCGTTAAGAAATCTAAAGCATCGGATTTCTCTCTCAGAAAACCTACAATGGAGTATCTGGAGAAATCATCTACCATCACGAGGATGTACCTCTTACCACCTAGACTCTCAGTACGAGTGGGACCCATAAGATCCATGTGAATCAACTCCAGAACACGAGAGGTGGTAATGGAATGTAACTTCTTATGAGGACTACGAATTTGTTTTCCCAACTGACAGGGTCCACAAACGGTCGAAGTTGACTTTCCAAGAGATGGTAAGCCACGTACTAGGTCCTTTTTAGATAAACGATTGAGATCTCTAACGTTCACGTGACCTAGACGTTGGTGCCACAGATCCATAGGAGTGATCGTGGCGCTGTTGCAGATAAGTGAGGATGTGGGCTCAGTCCCATAGCAATTATCCTCGGTCCTCACCCCTTGCATCAAAAGTTTATCGGCTTGATTGTAGACTTTACACGCGTCCCGGTCAAACTTTACTGCAAAGTTAATGTCGCACAGCTGGCTAATGCTGAGAAGGTTTGCTTTCAAACCTTTGACGTACAAAACATTTTCTAGCTTAGGAAAACTAGGTAACTCGATAGTACCTCGTCCTATAATGCTAGACTTACTCCCATCTCCAAAGGTGACTCTGCCATCTTGATAATCCTCAAGAGTAGTAAAAAATGAGGCATCACCTGTCATGTGTCTGGAGCACCCACTATCAAAATACCACTGTGAGGTATTATGTGCTTTGAGAGCAACATGAACAACAAAGGCCTTTTTATCTTTCTTAGGCACCCAAGAAGAGATGACCTTTTGTTTGCCTTTGTTGGTTTTAGCTGGAATGTAAGAAGCATTCACTAACGGCGAAGACATCCGTCGGAATTCTTTCATCAAACTCTGAGTCGTGGCAGCTAAGAACTCAACTCGCTCTCTCAGACTAGAAAACTCATCAGTATGTCGTGGTGGAGCAGTAGTACGTCGTGTCCGACCCATGCTATAGCAAGTTTCCCTAAGGTGGCCTTTTCTTTTGCAATAAGTACAAAAGAGCTCAGTCAAAGGCGGACCTTGGTTTGCTTTTCTTGGTCGAACTCTCCTTCGAGGTTTTTTACGGTGACCATAAGGAGTTGTAGTAAACTCAGGAACTGGTCCAGGTGCAATTTGGGACGTGGAGGCACCATCATATCCAATTCCTTGACGATCACCAAAACCTAAAGCGGGGCCGAGGAGCATCTTTCCCATCTTCCCAGATCTGTCCTCGATTTGTACCTTGACTTCCCGTGCTTTCTCAAGATCATGAGTCAGCTGGGCAACAAGGGCTTCAAGTTTCTTCCGAGTCTCCACGGAGGAATGGAGCTGACTCGTAAGACTAGCCACTTGATTGATCAAGTCCCCTCTCTCTTTCTCTAGAGTACTCTCTCTCTCTCTAAACAAATTCTCATTCTCGACACATGTAGACTCTCTCTCTCTTAGGGCGGTGCAGGTGGAGAACTCTCTTTCTCTCGCTTTCTTTAAATCTTCCTCTAGGCAAGTGATCTTAAGAACTAACGCTTTGTTACGCTTTTTAGTTTTAAAAGACTCAGAATATAACTCAGCGTAGGCGCGTTGTATATCACTCTCGCTCTCACTTGTGTCATCCTCCCCCTCACTCACATCGCTCTCACTGTCGAGGTGTCCCTGTGAAGCATCATCCTCAGCGTCGTGAGGATAACTAGGAGTGCTCACTTGGCTGGCCATGAATGCGGTGAAGTTACACTCATGCGGTGACTCATCTCCAGAATCCACCGTCTCGACCTCACTGTCGTCACTAAGGGTAGCATTAAGAACAACTTTCCCTTTCTCTCTATTCAGACGATTGACACACTCAAAAGCTCTATGACCCCTACCATCACACTCAAAACATCTCTCACTTTCTTTCAGAGAAGGATTTTTGGAAACTTTTTCATTTTTCTTTTCAAACTTATTTTTCTCAAATTTCTTTTTATCTTTAAAATTGCCATTTTTCTTAAATTTGAGAATCCTCTTGAAATTTTTTGCGAAAAGAGCCAAATCATCTAAGTCAAACTCGCACTCAGAATCTGACGTGTCAGTCTCTCTCTTTCTAGATGACTCTACCCTCTTTCTAGCTGACCCCTCACTCCTTCTTTCTTGGGCTTTAAGAGCAATTCCCTTATCTTTAGATTTAGCATTTTTAGGGAACATATCAATTTCATAAGTTTGCAAATCTCCTACAAGTTCTTCCAATTTTAGCGTATTTAAATTACCCATAGAATTTAGCACAGTGACTTTAGGGATAAAACGCTTAGGCAAAGAACGAAGAATCTTTTTAACAACTCTAGCATTCGGAATTTGTTCACCAAGATTAAAACTAGTATTCACAATGTCAGAAAGTCTAGCATAAAATTCATCAAAGCATTCAGAATCATGCATGGTGATTGTTTCAAATTGAGTTGTCAAGTTTTGCAACTTAGACTCTTTCACAGCATTAGTTCCTTCATGGGTGAGTTGTAAAACATCCCATGCCTCTTTTGACGTGGTACACGTCATTATGCATTTGAACCCATCAGGTGTGACAGACCCAGAAATAGCACTTAGACCCTTAGAATTAAAAGATGACCATTTAATTTCTTCATCAGACCAAGAAATGTCAGGTTTCAAGTTGGTCACATTATCAACAGTCACGGTGGGAGGAGTCCACCCTCGTTCAACCAAAATCCAGACACGTTCATCAATGGCTTTTAAAGCCGACCTCATACGGGCTTTCCAATAAGCATAATTTGTCCCGTCAAAAACAGGCATTTTATAATATGACTTCTCCATTTGAACACGCACTTTTTCAAAAATCAATTTTTTCAGAAAATTGATATTTCAGAAAAATTTTGCGGAAAAAAAAGGAATACGCGATAGATTAGCGTAACCTGCTCTGATACCAATTTGAGAAACGTGTGTGCTCGCGTTCAAATGATCAAACCATATATAAAACCCTTTTAACACAAACAAACCCTAAACATGCAGCAGTATGTGATTGAATAAATAGATAATCTACGCAAGAACATTCAAACACATGCAATTAAGGAAAAATCCCCCTCAGGGGAAAAACCATTTATTTTCACTATAATTTGTAAGAGAACGGCTTACAATCGGATTACAATGAAAATACAAGTTGACTAAGAATTACCCTCGGGTATCGGATTCTGTAGTCGCGGCTGGAATTATCCCTTTCCAGTAGGGCTGCAATGAAGAAGAAGAACGGTCTCCTCGACAAGGGTTGAACAAACCAAAGTTGTGTTCTTGGGTTGCAAAAGGATTCACAAAGGTTTGGCAATGATGTGTGAATCAAACCATGAGTCTTGGGACTCAAAAATATGAAGACTAGATGTATTTGGACTCTCAAATTCGTCTCCTAAAGTCTTGCAAAACAACTCCCCCGAAGTTGGTATTTATAGGAAAAAATATGAAGAGTCCCACGTTCTTAAAACTCTAAAATTCTATCCAGCGTAAAAAAAAAACAGCATTCTTTAAGGAATTTTCTCTATCTTCAAAAGGTCATAACTCCTTCACCGTAGCTCGGATTGAGGTGCCATTTTTTCCAGTATCTTCGTTGCGGAGAGCTCTTAAACTTTCCAGTTGACTAGACCTCCGAACTATGGATGTGAAATTACGAAAATGCCATTGAACTACCCTATCAAGCCTTGTTTCACTGTTTTGACTTCCCTTGCGTTCCACTTGCATTCTGTGCCTAAAATCAAGGAACGTGAAATCGTTGTGGAAGATGAGGGACACATTTAGGAGTTGTTGAATGCTTGATGCTTGGAATTCGGATAGAGGCCGTCGTGAGCGATCGTGTAGAGACGTGCCAGATGTAGTCGAATGTAGCGGCGTATGACATACAAAACTGTAAGATAACGGACATGAGAATTATGTCCTTACAGATATAAAATATTTAACCACTGAACATCAATTAGCTGATTTATTTACTAAAACTTTAGATAATTTTTTATTTGAATCATTAAGAAAATCCATTGGTATGACTATTCCTGAATATATCTTTATCATCTATTATTATATCCTTTGGTTACTTTCATGTTAATAATTTGTCTTTGAGGATATAGGGCATGATCGTTTGAAAAATAATAAAAGATGCTTCATATCTCTGTTTTATGTAGGATACCCTTGAGGTGACCCGTTGTAAATTTAGGTTGATAGTTTATTATTTACATGCTTGATATATTCCTGTTATGTGTTTTCACCCTTTGTTCATTTGAGGCAAAATGGGGGAGAGGTATTTGAGTCCATCTGTACATTTATTATAAAAACTCAACTAAACTCTTGACCTTTGCCATGAGCTATTGTTTTCTTTTCTAGGAATCAGTATCATCAGCCATATTTACGGTATTGGTCTATTTATAGTTGAGTTATGTACTTTTTTTATTTCTAGGAAATGGGGTAGATAGAACTTTTGTGTAGGAATAAGATTTTTTATTTTTTATCCCTACGAGTATGACTCAAAGGAGATTTTGTCTCTCATTTTCAAAGGGGTAGATTGAAGAACACTATATAGTTAACTCGCTTGAGTCTATACTATATAGGAGCTCAACTAGTTTGGAAATAAGATAAAATTAGGTCACTCTTCTTGCTTCATTGGAACTTCAAGTACATCTACATCAGCAAAGATCAAAGTCATCAAGTAGAAAACCAACATACAAAATACCCTAGGATTGCACATTTGCATATTTCATTTCATATATGAATGGTGTGTGTTAGTTTGGATTATAATTAATTTTCTGCACTGATTAGGAATTTTTGGTATTTTTAAAAACCAAGGTTCTAAAAAATGCGGGGCATGATCGAGGCGTGGAGGCCAGGCCTTAAGCCTTAAGCCTTAGAAGCCTAGGCGGGCCTTGGGCGTAAAAAGGCGTGAAAAGGTGTTTAGGAATTTTTAATGTATTTTAATATTTTTTGACTATGACAAGCTATTAAAAATACTAAAATTGTACATACCTTAAAAATATGTCTAAATATTTGTAAATTAAAATACTATTTTTTTAAAATAAAAAAAATGCGTTTTTCACGCCTTACCCCCAAAAAATGCGCATTTTTTCACGCCTTACCCCAAAAAACGTTGACTATCGTTGACCACGCCTAGAGCCAAAACTTGGTGTACCTAAAAAGCCTCGCGCCTAGGCGCATTTTTTAGAACACTTAATAAAAACATTTTTATATTTGCAAACATTTAAAAACAATTATTAAAGAATTAAATTTAGGGTTTTAAGATGTTTGGGGTTTAATTTCATATATTAAAAATTTCCTAAAACTTGTGCTAGGTAGAATCCAAAAGTGCTACATAATTTTGTGGGTGAAATTGGGATTTTTAAAAGACGAAAAACCCGCGTTTGAGATCGAGTATAAGGCTAGCACGTGGTTGCATTTTACTCGTCAAACTTGTGTTTTCTCATACCCACATCTTAAGCATACCATCTCAACCATTTGATCTATATTAATCTAGGGTTCTCATGTTGTCTTGGACAATCATTGTGACGATAAAAAGAGCTAATCAGTGCTTTGTTTTGTGCGGTCCATTGTCAACCTTTAGATCAAGTCTTCGAACAGTCATTTTAATCTCAACAATTTATTTTCCTCGAATTTCCAGATCCTTTCAACCGTTTTATAAATAAGACCTTCGTCTTCACAATTTCAATCTTTGGTATTTTGAGAGTCTGAGAGGAAAAAAAAGAGAAGGAAGAGAGAGAATAGGGAAACTAAAGAAAGAAAAAAGAAAATTCAGAGAGAAAATAAGATTCGTAGAAAAAACTCTACCAAATTTTCTTCATAAAGTAGTTTGTCAGTTAGTGTTTCTGGTTTCTATTTTTTTTCCTCTTAGGTCTAAATGTCTCTCTTAACAGCCTCATAGACTTAGATCTCATTTCTATCTGAAACTTGTAGATCTAATTTAGTGATACATTTTCACTTAGATCTGTAGGTTGTTTTGATTTCTTTATTAAGAAATCATTCTCTTGTGTTGGATAACTATTTTATAAAGTTTTTAATAATTTTGTTATCCAACATTTCTCGATTTTTACAAACATGAAATAAAGACTTGCATATTTTAGATCTGTTAAGATTTTTCAGTTCGAAAAATTGGTATATAAATAATTTCTAAAAGGATATCTATTTTAAAGATTCCTTAGATCGAAAGATCTAAAAATATTTTATGAAAAAGATCAATTTTAATTTCAGTAGTGTGAAAAAGTAGTTTCACACTTAAAATTTTGTAAGTTGTAGGAATTATTTGTAATTATGTGTGTGTGAGCGCATGCATGTGATTTTAGGCACAACACTCACAACACAATCACCCACCATCACAAAAGAGTGTTGTTGGTTGAGATATTGAGGCTTTTGAGTCGACGTAAAGCTAAGGGAGAAAGGGAGCAGAGCTAAAGAACAGAGAAAGTACAACTTCAGAGCCTTAAATAAGTCAGGAAAAAATCGAGGAGTGTAGGTATATTTCTAGACTTAGAATAGGTTTGTTTTATATGATCTGTTGAATGCTTGCATCCTTAACTATTTTAGTGGAGTTTTGTTTTTGTGGTTTAGAGACCTCGGTGGACGTTTCCCCAATTTGGGTGGGGTTTTACCACGTAAAAAATTCTTGTCTCATGTATGCGCTGTTTAATCTTCCATTACTATAATCTGCTGCATAGACTTAGGTTTTAAACAAAAAAACCTTTATTTCAAGATTTTAAAGTAATTTGTTCTTGAAAACTGTTTTTAACAAATCTTGCGTTATATTTAAGATTTTTCTAAGAGTTTCTCAAAAAAGCAGTTCGGAACTCATTTAACCTTTTTAACTGTTGTTACAATAATTTAGTGAGAATTTCACAATTGGTATCAGGGTTGTGTATTTTCTTTAAAATTTTTGATCCTGCGCTTTGAAACTGTTCAAAATATTTTATGGACGAAAAATTTGAGCATCTTGGAAATTTGTCTAGACTTCCCCTCTTTAATGGAACCAATTTCCCTTACTGGAATGTAACGATGATTGATTTCATCCAAGGAACATTAGGAGATGATGTCTGGGAAGCAATTGAAAATGGCTATTTTCACCCAACTAATCCTATAGCAGAGGGTAGTACTGAAAGGATTAAAAATGTCCTCGGTGAGTTTACTAAAGAAGAAAAACATGCTTCCTTCAGTAACAATAAAGGGAAAAATGCAGTTTTCATGTCTGTTAACGAGCACGAATTTAAACATATTTCTATTTGCTCTACATCGAAGGAAGCCTTAGACACATTAGTCACAACCCATGAAGGGGATGGACGTGTTAAAGTTGCCAAAACACAGACGTTGATACAACAGTATAAACTTTGCTTCTGCATGAGACTGGGAATTTTGCTGAATTCTACATTAGATTGACTGACATTAAAATAAAACTGCATGCAAATGGTATAATGTACAATAGGAAAGAAATTGTCTCTAAAATTCTAAAAATAGGCCTGTTTGGTATGATCTATTGAATGTTAGTAACCTTAACTGTTTTAGTGGATTTTTATTTTTGAGGTGTGGAGACCTCTGTGGATGTTTCCCCAACTTGGATGGGGTTTTACCACGTAAAAAATAACTGTCTCATGTATGTGTTGTTTAATATTTAAAAAGGTTAAATGAGTTTCGAACTACTTTTTGGAGAAACTCTTAGAAAAATCTTGAATAGAACAGAAGATGTGTTAAAAACAATTTTTAAAAACAAATTACTTAAGAATATTAGAATATAGGTTTTTAGTTTAAACCTAAGTCTATGCAGCAGATTGTATTTTCCATGTGTAGGCAATATATCAGTTTTTTGAGTTTGATAAAATGATCACAAAATATCCAAGGGTTTGGATTTGGAAAACCAAATATAATTGATCAAAAATAGGTGAAAAAGACTTACAAAGAAGTAGATGCTCGTACCACTTTTATAGGAGAAAAACAATTGAAGAGATAAGTGTGACACCCTGTCTAATTAAATACCGGGTAGCTACTCCTTTATTCAAATTAATACAAAACGTCAAGTTTGTTCAGTTCATAACATCACTAACGAAAAACATTTTAACAATTACTAGTCACCTAATATTTAAAAAGTGAGTTGTCAATTTTAATTAAATTAGATCAACATGCAACAAGTTAAATTATGAAATAATGATACCACGGTCACATCGAAATCACAATAGAATAATAATGGAATAAAAATAAATCTGGAGGAATACTCCTCTAAATAATCCGAATACTGAATAAAACAAATACAAAGTCTGAAACACAAATTAATTTAATCCAAAACTAAAATAGAACTGAGTAATTAAGCTGTCTCTAAGAGAAAAGGGGCGACATGCCCTACAGATGAATAAATTTGAAATGGAGTCAAAGTAGAAAGTGGAGGCGTCTACAATCGAGGTCATGTAACTTCACAGCAGCTACAACACGTCACTAGAATGGAACTCCTACGCTTAGTGTCCTTGTGGCTGGGCACCTGAAAGGTTTTTACAAGAAAATAGATTTGAAAGCAAACGGGTCAAAGCCTGATTGTGAAAACAGTTTAAAATATATCAAGTGTTTAATATCATTAAACAGTGAATATAAAATATATGATAGTGCGTGCACTCTCATGAGTTCCTCACCTTTCAACTAATTGTGCACTCCTAACGTACCCGTACCCGTTCTAGTTATTCCACTATCTAACTAGTCCAATAATCTGACTTTACTACACAATTCAAGGTTCAATTCCCGACATCTCAATATAAACTGAGAGTCTTACTTTATTTTCCTCATAATTTGTTATAATATTTACTATGAATTTCCCATTTTTAACTCTACTAAAAATATTACAATTATTCACAATCATACTTCAATAAAAGTCCATTTCGATTATCAGTATATTAATCTCAACATAAATATACAATAAGGGCACCCCTAGGCTAAGCTGCGGTGCACACATACTCTGCTATTGAATCCCAGTACATCACGTACATGAGGACCACGTATTCTGAATCTCTCAGGAAGCGTTTCAATAAGTATCAAACACACATAATGGAGGCGAACATAGTTCACATATCCATGGGTCACGCACATACCTATGCTCCCATGGTCAGCTGACTTATTAACTCACCAATAAGTCATTCTCTGACCTATGTCCTTGAGGTACCAATCTAAATCCCCCCATAGGCACACAAAGATTAGATGGCCCTGATGGAAAGCTGACCTCCCGTGATAGCAAGTATGGTAGGTATATTATACACATATAAGTCCATACACTAAGCATTCACACATCTTAGATATCTTATAATAATAATAGAGGTATATTTTATATTCTTATACCGTCATTAAATGTTTTGCATTTACAAGTCCCCGGATAATATACAATATAGATCACCAACACTTCTCACGTCGCAAATTCGAGTACTTACAACCTAACCCATAGAAGTTATCAGGCCTTTATATAATTTCAGGTTTAAATCCTCGACGTACTCCAATCTCACAATTATACCCACTGATTAACAAGGGAAGAATCACACTTAATTAAACAAGCCTACGGAAAGTTCAAAACTAAAATCGGCCAAACAAGGTCATTCTGCCAACTCATTAGAAATCTCGTTCAAACGAGGTGGTTTGAACGAGTGTCGTTCGAACGAAGGGCTTTGAACGAACTCGTTAAAAGGGGTACTGGAATCTCATTAGAAGTTCGTTCGAACGAGGTCGTTCGAATGACCTGGGTTGGTCTTCTAACGAGATGGCAGAGAATGCCTAGAATTTCCCCAACTTCGTTTTTCACCAAATTCATTTCTCCAAATCCATCCTAAGTTCGTACCAATTAAGTTTTTATATCTTTCAACTACTCTAAGTCACCCTAGGACACTTCTTAACATATTTTTGGGGTCAAATCTTACTAATCAACATGTAATAACCATAAATTACCAAATCTTGCCCCAAACCTTATGAACATGAACCCAGAATTTTATTGTACATAAATAGTCATCATAAATCCGTTTTCAAAACATAAAAGTTAAGTTTTGGGTACCAATTTCATCCATAATCATTCTACATGCAATCCCTAACCAAAATTAAGAGTTTCTACAACAATTCCATTGGGTTTTCATCAAAACTTTCAAAGCATATAAAGTTTCTACACTAAACATGGAGGAAATATTCATTGTAATTAATGACATCAAATCACTTGCCTTAGGTTTATTCTTCAGATTTGTTGTCGGTGATTATAGGTTGATTCTCTCCTCTTTCTTGTCACAAACCCTTCCAGAATGGTGGTGATGGTTGATGGTTTTGGTTTGGACCTCTTGTAACCTCTCTCCAACTTCTCTCAAAACCCCTGTAGCCCATTCTCTTGTCTTTTGCTGATAATGGCCTTAGTGGCCTCTCTAATAATATATAATTAAACTCTAAAATTCGCGGATTTTAATTCCTCAATTTTTAAAATTACTAAAATACCCTTCTGGGTTGCCGATTTGGCCTAAAAATGCCCCGGGACCCAAACTAAACTTCCGACTAGTGTTTTTTGACTATTTCGACCCTTCCGGACACATTGGCGCACTCAAAATGACCATTTGGTTGATAAAAATATAAATTACTTTTTAATCTAATTAATTTCATTCCTGACACGACTGACACGCGCGTCCCAACTTAATTTCCCAAATTGTCGTATTTCTGCCTCGCGATAATTTTAATATTTTCAATACTCATATATTACCACATTTTCTCAGTAATATTTTATTCTAACATCATAATCAAATACCAATTCACATCTCGCTAGTATTTACCTCCGGATTAATTTCCAAATTAATTCTCATTTAATTCAATTAATCCATTAAATAAAAATCAATAAAATTACGGGGTATTACATACTTCCCCCTAATAACTGAATTTCATCCCGAAATTCAAAACTAAATAATACCTGGTAAAAATAACTCTGGATAACGATCGCTCATCTCATCCTCGCGCTCCCACGTGGACTCCTCGGCATTATGATGTCGCCACTGAACACGTACTAATTGTACTATCTTCGACCTCAGTTTCCTCTCATTGCGGTCCAGAATGACAATTGGCCCCTCCTCGTAGGAACTATCGGGCTGTAGATCGATGTCCTCTAAAGCAATGTGAGTATGGGCCAAATCGTTCCTAAGATATCTCCTTATAGAGGAAATATGGAACACGTCATGAATCTTATGCAAGTTCTCCGATAACCCAAGTCTATACGCTACTGGTCCCATCCACTCGATAATAGGAAATGGCCCCACGTATCTTGGTGCCTGTTTATCCTTCTTCCCAAAACGCATAATCCCCTTCATCGGAGATACTCTGAGTAGCACCTGGTCCCCCACCTTGAATTCTTTGAAGAACCTCTTAGCATCAGCATAGCTCTTTTATCGGTCTTGAGCTACCCGAATACGGCTCCGTATCATCTCTATCCTTGCCGAAGTATCCTGAATCACTTTCGGCCCAAGGAGTTTGTTATCCCCCACCTCTAACCAACATGCTGGGGAACGACAAGGTCTACCATACAATGCCTCGAATAGAGCCATGCCAATGGTGAACTGATAGGAGTTATTATAGGCAAACTCCACTAGTGGAAGGTACTGCTCCCAACCACCTCTAAAGTCTAGGATGCACATACGCAACATATCCTCTAACATCTGGTTCGTTCGCTCGGTTTGCCCATCTATCTGCGGGTGATACGCCGTACTCAGTCGCAACTCCGTACCCATGGCCTCCTGGAAACTCTCCCAAAATCGTGAAACAAATATCTTATCTCGGTCAGACACTATATTGAGAGGTATCCCGTGAAGTCTCACTATCTCCGCTATGAAAATCTGGGCATACTGTCCCATAGTGTAGTCTGTCCGGGCCGGCAGAAAATGAGCAACTTTGGTTAGACGATCCACGATTACCCATATGGAGTCGTGACCCCTCTGTGACGTAGGTAACCCTGTGATGAAATCTAAGGAAATGCTCTCCCATTTCCACATAGGGACCTCTTATGGCTATAGAAGTCCTGCCGGTCTCTGATGGCCCACCTTTACCAGCTGACAAGTGGCATATTTAGAAACGAACTCTATAATATCCCTCTTCATCCCGCTCCACTAGTACTGTCGCCTCATGTCCTGGTACATCTTATCCTCGCCAGGATGTACTGCGAATCTCGAACCGTGTGACTCTGACATTACCTCGTGCCACAAGTCTTCCCCTTATGGAACAACCAGTCTCCCATTGAAGCGTAAGCCCCCATCTGAACTAATGGTATATGACTCGGCTCCCTCTGCTAGTAATCGAACTATCTACTCTTGACAGAACAAGTCTTTTGCCTGGGCCTGTATCACTCTCACAACAATCTGAGGCGTAACGGTCATCACAGACATGAATGATTGGGCCACTGCATCCTGGTGTTCTAACTCCTTCCACTTTGCTTTCCACACTTCGGCCACCTCACCTACTGGCCTACGGCTCAACACGTCTGCTACCACGTTAGCCTTCCCTGGGTGATATTGGATATCGAACTGATAATCCTTCACGAATTCAAGCCACCTACGTTGACGCATATTCAGTTCTTTCTATGTGAAGAGGTACTGTAGAGACTTGTGGTCCGTGAACAAACGGAATGTCTCTCCCAGGACATAATGTCTTCAAATCCGAAGAGCAAATACGACTGTCGCTAACTCCAAGTCGTGGGTGGGGTAATTCTTCTCGTGAGGCTTGAGCTTACGGGAAGCATAAGCTATAGCCTGACTCTCCTATTGCAGTACACCTCCAAGTCCTTATAAGGATGCATCGGTGTAGACTAGATACTCAACTCCCGGTTTGGGCAAAGCTAACACTGGCGCTGAGGTCAACTTGTCCTTCAACTCATCGAATGCCAACTGACAGGCATCGCTCCAGATGAATGGCACACCTTTGCGAGTCAGATGTGTCAAGGGACCCGCTATCTTTGAGAAATCCCGAATAAACCTCCTATAGTATCTTGCTAGACCCAAGAAACTACATATCTCAGTCGGTGTTGTGGGTTGTCCCCACTCCCTCACCGCTGATACCTTCCCCTGATCAACAGATATTCCCCTATTTGAAATGATGTGCTCCAAAAATTGAACCTCCTTCAACCAAAACCAACACTTCTCGTACTTTGCATATAGCTCGTTCTGACGCAGCGTCTGCAAAACCTGCCTCAAGTGATCGGCGTGTTCCTGCTCTGTCTAGGAGTAAACCAGAATGTCATTAATAAAGACGATGACGAACTGGTCTACGAACTCTCTGAATACCCTATTCATCAAGTCCATAAACACGGCTGGAGCGTTGGTTAGACCAAAAGGCATAACCCGAAACTCATAGGAACCATATCTCATCAGGAAGGTAGTCTTCGCAACGTCTTGCTCCTTGATACGCAACTGATGGTATCCCAATCGCAAGTCGATCTTTAAGAAGAAGGCTGCTCCTCTCAATTGGTCGAATAAGTCATCGATTCGCGACAACGGATATTTGTTCTGTATCGTGACTTTATTTAACTCCCGGTAATCTACACATAACCTCAACGATCCATCTCTCTTCTTCACGAACAGTAAAGGAGCACCCCATTGTGAGGTACTCCTACGGATAAACCCCTGACCCAACAGCTGCTCTATATGATCTCGTAACTCCCTCATCTCTGTTGGAGCCATACGGTAAGGCGCGCAGGCTATTGGCCGAGTGCCCGACATCAAATCGATAACAAAGTATATCTCCCTACTAGGCGGTAACCCCGGAATATCCTGAAATACATCAGCGAACTCATTAACAATGGGAATCGAATCGGGTCGTATTACCACTTCCTTAGAGGTCTCCTCCTCTATATAATACAAGTGAGTGGACGATCCTCCCTCAAGACGAAGCATCGCCACTAAGAACATCTCCTGCCCTGGTATGGAAAAAATAATACTCCTGTTGAAACAATCAATCATGGATCGATATGCAACTAGCCAATCCATATTTACGATCGCATCGTACTCAGTCATATCTAATACTAACTTATCAGCAGGCAAAGTAAACCTCCCAATCTCTATACCCATACCTCTACAAATAATAGAAATCACAGAACCCCTACTCAACGGTGAATCTACGCAAGTAATCGTGCTCTCTGCAGTGTCTAATAACCCTATAATACGTGCAAATCCCGTGGTAATGAAACAGTGTGTGGCTCCCGTATCAAATAAAATACGCCCTATAGTTCCCTGAATAGAGAACATACCCTCAATAGCAGGTGGATCCTGTGCGACTGCGGCCTGCTGGAGCTGATAAACTCGTCCGTACTGAAGCTGCCCCTGCTGAACTGGGACTGCTGGGATGGGTGGAAAAGATGGCATCTGCGGTGGTGCTGGGAGAGCGGCGAGAAACATAGGTCTTTGGGGCTCATGTCGAGCACCCTGCTGTTGCTGCTGCTGCTGTGGGGTCCTGCCCTTATCAGGACACTCCTGGCGCTTATGGCCAATCTTGCCACAAATGAAACATTTCCCCAGAAAGTTTTTCCCTCTCTGACCCTGCTGTCCATGACCCTGATGACCGTTGCCATTCCTCCACTGGCCATGCTGGCCCTACTGAAATTGCTGCTGTTGGACATGCTGACCCTGTTGACCCTAATGTCCGTATTGACCCTGCTGGACATGACGAAAACCTTCCTGACTATTTCTAAAACCTCTAGATCGAAATCTCTTAGAATCCCCCTGTTGGAAACTCTGATCACCCTGCCTGTGCTGACCCTGAACTGATTGTGCCCCGTTGGCACCATTTCCCCCTGTCCTGCCCTGATGGCTAGACTCTTCTGATCGCTTACCCTCTGATAAGTGAAAGCGGTGGTCTTGACAGTGAAGCAGTGTTGCGTTAACCACATCAGAATAAGTGGCCAGCGAGAGATTTCCCAGTAAATGCTTACGGATCCTCCAAGTCAACCCATCCATGAACTTCTGTATCTTCTTCTCCTTTGTCGGAATCTCATCGAGGACGTTGTTCAAGAGATTTATGAACTCGGCCTCATATTCAGCAACTGTCCTCCCCTTCTCCTTGAGGTTCATCAATTTTCTCCTCATCTCGGTGTGAATGGCTGAGGGAAAATACTTGCGGTTGAACCGCACCCAGAACTTCTGAATAATAAGAACATCCCTTCCTCCGCGGTGGTAACGGACTCCCATCGCTGCAACGCTGACCCTACCAGCTTAAAAGTAGCCAGTATCTGCCTCTGTACATCTGTACACTCGTACATCCTCAAGTGTCTTTGGATGTACTTCTTCCACTGACTGGACACAATGACATTGGAGCTACCTGCAAACTTCGGAGGGTGTGCCTTCTGAAAAGCATAACGAACACGTTCCCAAGCAGACGGGAATGTATGAGCCTGTACTGGTGCTACTACCGGCGCCTGAGGCGGTGCCTGCTGCACAACTGCTAGAGCGGCAGTTACCACTTGGGCCATAATATCGGAAACCTCGGCGGCATTCATGGTGCCCTGAACTGGTGCAGGCTGTGGCTCGGGCTGAGCATCCCTGGGAACTCGCTGTGCACATCGTGGAGGCATCTGAAATGAAAGAGAAGTCGTATAAGTCTACAGTTATTATCTCAAAATAGATGAAGAGCGTAAGATACACAAAAGAGTACAACAATCCTAAAATATAGGGCTCTACATCAAAGAACACTCAGCAGAAACATAATAAGCCGTACAGATCCTAAGGACACTAGAACCTGATGCTCTGATACCACATGTGACACTCTATCTAATTAAATACCGGGTAGCTACTCCTTTATTCAAATTAATAGAAAATGTCAAGTTGGTTCAGTTCATAGCATCACTAACGAAAAACATTTTAACAATTACTAGTCACCTAATATTTAAAAAGTGAGTTGTCAATTTTAATTAAATTATATCAATACGGTCACATCACAATCACAATAGAATAATAATGGAATAAAAATGAATCTGGAGGAACACTCCTCTGAATAATCTGAATACTGAATAAAACAAATACAAAGTCTGAAACACTAATTAATTTAATCCAAAACTGATAAAGAACTGAGTAATTAAGCTCTCTCTAAGAGAAAAGGGGCGACATGCCCTACAGATGAATAAATCTGAAATGGAGTCAAAGTAGAAAGTGGATGTGTCGACAATCGAGATCCTGTAACTTCCACAGCAGCTACAACATGTCACTGGAATGGAACTCCTACGCTTGGTGTCCTTGTGGCTGGGCATCTAAAAGATTTTTACAAGAAAATAGATTTGAAAGAAAACGGGTCAGAGCTCGATTGTGAAAACAGTTTAAAATAAAGCAAGTGTTTAATATCATTAAATAATGAATATAAAATACATGATAGTGCGTGCACTCACATGAGTTCCTCACCTCTCAACTAATTGTGCACTCCTAACGTACCTGTACCCGTTCTAGTTATTCCACTATCTAATTAGTTCAATCCATAATTTGACTTTACTATACAATTCAAGGTTCAATTCCCGACATCTTAATATAAACTAAGAGTCTTACTTTATTTTACTCAGAATTAGTTATAATATTTACTATGAATTTCCCATTTTTAACTCTACTAAAAATATTACAATTATTCACAATCATACTTTAATAAAAGTCCATTTAGATTATCAGTATATTAATATCAACATAAATATACAATAAGGGCACCCTTAGGCTAAGCTGCGGTGCACACATACTCTGCTATCGAATCCCGGTACATCACGTACATGAGGACCACGTATTTCGAATATCTCAAAAATCGTTTCAATAAGTATCAAACACACAAATTTTAGGCGAAAATAGTTCACATACCCATGGGTCACGCACATACCTATGCTCCCATGGCCAGATGACTTATTAACTCAACAATAAGTCATTCTCTGACCTATGTCCTTGAGGTACCAATATAAATTCCCCCGTAGGTACACAAAGATTAGATGGCCCTGATCGAAAGTCGACCTCCCGTGATAGCAAGTATAGTAGGTATGTTATACATATATGAGTCCATACACTAAGCATTCACACATCTTAGATATCTTATAATAACAATAGAGGTATATTTTATATTCTTATACCATCATTAAATGTTGTGCATTTACAAGTTCCCGGATAATATACAATATAGATCGCCAACACTTCTCACGTCGCAAATTCGAGTACTTACAACCTAACCCATAGAAGTTACCAGGCCTTTATATAATTTCAGGTTTAAATCCTCGACGTACTCCAATCTCACAATTATACCCACTAATCAACAAGGGAAGAATCACACTTAATTAAATAAGCCTACGAAAAGTTTGAAACTAAAATCGACCAAATAAGGTCATTCTGTCAACTCGTTAGAAATCTCATTCGAACGAGGTGGTTCGAACGAGTGTCATTCGAACAAAGGGATTCGAACGAACTCGTTAAAAGGGGTACTGGAATCTCGTTAGAAGCTCGTTCGAACGAGGTCATTCGAACGACCTGGGTTGGTATTCTAACGAGATGGCAGAGAATGCCCAGAATTTTCCCAACTTCGTTTTTCACCAAATTCATTTTTCGAAATCCATCCTAAGTTCGTGCCAATTAAGTTTTTATATCTTTAAACTACTCTAAGTCACCCTAGGACACTTCTTAACATATTTTTGGGGTCAAATCTTACTAATCAACATATAATAACCATAAATTACCAAATCTTGCCCCAAACCCTATGAACATGAACCCATAATTTTATTGTACATAAATACTCATCATAAATCCATTTTCAAAACATCAAAGTTAAGTTTTGGGTACCAATTTCATCCATAATCATTATACATGCAATCCCTAACCAAAATTAAGATTTTCTACAACAATCCCATTGGGTTTTCATCAAAACTTTCAAAGCATATAAAGTTTCTACACAAAACATGGAGGAAATATTCATTGCAATTAATGACATCAAATCACTTGCCTTAGGTTTGTTCTTCATATTTGTTGTCGGTGATTACAGGTTGATTCTCTCCTCTTTCTTGTCACAAATCCTTCCAGAATGGTGGTGATGGTTGATGGTTTTGGTTTGGACCTCTTGTAACCTCTCTCCAACTTCTCTCAAAACCCCCGTAGCCCACTCTCTTGTCTTTTGCTGATAATGGCCTTAGTGGCCTCTCTAATAATATATAATTAAACTCTAAAATTCGTGGGTTTTAATTACTCAATTTTAAAATTACCAAAATACCCTTTTGGGTTGCCGATTTGGCCTAAAAATGCCCCGGCACCCAAACTAAACTCCCGGCTAGTGTTTTCTGACTATTTCGATCCTTCCGGACACATTGGCGCACTCTAAATAACCATTTGGTTGATAAAAATATAAATTGCTTTTTAATCTAATTAATTTCATTCCTGACGCGACTTACACGCGCGTCCCAACTTAATTTCCCAAATTGTCGTATTTCTGCCTCGCGATAATTTTAATATTTTCAATACTCATATATTATCATATATTCTCAGTAATTTTTTATTCTAACATAATAATCAAATACCAATTCACATCTCGCTAGTATTTACCTCCAGATCAGTTTCCAAATTAATTCTCATTTAATTCAATTAATCCCTTAAATAAAAATCAATAAAATTACGGGGTATTACAATAAGCTTAAAAGGATAGAGTTTAAAACCAATCAAAAGAGAAATTTGTGTTGATTCGTTCGAATGAATTGTATCTCGTTCGGACGATTTATGCAAACTCATTCAAATGGCATCGAACTAGAGATCGAACGACATTCTAGAGAGAAGAGGGAAATATCTCGTTTGAAGTTTGATAACAAACCAAAAGTGTTAAAATAAAAACCCCAAATAGACAAGTTTTAATTGCTAATTCTCTATAAAAAAATGGTCTTAAGCTCGTATATGTTTATCTTGTAGGTCAAATACCACTGCGGATTTAAAAGCTTTATTCCAAGTCAAATATGGCAGTGATGCGATTAAAAGAGGCTAGACCCAATTCCCATGAAAATTACCTAAGCTCGAACTTAAGTTTAGACCATTCCAAAACCCTAGTGTGTGTGTGTGTAGTATTATTTATAATATGTTTTGAGTAATTTTTATTATTTTATTTTATTTTATGTTTTATAATTTTATGTAAATATATAATGTATGTGTGTGTATCATTTTATTTATAATACAATGTCCGTTTCTGTAAATACTTATCAGGGTGTGTCAGTAATATTTTATATTTTACTAGCATGTAGGCTCGCGTGATGCATGGGTGAATGCCGAATGACGATAATACATATCTAATAATTTATATAGTTTCATCCCATATATAACCCAGTTCATTAAAAACATGTTATGTTAATGTGAATCATTCAAAGCTCATATGAGCAGTTTAAATATTTGTCAAGTTAACAATGAAATAGAACTCAATCTGTGTTAAGGGCATATAGTTAAACAATAGATTGAACAGTATAACAAGTTTGTAAAAGAGAGCATGCATTTAATCGTCATCTGGATGACTTACTTTTCATATTCTTAGCCAAAAATTCTGTCAAGATTCAAGGTAAACTTGATCAACTATAATAAACAAACCCAACAAATTCCATATTAAGTCCCAAGAAAAATGTGCGATGTACCACGAAGTGATTATCTTGGATTGCATTTGGCCTTGAGGGTATGGATTCAAATATCAATCCAACATAAAGGTCATCTCTAAAATTAAATAAATAAATAAATAAGTTAAGTCGGTAGATCAAGCAATTACGATTAAAAAGTTGCAAATTGTTCCATATTTAATACAACCTATAAAGAATTCTACGATGACATAGCAACAAAATGATCATTACACGGGCTCTGTGTATCAAACAAAATATATGTTCACACCAAAATTTTAAAAAAACTTTACCTATTACTTTTATCAAACACCTGACATACAAAGAAAAATAGTTAAAACTATTTAGTCAAGATAATAGATGAGAAAGGGACAATTTAATCATCTCATAAATAATTAATCTACGTCCATCCATTTCTAACCCGGGGCAACATCTAAAAGAATACTTCAAGATAAAACAACACCTACGCACCCACATATCTACATAAATTTATGGATATTGGAATCAAACCTAACAGGGTA
Source organism: Sambucus nigra (assembly GCA_949130495.1). Taxonomy (NCBI): domain Eukaryota; kingdom Viridiplantae; phylum Streptophyta; class Magnoliopsida; order Dipsacales; family Adoxaceae; genus Sambucus; species Sambucus nigra. The sequence goes on from OX422209.1 coordinate 595,713,689, forward strand.
AAGCTATTTAAATGCGATAGATAATCTTACCTATAATGGCCATTAATGGAAGAGAGAGATCAGTCCTATGGTGGGTCTTTGTTGTAAAAAAAAAACCGAATCAATTAAAAGAAAAAAACCAAATTTTTTAAAAGCCATTTAAGTTATCAAATAGAAGAGATATAGTGTATAATTTTACCTCAAATATATTTGAATAGTTACATAATTTCTAATTGGAAACAAAATAGTCGGAAAATATCAAACAAGGCCATCGAGAAATAAACTTACCTAAAAATTCCTCATCTATTAGGTAGAAGAAATTGCCCACAAAGCTACATACGTTATTGGATAAAATCACAATCTTGCTTCTCGTCAACTTAAAGATAAATGGTATGGTATGAGCCCCTTTACGACATGTTTGGGAGTTTTTTAGAGGAAGGAAAGGAAAGGAAAATTTTATTAGGAGAGAAAAGAAAAGAAAGGAAAATTTATAAGAGAGAAAAGAAAGGACGAGAAGAGAAAGGATTTAGGAAGGAAGATAAAATAATTTTCTTTTCTAGTGTTTGGGAGTTAGAAGGAAAATAGTTTTTTTTAAGGAAAATAAGGTACATTCTTTAGAAAACTTTTCTTTCTCTCCATTTCTTTTCGATTTGGAAGGAAAGTTTTGGAAAGAAAGGAATGGAAATTTTTTAAAAAAATTTCCTTTCTTTTCTCTCCTTTTAAACTCCCAAACGACGAAAAATGACGAAACAACACTTTCTCTCCTATTTAAACTCCCAAACGACGGAAAGGAAATATAATTTCCCTTCCTTTCCGTTCTTTTTTCTCCAAAATAAAACTCCCAAACAGATTGTTATACTTTGGTCAGTGTTAAAAAAAATTGAAGAATAACCTACCAAAATAGATTGTGAGGCTTCATTAGTAAAAAAAACATAAAAAAAAAGTATATTAAAGAAAAAACAAAAACAGTGATGAAGGAAGGTATTGAGGGAAATGAAGAGAGGGAGGAATCGTGACGAAGATATTGGGATTGTCTTGAAAAAAGCATAGATGATGAAAGAGCTAACAAAAAACCATTCGTCTTCTCCTAATTTTGAAGACTTGAAGAGATAAAGGAGACGTGTGGATAAAATATGAGGGGTCATTTTTTTAATGAAAAATAGATTTGTGTGGCCGTTTTCAAGTTGTATATGAAATATATATATCTTCACCAGCATGCAACCTGTGTGATGCGTGGACGTATTAAAAAATTATAAGAAAATACAACAAAAAAATTAAAAATAAATGAGATAAAGGGCTAACTATGTGTACATATATAAAGAGAGCACGCGAATTCGAATGTTGACAAAAATGTTGATTAAAAAAGTTAAATTGGTCTCCTATTAAAAAAACATAATTTAGGTTATACCTACTTAAAATTCATCTCACCACAAAGTGCAAAAACAAAAGAATTGGGAGGTATGTACATTTTACTGTAATCAAGGAAAATCAAGCACAATTTGAAATGGAAAAATAAAAAAAAATCCACATGATTTGAGACAAAAATTTGAACTGGGCCAACTTCAGCAAAAAATTCCATATGAAACAATTCTAACATAGTTAGTACAAATGTGGTAGACATTGATATTATTAATTAATGAGATGAAATACCAATTTGAATATCTTATTAGCCATGGTAAAAACATGAGTTGTCCCTTGTTAGGTGGAGTTATTTGTAAAAAAAAATTGTTGATACCTCATAAAATAGATTTGGTCATTGCCTTACGCGTGGATGTCTAAGATCTTCTTAAAAAAATTTCAAATCCTAATCTACATATTTTTTTGATGGAAATGAAGAGTGAAAAAAGCACTTACCGTTGGAATAAACTTTCAATTGCTTTGAATCTTCTCGATCATATTTCTCTCCTTGAGAGCCTTCGCAATTTATTTCGGTATATTATATAGTTTCTACTCAAAAGGCATAAGTTTATAGCTTCTAAAAAACAAATTGCCTCCTTATGTATATGGAAATTAGCAGGTAGAATATAGAGAGATGAATGCATTCGGGCTGAAATAATTGGGTAGTTTGGGAAATTATAGAGAAACCAAAAAAATGAGGTAAATAGTTAATCGAAAAGGCAATGAGATAAATAGTCATGGAGTAAAATAAATTGGGTCTCTTCAAATTCTGAGATAGAGTAAAAAAATTAAAACATTTATGAAGTTACATGTGTCGTCATATGGGTGCGACAAATGTCGACATTGGGTTACGCTTCAATTTTAGTTATATATATACTATAATTAATCTTCCTTACTTTATATTGAGCCACATACATAATTTTTGTCATGTAGTGTTATTTTCACTTTATAATTTTTAGTGGCATTTTTACCTTATATTATTTTTAATGTTCTTATAGTTTTGTAGGTGTGCGTTTAATTAAATTTTATTAGTTATTTTGTTTTATTTGTTTTTAGTATTTTTATTTTTAATTTTTAGTTTAGTTTTTATTTTAATTTATTGTGAGTATTTTAATTTTATTAGAAATTTATTTTTTTAAGTTTTAATAGATTTTATATTTTTTTAGTTTTATTTGATAGACTTGTAAATATTTATTTTTTAGGAGTTTAAGTTAGTTTTGTTTTATATTACTATTTTATACAAATTAAAATATCTACACTCACACATAACCCTATGTACTCACACACATCCCTCATCTACACCCTATATCTCATACACCTCACACACACACACACACACACACACACACACAAAATCAGTCCTCACACCTTAATTCAAAAACTAATTAGATTCTCTCTCCTACCAATCCGATCATCTCACCCACTTTTTGATTGAAATTTTTGAGGAAGCTTCGTGGATATGATCTTCTCACTGTCAAGATCATATCCATGAAGTTTCATAAAAAATTAATAAAAAGTGGGTGAGATAATCACCAAAATTTCAACGATCGAAAATATATTTTTATTCCATTTTTTTTACATATCATCTCATCTCAACGGATTTTTTATTGAATTGTTTGATGAAAAAAATGGAGATGGTCTTCTCACCATGGAGATCATGCCCATGAAGTTTCATCAAAAAATTCATTTTTTTACTAGTTCAAAAAAATGGTATGTACTGGGGTATGTACCATAATAAGTTTCTTACGGGTAGGGGCTTCTCTCTATATATATATATAAGAGAGAGAGAGAGAGAGAGAGAGAGAGAGAGAGAGAGAGAGTCAGTCTCATGTGCACACCCAAATTTGTGTACCAAGTTTACACACCGATTTTTTGACATAGTAAACAAATTGTTTTTGAATTGAATTTTTTTGTGTGGTATTTAAACATTTCAAGGAACCAACATAAAAATCGGTCAAACTTTCACAGAAAAAGCTGAGAAAGTTTGACCGATTTTTTTAAAATAGGAAAAAAATGTATTTCGGAGATGATTTTTTTTATATTGATCCCTTGATATGCTTAGATATCACATAGAAAAATTCAACTCAAAAATATATTTTTTTAATATTTTTAAAAAATAGGTTTACTCCCGTAAGTATGCAAACTTGGCGTGCACAGGATTCAGCCTCTCTCTCTCTCTCTCTCTATATATATATATATATATATATATATATATATATATATATATATGTGTGTGTGTGTGTGTGTGTGTGTGTGTGTGTGTGTGCATTTGGGTACTACACGTAACCTATTAACCCATTACCCATTCTACTTAAACCCACCTTACCCTCTTTAAAACCCAAGACTTATAACCCATTAATCTTGACCCAGTTAAAACCACACTAAACCCATTTCTCATTCACAAATAAAGACACTAAATAAAATCATAAAAGCCACATGTTTAAATGACTTCTTTCCATTTTCTAAAACACCACTCTCACACCTCATACCCCTCATGCATACTTAAACTTCCCAGTTTTTCCCCTTAGCCCCATTGTTCAATGTTATAAGAAGTAGTGATGGCTCATGAAAAAGAAGACTAGAGACTTTAGAATAGAGAGTTTAGAATAAAGAGATAAATTATTTTTCTTTTAATATATATATATATATATATATATATATATATATGTGTGTGTGTGTGTACAATGGTGAAAGCCATATCTCGAGGCGTATGTTGAGGAAGCCGATACAATCTTATTGTTGGACCTCATATACGAGGATGAGTAGGTAATTTGTAGAGAGGCCGTCACACCCCCGATGAGTATGGAGTGATATTATGTTGTATTTTTGAGTCATGGCTGAGTGTAGCGCGTTTAGGTGTGATTCGAGTCCGTATTAGCAAGAGAGATAAGCATTCGATTTTACCCTAGGACATTTGGAGAGAGAGGAAATTGAAAATGCGATGAATTTTGAGTTCCGTTGGTCATCATTAGTGAATTTAGGATCAACGTGGAGAGATTTGAGAGTTCCCCTACCTTCGTGCCCAAGAGCAATAAAAAATAGGAAAAACCAGGCTTTGTCAACAATCTGAGCCGAACTAGTTCAACCCTAGGGGTAAACAAGATAACTAAGAAACTGGTTCGGGGCCCTAGGAGAACCGGTTTGGTCCCAGTTGCTGCCAACATGTGATTTCTTCCCAATTTTTTCCCTTCCCTCCCATCTTTTCACCTTCCCTCCCCTCTAATACTTCCCCCTTCCCTCCATATATGAAAATTTATCCTTTTCAACTCCCTCCAACCCATTAACATCAATTTTCCTTTCCCCCTCTATTTTCCCACCAAACCCTTTCACTTTCCCACCTTTGCACCCCCACCCATTTCCACCCTTTACGCTCAATGAAAACACTCGGGTGGGGCCAAAATAGGTGAGGGAGGGGCCTAAAGTGACCCTCATGAGGTCGACCCCGATTATGAGGTAGAGTTTAACGAAGGTGTATATAATACAATGATGATAAATATCGGTATGGATCATTTAGAGGCTCGCCTCGATGGGTTCATAATTGAGTATCGGGACGATCGTTGGGAGTATAGACATGACTATAGGCGGGATATGAGTATGATGATGAAACTCCAAGCACACATGTACCGTTCGAGTATGGGTCCGAAAGCACAAATGTTGCATTACTATTATGACCCATACACGCATAACCCCAATGCCTCCGGTTGTTTCCATTAGCGATTCTGGGAGTTTTACTTTTGATTATGTAGTTCTTTTCACACATTTATTTATCTTTTGGAACTATGAATTTTTATTGCTAATGAAAGTATTTGAGTTTGTTATCATCTATTGCATTTTAATATTTGGTTGTTTTATTTTCACACTCTTGTTTTCTTATTTAAATTTTAGTCTTTTTGATTGAGTATAATTTAAAAGTCTAAGTTAGAGGTACAAGTGCATCTTTTAAAATTCACAAATTTTCAAATGCCCCCTAAAATTAAAAAATGTCAAAAAACTCCAAAAAATTGAATTTTTTTGAAAAAGTCAAAAATATATTTCTTCAAAATAAATAAAATTGGAATTTAAAATCATAAAAAATATCACTAAATTTTTGTTTGAAGTCTCAATTTGTAAAAATTTAATGCACTAAGACGAAATTGACCAAAAATTGATGACTTTACGAATAAGTGTGGATATTTTTAACTCCCGTGAGATTTTTGAGCCAATCATTTTTCTGAGAAATTAAATCAATCCGAGTTAAAAAGTGAAGTCAAAAGTTCTTTTCAGTGTCAACGATTTGTCGATGATCTCTAAATCATTTTTTGATCAGTTACGGAAAATGTGTGAACTAAAAATGTCTCAAAATTAAATTCATCTCGAGACGCATATGGTAATTTGATTAGTATTTCGAATATATGATTTTAGACCATCTTTTATTTACCCAAAAATACTACCATAAAAAGTCGTGAAAATCATCCTTATGCAAGCCCCTTTGAGCCCACAAATGATATTACTTTCCGTTTATTAACCAGAAAAACTCAATTAGCCCGGAGTTATGAAAAGCGAAAAATTCATTAATTAAGTCCAAATGGCACATAAAAAGAGGCAGAAAAGTAGTAAAAAAAATGCTCAAACAAAAATAGAAAAAATAAAAAAAAATAAAAGAATGAGAAAAAAAAAAGATAGAAAAAGTAAAAAGGAGAAAAATGAGCAAAAGCTCGAAAAAGTGCCAACGAACATCACGAAAAAAAAAATCAACTCCAAAACTTCCCAAACAATTCCATTAATGCCCAAAGCACCTTAACCCGAAAAAGTCCCAACCGAGTCCGAATAACGAAATTAATTACCGCATGGAGAGCTAAAACGCGAAAAGATGATAAAGAGATAAAGATTTGCGAATGAAGAATTATGTTTTCCATTTTCCAATGACTGTATTCTGTTCATGAGATATTTTCTCCATAAATATTTCTATCTTTCAATTTGTGTGTGTGAACTCGTGTCCATTACATTTACCCTTAATCTCACGCACACCGAGAGAAATGGCCACGATTTGAGTGATTCGTTTGTGAGTGCATTTCGTGAGAAATTGAATCAAAGTGAATTTTTGAAAAGTAATATAATGATCAATCGGTGGAACTTAGCGGTTTAATTTTTGATTTCGCATACACATGCTGTGAATTAAGATTATCGAGTAAAAAATTGATATGACTATTTTTAGGAATTTAAATAATACGATTTTTGCTATTGTGCTAATTTCTTTGAGTCGTACTAAAACAAGTTTTGTGTGTGCATTTACTACAGACCCTCATGAGAAACCACTTATCCTACTTGGGTAATCTAGTGGATTAATGATATGTTGCATACGCTAAACACAATCGCTTGCCCGTGAAAGAGGTATTCTATCCTACTAGTTCTTTAGAAGTCTATTTAGACTCATGCCTTCTTTATTTTACATTACTCAGGACTAGTAACGTTCTAAGTTAGGGGAATTTGATTAGGCATAAATATTCCATATTTATCCCCTTAATTTAGGTATTTTTATGATCATGTATAGTGCATTTAGCTTGTATTTATCTCATATTTATTCAACCAACCCTTTTTGTTGACTATTTTGTGTTGTGTATTTATCTCGTGTTTTACAGGTAATTCGTGCAAGTGGATGCGAGAGAGAAACCAACATGGTGAAAGAATCGAAAGAAAGTTAATTCAAGGGTAATTTCATAATTTTCCAGTTGGAACTCGAAGGAAGAGCCACTGAAAAGTTAAATATCTTGATGTCATGAGTACACTGGAAAAAACGGAACCCCAATCCGAGGTACAAATTGAAAGTTATGTGCATTCAAAGTTGAGAAAAGAATCTAGTGGCAAGGGGTAAATAAGAGAAATTCGAGCAGACAAGGCAAGCTTAGGTAGAGAAAAGGACCGAATTGGTTCGGTGGCCTATGCGAACTAATTCGCCCTATGGGTTTGGTTCGCAATGGGTTCACCCCAAGACAAGATTTTTTGTTTTTTCTTAACTTTTAGCTACATGAGTTTGAGTATTTGAGGACTTTTAAAAACAACTTCTAACCCTTGTAATTACTTATTAGGAGTTATTCTTCATCATTATCATTTATTATAAGGCAAGAAAACATTATGAACTTCTTGGAGAAATTTTCGTACATTCTTGCACTCTAAATTAAATAGAAGTGCCTATTATTTTTCGGATTTTCATTCAAACTTTGTTCTTGTGCATGCCTTACTTTCTCCATCATTGTTAACATTAGATTTTTTCATTTTTATCATTATCTATTCATCATTTCTACTTGCAATTAAATAATCTCATGCGCAGTTGTTATGATCTTGCCCGATTAGACATCTAGAGAGTTGGGGAGCATGAACCCAACCTAGGTGTGGATGTCAAAATATAAAATTTGACACAATCATATATATATATATATATATATATATATATATATATATAATTACCAGGGGTTTGGTACTTTGTTGAGACTAATATTGTAGGTTTCTTAACTCCATTTACCGCAAGCAACTAGAGTGTTTGATGATACGATATATGTGTCAATAATTTTTTTATTCGCGTTAATTTAGTTGTTGACTAAATATTATGCGAAGTAAAATTCTCACATATTTAGTGCTTCGATTCAATTAATGTTCTTCTTTTAAATAATTATATAATTACCATGAATTTTATATTTAACAAAAATGCCAATGGTTTCGGGGATTTAATCCCGACTCCACTTTTTACAAATAGTTTTAAAAAATCAATCACCTTTTCTTTTATTTCGAGAGTCGATACCTAAGTTTTAGAATCCTACCTTGTCATCGTCATTACATTTATCATCTTATTTTCTAAGGATTCGACCTCGACTTACCGGGGATTACTTGAGTGATTGACTTGCACGTGAGTCGCAAGGACACACGTACCACATACATTCTGCGTCGCGTCACATATAGAATGAGAAGAGGAGAAATGTGTATAACAAAGAAGTAAATGCATGTTTCGGCGTATGTGATCAGTCAAACATTATAGTGTAAATACATGTTTTTATATTATTTCTTTCCTTTTTTTATTATGGATTGATAAAAACATAAAAAGCGTAGGTCTAAGTGTGTCCTTATGTCTTGAAGATGTGGTGTGCCTCCCTACACAATCTTGCCAGATAACACCATTGCATGGATGATGACATCTCTAGGTATTGGTGAGTTTTTGAGATTGTGATTTTGGTTTATTTTGTGTCTTCAATTGATTTTCTTTAGCATGAATCATTTAAAAATGAGGAAAACTATTATTTGATGTTTTGGAAAGTTTTTAAGTTATAAAAATAGTTTTTTAAACATTGAGGGTATTTTTGGAAAATTCAAATCTTTTATTTAAGTCCTATAAGAAAATTATAAAGTTTTGAGTAAGATTTACAAAGCAGAAAAATTGGCATCATTTTGACATCTAGGTAAAATGTTATGCTCAAAATAGTGATCCTCGTAAAAGTTGTTGCATAGATTTGGAGCTCGTTCGAAAGATGTTTAAAATGAGAGACTTATAAATAAGGCATAAAGTCTCATTCAAAAGGGGTTTCAAATTAGAACACTCTATTTCAAACCATATCTCATCCAAACGAGACCGTCTTGATTCGAAAAAGGTCCAAATATACATAAACGCATATTTTCACATAGAATTTATAAGTGGGACTCTTGTTTCGATCCATAATAGGCTACCAAGCTATTTGACCTTTCAAAACCCCAGAGAGAGTGTTTTTGAATTTTTCTTTGATTGTTCATGAGATATTTCCAAAGAAATCATTATATGAACACACAATAACAAATCAAAATGATATATACCTGATCTTGTTGTGGTTTGAGGCTTTGGTGGATTCTAAGGTCAACTCTATTAGAGACTAGTATGCCAAAGAGTCAGAATTTGGTTCATGTTAAGGCAGGGCATCTTAATCAGAAGATATCATCATGAGTGTTAATGATAGAAAATAGTGTTCCTAGTCAAGATCGGTGGATACCGAAACCTATGGGTTGTGTTGGTTGTGAACAGTTTATTGCTAGTACGGAATGAGGCATTAGATCACAATGGAAGGGAGAGACCTCCTATTGTGTATCATTATCTTATATGTCATTCTTGTATGTTTTTTGTAAGACATACAAACATTATTATCATGAGTGGAGTTGTTGGGGCTAGGGCACAATAGTGATTTTTCCCGCTAAGGTTTCCACTTTCATGTAAGAACTCGTAAATTCAAGGACATTTAGTTAAATTATAATTGGGAGAAAAAGAATTTTATTCTGTGGGGAAGACTTAAATTCCTAATTTGGGAAATTTTTAAATTTGAGGAATTTATTAATTTGGTGAATTGAGGTTTAATCAGTTGAACTATTTGTGTCGCATTTTACGATCAAAAATTTGGAAAATGTAATAGATTAATTCAGATGGAAATTCATAGTGCACGGTTGAGTCCGGATGGGTCAAAGTAGTTGGAAAAGAGTGCCTATAGGTATAATATGGGTTTTGGGACCTTTCTGGACACATTTGAGCTCCCAAATATGTGTTTGGGCCCTTTTTAGAAGGCCCATAATCCCAAAAACGGGATTAGAGTAAATAACCCTAATTGTGAAAAGGTGACGGGACTTTAATTCATTTTTAGAAGAATAAATTGGAGAGAGAGAAAGAAGAGCAATTAGAGGAGATTTGGGGAGATTAATCCAAGAACATGAGAGGATACCCTTCAATCAATCCATCATCTTCATCAAAGAAGTTGATTCTACAAATCCTAAGGCAAGTGATTTAACTTGCATTTTGATTAATTGCATTTTTCCTATTCATATTACAGAAGGTGTGAATTAATTAAGATATTAGGGTTAGTTCTATAATTGAATTTGGGGGATTGTTGAATAAACACTTTGGTGTCAATTGGGTATAAAACCGTAGAAACCCACTTTTGGTATTTGTGACTTCTTAAGAATTAATGACGTTAAAACAGTTAGAGGATGATTAGAACTTGTTTTAGTAGTGAATGGTTGATGAAGATGTTTGATTTGGGTTGGAATTTGGGGAAATAAAACCTTAAACTTTCGTCAGTGGTGGAAAACAGGGGCGGAGAAGAGACTGGACCGGATCGATCAATCGATATACGGGGGTCATCGATCGATCGATGGTCCATGATTTTTTGGCAGATTCGCTTGTTTTATTATACAAGTTAGATTTATTTAGGATTTAATTTTTGGGCTTAATTATTCGTGAAAAATAATTATGGACTTACTCGCTAACAATTATGGGCTGATAGAGTTGGGTTTTGGGGAGGAATAAATTTGTGGTACATTTTGAAGGGATTTAGTGAAATAAATTCTAAATATTAAATAACGGGCTAAGTGAGTGAGTCCGGGTATATGGGTTGAGTGACGCCAAGATAATAAATAAATTAATGAGTGGTCAAATCAATTAAGTCGGGATATTGACTTGGGTGGCGTAGGACTAGTGCTACGAGTGTTTAGGCACAAATTTGGTCGAGTTGATTTATTATAGGGTTACATAATAAATTATGGAGTATTTGAAATAATAAGGGTGATAACCTTAATATGTGGGATTTGAGGAATAAGTTCTACATAATGATTGCGGGCCAAGTGAGATAGTTCGGGTATCTATGGTTGAGTGACACCTAGAGAATGAAATTAATTAGTGTATGATTAATTAAAATTTGGGTCGGATTATGGACTTGAATGTGTTAGGCTAGTGTTACGGATATTGTACACCGGTAGCCTGGATTTAATATATATATATATATATATATATATATATATATATATATATATATATATATATATATATATATGATTTATAAATATTTACGTGTATAATATTTATAATAAAGCATACCGATTCTAATGATATCTTAGGAGGTTGCGCGATGTGGTTGAATCCCCTGGCTAGAGAATGCAGGGAGAGTATAATCCTCAGGTCATAACATTTGTTAGTAGGGGTGAGCCGTTATGGTATGGGACAGTCACTTTCGGGGGGAACTGTTGCCGCCTCCTATGCATTTGTGATAACATTTATATCTACAATATATGTGTGAATCTTTTAGTATGATATTACATATATATGGTATAGATTTATATACGGGTAAATACATGATGAGAATTTGATTAATTATATAACTTGTGAGAATGTTATATGGTATCCAATGGGAAATGATTTAAATAGTTAGTGTGATTAATAACTTATAACTCGTATACTAAACTCATTTGGGATAAAGTAATGGGAAAAGTAGTATATATATATATATATATATATATATATATATATATATATATATATATATATATATATATATATGAGATAAGACTAGTTACGAGGTAAATAGCTAGATGGGTCATGTATAAGTACGTTAGGCGTGCACATTAGTCGAGGGGTGAGGTGTCTTTAAGGGAGTGCGTGACACTAACTTAAATATAAAGAGCATTCATGCATTTTAAATTACTGCATTTAAACTCGCTAAATATTTTCAAATGTTTTGGGTTCTAACCCTTGCTATAAAATATTTTCAAAACCTTTTAGGTGTCCAGCCATAGGGACACCAGAATTGTCCTATTCCAAGGTTACACAGCTGCGACGTATGTGGATGTTGTAGGACTTTGACTTAGCTGCTTCAGTCATATCATTCCTAGAGTAGGACGTAGTCTGTACTTCATTTGGGGATGTCGTCCTAGTTATTCCATTTTGTTACTGTTAGATGATGTATTTAGTTTATTCCTCTTGCAATTTATGTTTGTTATTTGATTTGTAGTCGGTGGTTGTCTCCGCAAGGATTACATTTATTCTTTTTTAAGTATTATTTTGTTAAGTGATTGTGTGTTTGGTTAATTACATTATTTTGCATGTTGTTGTGAGGTTTAATAAAAAGATAAAATTTGACACCATGTCTTTTGAATACTAGGTGGTTAGTAAGTTTTAAAAAAGTTTTCAACAGTGATGCTAAGAATGAACCATATGAGATTCTTATTTAATTTGATGTAGGACTGATCACCCAGTATTTTATTAGGTGGGGTGTTACAGATGGTATCAGAGCATCATGTTCTAGTGTCTTTAGGATCTGTGCGGATTTTCACGTATCAGTGTAGCGTTCTTTGATATAGAGACTTATTATAGGGTTGTTGTATTCCTTTATGTATGCGACTTACGTTCTCCTCCTATAATATTTAGATGACGTAATTCATATACGGTTTCAGTTGAACATGGAAGATCGAGCATTTTAGAATGACAAACGTGGGACGCTAGAAGGATTGCAGGAGGGAGGACTCAACAGAAGCAATAGAGAACTCTGGGAACAGTGACCCGATAGGAATCACCATGATTATTGTTCGAGCAATTAAAGTTGGAGTAACCACTGGGGAGAAGTAGTTTCCCCAAGAACCGTAGTCAAGGACGATGGTGCAAGGTTAAAACCCCAAGTGTAGATGACAAGGGGTAAGGGCCGAAGAACATTTTGTTTCAGAAGGACAATCCTCTAGGATTCGAGAGATGTACGGAAGGGTGAGTCACCAATGGATATAGAACCTCCAATTGGGATCACATGTGGGGGAGTGTAATAATACTCAAGTCAAAATTTCGAGCAAAGAAGTTTTCTCTTTGAAGCAGTATGGGGTGATGGGAGCCAGTCACCACATTCATGGGGAGATACTGTGAATAAAGAAGAATTTAGGGTTGCGAATTATTACGAAATCTCTTATCAAAGGTTAAATTGAGGGACAAGGGAAATTTTAGTAACTTCCCATAAAGGGTCGGAGAGTGGACGGAGGGTAAGCAAAGTTAACGAAATTCACAAACTTCGTAACAAGTATGGTTGCAAGTTAATAATAAAACCGTGGGTAGAAAATACAAGCGTGGATAGGATATTTATCTAGGATGATTGATGTCGTGGTTGTTAAGGTTGTACAGTTGCAATTTATGTCAATGCTCTCAAGAGAGGGGAGCTAATGGAGTTGGAGAATCTATCAGAAGAGTAAGACACGATTTTTATGCTAGTGAGGCACCAAGAGAGGGGATACCTAAAACCCAGATTTATGATCAAGATCAATAGAATTTCTACCAAGTGATGGTGGATTCATTTAAGGCCGCCAAGGCCACCAACAAGTCCTAGTGGACCAGTAGATCCAAAGGGACATTTGGGGTAGCGATTAGGGTTAAGACTACTAGGTTTATAATAAGGACAACCCCAACATGGCCAGTGGGTCCAGATATATGGTAATGACACAGAGAGGTGTCTTATGTGTAAAAGAGTATAACCATGTGGGTGGATCTTGTCCGTAGCAAGTTTTGGGATAGGAGCGGGGTGTCTAGCAAGGGCATTAGTTAGAAAAGTTTTTGATTTGGTTAGGATGCGACTGTTATGTCTAATAACCATTGATCTGAAAGTGTTATGAGCAATTAAATCTATGAGTTTTATTTTCGAGAGGATTGGGTCTGTTTTGCGTGATGCGTGTGGGTCACAAGAATGTATCGCGTGAGAAAAGGATTTAGTGGAGGCATCATTAACATCACTAGTATGTGTATGTTTACCATAGAGTAAAGGGGCACTCTTCAATTCCACCTATAAGGGAATGTGTGGGTACACTGAGATATTATATATTTTCTTAGGATTATCTCGTTTGAGAGGTAATATTCGAGGTGTGGTTTTATACGAGGTGCGAACGGATTTGCAATGGTGGGCGATTATAGCAAGGCTATTGTGTTCGTTGTCGCAGGGCAGGATGTATGTTTGTGTGATGTCCCATTGAAAGAAGGCTGACCTCGCGGCGATATTTTTGTGAAGTTCACTTTAGAGAGTATAGTTGTCTTGTTATATTGGATCCTGGTGTGTAAGGACTTTCATTAATGAAATTTAGGGTATGTTGGGTTACCGTGGAGTAGAGAGATTTAGCTCGCTATTAATATTTAGCGCTAAGGGCTTAGGGATAGTGCGATTACAGTAATATATGACTCCTTTAGGGACGCGGGAGTCCATGATTAGACTTGTGAGTACAGGGACAGGGTTTGAGTGTCCTTGTTGTATGCTTTGGGGCTTTACAAAAATCGAGGACCTACAATGTTGAGAAATAGTGCATTGGGAAAAGATATTTTGGACCTTGCTGGGAGGTGTTATACGCATAAGCCTTAATAAAAATATCGGGAGTGGGAAGACGTCATTGGAGTCTAGGTCATCGGATTTAATGATAATCAGTGAATGTGTTGAAAAATTTGTTGAGCAAAGAGCCACTAAGAAATAGGGCCAGTAGAGCCGGGAAGTGTTGTGAAAGGAACACTATGAAGATTTACACCACGAGTTGATAGGTGGGGCAATATTAGGGAGAATTTGAATAGTAATTAGTAAGGTCATCAAAAATATCTGGAGGATATAGCCATGTCAAAAATATGGCAGCGAAACTTGAGATAAATATGGTTACGTATGTGATGATTAGAGGTTTGTGCAAATGTGTACGGAATATAGGGTGTATGGGCACCCTGGGAGGAGCCAGAGTCTCTACTGTGCAGATACTTCGCATATTCGGGGAGAAGATGCAAAGATAATGATTTTGGGTATATTCCGAATGAATGGGAATAAGATGTTCCTCGGATTATGAAATGTTGAAATGTGGGTGTGTTTGAAGTAATAATGGGTGCGTCACAACCTAAGATTATTGCCACTAGAATTCGTGAGTGAGACGGATATTAGTGGATGTGTTAGCCGTAATAGCCACAATGAATATATTTAAGTACCGTGGAATAACGGGGTTCTTTGGTGTTAACCATAAAAGAGTGTAAGGTACACCAAGCATTATATTAGATATTTTTACTTTCGAGAACTATGAGAGTAGCGTGGATGATTTTCCAAGTTCAATCGGTTAGCTATAGTTTGGGGCTATAGTGGATAGTGATAGCAGGGTATGAATAAACTTTGCTAAGTTTCACTTGCGATAAGGTCTAGCATATATATATACGAGTGTATATTATTATGATGTGTTACATAGTGAAATGTTAATATTTTTAATTGAAACCCCTGGGAGTAGGGACGATACTGAGGTGATTCACGTTGGGTTGAATTATTCTCGAGCAGGGAGATATAGCTCAAGATTTATTTTTGCTAAAGAAAACTAGTGATAGTAAGGGTGCAGTAGTTTATCTTGTCCTTTTTAGCATAATGGTGGATATGTACACTTTTATGCCGAGGGAAGGTATTCGAGTGTTATAACTGTGGGATTGAAGTTATATTACGATTTAAGGGCTGGTAAAAGCTGGGTATTATTTCGTGTGGTTAAGCACGGGTATAGGGTGTATGGTCTCTCTGGTTAATTACATTCATTTTAAGAGCTATGTGTATCAATGGTAAGGGTAAGTGATTAAGGAGTTAGTTAAGATTGGGAGTACTAGGCTTATTTGAATTTCGAGCATGAAATTCCATTATAAGGGGGGAAATATGAAACACCCCATAAATTCAAGGACCTTTAATTAAATTATAATTGGGAGAAAAGAATTTTATTCTGTGGGGAGGAATTAAATTCATGATTTGGGAAATTTTTAAATTTGAGGAATTTATTAATTTGGCAAATTGAGGTTTAATCAATTGGACTGTTTCTGTCGCATTTTGAGGTAAAATTTTTGTATAACGTTATAGATTAATTCGGATGGAAATTAGGAGTGAATGATTGAGTCCGAATGGGTCGAAATAGTTGGAAAAGAGTGTCCATAGGTACAATGTGGGTTTTAGGACCTTTCTGGACACATTTAAGCACCCAAATAAGTGTTTTGGCCCTTTTTAGAAGGCTCATAAGCCCAAAAATGGAATTAGAGTTAATAACCCAATTGTGAAAGGATGAGGGAACTTTAATTCATTTTTAGAAGACTAAATTGGGGAGAGACAAAGAAGAGAGCAACTAGAGGAGATTAATCCAAGAACATGAGAGGAGACCCTTCAATCAACCCATCATCTTCATTAAAGAATCTGATTCTACAAACCCTAAGGCAAGTGGTTTAACTTGCATTTTGATTAATTGCATTTTTTCTATTCATATTATAGAAGGTGTGAATTGATTAAGATATTAGGGTTGGTTCTATAATTGAATTTGGGGGATTGTTGAATAAACACTTTGTTGTCAATTGGGTATTAAACCGTAGAACTTTTGGGATTTTTTAGTTCTTAAGAATTAATGATGTTAAAATAGTTAGAGGATGATTATAACTTGTTGTAGTAGTGAATGGTTTATGAAGATGTTTGATTTGGGTTGGAATTTGGGGTGATAAAACCTTAAACTTTCGTTAATGGTTGAAAACCGGGGCGGAGAAGAGACTGGACCTGATCGATTGGCGGGGATCATCGATCGATTGATGGTTCATGATTTTTTGGCAGATTCACTTGTTTTATTATATGAGTTATATTTATTTGGGATTTAATTTTGGGTCTTAATTATTAGTGAAAAATAATTATGGACTTACTCCCTAACAATTATGGATTGATATAATTGGGTTTTGTGGAGGGATAAATGTGTGGTACATTTTGAAGGGATTTAGTGAAATAACTTCTAGATATTAAATAATGGTCCAAGTGAGTGAGTTTTGGTATATTGTTGAGTGACGCCAAGATAATAAATAAATTAATTCATGGTCAATTCAATTGAGTCGGAATATTGAGTTGGGTGACGTAGGACTAGTGCTACGAGTGCTTAGGCATGGATTTGGCCGAGTTTTAATTATTATAGGGTTACATAATAAATTATAGAGTATTTGAAATAATAAGGGTGATAACCTTAATATCTGGGATCTGAGGAATAAGCTCTACATAATGATTTCGGGCCAAGTCAGATAATCCGGGTATATATGGTTGAGTGATACCAAGAGAATGAAATTAATTAGTGTATGATTAATTAAAATTTGGGTCGAATTATAGACTTGAATGTGTTAGGCTAGTGTTACGGATATTATACTCCGGTAGCCTATATTTAATATATATATATATATATATATATATATATATATATATATATATATATATATATATATATATATATATATATATATATATATATATATATATATATATTTGCGTGTATAATATTTATATTAAAGCATACTAATTCTAATGTTATCTTACGAGGTTGCGCGATGTGGGTGAATCCCCTGGATAGAGAATGCAGGGAGAGTATAATCCCCAAGTCACAGCGTCTGTTAATAGGGGTGAGCCGTTATGGTATGGGACGGTCCTTTCGGGGGGGACTATGGCCGCCTCCTATGCGGTTGTGATAGCATTTATATCTACAATATGTGTGTGAATGTTGTAATATGATATTACGTATATATGGTGTAGATTTATATACGGGTAAATACATGATGAGAATTGTATTATGTAATAACATAATTCCTTGCATATTCATTTGTTTTAATTGGCTTAATTCCGGACAAAATAAATTAAGTCTAGGCTAGTTATCTATGGTATTTATTTAAAGCCTACGACAAAGTTCAAGTCCAAGAATGTGCAATCAAAGCTTTCAAGAAGATTACAAGTCAAGACGTGTTGCATATGTTTAAGATCACTCAGGTATGAATACTTGTGAGTAGTTGGGTAATCTGTATATTGATTAAATACTGGGTGATTTAAATGTTTGGGAATTATATCTTTTTATGTTTTAAAATTATTTCTGAGTTGCAAACAGTTTAAAGAAAATTCGAGGATTAAATTAAAAAGAAAAAATATTATTTTTTACTGTATCTCTCTCAAACGAGATTGTGAATCGTTCATACGACATTGACATGTCGCGCGAACGAGATCTCATCTCGCTTGAGCGACCTGCCGCCTCAATTTTTGTGTTTTCGTTTTCTTGGACTCTGTGCAGCTCAGTTATAAATAAAAACGTATCTGCAAACATTTCGGTAGGCAGGACAGTTTCGAAAAACTTATTCCCATACAAGTTTTTCATCTTTCGCTGTTTATTCAAGATCGTATTACTCAATTCCAAAGTTAAGTGATCTTGAACGCGTTTATCGGAAGATAAATCATTCACTACACCGTGTTACACTTTGTGAGGAGAACTCTACAACCGAAGAGCCGCGTTTCATTGTAGAAGGAGACCTTATGAAGTATCTTGTGGAGAAGCCGTTTCTTTTCTGCTGCCCTCCTGGAAAGGGAAAGTTCCAGCTGAGACATCGAAACTGACACCTGCGGGTATTTCGTATGTTGCACTTATTTCATTGTAATCCGTGTAAGCCATTTTCTTACAAATTATAGTGAAATAAAAAGGTTTTTCCCTTCGGGGATTTTTCCTGAAATTGTTTCGTTTACCGCATGATTTATTCATCAAATGGATTTAATCACTTAGATGCATGTTTAGGGTTTAAGAAACTTAAATTGGCACAAAGTTGGTTTTTACCTAAAGTACACTAAAGGGCCGTTTCAAATTAGTATCAGAGCTTGTTGCACTATTTTATTGTGTTTGTGATCCTGTGTCTTTAGGTATGCCTTTCGGTGGTTTTGATGATTTTAGAATTCACCTGTTTGAATCATCTAATTGGAAATCACACATGAAAACTCCTCTTAAAAAACTGGTCAATAAAGGTGATTATGAAAAGTGTCTTTGTTGCGAAGGTTTTGGTCACATGATAGATGAGTGTCCCACTAAACTTAGGGAGAATTTTAATAAACCGATAAATCGTGTTTCTACCCTTAGTGATAGTGACCCAGAAGAAGAAATTTTTTTTGCTACTAAGAGTGATCTTTCCACCTTTGTGGTTAGTCATGAAAGTGATAAAGACTTGCCTTTGCATGACTCTTCCGCAACCACTGAAGTTGATACTCCTGAGAGTGAAAAGGAGGTGAGTGAGGATGAGAGCGAAGACGAGAGAGATTTGTAAACTTCTTTCAAAGAATTGTATGGAGAAACTTTAAAAACAAAGAAAGCAAACGTGAAACTAGTAGCTATGTTGAAAGAATGTGCCATAGAAATAAATAATTCCAATTCTTTAATTGAGGATCTTAGGGCACAAGAAAAGAAAATTTGAGAGAAGGTAGAATATGTCGAGGGTGAGAGAGATAGTCTTCGGGGATTGATGGAGACTATGAAAAAGGAAATCCTGAAGTTTGAAAATTCTACGCGTTTACTTGAGTCAAGGATAAGTGAGCTTGAAGGAAAACTGAGAGATTCAAGTAAAGTTAAGTTTGATTTGGAGTCTAGGTCTGAAAAGTTAGACAAAATCTTAGGCACCGTCGAAATCAAAGATAATCGGAGAGGTATTGACTTTATTAATCATGTCGCATCTTCTCCCAAAGCCAAAACCATGCCAACAAGAGAGCATCCTAGGAACTTTAGGAGAGTACCACCTAGGAACGTGAGGCATAATTGGCCTATAGGACATGCTCCTCACCGTATCTACACTTGCACTCATTGCGGTAGAAGAGGTCGTCTTAGACGGTTTTGCTACGATCTTAAGAACGCTCCAAGAAAGTCTAGAGCCATTTCGGTTCCAAATGAACCTACTCGTCGGTTCACACCTACTTGGGTAAAAAGTCGGATTTAGAAGCGTTAGGTATAAAACTCTGTGATTCTCGCATCATCGCTCGTGGTTCTCCTCATATTTCTTCTTTCGATTGAGGTTATTCGTTGGTTTGTCATACACTAGTATTTACATCTTGCTTTATATTTGGCTAGTGTTATGGCATGTTTCTTGTTTTTGTTATTTATTTAAGTCTTTTCGAAAAAAATAAAAAGATTTTTGATTTTCGAGTCGTGAGGTTACATGATTGATATGGGATATTAGTGTGCTTGATTCCCCCCCCCCCCCCCTTCTTTCATTATTCATGTGACTAGGACTTTTGGTCATTGTTATTGATGCCTAGAATGATCTTAACCTTTGCACTATGGGGTTGTTTCGATGTTGATATGCATTTTGACTTAACTTTGCTTATATGTCATCCTTGTACACAAGCACGAGTTTATATGAATGTTTGACTTCTCTTGCATATTTGAGTTTGGTGAGACGTTCTTATCTCAATTTTGTCATCTATGCTTATGTAAACTTAAGGAGGAGGTGTGCTTGTAAGAATCGTTTTTCGTGAGAATTGGTATTGAAAATATGTTGAGTGTTCATGGGAAAGGGTTGCGAGGGTATAAAATTGAGTCGTCGTGAAAGCCACCGTTTAAAAGAGCCCAAAAGAAAATCATGGCAATAAAAATAAATAAATGCCATAATTGGGACCAATAGGAATTTCCCTAAGTAGAGATTGATATATATTTCTAAAGATCTTGAAAAATTCATATATTGAGGGAGTTTGGTTGGAAATTAATTTAAACGGGTTTGCATCACGAATCCTATGTTGAAACATCGTATCATGACGCCATTGTTTGTAGAATTGTCAACAATCCAGACTTATATGCATGTTGATTAAGTTTAGTTCATCAAACTCACAATTATTTGGTCACACATGGCTTTGATGAAGTTTGATGATTCCTTACTATCAATAAGAACTCTTTGATCGATTTGACGTATTGAAATGATGGCTCAATTGTTGTAGTTCATTCCCAATCAATCCACTTTCAAAATTGAGCACATTAGTACCATTTTAACATGTAATTCCCATTTTTTGATGTTTACACTACTTTCTGTTTTGCAGTCTGTTTTTGTGTTCCAAGTACTGTTTTGGGGTAATTTTTTCACTGGGCAAATTCTGAATTTTTGGGGGGTATTTATGGAAATTTTATTTTCTCCTTAGAACGACATCTCATGTCGCGCGAACACGTCATTCAAGCGACTTCCTAAATCATTCGAGCGACATCCTTAAGTCGTTCGAACGACTTATCACGAGATCAGGGTTTCTTTTAAGCCTTCGTGCTCTCTTCTCTCCTGTCATTCTCATTTTCTTTCAAGCGACAGCAGCGCCTGTTCTCAAACTTCCACTATTTTCGGTTGTTAGAGCTACGATCTTCACCTCTTTCATCTCTTTAAAACTCCTCTGGACTTCGTTTCTCTCCCTTGAGCTCCTATATGAGCCAATAATACTCCCTTGAGCTCGTTTAGCAACCATCCGCTAAGGGGTTGTTCAGACAGTTGTTTCTCCGGCGTGTTGTTCCTGTTTTCCATGGTTTCGAGGTAACTATGTTCATTCTTAAGTTTTTTGAGAAAATTCTTATTTCTATTGCTGATTTTGTCTGTGATTGTGGCTGTTGTTCGCGGTGGTTCGGTTGGATAATTTTACGGAGATAGGTGCTTAGGTGTTCGTGTGTTCCTCCGCGACAATATTTTTTTTACATCACACATTGCACATTCTGGTCATGCCACCTAGACACCGTGGTGCCCCTTCCGGGCGACTTGATGAGGCACCACCCTCTGCTCGAGCTCAGAGAGCTCAGGCTAATCATCCCCCATACTCTCCTGTGAGGTGGGTCACTCATATTGAGTATGATCATTACTGCTCATTAGGTCTCCACATTCGGTCAGTTGTTTCAGAGAGGGTGTTCGCTATGCTGAGGTTCGTGGGGTTGTTTATCCAGACATTGCCCGAGAGTTTTTCTTCCGTGCTCTTCCCCATGCTGAGGGGATATTTTCTACTATACATGGCGTTCCTGTTCTCATCACTGCAGATCTCATAACATCTATTCTGCACCTTCCTCGTGTCCCAGATGCTGTGTTCCCTCATTATACCGACGATGGACCTACTTATCCCTCGTTTACCCTGCCTTCCGTGTACTAAATAGGTTTGTGTCAGCATCCATTTATCCTCGGATAAATCATACTCAGATTGGGTCTGTCATCGTCTATTTTATGTACCATGTTTCTCAGGGGTAGGATATCGATCTTTCGACTGTCATGCTTTGAGTCATATCTTCTGTCACTATCCATGGTTCCATCTCTTTCCGTCCTACTGTTCCATATGGGATTCTCATTTCCACCCTTTGAACTACTACTGGTGTCCCTGTTTTAGAAGGTGATTTGCGTCTCCCTACGCCTGGTATTATTAATCATAATACTTTCACTCGTTTTGAGAGTCATTTGCCATAGGTAGCGAGAGCGAGAGCTCCACCCCTAGAGGGAGTCTTCCCTGATCCATGTCAGACCTTTGATCACACTGGTCCTAGCACGTCTACTATTTCTCCGCCACCACCCACCACTCTTGCACCTACACGTCATATTGAGGAGGAGGTTTCTTCTTTACAGGCACATGTAGCTGCCCAGTCCAGGATGTATGATTCTATTATGGCTAGATTTGATGCTGAAGTCGAAGCACGTGTTCGTGCTGAGTCCAGGATGACAGCATTTTTTGATGAGATGCGGCAGAGAGAGAAGAAGAGACGTGCCTTTTCATCTGGACTTGGTCATATTTCTTCCACATACACTGCTGCTGCTGATGATGATGATGATGATTCTACCGATGCTTAGTTGTGTTTGTTTTATTGTATCTGAGACATTCATATTCCTGATGTATTGTGTATTCTCTCTGATTTGATGTACTCTTTCGATCAGTTGTATCTATCTTGGTTTTTATGACATGGATGTATAGTCTATTTTTGCAGTTTAAGTGATTCTCGCATTTTTATTCTGTTTCTGCTATCTTTTGATACCCATTGTCATATTGCTATTGATTATCTAGATATGCTGATTCATTCTCATATTTTATTGCTAGATATGGTGTGTTTGTCCCACCTTTTGTTTATTCCAGGCAAAAAAAAGGAGACATATGTGATGTAGGGGGAGTATTTATTATGATTTTATATTAGTTCATTTTCTTCATACTTCACTTGGGTATTTGGCTGTGTCTCGTGTGTGTAGGTATTGTTTTCAGAGATTCAGATATTCATTGATACATCACATTCAGAGACAAATTCAGATGATTGCCATTCAGAGACAGAGACATAATCAGATTCAGATGCCTACCGTTTATTCAGTCTCACTATGTCCTGTACTTTTATATTTCTGTGTTTTGGGATAGGACATGTATTTGTTTATGGCATATAGCCCAGTTTAGTTTTGTCCTGGAATAGCCAAAGGGGGAGGTTTGTAAGAACATAATTCTTAGCATATTGTTTTAATTGGCTTAATTCCGGACAAAATAAATTAAGTCTAGGCTAGTTATCTATGGAGTTTATTTAAATCCTACGACAAAGTTCAAGTCCAAGAATGTGTAATCAAAGCTTTCAGGAAGATTATAAGTCAAGACGTGTTGCAAATGTTTAAGATCACTCAGGTATGAATACTTGTGAGTAGTTGGGTAATATGTATATTGATTAAATACTGGGTGATTTAAATGTTTGGGAATTAAATCTTTTTATGTTTTAAAAATTATTTCTGAGTTACAAACAGTTTAAAGAAAATTCGAGGATTAAATTAAAAAGAAAAAATATTATTTTTTACTGTATCTCGCTTGAACGAGATTGTGAATCATTCAAACGACATTGACATGTCGCGCGAACGAGATCTCATCTTGCTCGAACGGCCTGCCACCTCGATTTTCATATTTTCATTTTCTTGAACTCTGTGCAACTCAGTTATAAATAAAAACGTATCTGCAAACGTTTCGGTAGGCAGAACAGTTTCGAAAAACTTATTCCCATACAAGTTTTTCATCTTTCGGTGTTTATTCAAGATCGTATTACTCAATTCCAAAGTTAAGTGATCTTGAACGCGTTTACCGAAAGATAAATCATTCACTACACCGTGTTACACTTTGTGAGAACTCTATAACTGAAGAGCTGCGTGCCATTGTAGAAGGAAACATTACGAAGTATCTTGTGGAGAAGTCGTTTATCTTCTTCACTGCTGCCCTCCTGGAAAGGGAAAGTTCCAGCCGAGACATCGAAATCGACACCTGTGGGTATTTTGTATGTTGCACTTATTTCATTGTAATCCGTGTAAGCCTTTTTCTTACAAATTATAGTGAAATAAAAAGGTTTTGCCCTTTCGGGGATTTTTCCTGAAATTGTTTCGTTTGCTGCATGCTTTATTCATCAAATGGATTTAATCACTTAGATGCATGTTTAGGGTTTAAGAAACTTAAATTGGCACAAAGTTGGTTTTTACCTAAAGTACACTAAAAGATCGTTTCATATTAATTATATAACTTATGATAGTGTTATATGGTATCCAATGGGAAATAATTTAAATAAGTTAGTGTGATTAATAACTTATAACTCGTATACTAAACTAACTCGGGATAGAGTAGTGGGAAAAGTAGAATATATATATATATATATACACACACACACACACACACACATACATACAGTACTGCTCTTATGCATACCAGTCCGCATTTTAAGAGTGCAGATCGAACGTCACCTGACGGTGATCCTAGAATTTATAGGCTAAATTATAGGCACTCTCTCTCTCTCTTTTCTGGGCTCACTGCTAGGTGACACATGTCCGGTCTGCACTCTTAAAATGTGGACTGGTATACACAACAGCAGTATTGTGTGTGTGTGTGTGTGTGTATATATATACATATATATATATATATATGACAAGACTTGTTATGGGGTAGATAACTAGATGGGTCATGTAAAGGTATGTTAGGCGTGCACATTAGTCGAGGGGTGAGGTGTCCTTAAGAGAGTGCTCGACACTAACTTATATATTAAGAGCATTCATGCATTTTAATTTTTTGCATTTAAACTCACTTGCTAAATATATCAAATGTTTTGGGTTCTAACCCTTGCTACAAAATATTTTCAAAACCTTTTAGGTGTCTAGCCACAGGGACGCCAGAATTGTTCTATTCCAAGGTTACGCAGATGCGAAATATATGGATGTTGCAGGAATTTAATTTAGTCGCTTCAGTCATATCCTTCGTGGAGTAGGGTGAAGTCAGCAATTCATTTGGGCATGGTGCCCTAGTTATTTCAGTTTTTACAGTTACATGATGTATTTAGTTTATTCCTCTTGTGGTTTATTTTTGTTATTTTATTTGTAGCTTGTGGTTGTCTCGGCAAGGATTACATATATTCTTTTTTTAGCATTGCTTGGTTCAGTGATTGTGTGATTTGTTAATTATATTCTTTTGCATGTTGTTGTGAGGTTTAATAAAAAGATAAAATTTTACACCATGTCTTTTGAATACTAGGTGGTTAGTAAATTATAAAAAAAAATCGACAGTGATGCTAAGAATGAACCAGATGAGATTCCTGTTTAATTTGATATAGGACTAATCACCTAGTATTTTATTAGGCGGGGTGTTACATTTCAATACTTGTATTCATTTTGTGTGCCTACTTTTAATATGTCCAACATTGTTCAATTTTCAACAATCACATTTCATAATTGAATCTCATTAATTACTTGGTAAAATTATGAAATTGACCGTAATTACATTAATTGAATTTAATTAACATGTAATTTTATTTAATGTGTAAAATTGGGCAAAAATAATTTTCTTTGAGTAAAATTAAAATTTTCTATTAATTCAAGTGCCTCATGTTGTAACGAAATGAGCTTCAAATGGTTTTTGATTACGAGTTGTTTTGAGGACTTAATTAATTTTCAAAATTAATTAAGCAACCAAACATAGACCACCATAGGACAAATCATTTTCAAATTGGTATTCGAGCGGGTTGTGATTATGAATCTTGAGGGTTATGTCTATATCTTTCACTTTTATTTGATGGTCCTAATGAAAAGTGTGATCTTATTGTACAAGTGTTCAAGATTCTTTTTGAAAAATAGAAAGAATAATCCAATTATTTTAAAAATAATTAAGGCTCATAATAAAGAAAAGTCCATGAAATATTCTTTATAAAGAACTCATTGAAATGAAAATAGAATTTGTTAAGTTGAAGGAGTTCAAGAGAGAGGTAGAGATCAGGGTTACTATTTTATAAAGTTAGTTAGAAAACTCAAACAAAGTGAAGGTTGACTTAAAGAGTGATAAAAATGATCTAGGCATTGATACATTTAAACCATTTTCTTATAATGTAAAGACTACATTATGAAAGCATTAACCACCACCCATGGGCCTAATGAACCCCAAAGGGACATCCTTAGAGATCAACCTAAGGTTAACGTTCCTCATGTTTATAATTGCCAGTTTTGTTCAAGGAAAGGTAATCTTAAAGATTGTTGTTTTGATCTTAGGATAATGTTTAAGATTCTTAAAACCAATCCTTACTGGAGCCGAAATTTTAAGTTGATCCATTTTTGTTAAAGGATTAGGAACTTCTCTAAAGAAGTTAACGAGTTGACAAAAATGAAGTTCGTATGTACAAATCTTAAGGCTAAGGTACCTTTTAGGTCTAGAACCAAATCAATTACCAAACCCCGTGTTATCACTGTTGTATCTATTTGGGTTAGGATATATGTGTTGGTTGCACAATTAGTTGGTAGGGTTGATGTTTCTTACAATATTAGTTTGGATACACACAGCTCTAAACCCGTAGTCTCCTCACAACTAAGGTGTATCCTTAGCTTCGTATACTAGGTGGGCCTATTGTTGATTATGTCCCTAGTCTTAGTGCAAGTTTTATAATAATATTTTATTATTTTCAATTCATGATTATTTATATCCTTGACAATACGTGTATCATTTTGTTTTTAAAAATTAAGAAAAAGCACAAAAAGATGTTTGTTTAAGTCTTTTGAGATTTAATTTTTGTTTTATAAATAAAAAAAATATTTTGTTTTATGTTGAGTCATTTAGGAAAAGACAAAAAGAATGCTTTTGATTTTTTAAAAAGAAAATACAACAAGATATTGTGTTTTGTGATTTTAGTGGATATGTAGTGTTGAGGCGATTGATAAATTTTGGAGCACACCAATCTATATATTTCCCTATACTTGGATTAGAAACTTAGGAAGGTAGTGCAGACATATGCATGTTTTTCTTAATCTCTCTTATGAAGTTCTCCAAGAATAATCCATGTTGTCTATGCATCGGTCTTTACCATATTACACACATGTACACGAGTTGAACAAGGGTATATTTTTTTATTTTGATAAAAAAAATTTACTTGCACTTGTTTTCATTCACTCAGGTTGTTGATACCAAATTTAGTCTGCTGACTTGGCTCAATTGAATGATGACACGTGGCAATGTACATGGCAACAATAAATACTTCCGAGGAACTCACACGCTCCGAGGAACCACACTACAACGAGGAACACTTCTTCCCCGAGGAACTCATACGCTCCGAGGAACTCATATGCTCCGAGGAACAAGAACTCTCCGAGGAACTCCTGAATACCGAGAAGCTTAGGCGGTCCGAGCTGCACCTCGAACAAAGCATTAATAGCTGGATAACCAACAATTTGACTACTCATTAAACGCTTATCATTCAGACGCACACGCTTAAGGGGCATTGAATGTATCACCCTTTGATATGTATATCATTTAATGTATTACCCTTTGACATTACAGCCTCAGGGCTATAAATACATTGTACAATCCTCATTGTAAAGGAACCGAAATTTCTTGAGAGAACTTGTAATCGAGAATTCCTAAATACTCAGCAATAACACAACAGTGGACGTAGGCCATTCTTATAAGGCTGAACCACTTTAAAATTCTTTGTCTCATTTATTTATCTGTGATTGAATAATTAGAGTGATCTAATTTTTTACATCAACAGATTGGCGCCTTCTGTGGGAACGATTGGTAATATCATTTTTCACCAAAAATAATCCATTACAAATGGCTGATATTCCGGAATCCAGCAATCGAAATACAGGAACCCCTCCAAATCCATCTGCTCCGCCAAATATTCCAGATCTGGCGGGAATAATGACAAATCTGGCTCAGGGACAGACCGTCATGCAAGAAACAATGCGACAACTCATCTAAACTCTCCATGGCGGTGCGTCAGCCCATTCAGGACCACGAAGTATTCAAAGAAACACCCGTGCACCATCCTCACGTACTAGGCGTACCAATTCATATAGCAATGAATAATCTGAAGATTTTTCTTATTAACCTGGACGAACTTTGTTAGTGCGGGCCACAGATACTGAACAACGTGTCACTCTTTCCAGAAAGGACTAGTGCGCTAGAGAGGTTAAGCAGGGTATCACCTTTTGATCGATTAGGACTTGGAAGGAATAGAAGTCCTCCTAAAGTCGTATCGAGGAGTTTTCGACGACCATCAAATTTAAGGGAAGGATCTGCCCAGTCGCGACCAGCTGCTCGTCAAGATAAATCCTATGAGCGACCAGCTGCTCGTCAAGATAGATCTCAGGAAGCTACTTCAACGCGATCAGCTTCTTGAACCAACAGGCCCGAGGAAGAGAATGATGCATGAAAAGGCTCTATTTAAAGGTTGGAGGATAGATTAGGAGAAATGTCTAAGGACAAGAATCCTCTACAACGAACCTTTGTTCGAGGAACACCTTTTGTCCAGTCAATTGTAGATTTTCTGACACCATCAAAGTTCAAAGCACCTGTTGTGACCCCCAAGTATGATGGAAAGACTGATCCTGTCCTTTATATAGAATAATATCAAGCTGCCGCCGACATCTATGCTGTTACAGATGAGATGAGATGCAGAGCATTCTCAGGAACTCTTACCGGATCTGCTCAAATATGGTATAATAATCTTCCTCGGGGTAAGATCTCAACTTTTCTTCAACTGGCCGAGTTATTCATTGGGAATTTCTATTTTGGGGCAAAGCCAGTTAAACGAGTAGCACACTTGTTAAGTGTTAGACAAAAAGCTGGTGAGAGCACCCGAGATTATATAACTCGTTTTAATAACGAGAAACTTAAAGTCATTGATTATGAGGAGAAGACAACGATTACTGCTTTGATGAGTGGACTACTACCGAACAAATTGTGCTACACTTTGGCCAAAGATCCACCTCGAACCATGTTAGACCTGATGGGAAAAGCGTCCAAGATTATGAATGCCGAGGAGGCTATGGCTGCGAAGAAGAATATGGATGCTAAAGAAACCAAGGTGGAAGGTGATAAAGCTAAGAAGAAAGAGCACAAGAACAATGGTAATGACAAACATTCAAAAACTAGGTCTATATGGGACGTAATGAAGAAATATGATAATTATACTCCTTTGAAGAAGAATATCAACCATGTTCTAGAAGAAATCAAGAACAATGAGGAGTTAAACTGGCCAGAGAAAATGAAGGCAGACCCTGATAAGAGGAATAAGGCGAAGTATTACGAGTTCCATAAAGATCTTGGCCATATGACCAAGAATTGCATAGCTCTTCAAAATGAGATTGAAACACTCATCCGACGAGGAAAGCTGTCAAAGTATGTCGATCGTGGAAACGAAAGAAGAAACAACGATCGAGCAAGAGAGAGGTCTAGATCTCCTCGTCGAGCAGAGGAGAACAAGAAAAGAAATAATGAAATTGATCCAGAAGACGACCCCGATCTTCCCAAGAGACCAAGGCAACCAGAACGTGAGGTATTTTCGATACGCTTTGGGTCATTTAACTGTAATGTTATAACAGGTGGAGATGCAGGAGGAGGAGACCTTACTGTCGAGAGAAAAGCTTACCTCTGTGAGGCTCAAGCTTGCTCGTACATTCAGCGAATAAATCTAGCTGAGGAGGATCGCTCGAGAAAGGTGAACAAAGAGAAATTAGTAATTGGTTTCTCGAAGAATGATATGGCAGGTGTTCTATATCCTCATGATGACCCGCTGGTGATCAAGATGAGAATGAAGGAGGTAATGATTTCAAGAGTACTGGTCGACAATGGTACCCTCATCGGTTTTGCTGGAGAGAAAGTATTTCCACTTGGGACGATCAAGTTGGATATATTCATTAGTACGTGGCCTGCTTGTCGAACAGAAAGAATACATTTCTTCATGATGGATAAGAATGTTCAATCATCATATAATATCATCATGGGAAGAGTAGGATTGAAGAAGTTCGAGGCTGTACCATCTACAGTGCATCAGTGCCTAAAATTTCCAACAAATTTTGGAGTAGGAGTTGTGAAAGGTGATCAGAAAGTAGCTCGGTAATGCTATTATTCATCCACCGAGCAAGAAGAACTGGAGGAATCAAGGAAAAAGACTACTACCTATCAAGTGGATGAAGGTGCAGAAATTGAAACATTGGATCCTAGAGATGAATCGCAACTCGTGAAGGGTCAAGTGGTGGAAGCTACTGAAAACATCATTCTGGACGACGAGCACCCTGAGCGAACTACTCAAGTAGGTTCGTCGTTGGAAGCCTCATTAAAACAGGAATTGATAACTTTCCTTAGAAGCAAAAGACAAACTTTTGCATGGAGTCATGAAGATATGCCTGGGATAGACCCAAACTTCTTATGTCACGAGCTCAACGTGAATAAGGAGATCAAACCAGTGAAGCAGAAAAGAAGAGTTTTCAGCCCCAAGAAGAATCAAGCCATACAGGAGGAAGTCGAGAAGCTCCAGAAAGCTTGTTTCATTGAAGATGTTAAATATCCAGACTGGTTAGCCAATGTGGTGATGGTAAAAAAGAAGAACAACAAATGGAGGATGTGTGTAGACTTCACTGACCTCAACAAAGCATGCCCAAAGGATCACTTTCCATTGCTCCGAATTGATCAACTGGTGGATGCTACCTCGGGACACGAGTTACTGAGCTTCGTGGATGCTTATTCTGGCTACAATCAGATCAAAATGAAGCCTGAAGACAGGGAGAGTACTTCTTTCATTACCCATAGGGGAACTTATTGTTATAATGTTATGCCTTTTGGTTTGAAAAAAGCAGGTGCGACATATCAGCGGCTGATGAACAAAGTCTTTGTTGAACAAATCAGTTGCAATATGGAAGTCTATGTTGACGATATGCTGACGAAAAGCAAGAAAGCTGTAGATCATCTAGTTGACTTAAGTCAGACTTTTGATCAACTGGATAAATATCAAATGAAGCTGAACCCGACGAAGTGCATATTTGGAGTAAGAGAAGGCATGTTCCTCGGGTACATTGTCAATCAACGAGGTATTGAAGCAAATCCTGAAAAGATCAAAGATCTATTAGGGCTGCGATCTCCAACGATGAAGAAGGAAGTACAGAGTCTCACAGGACGAGTAGCAGCACTCAACAGATTTGTGTCACGAGCAACTGATAGATGTCTCCCATTCTTCAAGACACTCAGAAAGACTTTTGAGTGGAATGATGAATGTGAGAAGGCTTTTCAAGACTTGAAGAAATACTTGGGAGCACCTCCACTGTTATTCAGGCCAGTGATGGGAGAAAAATTGTATTTGTACCTTGCAGTGTCCGAGAATGCAGTTAGCTCGGCGTTGATCAGAGTGGAGAATGGAGTGCAAAAACCAATTCACTACACAAGTAAGGCCTTCCGAGGCGCAGAGATCAGATATCCAAGGCTGGAAAAATTGGCACTGGCGCTGATTGAGGCAAGTAGGAGAATGAGACCATACTTCCAGGCTCATACCATAGTAGTATATACTGATATGCCATTGAGGTAAGCTCTTCATAAACCATAAAAATCAGGGAGATTGATGTACTGGGCAATAGAGCTTGGTGAATATGATATAGTCTATGAACCCAGATCATCGCTAAAAGGGCAGGCTGTAGCAGATTTTATACCAGAGTTCACCTATCCTGATACCCCCGAGGAGCAAAAGTTGCTCGCTGATCAACCTGTGGATGTTACATGATCAACAAACATAATCTCAGACCAGCTCCGGTTGGTAAAAGGGCAAGTGGATGTTACAAGATCATCAAATTCGAGCTCAGACCAATTCCGATTGGTAAAAGGGCAAGAACAGATGATCGATGAAGAGAAAGAAAAATTTAGGGAGGATGAAAGGAAGCAGAAAATATTTCATCGAGGAACTCTAACAGAGCATAAATTTGAAGACGAGTTACCTATATGGAGGCTATATGTAGATGGTTCACCTTGCACTATAGGATGTGGCGCAGGGATAATTTTGAGCACTCCGAACGAGGTCGACATGGAATACGCCCTGCATTTCCAATTCAAAGCTTCCAATAATGAGGCTGAGTATGAGGCCATGATTGCAGGACTTAGTTTGGCAAAAATTATGGAGGCACAACAGGTTATTATTTTCAGTGATTCTCAATTGACCGTAAATCAAATGTTGGGAGTATATGCAGTTAGAGGAGAATTAATGATAAGATATCATGCAAAGGCAAAGGAGCTGGTGTCAGAATTTACCGCTATTCAGCTGGTCAGAATACCAAGAATGGTGAATGCGAGAGCAGACGCCCTAGCTCGACTAGCATCAACTACTCGTACCGAGCTACGACGAACAATCCCAATTGAAGTGTTGGCTGGTCGGAGTATAAATGAAGATCTGACGATGAACTTTATTACCCTTGATTTAGGACCATCTTGGATGGATCCTATCAGGGCATATATTGAGGAGGGAGAATTACCAATTGACAAGCTCGCAGCCAAGAATTTGAAGTTTAAAGTTGCTCGGTATGTATTAACTAATGGTGTTTTATATAGACGAGGAATTACGGCAGGTTTGCAGAGATGTGTACATCCCTCTGAGGTGAAAGATTTGATTGAAGAGATCCATGAAGGGTCCTGTGGAGCACATGTAGCAGGTCAGACGCTTTTACAAAGGGTGATGACGCAGGGATACTACTGGCCGATGATGAGGGCTGATTGTATAGCCTATGCAAAGAAATGTGATAAGTGCCAACGTTTTTCCTCCATCCGAAGAACTCCACAAGCATTGTTGACACCTATAACTTCCCCTTGGCCATTTTCCATGCGAGGAATTGATTTGGTTGGGCCACTGCCAACGACCCGAGGAAGGTTCAAGTACCTCGTCGTCGCAGTGGATTATTTTACTAAGTGGGTAGAAGCTGAGCCACTCATTGATATGACGTACGAGAAGGTGTACCAATTTTTTTGGAAGAACATCATTTGTCGATATGGTCTTCCCCATACTTTCATCACAAACCATGGAACATAATTTGATAACGAGGAGTTCGCTGCCTATTGTCATCAATCAAATATTTTGAAGGTTCACTCAGCACCAGGCCATCCTCAAAGCAATGGACAAACTGAAGTGACGAACAGAACGCTGCTAAATGGTTTGAAGAAAAGATTGGATGATGCAAAAGCAAACTGGATCAACGAGTTACAATCAGTACTTTGGGCTTACCGAACTACTCCCCGAGTAGCAACTGGAGAATCACCATATATGCTGGCGTTTGGAAGTGAAGCTGTTATACCTGCCGAGTTGGGCCTCCCAACACACAGGGTACTGAATTTTAATTCCCCTGTCAGTGACTTAATGAGAAGACTGGATTTAAACATGCTCGAGGAAGTTAGAGAAGAAGCAGCCATTAGAAATGCTGCCTACCAGCAGCGAACAACTTTGTTCTACAACAAGAGGGTGAAGAAGTGAGACCTGAAAGAAGGAGACTATGTGCTGAAGAAAGTAATTCAAAAGCAAAATAAGCTGGAGGCAAACTGGCATGGACCATACCAAGTTACAGAAGTTGTTCGACCAGGAACTTATCGAATAGCAACTTTAGAAGGCGAGGAGTTTAAGAATGCCTAGAATGCAGAGCACCTGCACAAATATTATCAGTGATGAATAAAATTAAGATATTCTTCCGAATTCTTTCTTTTTATTGAAAGTTTTTCGGGGAATAGTGCTACACACTACTCGGGACAAAACTCGGCAAAGCTCAGGCTACTCAATTTTTTTTTCGAAAATGCTAACTAAGGTTGGTCGAGAAACCTATATTCCTCCGGGAAGTAAAGCTACCAATATTCCTCCAGGAAGTAAAGCTACCTATATTCCTCCGGGAAGTAAAGCTACCAATATTCCTCCGGGAAGTAAAGCTACATGTATTCCTCCGGGAAGTAAAATTTATATTTCTAAGGGAAATAAAACTATCTGTTTCTCGGGAATTAAAAGTATTCCTAAAAATGCCAACTTATGTCGGTTAAGAAGTAAATATATTCTCGAAAATGCCAACTAAGGTTGGTCGGGAGCTACAACTATTCCAAAAATACTAACTATAGCTGGTCGGGGATAAAAACCCACTAACTGTAGTTGGTCGACAAGTATAATTTAACGACCTTGGTTAGTCGGACACATTTTATGAAAATGAAAAAATCTACCAAGTATAGCTGGTCGGGGATAAAAACCCACTAACTATAGTTCGTCGACGAAGAAAATTTACCGATCTTGGTTGGTCGGAATCATTTAAGAAAGAGAAAAATCTACTAACTATGGCTGGTCGGGGATAAAAGCCCACTAACTGTAGTTGGTCGACAAGTATAATTTAACGACCTTGGTTGGTCGAAAACATTTTAAACATTTTTGATACTCGTAACTTTATTATTAAGTGATCGAGCAACATTTTTTATACTCGTAACTTTATCGAGCAACATTTTTTATACTCGTAACTTTATTATTGAGTGATCGAGCAATATTTTTTATACAAAACTTTATTATTAAGTGATCGAGCAATATTTTTGATACTCGTAATTATTACTAAGTTGGTCGAGAAACAAAACATTATGTTTACCAAATGACTACCACAAATTCACACTACTCGACAATAAGTTGGCCGACAAACAACATAATATT
Source organism: Sambucus nigra (assembly GCA_949130495.1). Classification (NCBI taxonomy): domain Eukaryota; kingdom Viridiplantae; phylum Streptophyta; class Magnoliopsida; order Dipsacales; family Adoxaceae; genus Sambucus; species Sambucus nigra. Next base: position 595,748,549 of record OX422209.1, read on the forward strand.
GTTATCTTTTTAACAGTTTGTTATTTTTTCTTTACAGAAATGCATGCACAGATATACCAGGCAATAGAAATTAAGATTGCAAACAAAAATGAAAGTCTTTCATTGAATTCAAAATAAATTACATTGATAATGAAATGAAAGTTACATTGATATTGATATGTATACTAACTATTACATCAAAATTCCTATTCTACTGGTCTTTTCCCCTCTGCTTTTGACACAGGTTCCTCGCCAGCAGGCGGATCATTTAAAGCCAGAGGAGAATTTATGAAATTGAGATCCTTCAACATCCTGACATTCATCACGGATGGTCAATCTAAGAGATGCTCGGGATGAGATATCTCGTCTTTTGAATGGAGATTGTAGTCACCGAGATACTTTGAAATCAAGCTCCGAGGAATGGCCCGTGCGGGATCCAACTCATATCCAATTTGTACGGTGGCACAGGTAAGTCGAGCAGCCCGGGATCATGGTAGTCCCACAGGTAATGACCCTGTTCGAGTTGCAGCACACATAGGGCATTCAACCAGCCCTGCTTGTAGCCCTCATTATTGGCATTCTAGATACGATCGTCCAAGTGGTATAGTGCTTCGTTGTATCCAGCCATCCAAAACTCTCTGGGCTATTTGTGGAACTGATATATTAGTGTGTCCAGCTGCTCGTGGAGATTTTTTACGAAGAGCTCTTTGTTCTCCAAGGTAGATTTATGCTCAGAGAGCTGCTCTTCCAAGTCCCTGATCTTCTTTGACATTTCAGCAAAAGCCTGGTTCTTCGCCATTAACTGGAAGGCCTGGTTCTCTAGGGCAAACTGAGTCCTTTGTTCCTCAACAGGAATCCGAGCTGCTCTTGCTCGTCCACGAGGTGCTCTTTCTCGTCCCCGAGAAGAAGAAGAAGGGCCTGACCTTTTTAATATTTCCAACTCGTCCCTCAAGTTGGCATTCTCGACCTCTAAGAACGAGAATCCCTCATCGGTCACTGGGATTAAGGCTTTTGAAGAAGAGGCTGCAGACTTCAACTGTGATAGCTCTTTCAGAAAGTTGTTGTTCTCTTGATCTAACAACTCGATAATTTATCTGCACTCCTCGACCTCACCCTTCAGAGTTCTCTCTCTCACATCATACCTAGCAAAAAGCTTCTCGTAGCCCTTGTCGGCAATGATCAGCTTGTACTTGTTCTCGTAACTCTCATGCAACAGGGCGGTTGATTCTTTGTATTGTTACTGAATGTCTTCGAGGGTGCCTTGGACATCCTCGATCATATCATAATAGGCCACATTATTGGCCACTGCTCGATCATGAAGACACTTCAGATATTGATGTGCTTCAACTGCCTGTTCTGAAGCATCTTGGCCAAGGATGTCTACAACTTGTGCTGCACTCAGGTCTGTGTGACCAGCCTTAAAGTATTCATTACATTATCGCAGTAGCTTTGTATCATGGGCAGATAACAATTCTATCCTGGCCAGAAACTAGCAGAGAAAGAAAAAGCAGTAATCAATAAGAATCAAGACAGAGTATGAATAGAATATAGACGACAGTATGCAAAAAAGTCCAAGTTTTATTAGATCATAAATACAGAGTTACAAGTTCTGGGTTACATTTGATAGAAGAAAAAGATAAAGAGAAACCTGAAAAACTCTACACCTTTTCGTTGTCTCCCAAAACCTTCTCGGAAGGCTGGGATGAGGAAGTAGGTTGCTTGGATGGAACAGAGAGTTGCTCGAGGAGCGCCAGCACTTGCTCGGAAGAAGTAACGATTTGCTGAAGTTCCTCGGCAGCAAGCTGAATGGATGGGGGATGATCTCCCATCACCATAGAAGACTCTTCGGAGGCATCTTCGTCCTCTTCTAAGTCTTCAGGAGTTGGAGGGGGACCAGGGATGTGTTACTGAAAGAGCTCAAAATTTTCATCCACTTTCATCTCCTGAAGAGAAGCAACCCATCCATTCCTAAAGTATTTGAGGCTGCCATAGTCCACTTGTGACACCATGGCAACCAACCCCTTGTTCCACCCCTTGTCCCAGCCAGCGCTGAAGGACTTCTTCACAGCCATCTTCCTCTTCAACTTCTCCGAGGAAAGCTTCTCGGACAGCAGGGTATCAGCATCTTTTAATTTATTTGCAATCTCCTCCTTCTGTCGACCTACTTCCCGAAGTTGAGCCAGCTCCTCCTCGACAGCCTTGAGTTTATCTTCAAACTCTCTAGCAGTTTTGATCTTCTCTTCAAGCTCTTTATTTTTCCCTTCTAACTCCTTTATTCTCTTCTCCAACTCCTTAGAGACATCAACAGCTCGAGCTTTTTCCTGCTCGGTGGAGGCAAGCTTCTTCTCCCAGGCGGCCTTGCCAGTAGCATATGTCTGGCAAGAATCCTCTAGAGACGTCATAGCTTCCTCCAGAGCTCCCTCCACAGTGGACAAGGAGCATAAAGCTTTAATTGCTTCATTCATCTTCAAAATTATATTAAAGCAGCTCATCAACTGTGAAAGTAAAAAGAAAGCAAGTCAGAAATAGAAATGACAAAGGAAATATGAAAAGTTCAAAGTACAAAGACTTACAGAAGCAAGGTGGAGAGCAGCTAACGAAGTGACCATGTCTCGAGTAAGGTTTTATTCAGTACCTTGGATCTCGGGAATAATCCAGGACTTTACCGAGCTCATGGCAGAGCTCGGGGGAACAAAAGTTGGAACCCCAGTTCCAGTAGCCGGTGGCTGAGTGATGGTGTCAGCCAAATTGACCGAGGAGCTCTTCTTCAGCCTCCTCAGGGGAACAGGAACATATTCAACCAAGGAAGAACCCTTGGTCGATGATATTACAATCACCTCTCCAGGAGCAGCAGACCTGCTCGGAGCCACTGCGGGCTTCTCGGTAACCTTCACAACAGCAGCCGAGGAAGGTGCATCATTCTTCTTTGTCCCCTCCCCTGGGACATCAACTTTACTTCTTTTTGCCTCTCCAGAACCAGAGGAAGACTTCTCGAAGAGAGTGGGAGGTCTTCTCTTCTTCATTCTTTCATTCAAAGGGACGTGAGATTCAGGCGAGGAACTGGTGGAAGCTGGTACTGGCTCTGATTCACTTATTATTGGACGAGCAGTAAAAGAGGTGGTGTAGCTCTTGTATTGCAGCAGATACGAGGCTGACCTAATGTGCTCGTCGGTAACACTATGATGCAGACTCCAGATAAGTTTCAAGTGCCTTATGTTAACGTCTGCTTCCTTTGGACACTTTCTTTTACTGTCAACTGCAAATAAATAAATAAACATTGAAATATCAGTGGCACATTTTATCAAACACAAAATAAGCATGATTTCAAAATAACTAAAAGGAAATAAGAGTAACCTATACCATTGCCATAGGGAGGGCATCTGGGACCCTGATAAACTTCATCTCCCGATAAAGGAGCATGTTGCCAATTTTTTATGACAACCCCATGCTCAAAATAGTCCCTATTGGCATCAAGGAGATTAACTACTAAGGCCCTATTTAACATTCTAGTTTTTAAATAAAAGGTGTTATCACCAACTGCCCATCTATAACAAAACATAATCTCAGGAATTCCTATGCGAGTTCCATGGATTTGATTTAATCTGTGCACCCCATTAACTATTCTTCATGTGTTGGGGGCTATTCTTGCAGGAACAACGTCAAAGTAATGACAGAATTCCAGACACAAGGGATTGGGTGGAAAAGAAAATCCACACTCAGCAATAAAGAGACTGCGGAACCAATGTCCCTCAGCCAAACGGAAATAATCAGAAGGCTCAGAAAGCTCTTCCAGAACAACCCAAGAGGGAATATAAAAGTCAGAACGAAACTTATCAAGAGATTCAATAGGATAAACCATGATGAATAAAAGAAATGAAGAAGAAGGAAGAAAACCTTATAGAAAAAGAGTGGATCTGATGACAACGAACGATGGAAGAGATGAACACACAGGAGAGAAAGAGACGACGAAAAACTCAAAGATACAAATGTGAAAAAGTAGAAGACGATGGGATTTTCTACAGCGTTTAAATACTCTACCTTGGGAAAAGGAAAAGTAATGATTACAAAAAGAAATGATTACACTACCGGCGGCTAAAAGGACAAAAAGGGCGCGACAATCGAAGCGGGCATAAAAATTCAAAAAGCTTGATTCTACGAATTTGGAAGGAGAAATAAATGCAAGGGAAACACTCCTAAAAATCAGGAAGACCATTTCAAGCTACCATATTCCGAGAAAGAATGTTCCATACTCCTCAAATTTCGAATTATGAAACATTGGGGGCTTCTGTTGATACCAAATTTAGTCTGCTGACTTGGCTCAATTGAATGATGACATGTGGCAATCTACATGGCAACAATAAATACTTCCGAGGAACTCACACGCTCCGAGGAACCACACTACAACGAGGAACACTTCTTCCCCGAGGAACTCATACGCTCCGAGGAACTCATACGCTCCGAGGAACAAGAACTCTTCGAGGAACTCTTGAATACCGAGAAGCTTAGGCGGTCCGAGCAACTCAGGCGGTTCGAGCTGCATCTCGAACAAAGCATTAATAGCTGGATAACCAACAGTTTGACTACTCATTAAATGCTTATCATTTAGACGCACACGCTTAAGGGGCATTGAATGTATCACCCTTTGATATGTATATCATTTAATGTATTACCCTTTGACATTACAGCCTCAGGGATATAAATACATTGTATAATCCTCATTGTAAAGGGACCGGAATTTCTTGAGAGAACTTGTAATCGAGAATTCCCAAATACTCAGCAATAACACAACAGTGGACGTAGGCCATTCTTTTAAGGCTGAACCACTTTAAAATTATTTGTCTCATTTATTTATCTGTGATTGAATAATTAGAGTGATATAATTTTTTACATCAACACAGGTAATATTATTTTCACTAGATTTCATAGACGTGAATGTAAGAACCTTACCTTCTGAGTTTATTATAAAAATGATGAGATAAGTATTATTAAAACCTACCTAAGAAGGGTGATATCTTCCATTATAAAGATACTTTTATATATGTGCTAATGAGAAAAAAGAAAAATGAATTATCTTATGCAAACGCATACTCTCAATGCATAAAAAGAAACTTTTTAAAGAGTGCATGCTTGAGGGAGTTATAAGGCAAAGAACAATAGATCTGGACACTTTTGTCTAATATGTGATTTCATTTCATTATTGAACTATTAACATAAGCATTTTATTCAAGTCTCAATTGACATGAACCTCTAAATACTCAACATATTTCATAATTGACTTGTATTTTTAAACCATGGGTTGAATCAAATAATCTGTGCATAACATAAGTGGGTTATATTTAATATTTTCGAGTTTCGAGATCAATCTTATTCCCGTTAGATAACATGTGTTAGATTTCATAGATTTGAAGTTATCCTGCTTTTTTCATTCACTCGTGACTGTTTTTTTCAATTATTATTATTATTATTTGTTTTTAGTTTGAAATATGGATATGTGGACTTTATTAATAAATTATTTTGATAATTGCATTTCCATATTTTTATATGTCACTTATCTTTTTGTGCAGATGTAAATATTGATGATTATTTGCTTGATTTGATCGATTTATGGTATACTGACAAATCATATAATTTGTCTATTTGGGATGGTTGGGGGGGGGGGGGAGAACTTTTGATTAAGGGGGATTATTTTATTAAATGGGAGTTATTTAGTGCATGCATTGCATTCTTAAATAATTGGTATTTTATTATTCTAATTTATCTTTTGTATGGTATGAATATGTATTGAAGTGTGTTGAATATAAGGTCAATTTGTATCATCAAAAATGTGGATCAATGTTTTGAATCCCATTGAAATATTGAGTCTCTTGTGATTTGGGAATCTATAGTTTTAATGCATTTTCATATTTTGATATGTCCATTTTTAAGAACTTTTTAAGTTTTCTCTTATTTGCAAGTTTTTCTTAAAATAACCAAAAGGGGACATTTTTAAGGACATATGTTTATATCATTCATTTGGTTTGTCATATTTCGGATTAAAAAAACCAAAGAAAACATATGTCTATGCGTGTCTTTGTGTCTTGAAGATGTCGGATAAAACCATTGCATTGATGCACATATATCCAGGTATTAGTAAGTTTTATAAGTTATGATACTTGTTTATGTTATGTATTAACTAGATTTAATTTGGCATGAATTGTTAAAAGTAAGAAAAATATATTTTGATGTGTTCTCATAACTTTTTAAATTATATAAACTATTTTTGAAGACTTTGAAGGTATTTTTGTCAAATCAAATGTTGTCATTTTAATCCTCCATTTTTTTAGAGTTTTGTGAAAGATTTACAACACAAAAAATCATGAATCATTTAGATATCTAGGTCAAATATTATGCTCAAAATAGTGAACCCCGTACAAAACTGTTGCGTAAATTTGGAGCTCACTCGAAAAGTGTTTTAAACAAGAACTGTAAAAATAAGGTAGAAAATATCATTCGAAAGGTGTTTTAAATGATAAGACCCTAGTTCAAACCATATCTCATTCGAACGAGAAGACCCCAATTCTAACCAAATTTCATTTGAATGAGATCGACCTAGTTAAAACGATGGTCAAATATGCATAAACATGTGTTTTGATGTCATTTCACACAGAAACTATAAATATGACTCTAGTTTTGATTCAAAACAACCTCTTCAGCTGCCATAACCTTTCAAAACCCTAAAGATAGTTTTTTAATCTTTTTTTGAGTGTTTATGAGATATATTGCGAACCAGTCATTATAAGTACACACAATAATGAATCAAAATCATATACATGTATACATGCATGCGATCGAGTGATGACATATATAGTCATTTTATAAAGGCATTATATGACCGTTATTGAACATCACACATTGTAAACCTAATTTAATAAGACATCATTGGTGTGGTATATAGAAGGAACCATGATATTGAATTAATGTGAAACCTCTTTTGATTCACAATGGTGGATTAAAAAATTAACGTAAGTAATTGGCTATGAATAGTCAAACATTTTTGCACACCTTAGTTCCTTGAATAAAATCATAAAATGGGATTTCCATACCACGTTAGAGGCTGAAGGATTTAACTATAAATGTAATTTTTAAATACAGATAACATGGAATTACTTACGTCTTAAATATTAGTGTCGGCCTTCATCTGGACCATATAAGAATTAAGGTTTAATGAGGACACCTGGATAAGTCATTATAGTTTTTATGATACTGATTATACATGTTTCCTAAGTAAACTATCTTCTTATGATTTGTAGAGTGTACGTTTAACTAGTAAACTTGGGTCCTCCCTCTCCCTATATATAATGGATGAAATTGCATCAATAATTTCCACCAAAATCAATAAATAAGGAAATAATGAGAAATCTAAAGATTCCAAATATTTTCTAGTCAAGATTAAGAAGGGGCTCTCTAGAAAATAAGGGTAAAAGGAGATTTCTACATAAAAAATTAAAGTTATGGACCAATTTATGTCTTCTTGTTTTATTTCTTCGTGCATAATTTATGAAAACATGAATACCTAATATCTAATAATTAAAAACATACTATATGCTCAAATTTTAATCAATGTATGATTTCGTGATTAATAAATGGTGGTATTAAGAATGATTGAGCAAACTATAGAAACCATATGATGCCTTAGATCACACTAATCAGAGTACAACACTTTAAGAAAAGAAAAACTAAGGCATAAGTGGTTTAAGTTTGTGCCTATTAGGTGGATAAGATATTTTGTAAATGTTAGTTTTTATCCATAAACATTTTTATAAATTAGTTTTTAATATCAAAACACTAACCCAACCCATAATACTCCATAACACTAAGAAGATGGTAATAAAAAAGGCTTAATTAAGTTTTAGCCCCCATTATTTTTGTCCGTTGATGGATTTTGTCCCCCATTAGTTTTGTCCATTTTCACTTTTAACAATGCTCTTTTAGTTTTTTGATAACTTTAGTGACACATTTTTCTAAAAAGCGTCACTAGAATTAAAAAATTAGGGCTAATCCTACAATATTTTTTTCATTTGGGGTTAATCCCCAAATGAACAAAAGTAACGGGGGACAAAATCCAAATAACCATTAAAACAATCAAATATATACATCTTCAATTAATATACCATCAATAATGAATAGTGAAATGAAACTTTAATTAAGAGTTGAACAAACTATCTCACTAAAATTATATACATTTCAACATTGGAATTGTATAGAACAATCAATCAAGAACTCATAAATGGAAAATGGAAGAGAATAACTTATAAGAACCCTTATATCAAAATCTTAATATAAACACCCTTGTTCTAGAATCTAAACCCTTTTTTTCTTCACCGTACTAGTTACGATATCAATTTCTTATCATGATGTTGAACATTTAAGATCCCCCCCAATATATGTGGTATTTTTATATATAGATCCCGTTTAAATGTCAAAATAAAATCGATCCCGTTGACTTTTCTTCCACTTTATAAGTCCTAAACCCATCGACCGCTGATATACAATTTCAATTGAGGATCGAAATACCCCTAAAATCGATGATCTTATTCAATAGGAAGTTTGAATATGTAGTTTTGAAATTTGAAAATGTTGTACATATAAATGGACTTCAAATATACTTACTAACCATCAAGCACCCATTTTTGGAAGTCCATGTCGATTTACATAACGTTTCCAAAAATGATTCCTAAATTTCGATTAATTTTTTTTCATAAGAAAGGTGAAAATGGTTATAGCATTTGGGGAAGATATATTATTCAACATCAGTGGTCCACTTGGAAGTTTCAGAAATTATTGATGATGTGTATCGCTGATTTTTTTTCTTATTTTTATATGGCTTTATTAATTTTTTTTTCTCATAACGATGGTGCAATTATTATTTATACTAAATTTGGAGTCAATTCTAAGTTTTAATTAAAAATTGTGTCCGGGAATAAGGTTGAGTTCCCTTTATTATGTTAAATGCTCTTAAATATGAAACAAATTTTAAATTTGCTATTTGGGGTTTTGATTTTGATTTTCTTTTGAGATATTTAAGAAACTACCTAGTTTGTTATTGATTTTATACTTAGTGTTTTGGGTTTTAATTGTATAAACTTTGTAGGGTAGTAGCATTTACTGAATGTGTATTTTATGAACGTGCATATGAATGTCTATAACAATAACATTTGGTTTTGATGTTGATTTTCTTTTCTCATGTGTAAGAAAATACAACATTTGCGCGTATAACAATAATATTGTTTTGAATAATTATTTTTTATAATCTAAAATTCAGCAGTTGATTTCGTCATCTTTGTTTAATACAAATTCCCAAAGGCAAGTTACGATAAAAAAAATAATATTAGAAATTAACATAAATACGAAATATTATAGTGTAGTTTTTAAACTTAGTATTTTCCTCAATAGTTGTTTCGAAAAAAATAATTAAGTTGCTGACATTTGGTTTTTAATTTCAGATATGGTTGCTCATTTATTTTTTGGATTTTAATTGAATAAACTTTGCATGACAACAATATTTTCTGAACGTATATTTAACAACATTTATGTATATAAAAAAGGCCTACGTTTCAATCACAGAAAATTTGTTTATATATGTAATAAAATACATTTATTCGGTGTGGTGTAAGAATTTTGTACTTACAATAAAATTTAATGTATGAAAATTGAACAGTTTAAATTGCATATTGCAAAATAACCTAGTATACAAATTATTTGAGTGGAGTTTGCAACGTTAATATTGTTTTGATTAGTTGTTCTTGAAAATAAAATGACAACAATCTTTTTTTGTGATAACAATTTTAATGTTTTCTTTTTTGTTGTCATCCATACCTTTTTAAAAGAATCGCGTTTTTAGTGTTGTTAGTAGATACATTAACTAAATGAGTATTTTCTGATGTGTATACTAAAATGTAACACCCCAAGATTTTGGGACCGAGAAATTTAATTGTGGGAAAAATAAAATCTATTACAAATTGGAGAATTTTAAAATTTGGAAATTGAAGTCCAAAAATTGAGGACGTTTTAAAGTATATCGGATGATAATTCTGAGTGCGCCATTGATTCCGGATGGGTCGATATAGTCGAAATGACTGTCCTTGGGTTTTATTTCGGTTTCGAAATATTTTTAAGATTAGTTGGCTCGAATTGGAGTAAACGAGTCATTTAAAGTGTGTATAAACATTTGAAACTGGAATTATTGTTTTAAAGGCTTAAGAGGCTTACGGATAAGCCTTCTCATTTGTGAGAAAGAGAGAAAGATAAAGGAAAAGATAAAGAAGAAGAAAGAAAGAGAGAGAAGGGATAAAGCTTGGAGATTCCGTCCAACGCGCGGTTTCGGGGACGATTCAACCTCTACAATTCTCAGGCAAGTGTTTAATCTTGCTAAATATTTCATTTGTGTATTTCATTTCATAATTTTTGGATAAAATAATTAGATTTTGGGTATATTGCTCAAAAGCTAGATTTTAGTTTCAATCTTGAAATGGAAGTTTACACTTGGGTTTAAGGGATATAAATTGATTTGATTAGATATAGGATGAGTTTTGATGTTTGAAAACATGTTGGGGTTGAAGATTAAGGGTTGGAAGAGGATGAAATTGATTTTTGGAAATTTAGATTTTGAAGAGAAATGACCATTTCGTAGCCTGCTGAATGGGCCGAATCGATTCGGTCCCTTACCGAATCGATTCGGAATGTTGAAGAGCCCAGGTCTATGTGACCGAATCGATTCCGACCCAAGGAGAATCGATTCGGCCTAAGACACACTCCCAAGTCCTTTGGACCGAATCAATTCGCAGTTGGAGCGAATCGATTCTCCCTTGAGACCGAATCGATTCGAGCAAGGCCGAATCGATTCGAAAATAGGGCTGTTTTGTGAATTTTATCCAGAATGATTTCTAACCCTTTTTGGTTGGGTTTATTAATTTGGGGCATGATTAAATGAGGTAAGAAATATGTTTTGGAGATTTATTGGAAGTTTCTCGCATGATGAGATCGCGGGTACATATCGAGTTACTTTGGGAACTTCTATACATATGTATTGGAAAGTATCATATTGAGATAGTGGGGAATATCATTGAGAACGGGAGTTCTATTTAGAGGTCATAAGTGATCCTAGTTATGACGTAAGGTTAAGGACCCTTTGAAAGAGTGGTGAGAGTACGACATGGAAGTGTAGGCCGATAATTGTGTCGAATCCTTATAGTGATAGGATTCTCTTTAATAGATGGTTTGGGACCACGGAGAGGTAGAGGTCGCACATCCTTAGTAATGTTTAACTTAAGTAATAAAATGTAATGCAATAATATTAATGGTTCATATGAGCAATTGAACCGTAGGCGAAATTGGGAACGATTGGACCGTACTATCAACTACAATAAGTTGTAGGGTAATTCTAGTCGGGATAGTTTATATATACAATTGTGTGGGAGTAACAATGGGGATCCCAGAAGATTATGGGATCATTAAAATGAATTTAAGTTTAAGCTTGAGACTTTTAGACTATTAGTTATATGTATACCGATAGTCGAGATTGTTATTGGATATATTGATGTGCATTCGGATTTTGATTGGATGTATAGTGATTGTCATACACATTAAACTTTGGGGTGATAACCTTAATGTTGAAAATATTGGAAGAGTATTCATATTATAGGGGCAATGGATGAAAATACTTCAAGTGAGGGATCGTATTTATATAAGGAATTAAATTAAATACATTCGGGACGACGATTTGTATATTGAGGATTATGTATGCTTATGGTCGAGTTTATAAATCTTATACATATGAATGAGAGATAGTGTGTATATATATATGGATATGTGGATATATATCCGTAGAGATATGAATAATAGTGTATACTCATGTTGTGAATATCTAAACCGCATGTGATGGTTTAATTATATGATGGGATCATATGGATGAATATATATTGTGTATGTGAATGATATATATACTTATATTGTGAAGCATACCCCGCACATGCTATCATTAGGAAGTTGCACGATGAGGGTGAGCACCCTGGCTCGAGGAGCAGAGTGTGGATTTTCCCCAGGTCATAGTAATCCATTGTGTTATTATGTGATAAACATTTTTTGGGGATGAGACGTGGTGGGTATGTTTCGTCTCATTGCCGGTTAAGAACTATGACCGCTTCCCGGACGTCGTGTGTGTGTGTCGGCCGCGAAGGTGGTGATATTTAGTCTCACCGGTGGTCCCAGGATGGAATATGAGTAAGTCCCTAGAAGATGATAGCATGGTGCAGTATATTGGCATTCTATAGCCGGTTATATTATGAGTATGGAAATTGTACATTATATGTGTTATGTAGTCGTGGCTATGAGAATGAATAGTTGTATATATATATATATATGTTTAGAGTAAATATATATATATATTTATTATATCCTATAGGTAAAAAGGATATGAAATTTCCATGGTGTACATCTTGGGTGATTATGGTGTACTTAATTGTTGGGGGTTGATGTATCGCACGTAAGGAAAAAAAATCGGTTATATCAGCCCAAGGATTTAGTGGAGATTTTGGGGTTACTCTTAGATAGTAATCTAAATAGTAGTTGTATATTTGTGTGGATGACATAATGAATCCCTACGATCGACATTGTCAAGGATTAGTGTATCGGGGGGTTCCTTATTTGGATTTTCCTTTGCGAGACTCCCGACGCACGAAACGTAGTGCAATGTTGAGAGTAGAGAGTAGTTTTGTCCTTATTACTTGTATGTATTAGTAGTATGATTTATGTAGATGACATAATGGATCCCTATGATCAACATTGTCAAGGAGTAGTGTATCGGCGGGGTTCCTTGTTTGGATTTTTCTTTTTGAGACGCCCCACGCACGAAACGCAGTGCAATGTTGAGAGTGGAGAGAAGTTTTGTCCTTATTAAATTGTATGTATGATGATTAGAGAATAAAATCTTATAATGAAGCCTAATGTTAAGGTATAATGCATTAAGACTTATAATTGGTGTCAGTTAATAAATTAGAACCACTCCAGCCTAGTAAGGCATTTATGTGTAAATATATATTTAAGTGAGATTAAAATGGGAAGGATTCTTGGGTTATGTTAGGATGGCAGGTCTTGTGGGTATAGGTCGTGCCTATGGTAAGGTATGTTTTCCTTAAAGGAGAGTTAACTCAATTAAGATTCCAAGATGCGAATAGGTGCGCGCCGTTAGATGAGAGGTGAGTTGGGGTTTCACGAGAGTGAGATTTCACTTTAATTATGAAATAGTGCATTTATATTTATTATGCACGGTTAACACACTTGCTAAATATTTTTACCCCTCGGGCTCTTTCCCGTTTATATTTCTCTTTTGCGATATATATATATATATATATATACAGGTGTCCTACCACATGGATATCAGATGCTTTTCTATCCAGAGTCTGGGAGCCTTAGCAGTTGCGGACTGTGGCGGGATTTAAGTTACAGTCGCTTCCTACTTCTTTGAAAATCTAGGTAGGATTCATGTTGTATATCGGGTTTACACCCAAGAGTTATTTATAACCATTTATATTTCTTCCTTATGGTTGTTGTACTATCTGTGACCCAACAGCTTATTCGGGTATATTTCCTTGTACATACTCATTTCATGTTATACTAGCACTTTCTTTCATCACCATACTTGTGCACTTTACCTTTGCTAGATATTTTTGTGGCCGGGTTGTTGTTCGTGGCATGTTTTATTTAAATTTTGGCATCTCGCTTATATGATTTTGGGTGGTTAGCCTTATATGTTATTGTTATGTCAGTTGACGTTGAGATTGAGCCATCTGAGATTCCCGATTTAATGTAGTATAGGGCAGGCCACCCATTATTATTTTAAGCGGGTTATTACAGATGGTACCAGAGCATCAGGTTCTAGTGTCTTTAGGATCTGTGAGGGTTTTCTGTGTTCTTCTGTTGACGTTCTTGATATAGAACCCTACTATTAGGATTGTTGTGTTCCCTATGTTTATCTTCTTCTGCGAGGTGTACTCATTTGAACGATGTTCCGACACAATTGCTTTCATCTCGGACATTGACAGAAATAAGTCGGTTAGGAGGAGGCAAGATGAGAGATATAGGTGTAATACCCATAACAGATTTTAGGTACGCTTTAACTAGATGTATTTTCTTTCCTTGACTCAGGCAGAGATAAGAAGGGAGTGAGAAATTTGGAGACTTGGGTTCGTTGAGTAGGACCGAAGGAGTCATTAGGGATCGCAATAGCGCCTTGTCCTTTAGGATAGTTAGGAAGGATTTATAGGGAGGATATTTCTTTGAGGAGAATTAGGCCTTGGGAAGGAGTGAGGAAGTGTGGTATTTGTACGACATCTTTTGGAATAATAGACCGTGTTGGGAAGAGTTAATAGAGAGTTATGCTATTGATTTGCGAAAGTGAGGATTGTTTAGGTTGTTGGGTAGTGGTTATTATGCTATTATTTTATTGATATGCTAGGGCATATACTTGTGGTATTACAATGAGAGGAGGACTTAATTTGTGGAAATGCTTTAATGTGATGTAAAGAAATTGTGTAACTGAGAGGTTAAGAGTTTAGCGGATTTATTGTTGGGCTGAGAATTTAGCTCATGATTGTGCTAGTTTTGAGAATTAGGTATTGGTTAGAGTATTGTGTTTGTTGGGACCTTGTGTCGAGAACATAAGGTGCTTCTTTGGCGTGTCGAAAGACATAAAATTATTTTATATTGTATTTGTATATAGGCCTTCGGGAAATATCTAATGTGAAAATATTTGGTAAAATTTAACCCTGGTTCAACTCATCTCAATCCCCGACATAGATACACAGTAGTGTATTGGGAGGGTTCCTTGTTTGGATTTCGCTTGCGAGACCTCCCCCGCATGAAGGTAGATAGTCTCAGGAATTGAGAAGAGTTCAACCATTGGGAATTTTAAACTTTCATATACATTTAATATGCTATTATAGATATTTGTAAATAGTATATTACGATTTTGAGGCTAGAGGAGCCGGGTTATTGTTTTATGAGTTGAGCTCGGGTACGGGGTATATGGGCACCCTGGGTAGTTAGTTTGATTTTTAAAATCTATATGGTTCGATGGGAGAACTTTAAAGGATCGGTATAGTGATCTTGAGGGTAGATGTAAGGACTAGATGAGATTCAAAGTCCTAGGCATATCTTAAATTTCGCGGGCGAAATTCTAGTAAGGGGGAAGAGTCTAAAACCCCAAGATTTTGGGACCGAGAAATTTAATTTTGGGAAAAATAAAATCTATTTCAAATTGGAGAATTTTAAAATTTGGAAATTGTAGTCCAATAATTGAGGACGTTTCAAAGTATGTCGGATGATAATTCTGAGTGCGCCATTGGTTCCGGAAGGGTCGAGATAGTCGAAATGACTGTCCTTGGGTTTTATTTCGGTTTCAAAATATTTTTAAGATGGAGTAAACGAGTCATTTAAAGTGTGTATTAACATTTAAAACTGGGATTATTGTTTTAAAGGCTTAAGATGCTTACGAATAAGACTTCTCATTTGTGAGAAAGAGAGAAAGAGAAAGGAAAAGATAAAGGAGAAGAAAGAAAGAGAGATAAGGGAGAAAGCTTGGAGATTCCGTCCAACGAGCGATTTCGGGGACGATTCGACCTATACAATTCTCAGGCAAGTGTTTAATCTTGCTAAATATTTCATTTGTGTATTTCATTTCATAATTTGTGGATAAAATAATTAGATTTTGGGTATATTGATCAAAAGCTAGATTTTAGTTTCAATCTTGAAATGGAAGTTTACACTTGGGTTTAAGGGATATAAATTGATTAGATTAGATATAGGATGAGTTTTGATGTTTGAAAACGTGTTGGGGTTGAAGATTAAGGGTTGGAAGAGGATGAAATTGATTTTGGGAAATTTAGGTTTTGAAGAGAAATGACCATTTCGTAGCCTGCTGAACAGGCCGAATCGATTTCGTCCCTTACCGAATCGAATCAGAATGTTGCAAATTCCTAGGTCTGTGTGACCAAATCGATTCAAACCCAAGGGAAATTGATTTGTCCCGAGACAGACTCCCAGGTCCTTTGGACTGAATGGATTCGCAGTTGGAGCGAATCGATTCGCCCTTGAGATCGAATCGATTCGGGCCAGGTCGAATCGATTCGAAAACAGGGTTGTTTTGTGAATTTTCTCAAGAATGATTTCTAACCCTTTTTGGTTGGGTTTATTAATTTGGGCATGATTATATGATGTAAGAAATATGTTTTGCAGATTTATTGGAAGTTTCTGGCATAATGAGATCGCGGGTACGTATCGAGTTATTTTGGGAACTTCTATACATATGTATTAGAGAGGGCCATATCGAGATAGTGGTGAATCTCATTGAGAACGAGGTTTCTATTTAAAGGTCATAAGTGAGACTAGTTATGACGTAAGGTTAAGGACCCTTTGAAAGAGTGGTGAGAGTAGGACATGGAAGTGTAGGCCGATAATTGTGTCGAATCCTTATATTCATAGGATTCTCTTTAATATATGGTTTGGGACCACGGAGAGGTAGAGGTCATGCATCCTTAGTAATGTTTATCTTAAGGAGTAAATTGTAATGCAATAAGATTAAGGGTTCATAAGAGCAATTGAACCGTAGCCGAAATTGGGAACGATTGGAGCATACTATCAACTAAAATAGGTTGTAGGGTAATTCTAGTCGGGATAGTTTATATATACAATTGTGTGGGAGTAACAATGGGGATCCCAGAAGATGATGGGATCATTAAAATGAATTTAAGTTTAAGCTTGAGACTTGTGGACTACTAGTTATATGTATACCAATAGACGAGATTATTATTGGATATATTGATGTGCATTCGGATTTTGATGGGATGTATAGTGATTGTTATACACATTAAACTTTGGGGTGATAACCTTAATGTTGAAAATATGGGAAGACTATTCATATCATAGGTGAAATGAATGAATATGCTTCAAGTGAGGGATCGTATTTATATAAGGAATTAAATAAAATAATTTCGGGACGACGGCTAGTATATTGAGGATTATGTATGCTTATGGCCGAGTTTATAAATCTTATACATATGAACGAGAGATAGTGTGTATATATATATATATGGATATGTGGATATATATCTGTAGAGATATCAATAATAGTGTATACTCATGCTGTGAATATCTAAACCGTATGTGATGATTTAATTATATGATTGGATCATATGGATGTATATATATTGTGTATGTGAATGATATATATACTTATATTGTGAAGCATACCCCGCACATTCTATTATTGGAAAGTTGCACGATGAGGGTGAGCACCCTGGCTCGAGGAGCAGAGTGTGGATATTCCCAGGTCATAGTCGTCCATTGTGTTATTATGTGGTATATATTTTTTTTGGATGAGACGTGGTGGGTATGTTTCGTCTCATTGTCGGTTAGGAACTATGATCGCTTCCCGAATGTCGTGTGTGTGTTGGCCGCGAAGTCGGTGATATTTAGTCCCACTGGTATTCCCTAGGATGGAATATGAGTGATGCACTAAAAGATGATAGCATGGTGCAGTATATTGGCATTCTATAGCCGGTTATATTATAAGTATGGAAATTGTACATTATATGTGTTATGTACACGTGGCTATGAGAATGAATAGTTGTATATATATATATATATATATATATATATATATATATATATATTATATCCTATCGGTAAAAAGGATATGAAATTTCTATGGTGTACATCTTGGGTGATTATGGTGTACTTGATTGTTGGGGGTTGATGTATCACACTTAAGGAAAAACAAATCGGTTATATCAACCCAAGGATTTAGTGGAGATTTTGGGGTTACTCTTAGATATTAATCCAAATAGTAGTAGTAGATTTGTGTGGATTGACATAATGGATCCCTACGATCGACATTGTCAAGGAGTAGTGTATCAGGGGGGTTCCTTGTTTGGATTTCGTTTTGCAAGACGCCCTACGCACGAAACGCAGTGCAATGTTGAGAGTAGAGAGAATTTTTATCCTTTGTACTCGTATGTAGTTGTAGTAGTAGATTTGTGTGGATCACATAATGGATCCCTACGATCGACATTATCAAGGAGTAATGTATCGGGGGGGGGGGGGGTTCCTTGTTTGGATTTCGCTTTGCGAGATGCCCCACGCACGAAACGCAGTGCAATGTTGAGAGTAGAGAGTAGTTTTGTCCTTAGTACTTGTATGTGTTAGTAGTATGATTTATGTAGATGTCATAATGCATCGCTACGATCGACATTGTCAAGGAGTAGTGTATCGAGGGAGTTCCTTATTTGGATTTCGCTTTGCGAGACGCCCCACTCACGAAATGCAATGCAATGTTGAGAGTGGAGAGAAGTTTTGTCCTTATTAAATTGTATATATGATGATTAGAGAATAAACTCTTATAATTAAGCCTAATGTTAAGGCGTAATGCATTAAGACTTATAATTGGTGTAAGTTAATAAATTGGAACCACTCCAGCCTAGTAAGGCATTTATGTGTAAATATATATTTAAGTGAGATTATAATGGGAAGGATTCTTGGGTTATGTTATGATGGCATGTCTTGTGGGTATAGGTCGTGACTATGCTAAGGTAGGTCGTCCTTAAAGGAGGGGTAACTCAATTAAGATTCCAGGACACGAATAGGTGTGCGCCGTTAGATGAGAGGTGAGTTGGGGTTTCACGAGAGTGAGATTCCACTTTAATTATGAAATAGTGCATTTATATTTATTATGCACGGTTAACACACTTGGTAAACATTTTTACACCTCGGGCTCTGACCTGTTTGTATTTCTCTTTTGCTATATATATGTATATATATATATATATTACTATAGGTGTCCTACCGCATGGATACCAGATGCTTTTCTATCCAGAGTATGGGAGCCATAGCAGTTGCGAACTGTGGCGGGATTTAGATTGTAGTCGCTTCCTACTTCTTTGAAAATCTATGTAGGATTCATGTTGTATATCGGGTTTACACCCAAGAGTTATTTATAACTGTTTATATTTCTTCCTTATGGTAGTTGTACTGTCTGTGATCCGACAGCTTATTCGGGTATATTTCCTTGTATATACTCATTTCATGTTATATCAACACTTTCTTTCATCATCATACTTGTGCATTTTACCTTTGCTAGATATTTTTATGGTCGGGTTGTTGTTCGTGGCATGTTTTATTTAAAATTTGGCATCTCGCTTATATGATTTTGGGTAGTTAGCCTTATATGTTATTGTAATGTCAGTTGATGTTGAGACTGAACCATCTGAGATTCTCGATTTAATGTAGTATAGGGCTGGCCACCCGTTATTATTTTAAGCGAGTTATTACAGATGCTATCAAAGCATCAGGTTCTAGTGTCTTTAGGATCTGTGTGGCTTTTCTGTGTTCTTCTGTTGACGTTCTTGATATAAAAACCTACTATTAGGATTGTTGTGTTCCCTATGGTTATCTTCTTCTGCAAGGTGTACTCATTTGAACGATGTTCCGGCACAGTTGCTTTCGTCTCGGACATTGACAGAAATAATTCGGTTTGGAGGAGGCAAGATGAGAGATATAGGTGTAATACCCATAATAGATTTTAGGTACGCTTTAATTGGAGGTATTTTCTTTCCTTGACTCAGGCAGAGATAAGAAGGGAGTGAGAAATTTGGAGATTTGGGTTCGTTGAGTAGGACCGAAGGAGTCATTAGGGGTCGCAATAGCGCCTTGTCCTTCAGGATGGTTAGGAAGGATTTATGGGGAGGATATTTCTTTGAGGATAATTAGGCCTTGGGAAGGAGTGAGCAAGTGTGGTCTTTATACGACATCTTTTGGAATAATATACCGTGTTGGGAAGAGTTAATAGAGAGTTATACTATTAATTTCTGAAAGTGCGGATTGATTAGGTTGTTGGGTAGTGGTTATTATGTTATTATTTTATCGATATGCTAGGGCATATACTTGTGGTATTCCAATTATAGGAGGACTTACTTTGTGGCAATGCTTTAATGTGATGTAAAGAAATTGTGTAACTGAGAGGTTCAGAGTTTAGCGGATTTATTGTTGGGCTGTGAATTTAGCTCATGTTTTTGCTTGTTTTGAGAACTAGGTATTGGTTAGAGTATTGAGTTTGTTGGGACCTTGTGTCGAGAACATTAGGTGCTTGTTTGGTGTGTCAAAAGACATAGAATTATTTTATATTGTATTGTTATATAGTCCTTCGTGAAATATCTAATGAGAAAATCTTTTGTAAAACTTAACCCTGGTTCAACTGATCTCAATCCCTGACATAGCTACGCAGTAGTGTATTGGGAGGGTTCCTTGTTTGGATTTCGCTTGCAAGACCTCCCCCGCATGAAGGTAGCTAGTCTCAGGAATTGAGAAGAGTTCAACCATTGGGAATTTTAAACTTTCATATACATTTAATATGCTATTATAGATATTTGTAAACATGATATTACGATTTTGAGGCTAGAGGATCCGGGTTATTGTTTTACGAGTTGAGCTCGGGTACGGGGTGTATGAGCTCCCTGGGTAGTTTGTTTGATTTTTAAAATCTATATGGTTAGATGGGAGAACTGGAAAGGATCGGTATAGTGATCTTGAGGGTAAATGTAAGGCATAGATGTGATTCGAAGTCCTAGGCATATCTTAAATTTCGCGGGAGAATTTCTTATAAGGGGGGAAGAGTGTAACACCCCAAGATTTTGGGACTGAGAAATTTAATTTTGGGAAAAATAAAATCTATTTCAAATTGGAGAATTTTAAAATTTGGAAATTGAAGTCCAAAAATTGAGGACGTTTTAAAGTATGTCAGATGATAATTCTGAGCGCGCCATTGGTTCCGGAAGGGTCGAGATTGTCGAAATGACTGTCCTTTGGTTTTATTTCGGTTTCGAAATATTTTTAAGATTAGTTGGCTCGAATTGGAGTAAAGGAGTCATTTAAAGTTTGTATTAACATTTAAAACTTGGATTATTGTTTTAAAGGCTTAAGAGGCGTACGGATAAGCCTTCTCATTTGTGAGAAAGAGAGAAAGAAAAAGGAAAAGAGAAAGAAGAAGAAAGAAAGAGAGAGAAGGGAGAAAGCTTGGAGATTCCGTCCAATGCACGATTTTGGGGACGATTCAACCACTACAATTCTCAGGCAAGTGTTTAATCTTGCTAAATATTTCATTTGTGTATTTCATTTCATATTTTTTGGATAAAATAATTAGATTTTAGGTATATTGATCAAAACCTAGATTTTGGTTTCAATCTTGAAATGGAAGTTTACACTTGGGTTTAAGGGAGATAAATTTATTAGATTAGATATAGGATGAGTTTTGATGTTTGAAAACATGTTGGGGTTAAACATTAAGGGTTGTAAGAGGATGAAATTGATTTTGGGAAATTTAGGTTTTGAAGAGAAATGACTATTTCGTAGCCTGCTGAACAGGCCGAATCGATTTGGTACCTTACCGAATCGATTCGGAATGTTACAAAGTCCCAGGTCTGTGTGACCAAATCGATCCGGACCCAAGGCAAATCGATTTGGCCTGAGGCAGACTCCCAGGTCCTTTGGACCAAATCGATTCGCAGTTGGAGAGAATCGATTCGCCCTTGGGACTGAATCGATTCGGGCCTGGCCGAATCGATTCAGAAACAGGGTTGTTTTGTGAATTTTCTCAAGAATGATTTCTAACCCTTTTTGGTTGGGTTTATTAATTTTGGGCATGATTATATGATGTAAGAAATATGTTTTGAAGATTTATTGGAAGTTTCACGCAGAATGAGATCGCGGGTACGTATCGAGTTATTTTAGGGACTTCTACACATATGTATTGGAGAGGGTCATATAGAGATAGTGGGGAATATCATTGAGAACGGGATTTCTATTTAGAGGTCATAGGTGAGCCTAGTTATGATGTAAGGTTAAGGACCCTTTGAAAGAGTGGTGAGAGTATGGCATGGAAGTGTAGGCCGATAATTGTGTCGAATCCTTATAGTGATAGGATTCTCTTTAATATATGGTTTGAGACCATGGATTGGTAAAGGTCACGCATCCTTAGTAATGTTTCACTTAATGAATAAATTGTAATGCAATAAGATTAAGGGTTTATAAGAGCAATTGAACCGTAGGCGAAATTGGGAACGATTGGATCGTACTGTCAACTAGAATAGGTTGTAGGGTAATTCTAGTCGGGATAGTTTATATATACAATTGTGTGGGAGTAACAGTGGGGATCCCAGAAGATGATGGGATCATTAAAATTAATTTAAGTTTAAGCTTGAGACTTGTGGACTATTAGTTATATGTATACTGATAGTCGGGATTGTTATTGGATATATTGATGTGCATTCGGATTTTGATGGGATGTATAGTGATTGTTATACACATTAAACTTTGGGGTGATAACCTTAATGTTGAAAATATTGGAAGACTATTCATATCATAGGGGAAATGGATGAATATGATTCAAGTGAGGGATCGTATTTATATAAGGAATTAAATTAAATACATTCGGGACGACGGCTAGTATATTGAGGATTATGTATGCTTATGGCCGAGTTTATAAATCTTATACATATCAACGAGATATAGTGTGTGTATATATATATATTTGTATATGTGGATATATATCCGTAGAGATATTAATAATAGCGTATACTCATGTTGTGAATATCTAAACCGTATGTGATGGTTTAATTATATGATTGGATCATATATATGTATATATATTGTGTATGTGAATGATATATATACTTGTATTGTGAAGCATACCTCGCACATGCTGTCATTGGAAAGTTGCACGATGAGGGTGAGCACCCTGGCTCGAGGAGCACAGTGTGCATATTCCCCAGGTTATAGTCGTCCATTGTGTTATTATGTGATATACATTTTTTTTGGATGAGATGTGGTGAGTATGTTTCGTCTCATTGCCGGTTAGGAACTATGATCGCTTCCCGGACGTCATGTGTGTGTGTTGGTCGCGAAGTGGGTGATATTTTGTCCCACCGGTGGTCCCTAGGATGGAATATGAGTGATTCACTGGAAGATGGTAGCATGGTGCAGTATATTGGCATTCTATAGCCGGTTATATTATGAGTATGGAAATTGTACATTATATGTGTTATGTACACGTGGCTATGAGAATGAATTGTTATATATATATATATGTTTAGAGTAAATATATATATATATATATATATATATATATATATATATATATATATATATATATATATTTATTTATTATATCCTATAAGTAAAAAGGATTTGAAATTTCTATGGTGTACATCTTGGGTGATTATGGTGTACTTAATTGTTGGGGGTTGATGCATCGCACTTAAGGAAAAAAAAATTGGTGATATCAACCCAAGGATTTAGTGGAGATTTTTGGGTTACTCTTAGAAAGTTATCCAAATAGTAGTAGTAGATTTGTGTGGATTGACATAATGGATCCCTACGATCGACATTGTCAAGGAGTAGTGTATCAGGGGGTTCCTTGTTTGGAATTCATTTTGCGAGACGCCCTACGCATGAAACGCAGTGCAATGTTGAGAGTAGAGAGAAGTTTTGTCCTTTGTACTCGTATGTAGTTTTAGTAGTAGATTTGTGTGGATGACATAATGGATCCCTAAGATCGACATTATCAAGGAGTAGTGTATCAGGGGGGTTCCTTGTTTGGATTTTGCTTTGCGAGATGCCCCACGCACAAAACGCAGTGCAATGTTGAGAGTAGAGAGTAGTTTTGCCCTTAGTACTTGTATGTATTAGTAGTATGATTTATGTAGATGACATAATGGATCCCTACAATCGACATTATCAAGGGGTAGTGTATTAGGGGGGTACCGTATTTGGATTTCGCTTTGCGAGACGCCCCACGCACGAAACGCAGTACAATGTTGAGAGTGGAGAGAAGTTTTGTCCTTATTAAATTGTATGTATGATGATTAGAGAATAAACTCTTATAATTAAGCCTAATGTTAAGGCGTAATGAATTATGACTTATAATTGGTGTAAGTTAATAAATTGGAACCAGTCCAGCCTAGTAAGGCATTTATGTGTAAATATATATTTAAGTGAGATTAGAATGGGAAGGATTCTTGGGTTATGTTATGATGGCAGGTCTTGTGGGTATAGGCCGTGCGTATGCTAAGGAAGGTTTTCCTTAAAGGAGGGGTAACTCAATTAAGATTCCACGACGCGAATAGGTGTGCGCCGTTAGATGAGAGGTGAGTTGGGGTTTCACGAGAGTGAGATTCCACTTTAATTATGAAATAGTGCATTTATATTTATTATGCACGGTTAACACACTTGCTAAACATTTTTACACCTCGGGCTCTGACCCGTTTGTATTTCTCTTTTGCTATATATATGTATATATATATTACTATAGGTGTCCTACCGCATGGATACCAGATGCTTTTCTATCCAGAGTATGGGGGCCATAGCAGTTGCGAACTGTGGCGGGATTTAGATTGTAGTCGCTTCCTACTTCTTTGAAAATCTAGGTATGATTCATGTTGTATATCGGGTTTACACCCAAGAGTTATTTATAACTGTTTATATTTCTTCCTTATGGTAGTTGTACTGTCTGTGACCCGACAGCTTATTCGGGTATATTTCCTTGTATATACTCATTTCATGTTATATCAACACTTTCTTTCATCATCATACTTGTGCATTTTACCTTTGCAAGATATTTTTATGGTCGGGTTGTTGTTCGTGGCATGTTTTATTTAAATTTTGGCATCTCGCTTATATTATTTCGGGTAGTTAGCCTTATATGTTATTGTTATGTCAGTTGATGTTGAGACTGAGCCATCTGAGATTCCCGATTTAATGTAGTATAGGGTTGGCCACCCGTTATTATTTTAAGTGGGTTGTTACATGAAATGCATATGACTAGATGGTATATGGTTTGTTCCTATTTTGTTTAAAATTATTTAATATCTGTATTAATAAAATTGATAATATGTGCTACTGTGTATTTCAATGATGATGTTACTTAAATGATCTTCTTTAATAATAAAACAACATTTTAAATGGTTCAATCGGTATTTTTATCATGACATCATTCAGTTTCATCATTGCATTATTAATATATGTTTAACTACTAAGAAAAATACATTATTGATCAAGTTCTATGTGACACCCCACCTAATATATACCGGGTGATCAGTCCTATATAAAATTAAAACAGAAATCCCAGTTGGTTCATTCTTAACATCACTGTCGATTTTTTTTTAAAACTTACTAACCACCTAGTATCTCAAAAAGCGAGTGACAAATTTTAACTTTTTATTTAAACAAGACAATATCATGCGAAAATACATATAAAATATTCACAACAACTGAATTGAATCAACTGAATAAATATTTAAACTACTTGTCGAATAAACCATCGGCCACCAAAGTAAATAGTCCAATAATAATCATCCAACAACTGAATAAATAAATCTGAAAATTGTACTAAAAATTTTGGGCGACAAGCCCTAAGTAAGACTGAAACTGATAGATGATTCCTACTCTAGGAAAGAATGAACGATGCGTCTAATCCAAGCTCTTGCTAGCATCCACAGGTGTCGCAGCTACGTGTCCCTGGAATAGAATATCAAGTTTGGCGCCCTTGTGGCTGGACACCTAAAAGGTTTTGAAAATAGTTTTATAGCAAGGGTTAGAACCCAAAATATTTTGAAAATATTTATCAAGTGAATTAACTACAGTAATTAAAATGTATGAATGCGCTTCATATTTAAGTTAGCGTCGTACTCTCTTGAGGACATACTCACCCCTCGATTAATGTGCACACCTAACGGTTTCCTTAACCCCACCTAGTTGTACTACACCGTCCAACTAGTCCTCGCATAATCTCCCATTGCCATTTTACTCCAACCCGAGTATTATTATACATGGGTTATAAGTTATCTGTCAAATTAACTTAATTAATTCCTTTTAAATAATATCAAAGAACCGTGACACAAGTTATATAAAGTAAATACATCACATATTGTATTATTACTCGCATATAATATTTAATACCATTATATATGTATCTTTACTACAACATCCACACATATTTCATATGTATATCCATCCACCCGAGTATACCCTCACCGGATGATATCCGCTAAAGTGTTATCTCACTAGGTGTGCTCACATAACCTAGTTACCCAAGTCGGAATCGCTCACCAACCTGGCCCAAAATATAAACGTAGTGGAGGCGGTCATATTCCTTCCCTGAAAGTGAGATAAGCCCCTCACCCATATACCGGACGCTATGACCTGAATATAGTCGCCCTACTCCTAAAGCTAGGGGATTCACCCACTTCGCGCAACCTCCCTTGATAACACTAAAGCATATAAATTAAATAAATATTTAGTCACTGATATTTGATAGCACACAATCTCTCTCTCTTTCTCTCTCTCTCTCTCTCTCTCTTTATATATATATATATATATATATATATAATATAATATAAATCCCGACATTACGGTATACTAAAATCCGTAATACTAGCCTGTATATTCCCTAGTCTATGATCCGACTTTAATTTAATTTAATTTACACATTAATTAATTTAATACTTGGTGTCGCTCAACCAATATACCCGGACTCGCTCACTTGGCCCATACCATCCCTAATACCCGATTCTATATTCTGCCTCCTAATTAATTAATTACACCCCAATTCATTTAATAATGTAGTGCCACTCAACTATAATACCCAAACATTTTCCCCTCGGTCCGAATTTACTACTAAAATCTATTTTCCAAAATTCATCCATTTTGTGGCATACAATTATCATCCTCCTAAACCCAATTATATTTATCCTTTAATTGTTAGGATCAAGGATCCATATTTAATTTTCATCTATTAAATATATGGAAGAAAATCTAACCCAAAATTCTAACCCATATAAATTTCCAAGCCAAACTGCTGAAATCCCTGAAGGGTCAATCGATCGATTGAGCGGGTGGTCATCTTCTCCGAGGTTTTGTTTTCCTCCATTAACGAATTTCCAAGCTTTTAAATCTCTTATTTTTCAGTATTAGTTTATCATTGCATCATATATTACATCTAAAACAGATCATGATAATCCTCTAACCATTTTAACATAATCGATTTCTAGGAAATATCATCAATTCCAAAAACGGGTTTTTACCTTATCATCAAATTCATTATCCCAAAAATCGATTTCACAATCCCAACCAATTCGTCTCTAATACTGGTATTCTATTATAGTTCTAATTCCAATTAACACTAAATGCTTCTATAATGCCAATTGAACTATTAAATCACACAACATGTTCAATTTCATAAAAATCCAATTTCATGCCATAACCCACCCAAAAACGAATTTCGGTTTACACCCACCATAATATGAATTGATTATCATCAATTTAAGAATCACAACAGTTAACCACTAGCCTCTAATTTTTTGTAGAATCTGATCTGTTGGTGTAGAGAAAGGGTTGATGAACAACACCTAATTTGTCCCTCGATTTGTCTCCAAAAGATCCCTAATTTGCTTTTGATTTGTTTCCTCTATTTCTCTCTCAAACCCTAGGTTTAGAATTTTGTTCAGAAATTTTTTGCATCTCATATCACTCTCATATAATCACTCACTTTGTATTCATGTAGACACATCTTTGTTTGTGTAATATCTGAACAAGTCTAGTGTTCGAGATTTAAAGAAAGAGAAAAGAAAGCTTTTCAAAAGTGTATTCAAAGTCAAGATGACTTGATTTGAATAACACAAGACTTGCAAAGATATAGGTGATATATAGTCTGTTGCATCACACACACTTCACTAGAAAATAAATAATAGGCACTGAGCTAATCTGCGCTTAAAGAAGTTAGAGGGGAGGCTGAGAAGTGAAGAACGCAAAAACAAGTGAGGACAAGTTAAAGAGAGAACTGAATAAGCAACCAGGCTAGAGACTTGGTCGTGTGGGGTAATATCTAGATCATTCTTCTTTAATTGTTAAGTTTGTTGTTTGTAACTCATTCCTGTTGATTTATTGTTTTAGTGGAAGTAGATTAGGTAACTCCTAGAGGAGTTCGTCGTTTTTCCCGGGGAAGGGTTTTTGCGACGTTAAATAAATACTGTGTGTTGTACATTTTTCGCATTTCACCTCACACGAAAAGGTAGGTCTAAAGAATTAGAAACTCGCCTAAAAATTGAATCTGTTTTGGACTATAATTAACTTTGAAAATTAAAATTATTTTCATAAAAGTTAATCAAATTAAGTAAAAGTTTAATTTGGTCCCCTTTGCATCATTCATATAAACTCGTAGGTTTAAGGTGTTTACTCAACAATAGTTTACTTCCGCATATAAAGACTTTGCGCATCGACCCGCATTGCCGGGGTCACCTCAAGTGGTATCAGAGCTAGACTTTTAAAGATCGTTTTCAAAACTTTTGTTAAACACTTTTTACCTTATTTTAATGGATGATTCAAGTCAATTACTTAGGTTTGAGAATTCTGAATCAAATTGTGTTGCATTTTTTGGGAAAGTTTATGATTGTTGTGGAGATGTGTACTTAGCAGGAATGTATGATTCTGAATATGATTCTCATTATGATTCTGAATCTGATGATGTGCTTGATTTAATTGATGCTGTTAAATCTTTATTAGCTAGTCAGGCTTCTATGCTTGAAATAACTGCTCCGTTTGATGCTAAACATGCCTTGTGTGATACTGAATTTGATGATGGTAACAATTCACACACGGACACTAATGAGCATGAAAATTTTGTTGGCTATGATGATTACTCGGAATTGTATGTCAGGACTTTGCAGAATAGACAAGATTTATCGAATTTGGTTAAAATGCTTAGTGAGACCTTAGAGAATCAATATAAGATTGTTCAACAAAATTCCATTGAAATGAACAATGTCAAAACTGATTTTGAAAAACAATCACTTGATTTTAAAATTCAGATTACGACTTTAAAAGAAAATTTATCTTCTTTTGAAGAAAAATATAATGAAGCACTTTTGCAAGTTGAAAAATCCAAACAAGTTTGTGAAACAGCTTTCAAAATGTGTCATAGTCGTGATATAACATGTTTTGACCTTGACAAATTGCTTGCTGAACAACGATATAAGGGTGATACTAGAGGGTTTGGTTATGATGGTCCTATTTCAAAGACTGATGATTTTACTAAACCAGTCCCCTTTGTAAAAGCCCAAGAAGAAATGGCTCTTCCGTTGGAAAGTAAGTTGTCTGAAATGGATAAAGGAAAACAAGTCTTAATTGAAAGTGATTTTGAAAATGACATTGATACTTTCATTGAAAATTTTGTTGAGGCATCTACATCTAAATATTGTCCTCCGGCCAAGAGACTCTATAGACCTCCTAAACCATTTATTCGTAATGAATCTGTCAAGCATGTAAAGGAAAAACACCACCAATCTGATCTACCTACTTCTAGTAAATTCTGTACTAGGTGTGATGTTTTTGGTCACCAAAACTGGGAATGCCTTGGTAATCGCAAGAAAGGTACTATTTTTAAAAGTCATAACCCTAATGTGAAGCGATTTAAAAATTTTCCTAGGCAACGCACTAATATTAAAAGGAATCATTTCTTCAATAAGTCTAGGCCTCATGTTAACAAGAACAGATTTTCGAAAAATAAATTTTATCCTAAATTCCAGAAGGCACAAAAACCTTTGAAAACTTTGCCTATTTGGATTAGGACTTGTGACTTGAGACCTCAAATGGATTTTTTAAAATCGAAGAAATGTCCAACTAATGTATGTGACGCTTGCGAGAGTAAGGAAATCATCAAGTCTCCTCACGTGAAGGTTAAGGACTTAAACACTACCATACCCTTAGATTTATTCAATGATGGGGGAGGTGAGTTTAATAAAAATGGAGTTTCCAAGTATTGTGACACTAATGGATATTCGTACCAGTTTGATACTCCAAAAACTCATAAACAAATTAGGGTTGTTCCTTCTATTGCTTGTGATTTTCAGCTTGTTGATATGCTGTCTATGTCTTATGATAAGTCTTGCTTGCATGTAACTTCAACATTTGATTGGAAAGATTGTACTTGAATGTTTTATTTGTGTTTAAACTGCATACTTTGATTACTAGATCTCCGAGGTTTTTAGGATAAAGGTACCTACTAATAACCGGTATCTCTTAAAGCCATGTGTAATGTAGGAGACTCTTATTTTGCAGATTATGAACACTTATTTTTTTTTCTTTTACCATTGTCTAATTTAGACAAAATGGGGGAGAATTGAGTACATATTCTAGTCTTCTGTTGTTGATATTTTTTATACATATCATGTCTTATAATTCCTGCACATTTAATTCTGTCATTTTAATATTTTGGTAGAGCAAATGCTACTAAATTGATTTCTTGGCAGATTGTGTATTTATGTTTTGCAGGTTTTTATTAACCGTGCATCCGATCGAGTTGTTGTCTTTTTCTTTTCTAGGATGGGTGGGTAGATAGATATTTTTTGTATAGGACATATTAGGTATTATTTTTCCTTAGTATATCATTTGATGTACTCAAGGGTTTTGTCAAAATTAGTCCAATGGGGGAGTTTGAAGGCCCTATATAGAGCACACCTAGGGTTTACTTTTGGTGCTTTAGCTATATAGGACTTCATCTAGTTGGACTTGAATTTTGACAAAATATTTTTGTAATTTAGGATTGCGTGTCCCCATATCGACTCCAAGCTCTCTTTGTCCATCTACATCAAATGAGCTCTCATTCAGTCCGCCATCTCAGAGAAAGGTATTTTTCATTTTCTATGGCTCATAGGAATTTCTGTCACATAGGACACAAGACCACGTTGCATTTTACCATGTCTTATGATAATATTTTGTTTTGTCATAATAAAATTATTTTTGAGTTCAAAAACTTTATTTAAAATTTTTATTAGAAAAATATTTCTTAAAAAATAAGTTTTGACACTAATTTTTTTTTTAATAAAAGTTGCAGAATAGTTTTTTTGAAGTGAAAAATACATTTTGTTATTTGCATGTGCGTGTGATATTTTTTTTGCATGTCATGGTTCATGCGTGTATATATATATTAGTATATATATATATATGTTAAAGTATGCGTACGTTTTATATATATTATGTTTATATGTGATTTGTATATTAGTATATTATATATGTATGCATGCATTTATGTTAATATATAGGATTGTTTTTAAGCCTTTTGTGTTTTCCCATGTGATAAGACCTGTTTGTGCATACCATGATGACCCCATACTCATAGCTGTTGGTGTAAAGACCATCTGCAATTTTTATGTCGTGAGCTCTTATACAAGAATATTATATTATTTAATGTATTTGCCATGCTGATTTGACTATGTTCACTGTTGCCGAAATTACCTTTGTCTTACACCATTTACTGGCTCGGCCTGTAGCTGTCAATATCTGATAGCGTGTTTCCCATTTACTGTTGGTGTGCTCAGTTGTTAAAACTGTTTTACTTTGTTTCAGAAGCTGAGATAAGACCGCCCCCGGTTTCTTTTTAAATCTGGTTTTCTGTTTTTATAAACGACGTCACTTGGTTTCCAATCTATTAAAACGTCACCGTGCCACTCTATTGTCAACGGCAATTTTTTTGAACAGCTGGCTTCCATTTTTAAAACGATGCCGTGAAATTTTTGTTATAACGGTAATATGTTGTTAGCGTTTTTGTTACGCAATTGATAACAGCTGGCGTTCAGTTTTTCAAAACGATTGTGTTTTAATAAACGTTTTGTTTATTATTCTGTTAGTGTGTAATAGTTTGCACTACACGTGTCACATTTTTAACACTACACTTTGTGTTTCTTTGTGATCCCTTAGATCTATTTTTATCTACGGTTATGTGTAATTCTTTAGTGATCCATGTGAACCTATTTTACACCAATCTGCACACACTTGTGCACTCTATAAATAGAACCCTTTGGGTATTCATTTTAATAGAGCTGAGAAAATAATTTTTGTAGCAGAACTCTGTCAAAATTTCTAGAGAGAGCTGAGAAAATAATTTTGTAGCAGAACTCTGTCAAAATTTCTAGATAGAGCTGAGAAAATAATTTTGTAGCAGAACTCTGTCAAAAATTTTTAGAGAGAGAGAGAGATTAAACCAGAAATATTTTTGTGGCATCTTCAAGTATTGATTCCTGTCAAAACAAAAATGAAGATTGGACTTCTCTCTTTGTAAATCTGCACTTACGATTTTTCAAGAACACATTATTTTTGTAAGTGAGTTCTCTCATCTTTGTGTGTATATTTAGATCAGTCTTTAGATCTAATTTTTGTACACAACACACACTATTCATGAAATTAATTTTTGTGTGAATATTCTTCTTGTGACTTATTTGTGAGATCTTGTATGGTTTTAAAACGTTTTGTTTTAAAACAGATTTTTCAGAAAATATTTGGTAATATTCAGATTTGTACTGTTTGAGGTTTAGAAAGTTAAACCTAAGATATCTGAGATCTGATTTGTGGAAGATTTAATATCTTGACTGGATATTATTCTCTTGTGTGTTTAAGACTGTTTTGATTTAATCTGAAATATCTGTGAAAATAGTCTTGATAAGATTTTAGATTAAAATCTGATTTAATCTAATATTTGTTTTCTGAAAAACAAGATTGGGAATATTTGACTGTCTCTGAATTTATTGAATATATTTGAAGTCATATTCTACGAGCATGATTGCTTGATTGTGTTAGTGATTTTCAGAAATTGTTTGCATCTCATATCACTCTCATATAATCACTCACTTTGTATTCATGTAGACACATCTTTGTTTGTGTAATATCTGAACAAGTCTAGTGTTCGAGATTTAAAGAAAGAGAAAAGAAAGCTTTTCAAAAGTGTATTCAAAGTCAAGATGACTTGATTTGAATAACACAAGACTTGCAAAGATATAGGTGATATATAGTCTGTTGCATCACACACACTTCACTAGAAAATAAATAATTGGCACTGAGCTAACCCGCGCTTAAAGAAGTTAGAGGGGAGGCTGAGAAGTGAAGAACGCAAAAACAAGTGAGGACAAGTTAAAGAGAGAACTGAATAAGCAACCAGGCTAGAGACTTGGTCGTGTGGGGTAATAGCTAGATCATTCTTCTTTAATTGTTAAGTTTGTTGTTTGTAACTCGTTCCTGTTGATTTATTGTTTTAGTGGAAGTAGATTAGGTAACTCCTAGAGGAGTTCGTCGTTTTTCCCGGGGAAGGGTTTTTGCGTCGTTAAATAAATACTGTGTGTTGTACATTTTTCGCATTTCACCTCACACGAAAAGGTAGGTCTAAATAATTAGAAACTCGCCTAAAAATTGAACCTGTTTTGGACTATAATTAACTTTGAAAATTAAAATTATTTTCATAAAAGTTAATCAAATTAAGTAAAAGTTTAATTTGGTCCCCTTTGCATCATTCATATAAACTCGTAGGTTTAAGGTGTTTACTCAACAATAGTTTACTTCCGCATATAAAGTCTTTGCGCATCGACCCGCATTGCCGGGGTCACCTCAGTTTCACCACACAATCTATTTCTTGACATGTTCCTTATTCCTTTATCATTTCTCGAAATCTTTCAATAACTGGATACTTCAACGGGCTCCACACCGCTGGCTACACGCACCATATGCTTTGGCCATTTGTTTTGGATCTTTCTTCCCAGGGCTCCAGGCTCTCATTAATTGTTCCGGTGTCATCCAAGTTCCTATCAATGTGTTTTAACATTTTAAAAATGTTCACATTATTTCACCTTTCCTTTTACCCGGCCGAAGCCAAAACCCGAGGTTTCACCCCAACTTGTGTTATACTTTGAAATTATAATTTCATGTCCTTTAAACTTTAACCTTGATGTTATTCCAAAAATCATATTTATTTATGACCAATTTGTGTAACACGTTTTTCAATATTTTTATTTCATAAAAATGCTCCACTTTAAGTAAAATTACCATTTTACCCATTTGTTTCCAAGCTTATCTTTTACTCCATCCCACAAGTGTTAGTTTTCCCCAAAACACTATTAAATCACCCATACTAAATTCTTAAGTGTTTTTAAAATATTAACACCATTTAGCCTTGGAGTAATATTCTTCTTAATTGGAAATATCTTTATCTCACTATAACACCCCACTCAAAATAATAACGGGTGGCCATCCCTATACTAAAATAATCAGGAATCTCAAGTGGATCATTCTCAGCATCTACTGACGATTCTAAAATAAACACGGATAACTACCCATTACTACAAAAAAAAGTGTACCAAAATTTTTAAAACATTTTATTTACATCTCTAAAACAAAACCATGAAACAACTAGCCAACAACATAACTCTAAATATGATAGGAGATGCACACATGCTCAAATAATATAAAAGAGACTAATAAAGGAGTACAACACAATGTACAAAATAAAATACCCGAATATGCTATCGGGTCACAAACAATACAATAATGTGAGAGAGACAATATAAAAGCGCTACTCTACAACACTAGGGTATAAACCCGATATACAAACTGAATCTTAATCTAGATACACAAAAGATAGGAATCAACTATATCAAAATACCGCAACAATCCGTTATTGCCACAGCTCCACGAATACACTGGATGGATAACATCAATGGCGTCCTTGCGGAGGAACACCTAGAATAATAAAATATATATACATAGTAAGGGAAGATATAAATGGGTCAGAGCTCGAGGTGTGAAAATATTTTATAGCAAGTGCATTAAAATGCATAATAATTATAAATGCATTATGACATGATTTAAGTGGAGTCACACCCTCCATAAAATTCAACTCACCTCTCAACTAAAGTGCGCAACTAAACGTATGTACATGATCTCCAAAGAATTACCCAAATCTATCTAGGGGCAAAAATAATCTAGCTTACTCCCAATTATTATAATCAATTAAAATCTATCTAAATTATCTCTCAACTTCAAATATTATCGATCTCAATTATATGCCCACTTTATAAACATATAAGATATACATAAACATTCTCTTACTAGAAGTTCTCATATTCTAGTTATTGACATAAATATATATAAAAATATATATGAGTTATTAGAATCTAGGTGCTAAGGACTAAACTTCTCCCAATTCTCAATATTGCACTGCGTTTCATGCGTGGGACGTCTCGCAAGCGAAATCCAAACAAGGAACCCCCCAATACACTACTCCTTGGCAGTATTGATTATCAAGATTCATTATGCCCTCAATGCATGACGCGTATAGCCCAAGTTCTCCTATACTATAAATGATTAATTAATTATTCCCAATTCTCAACAGTGCACGACGTTTCGTGCGTGGGACGCCTCGCAAGCGAAATCCAAACAAGGAACCCCCCGATACACTACTCCTTGGCACTGTCGATCGTAGAGCTATACAAATATATAAATATGAGCACTAAGGGCCAACTTCTCCTCACTCCCAACATTGTACTGTGTTTCGTACGTGGGACATTTCGTAAGAAAAATCCAAACAAGGAACCCCCCGATACACTACTCCTTGGCAATGTTGGTCGTTGAGGTCCATTATGCCCTAGATACCCAAAGTACTATATATACTCATATAATTATCTACTCTTCATTTTCTCATAATTGATTCATCACAATTAAAGTCCGGATAAAATCTCCCGGAATGAGATCCAAGCAATCTTCTTATGTCTCTTTTCTCTAGAGACAAATATGATATCACATAATCATATACAATTAATATACTATTCACACAAGTATAATAATAACCATCCCAACGAGCTATAACTCGAGGATGCAGGTTCTCAATGCTATCATCTACCAGGGAATCAATCACATATCATCCTGGGTAACAACGGTCGGAATCTCACACCGCCTTGGCAAAAACCATATCACAACGTATGGGAAACGGTCATAGTTCCTCCCTGGGAATGAGACGAAACATAACCACCACGTTTAACCTATAATAAAAATCACACAATAGTAAATGGATGCTATGACTTGGGGACTATACGCACCCTGCTCCTCAAGTCAGGGGCCTCACCCACATCGCACAACTTTCCATGATAGCATAGAGGGGGTATGCTTTACAGACACGCACACACACACACACAAACACACACACACACACACACACACACACACACACACACACATATATATATATATATATATATATATATATATATATATATATATATATATATATATATCAATCACATAAGATATAAATACATCATCACATCATATAAATGTTTACCATCACACAAGGTATATATATCACACTATTTACATACTCTTATTATGCTCTTAGGCGTAGATGAAATAATATCACTATTTAGTATATTTACTCTCGATATATTATTCGTCAATAACTCACATAACTTCCCCACTTAGTATACACTATACTATTTCTCACTTGAAGTTCACACCTCACTTCTATTTGTATGAATCGTCTCTCAATTCTATTTACGTTAAGGATATTCTCTATATCCATATGCACATCGATCAACATTATTATTTTCAATCCATAATGTGGTTCAATCAATCATATGAAACTTTAAAGTTATCCCATTTGGGAATTTAATACTAAAATCCATTATCATTAAGCACATTCTAACTCACCCTTCTAAACCCATAAACATCTCCAAGTATAAATCTCAATGATAGTGGGCTTCCCCACTATTCGCCACGATACTCACCAATCGATATTCTCTCGATTTAAGTTAAGATGACTCCAATAATTCCTCATAAAGGAAACTCCCTAAAAGTCTCCAAAAGACACTTCTCATAATTCATATAGAGATTCCCAATCGATAACCTCAAATGAAACGGGATGAAATTCTCCCTAGAAAAACATCCCCAAAATAACCCTGTTTCCGAATCGATTCGGCCTCGAAGGCGAATCGATATGGGTCTAAAGACCTTGGCTTCTGTCTCAGGCCGAATTGATTCAGTCACTGAGACCTGGGCACCTGCAACATTTCGAATCAATTCGGTAAGGGGCCGAATTGATTCGGCCTATCAAAAACTACGAAAATGGCTACTTTTCTCAAAAGCCAAAAATCCCAAAAATCATATATCTATACTTCTCTCCATTTTTCTTCAACCCAAACATATTATTAACATCAAAACTCATCAAATAACATACCTCAACTAATTTGTAACCTCAAATCCATTATATACCTAACCAATCTAAGATTTTACCCAAAATCTAGGTTTTCATATTTTAAACCCAAAATTCATAATTTTATCCACAAATCATGAAATAAATGACACACAACAATTATTTAGCAAGTTTAATCACTTGACTCAAATTCGTAGAGTCTGATTCGTCCTCGAAATCGCGTAATGGTCGAAAATCCCAAGCTTTCTCTCTTTCTCTTCTTCTCTTTCTTTATATCTTTATTTCTCTTTCTCTCTAATGAGAATTGTTTCTCCCGTAGGCTTAATAAGCCTTATATCCCAAAATACACAACTTTAAATGATAATACACACTTTAAATGACTCGGTCACTTTAATTCGAGCCAACCGAACTCAAAATATTTCGAAACCCAAATAAGCCCCAAGTACAGTCATTTCGACTTTCTTGACCCTTCCAGAAACAATCGCACCCTCAGAATTGTTATTCAAATCACTTTCTAACATCTTCAAATTTTGACCTCAATGCCAATTTAATTTTTCTCCAATTAAAATAATATTTATTTCTCCCAAAAATAAATAAATTATTGTCCCAAAAATCTCGGGGTATTACACTCACTATTTCCTTTCCAATTTCATGAGTGTTAATCTTTTATAACATTATTAAGTTACACACACTAACTTTCCAATATTTAACCATTAACACTTATTCAATACCTTTTACTAACCATCTTTGCACATTAGACATTTCTTTACTTTCTTTATTTAAGGAATCTAATTACACTTAAAGACTAATTTTATAAGAAAATATCGTTTCTTTTTTTATCAATTCAAGTAGCCTTACACTTTGTACTTACCTTGCCATTAATCCCATTTTCACATACCTTAAAGTCTAGAATTTTTACTTTTTCTTATTACATGTTTAAAACCCAAAAACATCTTCTTTAAACTTATTTATACACTTATTTCCAAAATACTACAAGTTTATATGCATAAAAAAATAGATTTTAATTTTTAAAATCCTATTAATGGGCTATACATACATTTCTTTTTAGAAATTCATCATACTTGCAAAAATATACTTTAAAGGCATAAAAGATAATTTTATTTATTCAATCTCAATAAATATCCATTTTTCTTAAAATCTTCATTTTTGCAAGAAACTTTAAGACATTATTTCACTAATGTTTTAGCAAAATAAATCCTCATTTTATAACATTTGATTCAATAAAATGTTTACCATAGATTTTCTAGAAAATCCACCATTTTCGTTAAAATCCCAAATCTTCATTCCAATATACTTTGACATATTTACTCATCGTTTATTTTTCAATAAATAACATTTGTAATATTTTTATTTCATAAAAATATTTATTATTTATTTCACACGACTTCCATCATTTAATCAAATGCACCTTGTAATTTAATAATAAGACTACAAATACACAAAATAGAGTCTTAATACTAAGAGTAAGATTTTTCCACCTCTAAAGGATCCAAATGGTGGTGTGTAGAAAGAGCAACCTCCATCTCCAAAGGTAGCCTCAAGGGGTTACCAAATGAATCCACCAAAAGGCTCCATTCAAGCTTCCAAGCTAAAAACCACTTCAAACTCCACGAAAATTTTCATCATCTTCGCTAAAAATCCCCCAACGCTTCCCTAAAATTCATAGCCCCACTTAATCAATGGGGGAAATGGGTGTTGAAGGCTTGAACATGATGAAATACACTAAGAATATGGTGGTTTATGGTGGTAAAATGGTGCGAGAATAGTGGAGAGAAGCCAACAATGGTGGCAGACTTCTCCACATTCTCTCTCCCGCTTCCATCTTCTTCTCTCCTCAAAATTCCCGAGAAGAGCAAAAAATACCCTTATAAAACACCTAAAAACCTTAAATTCCCATTTTTCCCAATTTGGGCTCACCATAGCTTAACAACTCAATGATCCAATGGCCAAAATCATGACAACGCACAAGGCCAAACTGATCTAAACATTTTCAAGACATGTCGTTTCAACGACATGATCCTCATTCGAACGTCATGTCCATCTCTTTCGGTAGATGGATTTATGCGATCAGGTCTCTCTTCTAATAACACCACTATATCATTAAAACGACCCCCTTTTTCTTTCTTTTATTTTCTTCAATTTTGACCCACACTTTCTAATAATTCTCATCAAACCATACTCCATTATATTTTATACAAAATTTAAATGAAATACTTAAACTTCCTTCCTTGTTGAATTCCATCCTCGAAATTATTGATCTGTTAATCCCTAGGATAATGGGGTTCACCATCTTCTATTATAATCCATAGAAATCCTTCAAGGCAAGATCGTTGATGTTTTCAATGATAAGATCACCCTATGTGCCTCCATACGGGGTTTTTCACCAAATAATTAACATGCGATATGCTCTAACGCTCACCACCTATGCTGGTACCCAAAGCATACCGATGCCTCCACGGGTAAATCCTCTCTAGCACCCGACACTCACATATTGTGAATCGTAATGCAACCAAGCATCACATTCATCATCCAAGTCAATTAAGGACTACATGTCCTACGTCCCACAAATGTTTAGGCTATCCTGGCTACACTACTCGCATGAGCTTGCCAATAACCATACTATGTTATTTTCTCACTCCAATGAGTAATATTCTTACCAAGTCATCACCGTGCGTTCGGCTTACACCTTTCGTTGCATCACTCTGATGACCCCAATACTACTCTAGGAGTTTCACCTTTGAGCACCCGCTAGAGCCTCATTCTAGTCCACTCACCATGGAAAAGAAATACCATATGCTAATCTTTCCTCAATTTCTAACGCCATACCATATCCTCTAGTAGTCCACTCCGTGGTAAAGTAATATCATATGCTAATATTTCCTCAATTTCTACCACTACACCATATCCTCCAGTCATTATCCCTCACTTTGCAGCCAGAGCCATTGACTGTTATGCTGGCCAGTCAAGAGGCCGCTAATCCTAAGAAAGATCAATACCATGAGAAAATCGTGTGGCCGAAAGTGCATCCACCCATACAAAAAACTTTATGAAATAGCAATAATACCTCTGTTAGGGCACACCCAGTTACCGAGATGCATTGACCATAGTCGGTCCACTGCACTCTACCAAGCCCAACCGTGCCACACTATGACATGGAACCAATCTGAGTCACCACATATATAAAAATACCGATCCCCGATTACTAAAATCGAAAGGGACACACGAGAGTAAGAATGAACAAATAACCGTCTCGAGAAATTTCCCCCGTAAGATTCCAACCATGATTTATGAAAGAGAACCTACACCATTTTCCTTGAAGTCATGTCACTCATTCCTAAGGTTCTCACCGAGCACTAATCCTAGCCACATACATTGGCGTGGGTCACTAGCTATGAGGAATTGAATTACAACCATGTATTCTCGTAACACGAAATAAATATACGAATCGGTAGTCCTCTAAAAATTTAACGCCTGACTTTCCTCCTTGGGAGCAAGGCTCTACCCTTCATATCCTTGGCGTACATGAACCATTTTGATTGGCAGGCGCCTTACACCCTTTTCTACATTCACCTTGTCCATTTACTAGTGACGATGTCACCAACTACTACACCTAGGTTATTTTCTACCTTATCATATCATGATCGAAATCCAAAATTCCCATAGGCACTACTTAGTTCAAGTGAGTCATCCACCTTAATGTGTCCTTTGACCACACGAGATTGCCTCCAAGCTTAATTTTGAGTTCTACCCACACAGG
The DNA here is from genome assembly GCA_949130495.1 of Sambucus nigra. Lineage (NCBI taxonomy): Eukaryota > Viridiplantae > Streptophyta > Magnoliopsida > Dipsacales > Adoxaceae > Sambucus > Sambucus nigra. Next base: position 595,789,405 of record OX422209.1, read on the forward strand.
ATTTACATAGCGACCACACCCGCCGCCATTGGCATTTTAAGGGTAGTAAATATCACATATGGTTGCATTTTCTAATCCAATATGGCTTGGAAAGATGTTCCAAAAACTAGTCCTAACATTGCTAAGGCTACCCTAGCATATACTATCGACAAACACCAACATTATAATCATGTTTAGATGTTACCCCACCTCGGTTGCCATCTTCATGTCTACACATGGCGTCATCAACCTGAGTATCAAATACATTTCCTAGTACATCTCGATATTGAATATTACAGCACAAATACAAGTCGTTCCATGAAATTTGAGCATCACTCCTATAACGACACAAGCTACCACCCTACCTTAGGTATTACATTACCCATCTGTGCCGATTTGGGAAGCCACACCTGGAACGTACACCACTCGACCAACAATCTGGGATCATCACCTGACCCTTAACATAATCATTACTAGGTTGCTAATCCCCTTCATACCGTACGTAACTGGCCTCCAAATGACACTAAACATTTTTTATATAACCGTCATCAAGACCTGACAAGATTTCATAATCCATACCTTTAACATTGTAGATGCTCTCTACAAACCTTTTAATACCCACATCACGATCACTCGATGTTCGTAAGGGCACTAATATACGAGCTTCTACCTATAGTGAACCTTAATCATTAAACACCTCAAGGCTTCAAACATTTGATCTCTATCCCCAATGACGCCACAAGCAATCAGCCCTATGACATTCCAGCATACCTTTAAACCACACTCACACTAAGATTACCTCGCATCTTGCCATCACTTCGATGGCTAAAATAAGTCTTTACACTTGGATAATAATCTTATCCTTCCTCCAAATAGTTGTGACATAATCCACGTACCAAACCAAAACTAATGCTACTAAAGATTATGAGAGGATACAAGACGTCGCCTACAACCTATAAACCTCAAGATCTGCCCCACCTAATCTTGAATGAATGATCAACCATGATAAATGAATTGCGTCAATATGTATACATCACACCATGTACTAATCTTCAGGTTAACACGACTATATAGATCTTGGTAGGATATGGGACGCCGAGTATTGCCTATAAATCCCAAGGCCTATACCACAGATGCCACTTGAAACCTTATTCCTTAATACCACATTATATTTAAGATACACTAAATCGAAGTTGTCAACCAAGAGAATCAGTACTTATGAATGCCACTCAGTCATCTAACATCCATAAATGAACTATACAACCTTTATAACTAGGTTACAAAGAACACTACTCACTGTTGCCACTATCAAGGCTACCCTATTCGTCAAAGTTACCACACATTACATTTCATGTAAAAGATCTATTGGCCTACAGAACTTCATTGTGACACCCTTGTAATAACCCTTACTTTTGAGTAATTGAATTTATATTAATTTTCCATGAGAGGTAATTATATAAAATATTGGATAATGGGGAAAATATTATTTTAAGTGAGTTAAAAGATAATATTTACTATATTTTGCATATTTACTATTGAGAGAATGTAAATGGCATCATGTTATGATTTATAGTGTCATTGTGCTTTAAACGACATTTATGGTTTGAAATGAAGTTGGAACTTGAAATGATTTATATTATTTCGGATGCCAATTTAGAGGGCGCGGTCATTCCCGAAATAGTCGAGATAGTCAAAATATGTGCCATATTGTATTTTTTGGTTCTGGGAAATTTTGACTGGTTTTGACTTAATTATGTAGTTACGAATCATTTTAATGGTGTATTAACATTTAAAGAGGGGAATTAATGTTAAGTGTATGATTTAGTCTTACAACCCCTCTTATTTCCTTAGTGTATACTTCCTAAACCTAGAGAGAAAGTGAGAAGAAGAGAATTGTGGAGAAAAATAAGAGAAAGAAGGAGAATTGAAGAAATTGGGTTTGATCTTGCATCTACTGGAAGGGAATCTGAGATTTCAGCTTAAGGAAAGTTTCTTACTTGCTAATATATGATTTAGGGTGAATAAATTGTAGTGATAGTTATGTATTGGAATCAATTGAACAAATATGGATTTGAAGGAATTTGTAGTGTTTGAACCCGTAAACATTATTTTAGTTAGTTATTGTGTGGATTATAGTAGTTAGTATTTATGAAGGAGTGTTTTGGATGGATTAAATGATGGTTGGTGTGGGTAAAATGGAGGAGAAATAAGTTTGAGGAAAGTTGGGGTATTAAACTCCATAGCCAAAATTGGGCATTCTGGCCTAGGCGAATCGATTCGCCCCTAGCGAATCGATTCGCTAAAGGGGTAGGCTACAGGTCTGTGTAGAGCGAATCGATTCAGATTATCCGAATCGATTTGGAAGTATGTAAAATGTTGGTTCCTCTTGACCAAATTGATTTGGACCATCTGAATCGATTCATTTTCAAGACCGAATCAATTCGGTCAGGGCGAATCGATTCAGAATTCCTGCTATTTTGAGTTATTTTTCTAACTTAGATTGTAATCCTTTTCTTGGAGGTCTAGGACCTAGGAAATTTCTTTTAGGATGAAATAGAGTGTACTAGAGTCTCATATTAGGTATGTTACCACTCTAAATTAGTAAGGGGATAATTGGGCTTATCTCGGGGATAATCTAATAAATGTTAAGGTAGTTCCTTCTTTAGCAAACTATTTTCAGACTAGAGAAGAATAGGATTATATAATTATGGAAATTTAGAGAAGTGTTTGAGGTATACTATACTTGGTGGCTTATGGTAACGTCATTATTTCTTGGAGACTAATTTGGGGTTTTATTAAACGTTGAAGTTTATAATGATGACATTATACGCTTATGGCTCCGAATAAAGACTTAATGTGTATTTTAAAATGGGAATAACTTATGAAGGATAATTTTCTTGTACACACCTCTCTAAATTCTATCATAAGGGAAGTACTCACATGAGGTAAAGTCCCCTGGCTAGTGAATGCAGGGTGATATAGTCCTCGATCATAGGACGAGTTATAATTATATTGTGTGATTATTGTTCAAAGTGAGGTAATTTCGGGTGTGGTTATGACTCACTGTCGAAGGTATATGGCCTCTTCCTGATGTCTCGTGATGTAGGATGCCCAGGTTGTCTTGGTGATAGGCCCTAGAAGATGATATCTATTTAGGGGCGCATCCAGTGGGGAAATCCGGAAGGATGGTCTTAGAATCGTTATATGTTGTGAAATATAACTATTCTTATTAAAGTGGGATTTTATTAATGATAAAGCCGTTTATGAAATAAATTGCCTTGAATACGTTTCCTGAGGAGAAAGGAATGGTGAAATGAAATTGTGTAAAAAGGAAATGGAATCTCATTAAGTAATATTTTATCTATATTCTCCTGCATAAATGAATTGTGATCATTGTCATTATTATTGTGTTAGGTTATGCTTTTAGATTGAGAGGTTAGATTCCTTATCATTATTTATGGTGAACGAAACAAGCGTATTCATGATAATTAAATTGTCCATAACTGTCATGCATTTTATTCACTTAGTAATCATATTAAACCGGGCCCTGAACCGTTTATATCCTTTTGTTTTCCATGAATCTGATATTCAGCCAGGTGCTCCACCGTAAGAACACCCGTATTAACTTTTCTATTCTAGTGTCCTGGAGCCATAACACTTTGAGGATGTTATGGGATACTTAATATAGACGCTCCGATCTTTTGTATTCTAGTTATGATCAGCTACACATTCGGGCGTGTTGCCCAAGTTTTGTACTTGTATTATATAATGTGATATTGTACTTTAATACTCGATGTAACCTAATTGTAAAGGTCTACTAACCGACAGCTTATTCTATTATTTTGATGTATATGGTTGATGATTTAGTATCTGTCTTTATTCATATCCACCTTCCTTTTAAATTGGATTGTTTAAATGTTTTTCATTAACTTACAAAATAAATTTTGGCAATCTGTTTTCTAAATAATTGGTGGTTATCTCGTACACTTATTATAGTACAGTGATGCTAAGAATGGACCATTTATGATTCCAGTAATTATTGGAGTATCGGGCTGGCCACCTCTTATTTTAATAAGTTGGGTGTCACAACCCCGCCTATTAAAATAATGGCCAACCCTATATCCTAATAAAACGTTGGTCTTATATGGCTCATTCTTAGCATCACTATCGAAATATGATTAATTACTAACCATCTAATTATTTTAACAAGCAGTAAATTTTATCTTTCATTAACAAACAAAAAGATTAACTAATACACAATAAATTCATATGCAGTGACAATATATATATATATGAAAAATGAGATAAATTCTAAAACTGATATAAATAATTAAGATTCCGGAATAAACCATCGGGTAAGAATCCAATACAATAAATCCAACCAACTAAAAGTCTGAAAACATAAGTCTGAATAAAAGGGGCAACATTCCCAATAATACTAGAATAGAGAACCTAATCTAGATTATCAAGAATGAAATCAACTACTCAGAAAGTCTACAAGCTTCCACATCAGTTGCATCTACGTGTACTTGGAAAGAATCAATCATCCTTGGCGTCCCTGTGGATGGATACCTAAAAGTTTTAAAAATATATTTGAAACGGGTCAGAGAACAAAACCTTTTAAAAACATTTAGCAAGTAATTAAGATGTAGTAAATAAATATGCAGTAAAACTTTCCCTATTTAAGTCGGTGTCTCACTTTCATGAGATTACCCCTCACCTCTCAACTCTTGTGCACACTTAGAGCCTATATATTAACCCACCGAGTTATACTACCATTCCTAACTAGTCTTATTTCAAATCTCACTAGCACACTACCCTGACTAGAGTAATGTCTAACTTTTATTTCTTACTTAGCTCTATCTCGCATTAGCTTATTAAACTATTAATCAATTTATTACTTTACTCCAGTTATTTAACCACATTCATCATTAACGTATTAAGCCCGTATATAATTTATTTCACTACTATATACGTTTATTAGACATGTCACACCAAGACACTATATACATATATATTACTCGTAATATATGCAACCGCATTTTCGAATGTCCTCCATATTTTGAAAGCGAGCTCACTAGCATGTTATCATGCTCCAGAAATGTCCACTTATACTTGTCTAATGGGCCGGGATCTCACCACCTGACCCAAAAATCACAAACGAACATTGGAGGCGATCATGACCTTAAGTCTATGGTCATAACCACACCATATTATTCCATGGTACTCTAACCCTACATCACACGGGCGTTCACAACACCTACGACCCAGGGCAAAGTTATTACTTTTTCTTGGATTCGCCAGAGTGACCTCCCACGGCGCGCAACCTCCCTGATAGCATAACGGCTAGGATAAGTATGTTTCACATAAATATCATACACATAGATATTATTCACATTCGTATATATACTATCTTTATACACGTATATATAAATTTAATCACATACTTAACCCGTGCCTATCACTCAAATCAGTAGCCTACAAATCCTGAATCTACCTCACGACTCTTAATTAATTAAATTCTCATCCTTTAATTGAATACAATAGCATCATCTTGCTAAAATGCCCGGACTTAACCAACCTATCATATAAATCACTCAAGTTTATCAAGTAACATCTCTCTGATAAAACACCTGGATTTAACCCACCTAGCCCATACATTTATTCCCGAATTTAACTCATTAATTCGACATTTAAAATATCTTGTGAATTATCTCTCATGATTTCTAATTCGAATCTAATTACCCGATCACCCCAGAAAATATAAATCTTTCAACCCACTCTAAATAAACCAATCGTGGACCTTTTGAAAATAGACGTCCCAAACAACCCATGAATAATTTTCCTCAAATCAACTTCCGTCGATTGATCGACATAAACGATTGATCGACCGATCCAAGTATTAAAAATCATTAACTTAACCTCAATATCATCAACTATGAATATATATCAACTAAGGAAAAATATCCATAAGGTTTTATAATCATCATAATCATAATTGTTCCTAAGATAAAATCCATCCCTATATTACCAAGTAAATGTTTTTGTCTCATACACCCTTCCATATAAAAATCATAACTAATTAAAAAAAATCAGAAAAATATGAAACTGGTGGCCACGCATTCGTAATGAAAAGATATATCTCAATGACCTAAAGCCATGGTCGTTCGAAAGAAATATCATATTTTTTCAAAAGAGAAAGCCACATCATTTGAATGAGGTGCTAACTATGTTCTAACGAGATTGACGCAAACAGTGAAAAAATCCAGATAGAAACATTGCAAAAACCAAGAATTTTCTTCTTCAAATCCCACCCAAACACCTTCTATATTATATTATACAATCATCCAATCATATAGAACCAAAAGGAAATATTATTAGATGATTCTAACATCAAATAATCATCCCAATACGAAAGATTAACTACAATCATATAATTAATCCATTAAAATGGGTCTATGTAATAAACACCTTCAATACCCTAGATTTGATTCAAAGCCCCAATTAGTCATGATCAATCTATGAATCTCTAATAAGTTTCAAATTCTATCAATTATGATTCATTCAAAAACATCAAATATGCATTTACTCTACAAGTTATGGGATAATTTCTCAAAATCCCCTTTTTACATGTAAGAAACCTTCCCAAAATTTTATTTGTTCTACACCTACCATGGTATGAAAATGAATCACATTTATTGGATTTAAAGCAATTTAATTACTTGCCTTTGAATGTTCATAGGGTCTGATTTCTCTTGTGTGTAATCATTAGATGTTAGGAATCCTTGAGTTTTCTTCCCAATTAGCCTCTCTAGCCTTTTCCTTGCTTTCTCCTCTCTTGCTTGTCTATTTTAAGGCTTGTAATTAATGGTAGGGCTTCCTCGTACATCTAACCTTTATATTTTAATCCTCTAACACCGAAATTATATTATTAGGCTTCATCAAAATGACCCAAATATCCCTATGTGATCCCGAGCTAGTCTAAAAAGCCCCCAGAACTCAATTACTACCCTCGAGGTACTTAATTCTGACTATTTTGACCTATTTTGGATGAACCATACACTCAAAATTACCATCCGAGTCACTAAACACAAACATCCTATCTCAACTGTCCTGACTGAGATACCGTCAATTCCCATCATTTTCACCCGCATACGATGTAATACAATTAACCTAATTAAATTTACTTAAATCATGCTAGTAAATTTACACATAAGTATAAATATTATTTTCACAAATTAATATTTATTAATTTCACATTATTTTCCATTTCTATTAAATTATGTCACACGTGTAATTTAACCGCTACCATAATTTACTCAAAATTACGAGGTGTTACATACTCCCCCCTTACAAGAGAATTTAGTCCTTGATATTTGGATAAGTATGGTACTAATAGCTTTGGATACTTCCTCGCACAACATCCGTATCTTCCCAAAGTCGAAACCATTATGATGTTCCCTCTACACCTCCACTAATGGCACTCGTCATCCAGACAATCTATACATTATCATCCAAACTACTGACCAATCCGCTTCAGTCACCTTACACCAAAATACCCACTATTTTACTTACATTTCGTCTTGGTCACCCTTTTTTTTTCAATTCTTCTTCTAACTTACCCATACGCATACGCTCAACCCATACATTTCCACATCTTCTCGTCGTGGATGATATTTAAAAATTCGACTACTTAGGGCCCTATATCCCGTGCATATCTGTACAAATACCACCCGGCTCCACTTGACTTCAATCATTAAATAACTATCAACTCACAGTTTTATCCACATACACGTGCAATAACTAAAGTACTATCTCCATGCCCTAACGACCACACATCTCTTAACTCTCAATGCTCACTAAGATTCATGCGTGAGACATCTTGCAAGAAAAATCCAAACAAGGAACCCCCCGATACACTATTACCTAGCATTGTCTATCATCGAGATCCGTAGGCCCAAAGAACATATCCAGGGTTCCCAAAATCGTGTTCCCGAAAGTATAAGTCTAATCATGCACTCCCACATCACTAAAGGAGTCATATGTTATGACGCTCTCACTATCACTAAGTCCTCATCACTAAATCAATAACGAGCTAAATCTTCTCGCTCGACACTAAACCCAGTATGTCCTGAATCATATCAGTAAAAGTCCCTAGAGACTAGGATAAAATGTTATGAGAGAACTATACTCTCCGAAGTCACCTATACAATATATATATATATATATATATATATATATATATATATATATAAATAACTCGACCCTCTTTAAGGTGATACCTTGCAAAACAATTCATCCTACCCTAAAATAGCAAATACGATAGTCTTACTATAACAGTCCACTACCACTCAAACCTTGACTATCCAGTCACTACTCATGATAATAATATGAACTACTCTCATAACTCAAAAAAGGATCAAAACTAACACACAATATAACCATTTTCTTAGTGTTCACACCCTCTCCCCTGAAGGTGACCCAAGAGCCCCGCTACCTAACGATAAATCTATATAAAAATAAGGTTGATATTACCAACGCACCCTCTAAACCTGACTCACATGTGAATTTTAGTGAAAAAAACCATATATTGTGATGCACCCATGTCACCTAAAACTTACCCCATACTCGTAAGGTTGAAATAAAAGTTTTACCTCCATTTACTAATTGCCTCGCCTGGCCGACGGGTTCCTGAACGTGATCCTCATGTCAGAACTTACCCACAATTTTTTATAATGTTTATACCTCTAGGATACCATCCTGTATTTTTCCCCTACTTTGCTTTGGCCAATCCTTCATAATATGGCCCGTCTCTCCACAACCAAAATAACTGCCAAAAAAACCTTCCTACCTATGGCCCTGGCCCTGTTAGCCTCCCCCGCTATTCACTTGGCCCTGGCGCTCCTGAGGAACATGATGTTGTTGCTATTACAAATGAGGACCTTACTGGCCCTGTCTAAACCCACTGCCCCTCGGGTATGAAACCTACTGATCTAAATCTCTTAGTTGGATCCACCTGCTAGGAATCCCGATCCCACTACTATTGGGCCATACTGGCACCATTCACATCTGCCTTTTTAGCCTGACTGGTCTCACTCAATCATTTTCTCCCCTTCATGTAGAAACGCTGATCCTAACAATGAAGTAGAGCGACATTGATGATCTTAGTGTACGTCTTCAATACCAAATTACCCAATAAGTGTTGTCAAGTTCTCCAAGTAAGTCCATACATAAAATTTCACATCCTTTTCTATTTAGTCTTCACCTCATCCTTTACAAAAATAGCTAAACGAGTGAACTCCTCCTTATATTTTGCTACTGTTCGATCTCCCTGAGAGACATCGAGAAACTTTTGTCGCATCTCTGTCTGAATAGAGAACAAAAAATACTTGCGATCAAACCACTCCTAGAACTTAGCAATAGTCATAACATCCCTCTCTCCTGTCGTGGTCACTAACTCCCACCACTGTAAAGTTGCAACCACTAGCTTAAATGTCGTTAAGAACTATTTTTGAGCGTCACTGCACTCAACCATATGAAGGTGGCATTATATGTCTTTCTTCCATTGAGTGCACATGACTACCTCTGAGCTACCCTAAAACTTCGGTGGGTGGCCCTTTTAAAATGCCTCCCTCACTCTCTGCCAATAGGATGGCCCCGAGTGGGCCTGAACATCTGATTCCAGTGGGGTTATGGTTGAATCTATGAAAAATGTTATGTCATTGCGATCATCGCCGCATTAACTGCATGTTCCATAATAGTGGCCACCCCTGCGGATTTCATTGTCACTTGTGGTGGTTGTGGTGCATATGGCTCCTATTGAGCCTCCCTCTCATTAGCTCTCATCGCTGCCCTAGTCGCTTATTCTCTGTTGGGTGGCATCTGAAACCAGATTGAATTGTATGAGTTCATAGTCAATACAATCATAACATCAGAATATCGAAATCTCAAACACGTAAACATGAATGCAATAGTCCTACTAATAAGGCTCTATATCAAAGAACACTATGCTGAAATGTAAAAAGCCTCACAGATCTGATGGACACTATAACTCTATACTCTTATACAATGTGTAACACCACGCCTATTAAAATAATGGGTGTCCAACCCTCTATCCAAATAAAATGTTGGTTCATATGGCTCATTCTTAGCATCACTATCGAAACATGATTAATTACAAATCACTTAATTATTTTAACAAGAAGTGTCAATTTTTATCTTCCATTAACAAACAACAAGATTAACTAATACACAATAAATCCATACGCAGTGACAATATAAATGGAACACCAGATAAAGTCTAAACTTAAGATAAACGATTAAGATTCTCGAATAAACTATCTGGTAAGAATCCAATACAATAAATCCAACCAACTAAATGTCTGAAAACATAAGTTTGAATAAAAGGGGCAACATGCCCAACAAGACTAGAATAGAGAACCTAATCTAGAATATCAAGAATGAAATCAACTACTCAGAAATCCTGCAAGCTTCCACATCATCTTCAGCTACGTGTACCTAGAAAGAATCAATCATCCTTAGTGTCCTTGTGGATAGTCACCTAAAAGTTTTGAAAATAGATTTGAAACGGATCAGAGCCCAAATTCTTTTAAAAACATTTAGCAAGTAATTAAGATTCAGTAAATAAATATGTAGTAAAACTTTCCATATTTAAGCCGATGTCGCACTCTCATGATATCACCCCTCACCTCTCAACTATTGTGGACACCTAGCACCTACATCTTAACCCACCTAGTTATACTACCCTACCTAACTAGTCTTATTACAAATATCACTAGGATACTACCCTGACTCGAGTATTGTCTAATTATCATTTCTTAATTAGCTATATCTCGCATTAGCTTATTAAACCATTAAATAATTTATAACTTTACTCCAGTTATTTAACCACGTTCATCTTTAACGTATTAAGCTCGTTTATAGTTTATTTCAGAACTGTATACGTTTATAAGACATGTCACACCAATATACTATATATATATATATATATGCAACCGCATTTTTGAATCTCCTCCATATTTTGAAAGCGAGCTCACAAGCATGTTATCGTGCTCCAGGAATGTCCACCATATTCTAGGCAAATGGGTCGGGATCTCACCATCGGACCCAAAAATCACAAAAGAACATTGGAGGAGATCATGGCCTTAAGTCCGTATTCATAACCATAACACATTATTCCATGGTACTCCAACCCTATAGCACACAAACATGCACAACACCTATGACCTTGGGAAACGATACTACCTCTATTGGGATTCGCCAGAGTGACCTCCCACGAAACACAATCTCCCTGATAGCATTACGGCTATTAGAGGTATGTTTCATATAAATATCATACACACAGATATTATTCACATTCGTATATATACTATCTTTATACCCGTATGTATATATATATTTATTAAATCACAAACGCCGGCTACCCTGTGCCTATCACTCAAAGCACTAGCCTACAAATCCCGAGTCTATCTCACAACTCTTAATTAATTAAAATCTCATCCTTTAATTAAATAAAATAGCGTCACCCTTATAAACTTCCCAGAATTACTCAACCATCCCATCGTATAATTCATTTAAGTTTATCAAGTAATATCACTCCAATAAAACACCTAGAAATAACCCAACCAACCCCTACATTTATTTTCGAATTTAACTCATCAATTCGACATTTAAACTAGCTTGTTAATTATCTCTCAGGATTTATAATTCAACTTTAATTACCCACTCACCCTAAGAAATATAAATCTTTCAAACCACTCCAAATTAACAAATCTTGGACCTGCTGAAAAATTGGCATCCCAAATAACGCACAAAGAATTTTCCTCAATTCAGTTTCCATTGATCGATCGACAGAAATGATCGATCGGCCGATCTAAGTTTAAAAAATTATGAGTACAAGAATTATCACAATAAAAATCTATTAAACAATAATAGAAACAAAATGTAAAAATCATACATACAACAACAATATACATGGTTCGACAACTTTCCTATGTCCGTGAAGAGGTTACTATTTTATTAAAGTGTCTCTCAATGCTCAAGATTACATCTCTTTGCCACGGGTCAGGGTTTATAATTTGCAAGTGCATAAAAGTAAGAGAATGAATTGTACAAGGAACTCAATTAACAAATGAATAATTTGGGGTGTCCCTAAATATATCCTTCGAGATTGTTGGTAACGAATTTGAATGTATCTATAAGTGTTCCAGCGTGTTTTAAATACACGTGTGTAAATTAAATATCTAATTTGGTCCAGGCAAATTTTAGGTAGACTGGTCTGGTTGTTTACTCTTATGTACCATTATAAATGGGTCCCCACAATTTCCCCTAAAAATTTTGGGCTTTGTGAATTCTGGGCCAATAATTTTTAACTGAATTACAGGCCTTAAATATGAAATTTTCATTCTTTCAACTGGAGTGGAATTTTATTGATTTGGTGAACTTGTAGTGGTACGCTCGTCATGGGCGAAACAACATGGCATAATTGTAGTTTCTTTAAATGAACGAGGGTAACATCGTCCAAAAACCTAGATGAAGCGCCAAAAATCATCCTAGGATGTTGTGATCATCATTGGCATTAGATTTCAAATCGGAGATACATCTCCTCTGTCAACTTAGTTCACACTTATATCTTTGTTGCTAAGCTTTCTAGAGTTCTTCTTCTTCAGCGTCCCCTTTTTTCCTAGAGCTTCATTAATTCTCATAAGTCTAGATCACTTTTTCTTAGTTTTCCTCTTTTTTGAATTGTTTAGTAACTTTAGCAAGAGTTCTTCTTTTATTGGAGTGTTCATGGTAAACCTAGATAACAAACCAGTAGCTGAATTTAGGAAAACTTATAAAATTTTAGACTGGATAGAAATCAACGATGCCCCCTCCCCAGAGATGTCTGTGACATCGAAGGAGGGCACTGGATTCACACCCGTCTGAAAACGCAGTGGGGTTTGACATTTCCCCTAAACCCTCTCTTCCTTAGATTCTTCAAATACTTTGAAATTGTTCCTGCCCAATGTGCCCACAATATATGTAATATAGTTAATGGGGTAAATAGGATAAAAACACTATATGGGACAAAATTAGGTCTTGTTAAGCTATATTACTGCTATCTACGGCCACAAACCAATGATGACACAATATACTTGAAGACAAGGAATGCGAATAGGGTATTGGTGGTAAACCTACCATACTCCCACAAGGATTATTGGGTCTATTGTTTCATTACTAGAAATTGGCAACATCCTCCTCTTCGTGAGGGCGAAAGACACCGGGGCCCTTTAATTTAGATTTTAGGGAGGATCATATAGGTGGCTTCCTCTTTTCTTCAGTTTACTTGCTATTTTGTTTCTAAATCTTGTCCTCTCACTAATGTTTTCTCTCTTTATTTTACAGCTCGTGCTCAAAATTAAGAGCCTGATATAAGTGAGATTAATGTTCTCGAACTTTTATAGGCTTGGAATATTAAAGAGAGGTTTTTTGAAAGTGAGCATCGAAGGTCGGAAGCTTACTTGCTCAAGTACAAAAATATGAAAAGAAGCTTATTGGATGGACAGTCGACAAGGTCCCTAATTTAACATCTCCAGAAGTTGGTCCCTCTGATGCAATTTTGCTAGAGGAGGAGGTAGAAGGGGAGGAGGAAGAAGAAAAAAAGAAGTAGAAGAAGAAGAAGAAGAAGAAGAAGAAGAAGAAGAAGAAGAAGAAGAAGAACAAGAAGAAGAAGAACAAGAACAAGAAGAATAATAAAAAGAAAAATATATGGCTCACCTCATTAAGAGGAGAAAATAAGGCTTGGGGATGATTATGATTAGACAACCCTATTTGATCGGCTCAAGTCTATGAAGACGTTTGAGACTGATTCCCCCAGGCTAGCGGTTCTATCCCAATAAGCAAGGGGAAGGAAAATAAGAAAGAAATGAAGAGAAAAAAAAAAGAGAAGAGAGAGAGAGGGGGGAGGAGGAGAGGAAAGAGTCTAATAGGAATTTAATATTGAAATCTTCTGCATGCCCCTCCCATGTTACTGAGACTGAGGGGACTAGGGTGGGTGATATCCCTTCTCGTTTCCCCAATCTGCTAAAGGGGGTAGTGCTCGCTACTGATCGCGATCTCTCTTCAAGATTGGGGTCATCCTAGCTCGCCCTCAAATCTTCTCAGGTAATTGCCCCAGTAAGTTTCTTCATAGTTGCCTTAAATTATTAATCTTATATACTTTTCCTTATTCGCACTAACTTGTTGTCCTTTCTTTTTTTTGTAGTTTTTATCCGACTTCAGAACATTTTTGGATGATCACACCGATCAGTCCAGAAGTAACCAAGAGTTGAAAGATGCTCTGAAGAATGATAAAAAGTCCTTTGATGATGCTCGCCTAGTATGGGAGTAGGATAAGGAAAAGTCGGCCAAGGCCCATACTGACCTTGAGGCATCTCGGAAGGAGGTGGTCGCAGAGAAAAAAAAGTTGCCTGAGAAATTAGGGTCTGTCTGGTGATGTTCTGAAGTTGGAGGAGGAGCTTCCTCGAAAGAAGGATGACAGCTACCTTGAGGGATTTAACTATGCATTCTATGATGCCGAGCTTCAGCTAGCTTATGGAAAGAAGTTGGCCTTCAAGAAAGGATGAGATCAGGCCTTGAATGCTGTGGGGTCCCCTATTGACTCTGAACTTTTTGGCCTTCATTCTCCTGGGCCCTACCCCTTTGATGAGGAAGAGGAGGATGTTGGTTTTCCTGTCGATCGTGCTAAGGATGTGCTTACTCAGGTCGATGTGGATGCTGGACAAAGCAAAGGGCACCTTAGAAGGGGAAGGCCATTATTAAAGTTGAGCAGGTGAAGGAATAGGGAATTTAGATTAGGAGTTTCTTTTTGTCCTACTTTTTAAGCCTTGAAATCTTTCTTATTTCTCTGACTATACTGGCCTTTGGTCTCCCCTTTATTAATGAATAAAATAAAATTTTCTTTACTCATGTTAATTTAATCCCTCTATGTATACGGGTATCCACGTATGATTTAACTTGTGTTATTTGTAGTCTAACGAGGACTATATACCCCCCGGTTAATGATTGGGGATTATCCTTGGGTCCGATATTAGTGTGAAAGCTCGTAAGTCATTTGTAAAGATATATAAGTCTATGAGGGTGAGGACAAAGCAATATAAAAATTAGTCTGAGCTAGTCACCAAGTGAAAGGATGATCTTTAAGCCATAGAGGAGATCGAAGCTTCGATTCAGGATGAGAAAAAAACTCAGAGGGCCAAACTTATGAAGACCACAAAAGTAGGTCAAGTGGATGAAATGCTCTAGGCTAAGAATGACGCTTTGAGGAAGGAGGTTACAGTCTAAAAGTAGTTGTGGATGGGCTTGGGAGGATGTCAAAAGGTTGAGGCATTATTCAAAATGGGGCCTCAAGAAGCTTGGGCAGAGGATTACAATGTTGGATAGGCATATGCCCAAGTAAGGCTCAAGGAGGCAGATGAATTTACCTTTACTCGTGGGTGGCTGAGTACCCTTAGGGAGGTTAAGACACCTAAGGAGTCTAGACTGTGGTACAAATACTAGGTCGAGTGTGTGGCCTACCACCAAAATCCTTTCTCGAAGGATGATAAGTGGATCTCAGTTGATGCTATCCCTGCCCACCTCTTGGAATAAGACGTTGAAGATAATGTGGAGGAGCTCACTCATAAACTAGATGACGGCCAAAGAGCGCTCGTTGCAGATTATCTTAATCACTATCCTGGGCCATGTTAGGTCCTTATGTATTTTGGTCTTGATGTAATTATAATTTTAAAATTTTGTCAATACAAAGCTTAATTTATTAACTTTTTCCATATTTTGAGCATGTGTTGACTAAAATGAGTTAATAATTATTGCATATATTTGAACAAAAATAGCTATTGCTCGTCAGTTACTTAAAATCTTTATCGACTAAGAAATATTGTTTGACCATCTTAGTCCTTTTGCTGTTTAAATGGGCTAGTACTAAGGTTTGATCATTTTGGGTTTTTCACCTGACTAAATGATATTAAGAGAAAGTGTCAGCCATGTTTTACCATGTGCTTGAACACTCTCCCAGTCCAATATGCCTTAGTAGTATCATTCCATCTACTTTACCTTTTACATCGTGTTATCACACTCCCTTAGGACTAAGTGAGATGATGGTGAGAATGTAGCTAGTCGATGGTTCGTCTGCCCTAGAAGGATTTTTACGACCAACCTGAGTTAGCTTTGTTACCTAATGATCACTGTATGGTGAGAATGTGCATTGTGTTTGCAACAAAGACCTGAGGATTGTAGTAATTGAAACACTTTTATTAACTTGTTACAATTACTGCTAACCCTACTCGACATGTGAGATTCCTTGATTGAAACAAGTTGAGAAACTTGTTATAATCCCCAAGATTTCTTCTATGTATGAGGGAGTTATTATTTGGAAAGGGTGCATAATACTGAGATGCGATCAAGAAACTCTAAGCAGCTAATATATAATAACAAAGTGCGAGGGCCAGCTGGCCTTTATTCATTGAATAATAACTTGTAAGTGACATAGGTTTGAAAATGAAAATTTACTTAAACTAAATGTGCTAACGAAAGGTCGTCCCTTATCACCCTAAAGGGTCCTTCCCATTTTGGCCCCAGCCTGCCATCTGATGGTTTATGGCACTATTAAGGAAGATTGACTTTCTTTTTTTACTTCTTGGTCAGTTGCTGTTGATAGGAAGCCAACTTGATCAAGTCCAGGTCTCTTAATTCGTCTTTTAAGTCAAGTTCAGCGCGTAGTGCATCATCATTGAGGCGTTGATCGACCAAGGTGGTTCTCATAGGAGGGAGACTTTCTTCTAGCAGAATGACAACTTCCATTTCGTAAGAAAGCGCGAAGGGTGTTTCCCCAGTTGGCCTTCTAGGAGTGTTGCAGTAAGCCCATAGAAAGTGAGGGAGCCCGTCCACCTAGACACCCTTGGCTCTTTCTAACCACTTTTTCAGTCCATCAAACATGGTTTGTTGGAATATTTTGCCTGACCGTTACTTTGGGGATTCGTAACAAAACTGAAGTGGTGCATGATGCTATGATCATCAGAGAAACCTTAAAGAAACATCTTTCAAATTGCATGCCGTTGTCTGTGATAATATTCCTTGGTACCCAAAGCGTGTTGTAATGGTCTTCCAGTTGAACCTGGTCATGTCAGCGTCGTGAATGTTCGCTAGTGGTTTTGAATCGACCCATTTGGTGAAGTAATCTATACCGACCAAAAAATACTTATGATTTCCAGATGCAGTAGGTAGTGGTTCCACGATATCTAGTCGCTGTTGCGTGAATGACTATGGGCTTATGAGAGATTTGAAGTTCCTAGCTAGCTGGTGGACCATAGGAGAGTGCTTTTGCAATTTTTCATACTTACAAACATAAGTGTCAGGGTCTTTTTACATGTGAGGACACTAGTAACCTTCTTTAATTGCTCAAAAAGATAATGATCCCACTCCTGCGTGACTCCCATAAATACCATCGTGAAGCTGGCTACGTACTTACTTAGTGTCATGTGGGTGAATGCATTGGAGTTAAGGGCCTATGAATGACTTTTTGTAGAACTTCCCTCCTGGCTCAAGGTAAAAATGGGAAGACTTCGCTCTTACTTGATGAGCTAATCTGTTGTCATCAGGTAGTATGTTGCATCGTAGATAGGCGATCGTGGGATCCATCCAAGTGAGGTCCTTTTATGTGAGGAGGACTTTATCGACTACAACTATCTAGTCAATGCTTGGTTGGGTGAGGAAATCTATGCGAATAGTTCTTCTTAGATCAGAGTTAACTACTGAGCTCAGGGCCGCTAAAGTATATACGTAATTTTTCTTCCCCCGAGGAAAGTATTGAATTTCCTCCTTATCTAATCCTACCATAAGTCCTCTTACGATGGCGAGGTAGGTTGCGATCCTATAATATTTTGCATTGAAGTCCCCACTCACTTGCTTGCAGACCAGTTTGGAATCATCGAACGTGTGGAGGCGCTTTTCCCCTTGCAGTTGGAACTTGCGCAAGTCATCGATCAGCACTTCATATTCAGCTTTATTATTAGAGGCCTCAAATCCTAATTTGATTCCCTGTTCGATGACAATATTTTCCGAAGTGATGAGGATGATTCTCACTCTTGCCCCTAAGAATTGGAGGATCCGTTAACATATAGGGTTTAGTCCTTAGACTGTGCTTCCTCATCTGTTGACTAGTCCACTTCATGTTGGTCAATTATCTTATCGTCGGGACTTGTCCTTTAATCACTCCTCTTAGTTAAAAGTGGATATCGAATCTGCTAAGCTCCATCGAACACTTTGAGGGTCGTTTAGAGAGGTCGGATTTCCTAAGAACAACTTTGAGGGGGTAGGAAGTGATCACTGTTATTGAGTGAGCTTTAAAGTAATGTTTCATCTTTCTTAAGGCAACCACTAGTGCATAGGCAAGCTTTTTTAGGGGCAAGTAATGTTGTTCTGGGTCCAAAAGTGTCTTTCTAGCATAATAAATAGGGTGATGTCTTCCCTCTTTCTCACACACTAGAGCGGAGATTATAGCGTGGTCTGATATTGCAAGGTAAAGATACAATGGGTCCCCATCTTGGGGAATCACTAGCAATGGCTAGTGATTTTATCTCCTCGAAAGCTTTTGAATAATCATCATTCCACATGAGGATTTTATCCTTTTTTAGGAGTTGGAAGAATGGTCAACAGTGTTCTGAAGACTTAGAGATGAAGTAATTGAGTGTAGCAAGCATACCAATGATATTTTGAACATCTCGCAACATTGATTGACCTCAATTCCTCTTTTATTGACTAAACATCCCAAGAACTTTCCTAATTGGACACCGAATGAACACTTACTTGCATAAAGTTTCATCCGGTGTTTCCTGGTGATCTCAAAGGTTCTGGCTAAGTTTGTAAGGTGGTCGTCCTTGTTCTTTCTATTGACTAACATATCGTCGATGTAAACCTCTATTATTTTTCCCGTCTATTTCTTTAATATCTTCATGGCCAACCTCTAACAGTTTCCCCTACATTTTGAGGCTAAATGGCATAACCTTGTAATAGTATAACCCAATGGGGGTTATGAAGGACGTTTTGTCCGGGTCGGAGCCGAACAACGAAACTTGATGGTACCCTGAATAGGCAGTCAGAAAACTCATTCTTTCATGTGTTATCGTAGAGTTAACCAACTAATCGATTTTAAGCAGCAGGAAACTGTCTTTAGGATATGCTCTATTGAGATCTGTGAAATTAATACAGACCCTCTAACTGTCGTCGCTCTTCCGTACCACTACTGGGTTGGATAGACATTTGGGTAACTGAACTTCCCGAATGGATCCTGCATTCAGAAGCTTCCCCATTTCACTTTCCACTGCTTTATCCTTCTCGAGGGCTGTTCAGCGAGCCTTTTGAGTGATCAGCTTGAAGGTCGAATCAGTGTGAAAATGATGGCATGTTACGTTGGGATCGATACTTGTCAAATCATATGGTTCCCAACTGAAAATATTTATATTGCTTCGTTAAAAGTTAATCAATTCCCTCTTTACGTAATCGACAAATGTGGTTCCGATTAGAAACTTTCTCTTTGGTAAATTATCACCGGCTCCAACTTCTTACAGGCTTTCAATAACCCTGTCAGCAAGGTGTACCTTGGTTGTTCGTACCATAATCACTATTTCTAAAGTGTATCCCCATCCTAGGCTTCCTCCTAAGAATACTTTAGTTTCCTTTTCTTTTTCTTCCTGGGTGGATGATCGCGATGAAGCACTTCTTGGTAGTGGACTGGTCGCCACGAATTTTGGCCACGCACCGGTTGGTGATGTATTTTAGATTTTGGTGGTAGGTAGATGGTACAAACCTCACGGGATGTACCCATTCTCTGCCCAAAATGGAATGATATGGGGACTCTATGTCCACAACTAATAACTCGATCAGCTTTGAGATGTTGCCTTCTTTGATTGGTAGGACGATCTTTCCAAGTGACATTAAGATTTTCCCTATGAAGCCGACCAATAGAACTATGGCCTCCTTGAGGTCAGTAGGTTGATCTATAAATTATGGAACAACTCCAAGTACATCACCTCTGACTACCTTCCATGGTCCACGGGCAAGTTTTTGTCATCCTAATTTGCAATTCTGAGGGCAATTACCTGTGCGTCGTGATGTGGGGTTCTCATTCCAACCAAATCTTCTTCAGTGAAGATGATGTTCATGGTATAGTCTATTCCATCTGGTCATTTGTGATTATCATCTTGTGTTTTAGCATGGTTGATCTGAAATGCCTCTATGACAAAAGTGACCTTTTTCAGCTCCACTCGAATAGCATTCCTTTGGATCTGCTTCAGTCCTGATGCCCCATGGATCACCGCGAACTCTTATCCCATGTTGTCATCAAGGATGTTTTTTGATTCTGGTCTCCACTGGCTACGACCTTATCTTCTTTATTTTATATGTACTCATCGAGGTGCCCCTCTTGGGATAACTCTTTCAAGTGTGACTTCAGAGCCTTATAATTTTCAGCCCTATGACCGCCCTCCTTGTGGAATGCGCATATCGGCGCGTTGTTTCTTTTCGTTGGGTTGCCACCCATCTTCTTGGGCCACTTGATGTATGGATGGTCCTTTATCTTTCTCAAGATCTTATAAATATGTTCCTTGAAGACTGCGTTAATAGCTTGGAATGACTTGGAAGGATCAACCTTATTCCCATTCTTGGAGCCATTCTTGTTCCCCTTCTCTAAAGTGTCACTCTTTCCCCCCCCTATGGGTACCTTTGTTCAATCGTTTTTCCTTGTATTAGAATGAACCAAGTCTTAAAGCTTGGCATATTTCTTAATACGAGCCATGAGATCATCAACAGTGCTATTTTCATTCTTAGTTAGGGGTTGGTGCAGTAAAGATATGGTCGTGAGGACAATCTTGAAGGATGCAATGTCCACTTGCTCTGAGCAATCCTCCACTTCATTTAATACTTCCTAATACCTCTTGGTATAATCTCGAAGTCTCTATTTTAGTTTTTTCTTATCGTGAGTAGTGCATCCATCCGCTTGAGATGGGTGTTATTGGTTATGAATCGAGTAGTAAAAGCCTCTGCTAGGGACTTAAAGTTCATAATCAACCTATGAGGCAACTTCTCAAACCACTTATGTGCTATGTCATGTAGGCTAGAGGGGAAAATTCAACATATCAGTGCATCATTGTGGATCCATAAGGTCATCGCTTGTTTGATCGTGGTTTATGTGATCTATATTTTCATAATAAATTTTGAACCTGAGAATGGCCAACTTCTTTGGGGGTTTCTTTTCTTCGATCGCCCTTAAAAAAGGGGATTTTATATGGGTATTGAGAGCACTCCTAGCTATCTCCCCAGTAGACCTGTATCCTCAATGGGCTCGATCTCTATACAAATTAGAATCCTAATATCTTCATTCTAACGATCATTGCTCCTGTGGCGATACTCTGACTAGACACGCTCTGATAGACCATTCTCTAATCTTCCTCATTCAATTCTATCCCAATTGCGCCTGGAGCTCCTCCCTCGACTGCGAGTCGCCTATGGACTAGGAGTTCTATCATGATGTTTCCTTGTATCTCTATGAGGATCTCTCTATCCTTTCAAGTTACCTTTGAAGAAGATTGTTCTCTTCCACCTAAAAGTGTGTGGCCTCCCCTTGTTCTCGAAGTCTGGCTTCATAAGTGTCGACCAACCTGGAGGTCTACGTAGACATAGGTGGTCCCTTATTTTCTTTAGAAGTTCGCCTTTCATAGCAAAACCTGATATTTGTGTGCAGGAAAATCTCTGACCTGACCCTAGTGGGACAGGGTCTTCTTGCATGTCGCCAACTTGTGAAATGTTGTTATTATGGTGAGACATGATGGGCCTTCTGTTGATGAATGTTTTTGCAGGAATATAAGTCATTTCCCATAGACAAGGTCAATTGTAAGTAAAAGAATTATCACAATAAAGATCCACGAAACAATCACATAAATTGAATATAAAAATAACACACACAACAACGAGTCAGGGGAACTATTTTATTATAGTATCTCTCAATGCTCTAGATTACATCCCTTTGCTCTGGGTCAGGGTTTACAATTTATAGCTACATAAAAGTAAAATATTAAGTTATATAAGGAACTCAATTAACACATGGATAATTCGTAGTGTCCCTTAGTATCTCCTCTGAGATTGTTGGTAAAAAAATTGAATGTATCAGTAAGTGTTCCAACGTGTTTCAAATGTACGTGTGTAAATTAAATATTTGATTTGGGTCGGGCAACTCTTTAGGAAGACTGGGCTGGTTGGCTACTCTTATGGACTATAATAAATGGTTCCCCACAAAAATCATTAACTTAACCTCAATATCATCAAGTATGAATTCATATCAACTAAGGGAAAATATCCACAAGGTTTTGTAATCATCCGAATCATAATTATGCCTAAGATAAAATCCATCCTAAGATTACCAACCAAAGATTTTGTCTCGCACATCCTTTCGTATAAAATTCATAACTAATTAAAAAAAATAGAAAAATGTGAAACTGGTGGCCACACATTCGTAACAAAAATATCTATTTCCATTACCTAAACCCAAGGTCATTCGAATAAAATATCAACTTTGTTTCAATGAAAAATCCACATCATTAGAACGAGGTGCTAATTGTGTTCTAACGAGATTGACGGAAATAGTGCAGAAACCCATTTTTTTCTTCTTCAAATCCAACCCAAACACCTTCTACATGATATTATACATTCACCCAATCATATATAATCAAAGGTAAATATTCTTAGATGATTCTAACATCAAATAATCATCCTAGTAGCAAATATTAACCATAATCACCAAATTAATCCATTAAAATTTATCTATATGATAAACACCTCAAATACCCTAGATTTGACTCAAACTCCCAATTAATCATGATTAATCTATGAATCTCTAACAAGTTTCAAATTCTAGCAATTAAAATTCATTCAAAAACATCAAATATGCATTTACTCTATCAGTTATGGAATAATTTCTCAAAAACCCCTTTTTACATATAAGAACCCTTCCTAAAAAATGATTTGTTCTACACTTACTTTGATATGAACATGAGTCATCTTTATTTGATTTAAATAAAATTAATAACTTTCCCTTGAATGTCCGTAGGGTCTGATTTCTTTTGTGTGTTATCATTAGATGTTAGGATTCCTTGAGTTTTTTCCCAATTGGCCTCTCTAGCCTTCTCCTTGATTTCTCCTCTCTTCCTTCTCTCCTTTAGGGCTTGCAATTAATGGTATGGCTACCTCACACACCTAACCTTTATCTTTTAATCCTAAAATCCCAAAATTAGGTTATTAGGCTTCATCAAATGATCCAAATATCCCTACGTTAGGCCAGGCTAGTCTAAAAAGCCCCTAAAACCCAATTAATACCCTGGGTACTCAATTCTAACTATTTTGACCTATTTCTGATCAACCGTGCACTCAAAATCACCATCCGATTCACTAAACACAAACATCATATCTTAACCCAAAAATAACCCGCACTAGTGTCCCGGTTGAGATATCGCCAATTCCCGTCATTTTCACTCACATACGACGTACTACAATTAACCTAATTAAATTTACTTAAATCACGCTAGTAAATTTACACCTAAGTATAAATATTATTTTCAGAAATTAATATTTACTAATTTCACATTATTTTCCATTTATATTAAATTACGTCACATGTGCAATTTAACCACTAACATAAATTACTCAAAATTACGAGGCGTTACATTTATATGTTCACCGGACTACCATCAAGTGCGGTATTACCTCAAGGATCAATTTTTCCTAATTACATTATAGGCGTTAACTACCCTTAAGCTCCGCACTTATGGGATATATATACTTTTTAATCACCAATCATCAGTGCATAGTCACAACACCCTAACCCTCAACCTCCATTGTTAGATATACGCAATTTGTGCCACCTACCCAATGGACGTCATCTCATTTTATTAATATCTCAGAAGGCTCTACGCCATGAAGGACTAGAACATAATCACCTCACACTAATAACCACGGTGTCACCACTTTTGGTTTGCATGGACACCTGTAAATCAGTAACATATAATTAGAAGCATGGAAGTGATTGATAGCTATCAAATTGATTGCATTCCACTTGGCACTAACTTACTTATCATGCTAACATCTTTGACTTTTCCATCGAGGACACAAAGTAAACCATCACCAAACTAGCATTATCGGGCCCAACCAACACCGACGTCGAAGGATCCAATACCGACCTCACCACGTTATTCTTTAAAGGAACTTTTAACCTAGAGATATGATACCATTTGTCATGCCTCAACCCGAATTTATGGGTTACCCGTAGTCAACCCAGTCCGGCCCGAGTGTTAGGTGTGAAGTGCAACAAGACAATCTATATAATGTTGCTAGTCCAATTTTATTTTAATTAACATTTCATTTATTTAGCCTGCTTTTCCAATTTCAAATTAAACTATGTGAAGGACCCATAGGGAGCATCTCGGAGTTTAAGCATACAGGTCTACTAACGTAACATAAAAGAGAGTACTTACCTATATAATTCCCTCAAAATATGAAACCACACCCAATATGTCGTAACAAAGCGAAGGGGTGAGCCGAATGCTCAGTGGGAAATATACAAATGCAATATAGAATCGAATGGTAGAAAGAAGATTCTAACACGTTATACCTAGGTGCACATGCAGATACCTTGTATACATGTATAATTATACATATACTTAATGCATGATACAATTTACTTTCGAAAACCTTATTATCCAGATTAATTCACCTTAATCTTGCAAAAGACTTATCTTTTCTCATTTTGACATTCATCCCTTTATTTAACACATATGATTAAATATTTGGAAACAACTCCACTTAAATTAGTCGAAAACCATCTCTTTACCGATATTACCCCTTTTCATTTTAGTTGATCCACATTGGTATTTTCATTGAAAATCACCCTTTCAACACACGCGTTCACCATGTTAGAAAATACTTATTTAGTTTTTGAAAACCTTTTACAACACACTTTTGTGTTAATTATGGGTTGAACCACTTAGGTTGCTTAACCACCTATTTACCCACTTACTTTACTTTTTTCCTTACCTTATGGACCTTAATCAACTTCACACTTACTTGTCCATTTTAACCTTTATCTAAACATTTATTAATTCATTCAAGCTAGGTTGTTTTAACATGTTTCATCACACAACAAATTTCTTGACATTTTCCTTATTCCTTTATCTTTTCTAAGAATCTTTGAATAATCGCATACTTCAACAGGCTCCACACCGCCGGCTATGCCCACCATATGCTCTGGCCAGTTTTTTTGGGTCTTTTACCTCAAGGTTCCAGGCCCTCTTTAATTATCCTGGTGTCATCCGAGTTCCTTTTAATGTGTTTTAACATTTTATAAATGTCCACATTATTCCACATTTCCTTTTACCCGACAGAAGCCAAAACCCGGGGTTTCACCCCACTTTCGTTACACTTTGAAATTATCATTTCTGTCCTTTACACTTTAACCTTGATTTTATGCCAAAATTCATATTCATTTATGAACAATTTGTGTAACATCATTTCCAATATTTTTATTTCATAAAAATGTTCCACTTTAAGTAAAATTGTCATTTTACCCATTTGTTTCCAAACTCGTCTTTTACTCCATCCCATAAGTGTTAGTTTTCCCCAATACACTATTAAGTTACCCATACTAACTTCTTAAGTGTTTTTAACACCTTAACAACTTTTAGACTTGGATTAGTATTATTCTTAATTGGAAACATCTTTTTCTAATTACTTTCTTTTCAATTTCAGGACTTTTATGTGACACCCCGACTAATTAAATACCGGGTAGCTACTCCTTTATTAAATCAATACAAAATGCCAAGTTGGTTCAGTTAATAGCATCACTGTCGAAAACATTTTTAATGATTACTAACCACCTAGTATTTAAAAAGTAAGTTGCCAAATTTTAAATTAAATCTGATTAATATACAGTAAAAGGATAATGAAAGAATAACAACCATTCACCATAATGAAGCAATAGAATAACCAACAAAATAATAATAAGTCCGGAGGAAAACTCCTCACAACAATCCCACAACTGAAATAAGTAAAACAATATATCCTGAATTAATTACATGCCAAAAGTCTGAAAATTTGAAATAGGAAATGTTTCTAATAGAAATGGGCGACATGCCCTACAACTGATGAAAGCTGAATATAGAGTCAAGATAGATGAATCGTCTACTAGC
The DNA here is from genome assembly GCA_949130495.1 of Sambucus nigra. Taxonomy (NCBI): domain Eukaryota; kingdom Viridiplantae; phylum Streptophyta; class Magnoliopsida; order Dipsacales; family Adoxaceae; genus Sambucus; species Sambucus nigra. The sequence goes on from OX422209.1 coordinate 595,815,672, forward strand.
AAAGTCCTGTAACTTCCACAAATAGCTACAGCTCGTCACTTGAATGAGTATCCTAAGCATGGTGTCCTTATGGCTGGGTACCTAAAATGGTTTTTACAAAAATAGATTTGAAAGCAAACGGGTCAGAGCCCGAAAGTGGGGATTATTTTAAAAACAGCAAGTGTTTTAATAACATTAAAACAATGAATGCAAAATACATGTTAGGACGTGCACTCACATGAAGTACTCACCTCTCGACTAATTTGTGCACTCCTAACGTACCATACCCATCTAAATGACATACATATCTAACCAAACCGTAATAAGTTCTACCCCTTACTACTCAATTCCCATTATACGTTCTAGCGTTATCAATTAAATAGAGGGCTTTACTTAAACTCAGATTATCAATTATTAGTAATACAATTCATTACAGGTTATCCCTTGATAGTTACTCAAAGCGTTTCCGTATTTATACTCACATACCAACATGAAAGTTCTCATTAATTTAAGTGTATACTATTCACGTCATAAATATACAATACAAGCACCCCGAGACTAAGCTGTGGTGCACACATACTCTGCTATCCATCCCGGTACATCACGTACATAAGGATCACGCATTCGGAATCTCTCAGAAATCGTTCTCAGATAACAACAATCACAAACAATGGAGACGAACACAGTCACATCACATGGGTCACGCACATACCTACGCTCCCACGATCAGCAGACTTATTAACATCCCAATAAGTCCTTCTCTGACCTATGTTCTCGAGGTACCAATCTATATCCCCCCGTAGGCACACAAAGATTAGATGGCCCTAAACGAACGCAAACCTCCCGTGATAGCAAGTATGGTAGGTATGTCATACACATCAAATCATATATACTAAGCATGCACACATCTTAGCTATTACCATATTTATTTTAGTGGTATACTTCTCGTTCTTATACCCACACGCTTGTCCCCGGTTTATACGTCACCCATTATCCTCACGTCGTAATTAGTACTCATGTTCTAACCCATAAATATCATTAGGTTCAAACCGCACTTCTATATTTTACTCACCAATATATCCCAAATGTCCCAACTATGTCAATTAGTCGTCAAGGAAATGTCAACTCTACAATTTAATAAGGTTACGGAACACTCGAAATCAAATCAGGCCAAAAAGGCCAAACTGTCAGCTCGTTAGAAGTCTCGTTCGAACGATGCTGGTTCGAACGAGAGTTCGTTCGAACGAAGTGGGCATCGAACGAGGGTTCGTTCGAACGAATTTCCCCCTCGTTAGAAGGCAAACTGTCAACTCGTTAGAAGCTCGTTCGAACGACCTGGGCAGGTCTTCTAACGAGAGGCCAGTTTCGAGCCCAGATTTTCTTATCTCGTTTTTCACCAATTTCCTCTCCTCAAAACTCCTCTAAAAATTATTCCAACAATATTTTAAGGTTCCTCAACATTCCTCAACATTCCTAGGTCATAATCTAGCACATTCATGGGATCAAATCTTCATATACAACACTCAATTATTAAATCTCCCAAAGTTTCCCCCAAACCTTATGTGTTTGAACCCTAGAATTCAAAGTCATCAATTTTCCATAAATAAATTCCGTTTTTACATCATGAAAAGTTGTATTTCTTTTAGCCCAATCACCCAATAACATTCTGCATGCAATCCCTACATCATAACTTGAATTTCTATCTCCAATTTCATGGGTTTTTGTCATTATCCCAAAACAATGCAATTTTTACAAATTTCTACGCATGGAAGAAGCATTCGAAGTAAATAACATAATTAAACCACTTGCCTCTAATCTTTCTCTGAATTTGAGGTTGAATCTTGAAGGTTGAGTTGTCCTCTCTCTCTCTCTGCAGAGTTCTCTTCTCTTTCTCTCTCTACAAATTTCTTCTCTAAGGATGACAATGGAGGTGGAGGTTGATTTTTGGCAAGTTTAAGGTTTCTAAACTTCTCCCGTAGCCCACTACCTAGATTGGGGTTGGAAATGGCTTAGTGGGTTAAGACTAAGTCAGATTTTTAACTCTAATTTTCGTGGGTTTTAATTCCCCAAATTCTAAGATTACTAAACTACCCTTTTACGTTGCCGGTATGGCCTAAAAATGCCCCGGGACCCAAACTAAACCCCCGGATAGTGTTTTCTGACTATATCGACCCTTCCGGACGCGTTGGTGCACTCAAAACGACCATACGGTTAATAGAAATAAAATTTACTTTTTAATTAAAATAATTATATTCCTGACGCGACTGTCACACGCGTCCCAACAAAGTTTCCAAATTGCCGTATTTCAATCTCACGACAAAATTTCATAATTCAATATTCATATATTGCCATTCATACACATTATAATCAAATACCAACTCGCATCTCGCTAGTATTTTTATCCGGATTAATTTCCAATTAATACACATTTAATTCAATTAATCCCATAAATAAATATCATAAAAATACGGGGTATTACATACTTCCCCCTAATAAGAGAATTTCGTCCCGAAATTCAGAACTAGAAAGTACTTGGTAAGAACAACTCTGGATAACGGCCGCGCATCTCATCCTCACGCTCCCATGTGGACTCCTCGACATTATGATGTCGCCACTGAACACGCACTAATGGAACTATCTTTGACCGCAGTTTCCGCTCACTTTGGTCCAAAATAGCAATCGGCCCCTCCTCGTAGGAGCTATCAGGCTGGAGATCGATGTCCTCCAAAGAAATGTGAGAATGAGCCAAATCGTCTCTAAGATATTTCCTTAGCGAGGAAATATGAAACACATCATGAATCCGATGCAAATGCTCCGGTAACCCAAGTATGTATGTAACAGACCCAATCCGCTCGATGATAGGGAATGGCCCCACATATCTCGGTGCCAACTTCCCCTTCTTCCCAAATCGCATAATCCCCTTCATGGGAGATACTCTGAGTAAAACTTGGTCCCCCACTTGGAACTCCCTGAAGAACCTCTTCGCATCATCATAGCTCTTCTGCCGATCCTGAGCTACCCGAATGCGACTCCGTATTACTTCTATCCTCGCCGAAGTATCCTGAATTACTTCCGGTCCAAGTAGTTTGTTGTCCCCCACCTCCAACCAACATGCTGGGGAACGACAAGGTCTACCGTACAACACCTCAAATGGAGCCATGCCAATGGTGTACTGGTAGGAGTTGTTGTAAGCAAACTCCACCAGTGGAAGATACTGCTCCCATCCACCCCCGAAATCAATGATGCACATACGCAACATGTCCTCCAACATCTGGTTTATACACTCGGTTTACCCATCGGTCTACGGGTGATACGCCGTACTCAACCGCAGTTCCGTGCCCATGGCCTCCTGAAAACTTTCCCAAAACCGTTAAACAAATATCTTGTCTCGGTCAGACACGATATTTAGGGGCACACCGTGAAGTCTCACTATCTCTGCAATAAAGAGCTGGGCATACTATCCCGTAGTGTAGTCTGTCCTTACGGGTAGAAAATGAGCGACTTTGGTCAACCTGTCCATAATTACCCAAATGGAGTCGTGACCTCTCTGCGACGTAGGCAACCCCGTGATAAAGTCCATGGATATGCTCTCCCACATCCACATCGGGACCTCCAATGGCTGTAGAAGTCCTGTCGATCTCTGATGATCCACTTTTACTAGATGACAAGTGGCGCATTTAGGAACAAATATGGCAATATCTCTCTTCATCCCACTCCACCAATACTGTCATCTCATGTCTTGGTACATTTTGTCCCCACCGGGATGTACCGCGAACCGTGAGCAGTGTGACTCTGCCATCACCTCGTGCCGCAATTCCTCCCCTTACGGAACTACCAATCTCCCATTGAATCGTAATCCCCCGTCTGAGCTAACGGTATAGGACTCGGCTCCCTCTGCTAGTAATCGAACTATCTGCTCCTGACAGAACGAGTCATTTGCCTGGGCCTTTACCACCTTCGTGATAATCTGCGGCATAACAGTCATCACAGACATGAATGATCGGCCACTGCATCCTAGTGTCCCAACTCCTTCCACTTGGCCTTTCATACCCCTGCCACCTCATCTACTAGCCTACGGCTCAATGCGTCTGCTACCACGTTAGCCTTCCCTGGGTGATATTGGATATCAAACTGATAGTCCTTCACAAACTCAAGCCACCTTCGCTGCCGCATATTCAACTCCTTCTGCGTGAATAGGTACTGTAGGGACTTGTGGTCCGTGAACAATCGAAACTTCTCCCCCAAAAGATAATGTCTCCAAATCCGAAGGGCAAATACCACTGCCGCTAACTCCAAGTCATGGGGGGGGTAATTCTTCTCGTGAGGCTTAAGCTTACGGGAAGCATAAGTTATGGCCTGACTCTCCTGCTGTAATACACCTCCAAGTCCTTGCAAGGACGCATCGGTGTAAACTAGATACTCAACTCCCGGTCTCGACAATGCTAACACGGGTGCTGAGGTTAACTTGTCCTTCAACTCATCGAATGCCAACTAACAGGCATCACTCCAGATGAACGACACACCTTTACGAGTCAGATGTGTCAAAGGACCTGCTATCTTCGAAAATCCCCGAATAAACCTCCTGTAGTATCCTGCTAGTCCCAAGAAACTACGGATCTACGTTGGTGTCGTGGGCTGTCCCCACTCCCTCACCGTGGATACCTTCCCTGGATCAACAGATATCCCCCGGTCGGAAATAATATGTCCCAAAAACTGAACTTCCTTCAGCCAGAACCCGCACTTCTCATACTTTGCATACAACTCGTTCTGACGTAGCGTCTGCAAAACCTGCCTCAAATGCTCGGCGTGCTCCTCCTCTGTCTGGGAGTAAACCAGAATATCATCAATGAAGACAATGACAAACTGATCTAGGAAATCTCTGAACACCCTATTCATCAAGTCCATAAACATGGCTGGAGCATTGGTCAAACCAAAAGGCATAACCCGAAACTCGTAGGAACCATATCTCGTTAAGAACGCAGTCTTCGAGACGTCCTCCTCCCTGATACGCAACTGATGGTATCCCGATCTCAAATAAATATTTGAGAAGAAAGAAGCTCCCCTCAACTGGTCGAATAAGTCATCGATTCGGGGCAACGGATACTTATTCCGTATCGTGACTTTATTCAACTCCCGGTAATCCACACACAACCTCAACGATCCATCCCTCTTCTTCACGAACAACACAGGGGCACCCCACGGTGAAGTACTCCTCCGAATAAACCCCTGTCCCAACAACTGTTCAATCTGATCCCGTAACTCTCTCATTTCAGCTGGAGCCATACGGTAAGGTGCGCGGGCAATAGGCCGAGTGCTCGGCGTCAAGTCGATCACAAAATCTATCTCTCTACTCGGAGGTAATCCAGGTATATCTTGAAATACATCGGTAAACTCTCGAACAACCGAAATCGAATCAAGTGGTATCACCACTTCCTTAGAGGTCTCCTCCTCTATGTAATACAAGTGAGTGGACGATCCTCCCTCAGGACGAGGCATCGCCACCAAAAACATCTCCTGCCCGGCAATGGCAAAGATAATACATCTACTAAAACAATCAATCATGGATCGGTACGCAACAAGCCAATCCATACCAATAATGGCATCATACTCAGTCATCTCTAATACTAACATATATGTGGGTAAAGTAAACCTCTCGATCTCTATACCCACGCCTCTACATACACATGAAATCACGGAACCCCTACTCAACGGTGAATCTACACAAGTAACCGTACTCTCGGCGGTGTCTAATAACCCAATGGTGCGTGCAAATCTCATAGCAATAAAATAATGTGTAGCCCCCGTGTCAAACAAAATATGCCCCATAGTCCCCTGAATAGAGAACATACCCTCAATGGCTAGTGGATCATGTGGGGCTGCGGCCTGCTGAAGCTGATATACTCTCCCATACTGCAGCTGCCCCTGCTGAACTGGGACCGCTTGAATGGGTGGTAATGATGCCATCTGTGGTGGCGCCGGGAGGGCGGCGGGAAACATAGGTCTCTGCGGCTCCTGTCGAGCACCCTGCTGCTGCTGCGGGGCCCTGCCCCTATCTGGACAGTCCTGGCGTTTATGGTCAGTCTTGCCACAAACGTAACACTTCCCCGGGAAGTTCCCCCCTCTCTGTCCCTGCTGCCCCCGACCTTGGTGGCCGTTACCATTCCTCCCCTGGCCCTGTTGAAACTTCTGTTGACCATTCTGACCCTGCTGGTTCTAATGGCCGTTCGGACCCTGATGGCCCTGCCTGAAACCTCCCTGTCCATGCCTGAAATTTCTCGATCTGAATCTCTTGTGATCTCCCTGCTGGGAACCCTGGTCACCCTGTCTCTGCCCTTGAACAGATTGTGCCCCACTGGCACCATGTCCTCCAGTCCTGCCCTGATGGCTGGACTCTCCCGATCTCTTGCCCTCAGCCATGTGAAAGCGGTGATCCTGGCAGTGTAACATTGCAGCGTTAACCACATCAGAGTAAGTGGCCAACGATAGATTCCCCAACAAATGCTGACGGATCCTCCAAGTTAACCCGTCTGTAAATTTCTGTATCTTCTTCTCTTCTGTCGGTATCTCATCCGGGACAATATTCAACAGATTTGTGAATTCGGCCTCATACTCGGCCACAGTCTTACCTTCCTGTCTGAGATTCATCAACTTCCTCCTCATTTCCGTGTGAACATCTGACGGAAAGTACTTACGGTCAAACCGCGCCCAAAACTCCTGTATAGTGAGAGTATCTCTCTCCTCCACGGTGGTCATAGACTCCCACCACTGCAGTACAGACCCCACTAGCTTAAAGGTAGCTAGTATCTACTTCTGGACATCAGTGCACTCATACATCCTCAGGTGCCGCTGAATGTCCTTCCTCCACTGACTCGAAACCACAACATCGGAGCTACCTGCGAACTCTGGTGGGTGTGCTTTCTGAAAGCATCACGTACACGTTCCCAAGAAGATGGGAATGCATGTGCCTGAACTGGCGCGGCTACTGGCGCCTGAGGTGGTGCCTGCTGAACTACGGCTAGTGCGGCATTTATCGCCTGGGCGACAATGGCTGCAACCTCGGCGGCATTCATCGTGCCCTGAACTGGTGCGGGCTGTGGTTCTGGCGTTGCATCCCTGGGAACCCGTTGTGCACGTCGTGGAGGCATCTGAAATAAGAATAAAGTTTATAAGTTTGCAGTTATAAACTTAAAATAGCTGAAGAGCGAAGCATACATAAAGGAATACAACAGTCCTAAAATATAGGGCTCTACATCAAAGAAAGTTCAGCGGAAACATAATAAGACGTACAGATCCTAAAGGACACTAGAACCTGATGCTCTGATACCACCTGTGACACCCCGACTAATTAAATACCGGGTAGCTACTCCTTTATTAAATCAATACAAAATGCCAAGTTGGTTCAGTTAATAGCATCACTGTCGAAAACATTTTTAATGATTACTAACCACCTAGTATTTAAAAAGTAAGTTGCCAAATTTTAAATTAAATCTGATTAACATACAGTAAAAGGATAATGAAAGAACAACAACCATTCACTATAATGAAGCAATAGAATAACAAACAAAATAATAATAATAAGTCCGGAGGAAAACTCCTCACAACAATCCCACAACTGAAATAAGTAAAACAATATATCCTGAATTAATTACATGCCAAAAGTCTGAAAATTTGAAATAGGAAATGTTTCTAATAGAAATGGGCGACATGCCCTACAACTGATGAAAGCTGAATATAGAGTCAAGATAGATGAATCGTCTACTAGCAAAGTCCTGTAACTTCCACAAATAGCTACAGCTCGTCACTTGAATGAGGATCCTAAGCATGGTGTCCTTATGGCTGGGCACCTAAAATGGTTTTTACAAAAATAGATTTGAAAGCAAACGGGTCAGAGCCCGAAAGTGGGGATTATTTTAAAAACAGCAAGTGTTTTAATAACATTAAAACAATGAATGCAAAATACATGTTAGGACGTGCACTCACATGAAGTACTCACCTTTCGACTAATTTGTGCACTCCTAACGTACCATACCCATCTAAATGACATACATATCTAACCAAACCATAATAAGTTCTACCCCTTACTACTCAATTCCCATTATACGTTCTAGCGTTATCAATTAAATAGAGGGCTTTACTTAAACTCAGATTCTCAATTATTAGTAATACAATTCATTACAGGTTATCCCTTGATAGTTACTCAAAGCGTTTCCGTATTTATACTCACATACCAACATGAAAGTTCTCATTAATTTAAGTGTATACTATTCACGTCATAAATATACAATACAAGCACCCCGAGACTAAGCTGCGGTGCACACATACTCTGCTATCCATCCCGGTACATCACGTACATAAGGATCACGCATTCCGAATCTCTCACGAATCGTTCTCAGATAACAACAATCACAAATAATGGAGACGAACACAGTCACATCACATGGGTCACGCACATACCTACGCTCCCACGATCAGCAGACTTATTAACATCCCAATAAGTCCTTCTCTGACCTATGTTCTGGAGGTACCAATCTATATCCCCCCGTAGGCACACAAAGATTAGATGGCCCTAAACGAACGCAAACCTCCCGTGATAGCAAGTATGGTAGGTATGTCATACACATCAAATCATATATACTAAGCATGCACACATCTTAGCTATTACCATATTTATTTTAGTGGTGTACTTCTCGTTCTTATACCCACACGCTTGTCCCCGGTTTATACGTCACCCATTATCCTCACGTCGTAATTAGTACTCATGTTCTAACCCATAAATATCACTTGGTTCAAACCGCACTTCTATATTTTACTCCCCAATATATCCCAAATGTCCCAACTATGTCAATTAGTCGTCAAGGAAATGTCAACTCTACAATTTAATAAGGTTACGGAACACTCGAAATCAAATTAGGCCAAAAGACCAAACTGTCTGCTTGTTAGAAGTCTCGTTCGAACGAGGCTAGTTCGAACGAGAGTTCGTTCGAACGAAGTGGGCATCGAACGAGGGTTCGTTCGAACGAAAGGCATCAAAAGAATTTCCCCCTCGTTAGAAGGCAAACTGTCAACTCGTTAGAAGCTCGTTCGAACGAGCTCGTTCGAACGACCTGGGCAGGTCTTCTAACGAGAGGCCAGTTTCGAGCCCAGATTTTCTTATCTCGTTTTTTACCAATTTCCTCTCCTCAAAACTCCTCTAAAAATTATTCCAACAATATTTTAAGGTTACTCAACATTCCTAAACATTCCTAGGTCATAATCTAGCACATTCATGGGATCAAATCTTCATATACAACACCCAATTATTAAATCTCCCAAAGTTTTCCCCAAACCTTATGTGTATGAACCCTAGAATTCAAAGTCATCAATTTTCCATAAATAAATTCTGTTTTTACATCATGAAAAGTTGTATTTCTTTTAGCCCAATCACCCAATAACATTCTACATGCAATCCCTACATCATAACTTGAATTTCTATCTCCAATTTCATGGGTTTTTGTCATTATCCCAAAACAATGCAATTTTTACAAATTTCTACGCATGGAAGAAGCATTCGAAGTAAATAACATAATTAAACCACTTGCCTCTAATCTTTCTCTGAATTTGAGGTTGAATCTTGAAGGTTGAATTGTCCTCTCTCTCTCTCTGCAGAGTTCTCTTCTCTTTCTCTCTCTACAAATTTCTTCTCTAAGGATGACAATGGAGGTGGAGGTTGGTTTTTGGCAAGTTTAAGGTTTCTAAACTTCTCCCGTAGCCCACTACCTATATTGGGGTTGGAAATGGCTTAGTGGGTTAAGACTAAGTCAGATTTTTAACTCTAATTTTCGTGGGTTTTAATTCCCCAAATTCTAAAATTACCAAACTACCCTTTTACGTTGCCGGTATGGCCTAAAAATTCCCCGGGACCCAAACTAAACCCCCCGCTAGTGTTTTCTGACTATATCGACCCTTCCGGACGCGTTGGCGCACTCAAAACGACCATACGGTTAATAGAAATAAAATTTACTTTTTAATTAAAATAATTATATTCCTGACGCGACTGTCACACGCGTCCCAACAAAATTTCCAAATTGCCGTATTTTAATCTCACGACAAAATTTCATAATTCAATATTCATATATTGCCATTCATACACATTATAATCAAATACCAACTCGCATCTCGCTAGTATTTTTATCCGGATTAATTTCCAATTAATACACATTTAATTCAATTAATCCCATAAATAAATATCATAAAAATACGGGGTATTACATTTTAATCTTTTATAATATTATTAAGATGCACACACCAACTTTCCAATGTTTAACCATTAACACTTCTTCAACACCTTTACTAACCATCTTTTCACATTAGACATTTATTTATTTTCTTTATTCAATAAATCTAATTACACGTAAAGACTACTTTTATAAGAAAATATCATTTTCTTTTTATCAGTTCAAGTAGTCTTACACTTTGTACTTACCACAACTTTAATCCCATTTTCACATAACTTGAAGATTAGAATTTCTACTTTTTTTTAATTTATGTTTAAACCCAACAACATATTCTTTAAACTTTTTTATACACTTATTGCCAAAATAATACAAGTTTATATGCATGAGAAGATGGATTTTAAATCTTAAAATCCTATAGATGGGCTAAACATACATTTCCTTTTGGAAATTCATCATACTTGGAAAAATATACTTTCATGTCATAAAAGACATTTTAATTTCTTCAATCTCAACAAATGCCCATTTTTCATAAAATCTTCATTTTGCAAGAAACTTAAAACGTCATTTCACAAATATTTTAGCAAAATAAATCATCACTTCCAAACATTAAATTTCATAAAATGTTTAACATAGATTTTCTAAAAAATACACCATTTTCATAAAAATTCCAAATCTTCATTCCAAGAAACTTTGACGTATTTACTCATCATTTATTTTTCAACAAATGACATTTTAAAATATTTTTATTCCATAAAAATGTTTATTATTTATTTCACATGTATTTCATCAATTAATCAAATGCACCCTACTCATGTAATCTAACAATAAGACTACATATATACAAAATAGACTATTACTACTAAGAGTCTAATTTTTCCACCTCTAAAAGTTCCAAATGGCGGTAAGAAGGTTGGTGTAGGAGGAGAAACTCCCACCTCCAAAGGTGTCCTTAAGGGGTTACCAAATGCATCCTCCTAAATGCTCCATTCAAGCTTCCAAGCCAAAAACCCCTTCAAACTCCATGAAAGCTTCCATCATCTTCTCCAAAAATAACCCAACACTCTTCCAAAATTCGTAGCTTCATTTAATCAGTGGTGGAAATGTGTGTTAAAGGCTTGAATATGATGAAATACACTAAGAATGTTGTGGTTTATGGTGGCAAAATGGTGGTGAAATGGTGAAGAGAAGCCAATAATGGTGGAAGACTTATCCACCTTCTCTCTCCATCTTCCATCCTCTTTTCTCCTAAAAATGCCCCAAATGAGCCAAACAAACCCTTATAAAACACCCAAAAACCTTAAATTCCCATTTTACCCAATTTGGGTTCACCAGAGCTTGACAACTTAATGATCTAATGGACAAAGTCGTGACAACACACATGGGCAAGCCGATTTATATATTTTTTAGGCTCATCATTCAAATTACACGAGCCTCGTTCGAATGACATGTCCATCTTATTCGATGGATGGCTTAATACAACCTTCGCATGACACTGGGTCTCGCTTCTAATAACACCCCTATGTCGTTAGAACAACCCATTTTTCCTGTCTTTTATTTTCTTCAATTTTGACCCACACTTTTCAATAATTATCGTCAAATCGTACTCCATTATATTTTATTAAAAATTTAAATAAAATACTAGGGCAGGGTATTACACATCCTCAATGTGCATTTGGTTTTAATGAAAATATTGATATTTTGTTATCCTATTATCATAAACATAATACTGAAAATGTTGATGTCAATATCACGAGTCAGGAGCTGGTTCTAAGTGATGAATAAGGGGTGTCCGGAGATTTTAATGACATCGTTTTAATTAAAGATGCAAATTTTAAGTGCCTAAATGAGTTATTAGATGAAGAAAGTTACATTACAATAAAAAAAATATTATCTTTCGATTGTTATTAGGGCATTATTAATATTGGTAAAAAAATATAGAGGCGGAGTGTTTGAATTATGCGACGTGCTTAGTAAGTATGCATCCGAAGTGGGTTTTGAATTCATCTACATCAAGAATGAGTTGACAGGGGTTATGAATGAGTTTAAGTATAGATTATCAAGAGGTTGTGGATGGTATGTAAATGGAAGGGTTGACATGATTAACATATTCCTTTGTGTTAAGAAAGTTAATGGCGAGCACAAATGTGGAGTTACATACAAAACTCGTAAACATAGTCATTTGTCAATTCCAAAATGATATATCAATCTGTGTAAGATCAAATCCTATGACTCGCCCCATTGACATCATGATAATTATTTCAAACGAGTATGGATATGATCTTGACTATTATAGGGCATAGTGGGTGGTGGAAAAAAGATAAGTTTTTGGCGATTAGTCATTGGCTAATTAAGATGGTATGTCAACGCGGATATAAATTCTAACCCGGGTAGTTGTTTCTTGATCAAGTATTATTCCGATAGTGGCCGCTTTATATAGTTTTTCAAAGCCTTTAATTCATATATATAAGGCTTAAAGCATTTCCACCCGCTGGTTTTCTTGGATGGCATATTTCTTAAATATAGGTACAAAGAAAATCTTTTGTCAATGATGGGGGAAAATGCAAACCGAGCTATTTAGATTTAAAATTTTCAATAAGTAAATACTAATTAATGCACCATATTTGTAGATTATATATGGTGGGATATTAGTATCATTTTAAAAAAAATTTAAAAGTATTTTCTAAAAATTAGCAATGTAGAATGCGTACAATATAAATTTTCGTACCTAAAATTCATCACATTAGTTATTTATGTTGTGTCATGTTAACATATTGTTATGCTAATTTATAATAAACAATAGGTCATACAATATATGTGTATTGTATCGAGAATATAACACCTTGAAGAACCAAGCAAACATTAATCGACTGAATATTATTTTTTATATTTTATTCGATAAAGAAAATGGGTTAGCAAATTTATAATGTTAAGTTGAGACATAATACATTAATCTCAGAGTGGTAAGTAGAATGGTTGTAGTCAGTATATGGTGTCCATGTGGTATTTGTCTGGGTGTTGTCGAATACATAACAAGTTATATAGTAATATTTATTGTGTGAGATTTTTAACTCTATTACGTATACATATATCTAAACAGGTCAGGCAGTGTATGTTAACTATATCATCTCTTTAACAAATATTTGATGCATACTATGAAAAAAATAATAATTTAACTGAATGTGTGGTTAGTGTTAAATCTAACATTGACTACATTTTTGTCTTTTCTATTTTTTTTTTAAATTCCATGCTTGTTTCATCTTACATTCTCAATTTTCAACTCGAAAAATGACGATAACTGGGAATGTTTCCTGATGCTGTTTTTAAACATCGTCAATAATTCTTTGGTTTACACTTTTATTTTGGATCGTAATAATGGTTTTTTGAAGTTTTTTCCAAAATTTTTCCCCTAATCTCATCATGGATATTGTTTTCAACATTTAAAATATAATATGAGGGACAAAATAACTGGGATGCATAGGAAAGGGAAAAAAATTATTTGCGTATTTGTACTTTGCGCATACGCACTAATTAGGAAACATTCAACAAACATATGGGTTGGTTATTGGTTGAAGGAGGGGAGAGAGTTAGATAATTTATGTCCATCATATCAAATTAACATTGGATCAATGCATATTTTTAGGGTCAATGTTATGGTGAAATGTATTCAAACATAGCTGAATCATTTAATTTTTGGATACGTGGTGCTCGTGACCTCCCAATCACAGATTTAGTCTACACAATCGGGTGTAAAATTATAAGTTTATGTGGTACATGGTAAGACAAAGCAAAATTATGAATTGAATCCCGTTGTCCACGTATGGATCGTCGTTTTAGAGAATCGTTACTAAAACTGTGAACTTAGCAATTGAGTACATATTCGAGGTTCGATTAAAGGAAACTATCATCGTTAATATATAAAATAGGATGTTCTTATGTTTTAAATGGAATCTCAATGGATTTCTGTGTGATCATGTTGCTATAGTAATTCAGATATGCGGATATGGGTTGATGGATTACATTAATGACCATTACTCAGTTAATTTCTTCATGAAGATGTGTGCGTTTGCAATAATACCAATTTCTATATTTAATAGAGTTAACATATCTGTCGAGGATATGGTAATCAAGCCATTAGATGTTAAACGTCCACTGAGTATACCAAAGAACAAGTGTATACGTTTAAGGGGGAGGAGCCTAAGACAATTATATGTAGTCGACGCAAAAAATATGAGAATTCTAATAGGAAGACGTGTATGGAACCATTGAATAAATGATGATGTATTGAGTTTTTTTACATTAGCATGTTTTAAATGGATGTTATATAACTTTCAAGTAATTTTATGTTATATTTGGATGATTATTTTGAAGTGTAACCCTATGAATTACTGTAAAAAATGGATAAATGTATGTATAAGTAAATGCAAATATTATGATCAAACCATCCTTATGTATGAGTTCTCTTTATTTTTTTGTAGTAAACATTTGACATATAAAAAAATACAATAGTTTTGTAAAGTTCTATGATTTTTTTATTATATTACTTATTTTATCACACATGAACACTGATAAGCATGTGTATAGTACCACTTTATAGTAAATGTTACTGTATGCACGGGCTTTGAATGGTAAATGCGTGAAAGACTACTCAGTGATGTATACTATACGTAATGAAATTGAGTAGTAGATTTTAGTTTTACTAAAATTATGTTTGCATAATATGAAATTGAGTAGTATACTATAGTGAAGTTTACATAGAGCAGTATATACTCATTAGCCTCTACCTTAATAAGACTGTGCATAATACCACTATATAGTAAACGTTACTGTATATAATGGGTTTGAATGGTAAATAATGATTGTAAGACTACATAGTGAAGTTTAGTGTATGTAGTGTAATTGAGTAGTAAATTTTAGTCATACTGAAATTTCATCTACATAGTATATGTTATTGCATGTATATTCTTGACTTCATATAACAACGAAGAGGTTTGGAAGTTAGCAAAACATATTATTGTATGTATTACTTAGACAGTAGCAGACAAGTTAGCGGGAAAAAGGTTAAATAGTAAGTTTGGTACATGTTACTATATGGTTGGATTCACATTGAATATATAATTAAATACATTTTTAGTTTTAAGATAACAATTGGTCTCCATGTTTCTTCTTCCATGATATCAACATTTTATCAAATTGTTTCAAACCTTATGCAAAGAAATATTAATTCTCATATAAAGAATTAGTAAGGAAATTATTTTCGTTGACAAAGGTTCCCATATGGAATTCCTCACAAATAAAATTGGCACTAGTTAATTAGTTTATCGATGATGAAATCATAACACAATACGTATTCATAAGTAATTGCAACTTTTATGAGAAAAACATCCTTATGATTGAGTTTTCATTACTTTTTTTTTGCAGTTAGCATTCAAAATATAAAAATAATACTAATTCTGTAACGTTATATCACAAAGTTTGTAATATTTCTTTTCGAATCATGTGTGTAATAATGAGCCTATACAAAATATCACCATATAGTAATAATTACTATATGCACTGGGTATGGCATGTAATGATTCATAGTAAGACACTATCATGTAGTGATGTTTACGGTATCAAATGAAATTGAGTGGGGAATTGTAGTTTTGTCGATATTATGAACACATACTATATATCATTGTATGTTTACCTCCGTGAGTATTGAATACTTTTAGCAAAAAAATTAGACAGTAGTTTTGGAAGAAAATGCTACTTTTTGGTTGAAATCAAAGCGAAGAATTTATTGAAACACTTTACTAGCATTAAGAACGAAAGTACTCGACGTCATTCTTCTCCCATGATATCAAAATTTGGACAAATTGTTTCAAATATTTTGTCAACGAATATTAATTTTCGTATAAAGAATTAGTGAGCAAAATATTTTTTGTTATGTTTAGATAATGGATTTATCTATACAATAAAGATATAAGGTAAGGGTTGTGTTTAAACATTATCTCATACATAGTAAAGAAGGTTATTCCATATGATGTCTATAGCATTTCATAATCAGTGACACTGATCATTTGTTAAAGGCATTATTTGATTTTGATGAAACACACATCAGTTGTCTCTAACACCCCGATGCATTTAGGAAAGCGAGGTGGCCAGTCGTCGCTGCCAAACTACTTCGCCTGTCACTAAATAAGTTATCAATCTTAGGATGTGACACCTATATGAGACATTTAAATTTTTTCAGAAGATAATTATTAAATTTATCCAACAAATATAACCATTCATGCAATATTAAAATTCATCAATATGCTATCTCCAAAATTCCAAATAAATATAAAACCCATATGAAATAATCCAACTATAAATATCTGACTGAAACCATAAACAACTTTGGAACTGATTGACTTACAAAATAAATAAATAAAATTTTCATAATAGAAGCAAAGGAATGAAGTAAATCTAAACTACAAAAGAAAGTAAAATAAATTTTCGGCTGCACTCCCAAATATATCTCCAATCACTCCTGTGCAGCTACTCCAACACTATACCTGAAATATTAGTCAATGTAATGGGTCAGAGCCCACCACATGAATACTAGTTACTCCTCACAATTAGGGTCCATAAACCCAGACAATAGCATTATACATGATAAACATCACAATATAGTGTTTTAAATTAAACAAGATATATTAACAATGCGAGTAAAATAAATTACTACTATCTACCCATATAACTACGCCACCCCAATGTTCAAATCCAAGTATGATATTTGAACATATAATTGTGTTAAGTCTACTAATTCAATTTCCACACTTTAATTAAGTTAAT
Source organism: Sambucus nigra (assembly GCA_949130495.1). Classification (NCBI taxonomy): domain Eukaryota; kingdom Viridiplantae; phylum Streptophyta; class Magnoliopsida; order Dipsacales; family Adoxaceae; genus Sambucus; species Sambucus nigra. The sequence goes on from OX422209.1 coordinate 595,832,681, forward strand.
TCAACTCATTTTATTCACGCGACACCAGTATATCCAGTTCACCCTACTACGATGTGACACCCCGCCTAATCAAATATCGGGTGATCAATCATATACCAAATTAAAATAGGAGTCTCATATGGTTCATTATCAGCATCACTGTCGAAAATCAATTTAATTACTAATAACTTATTAGGCTAGCGTCAAAATTTTATTTAACTAATCTTTTTAACCAAACCAACCAGATACAACATCCACACAGTTTATATACACAAAAACTGAAATGAAATAAAATAACCTAACACTCAGTTTAACATAATATAACCAAATCGAATGCCTCACTAAAACGCGGTAAAATAATAAATGAGTACAATTGGGCTATCAACTCGAATGTTTCTACAATGCCTCATATCTAGATCTCAAGGATATAAGCATATACAATAAACCTTCTTGCATCCACAGCTGCTGCAGCAAACGTTTGACTCTAAAGAATCATCATCCAGGGGTCCCTGTATCTTGACACCTAATATATATACATATATAGCAAGAGAGGGGAAAATAGAGAAACGGGCCAGAGCCCGAGTTTTGAAAATATTTAGCAAGTGCTTAAAAGTCATATTTTAAAATATGAAATCTCTCATATTTAAACTGGTATCGCACTCTCATGAGATACACCTCACCCCTCTTCTAATAGTGCACACCTATCGCATACATTTTAAACAACCTAGTTAAGATACCCTGCCTAACTAATCTCTTATACCCATCTTCTAAATCCTCCTAACTATAACCTAACTTGCGTGATATAATATAGGTTATACCGTAAGCTATTAAATAAGCTTTTAGTTGATACAATCATCAATGTACAATATATAGTTCTTGTTTCTATATATATAACTATACCATTCATAATTCGTAACTTTCACTAGTTTAAAATACCCTGATTCGTATCGAATATTGTATATTTCCGCCCATTATCTTTATGCATTCTAGCGCTTTTACGGTCCTAAATGCCTATAATTATGCTCATTAACCAGACAACCTTGGAGTTGGATAGATACATGTTTTGCAGGGGTTATTTGTGCTTTTGTAGGTATTGGAACGCTAAAAGTGAGGATCCGTTGCATTTCGGAGAAGTTTCGTCGCTGGACGCTACTTCAAGGGCTTTTTAGTCAATTCACATTTCTTATTCGGCTCTTGGAAATTCCACGGATGCGTAGTTCATTGAGTTAGCATCGCGTGGCCGAAAACGGTGCGTCGTTTGGAGTTCGGACGAAGAGGCTAGGCTCGTTTCCGTAATGGACCTTTTCCTCCTCATCATGGACCAAATGCAGCCTGAAAACAGAGTACCGGTCGACCGCGTACAAGGGACCGGTCGACCGCGGTTTCAACTTTTGCCGTAGGAAGGAGACAGTATGCCTTGACTTAAGGGACCGGTCGACCGCGCCCCTGCGACCGGTCGACCGGTAGTGCCAGATATTTTGGGCTCTTTCCTCTTTCTTTCCTTTTTCCCTTATCTTTTCCCACTTACTATATAAAGGTTTTTTTGTTGTAATAATCATATTCAGTAGATATACACGATTTTAGGTTAGTTTAGCTTAGGGTTTGGGGTTTTTGCTTGGTTCTTCTTCATTTCTCTTTGGTTTGACACCCCATTTGGATTGTAAGTTGACTATTCATCTCCCCTACCATTTGAATATAGTTGTATTTCTTCATTTCTTGCTTTCTAGTTAATTTACAAGCTTTCTAATTTAGGTTTTCTTGCTTTATTTACATGCTTTGATTTACACGCTTTCTAGTATAGATTTACCGCGTTTATTTACCGCTTTCCATTTATCGCGTTTTTAACATGCTTTCTAGGTAATTTAAATTAGGTTGTGTTTGAATTGAACCCACTCGGGTTGACGCGTTGCTTTGCTTTGGTGATGGAGTTTACGGGTCTATTTTGGGTGCGTTGTCCTAGTTATTACGCCTAGGAGATTTGACGGGGCATATCATGTATGTCCCGTGCTTACGACCTTTTGCGCGTAATTTCCGGGATATTTGTTGACGCCAAAATCTTATTAGGCTTTTATGATGATTTAGGGCGTAACAACCTTTGATTTAATTAACTGTCGAAACGAGACGCATTTGTAATAACTCGTCGACCCATGTAACCATTTTATACTAATTAACTCGGGTGAGGGATATTCGACGCAACCTATAGTTTTACTCGCTTTCATAATCTAGTTTCAATACCATTTGCCTAGTTAATCATTTACCTTTAAGCATCTTTTTTTTTAGTTTGTAATTCACCTTTTCCACTTTTATTTCGGAATATTAAACCTTATAAATTCTAACAACTCGTCTCTGTGGATTCTCGATACCCGACTTACCGCTCTACTTGCCCCGCAAGTGTAGTTGTAACTTAGGTTTTTGTATTGAGTTGGCGAAACGAAAACAACGATTAGCGTCTTTACACGCGCTACTTTTCGCGCTTAATCATACCCTATTCACTTTAGTACAAAAAATGCCGTATATATATAATTCTCATTTTAATATATGATTTACATTGTATTAATTCGGATATAAGTCTCCCGAAAGAAGAATAACATTTTATTCTTTACACAAGTCAAAGCTATATGATATCTCGTCTTCATATACAAGCAATATACTATACGTAACAAGTATAATTATACCTATTACAACCATGAGTATAATAACCATCCCACCGAGCTATAACTCGAGGATGCAGACTCAAGTGCCTATCCACATCCAGGTTTACTCAATCAACCACGGTACCAAGCTAGGCTCACTCATGGTCATGGTAAAAAAACTAAACGGTAGAGGCGGTCATGTACGATATGTCCTGGGGACTAGACTCTCCTTGATCCTCAAGTCAGAGGATTCACCCACATCGCGTAACCTCCCTGGATAGCACAAGAGAAAAATATAATTTGGTTGTTCATCCCTATGTCCGTGGAACCAGCCTCTAAGATATAAATATACCAACCACACACACATATATTTATTTCCATATCATATCATATATATACAGTAACAACTCCCGTATATAATATATATCACTTCTTAATATATTATGGATATAATTGCCAAACTCTTATAGCGATAGCTAAAACCCTGAATGTTCTCATTCATAATAGTATGTAAGTATTTACGAAGTTAAAATACTAAACCTATAAGTATTATCTTACTTAAGATTCATTCACACCTTAGTCACTTCTAAGGGTTTATATAAAATCCAGAATATACCAATTCGTAATAATTAAATAAGTATAATTTTAACTTATTTTAGTTCCAGAGGTATCGTATCACCTATAATAATAGTCGTCAAAAGACAAATCGGATAGCCGCACAAACTTCTCTAACCCATATCCTAAATTCCATCCTTATCACAATCTATGATTTACTCAATTGTACTCGGCCCATACTTATTCCAATCACATAAATATATCTAGATACAATATCCATATACTTCTCTCAAACATTGCTCATCCTAAACATTCATCAAGTCCATACCCCGGACTGTACACTTAACTAACCCAAGGTTCCCTCTTCTTTACCCAAGGTTTGCTCACCCTAAATTCCATTTTCTAGGAGTAATAATATTTCATTTAGAATCACCTACAATAATACCCAATTTACAATTTAACTCCCCCTAAACTCAAAGAAGGAAAAACTGTCAAATTCAGCAAAGCCGAATCGATTCGCCTCAAATGCGAATTGATTCGGACCAGCGAATCGATTCGTACCAAATCCGAATTGGTTCAAAAAAGGGTATGAGAACAAGTCTTCAAGGGTGAATCTATTCTATCTCAATCCAAATCGATTCGTCTTGAGACAGTCCTACAGATCTCCTTATGCGAATCGATTCAGTCTAGACCCGAATCGATTCTCCCTGCTCACTGTTTGGGCAATTTCTCAATCTCCAAAATCCCAAATATCAAGTTTGATTTCTGACTAACGATTTTGATCTCCGACACCCTTCCATAGAAAAATCATAACTAATTAAAAAAATTAGAAAAATATGCGATCAGTCCCCATGCGTTCGTATCGAAAAGATCTAGAAATTTTATTTTTTGACAAAGAGCCGAATCGATTCGGAAAGGACGCTGAGTTGCTATTTACCCTCTTCTCCAATTTTTCTCTCTAATCCAACACCCAAACGTCCATTAATACATCTCCAATCTTTTTATCTTTTCTTACATCATCATCCAACCTCAAGCAACAATATATTCACATATAAAAACGGTTATAATCATCCAAGAACCAATAACCAATAATCAAATTTCAATTAATTCCATTGTTTCTTAAATTGGATATTATTCGAGTTTTACTCGTTCAAACTTTCGAAACCCCCGTTTTGATTCAAGAAAATCCAACCCAAAAATCTTTATAGTTTATCATTATCAACTATAATATGAGATAAACACTCAAAATAATAATGCAAGTAAACACTTGCCTCGTGGATCAAATCCGACAACCTCGAGTCGAATCTCACGGAGTTTGTCCCGGAATCCCCTTTTCTTTCTTCTTCTCTGCTCTTCTTCCTTTTCTATCTTCCCTTTCTTTCTCTTAGGGCTAAAATATAAGATAAATGAGGTTTATAAGGGTTTATAAGGCTTATCCCTTTATTAAACCCAAAATTGACTTGTATACTCAATTGCAAGTCCCTACTAGTCCAAAAGTCCCCGGAACCTAAACGATACTCCCGGATACTCTATTCTGACTATCTTGGCCATTCCGAAACCAACCGTGCACTTGAAATCTCCATCTGAGTCACTTAATTAAAACTCACTAATTAACCCAACACATCTCAATACGCGTGTTTTCCAAATAAAATATTATCCTTCGTCGCTTTACCCAACTACGACATATAATTAAAATAATCCAACAAATATACTTAGTCCCGTCAGAAAATATAACCCATGTAAATATTAATCCGACACTTGAAAACTAATATTTACTACTCCTTTTAAATTCTCAATTTATCAAATTATACTCATAAATTCCAAAATTACTATTCATAGTAATTTTCGCTAATTACCAAATTACACCCACATATGTAATTTAAATATCTATAAAAGTACGGGGTATTACATACGGGTCCTGTACATACTCTTGCGTCGCTTAAGTTCTACACCACACACATCCCCTCACTACGCCCAATTTTTCTAGCACTGTACATACTCGTGAGGTTTCTATGCATGACACGTCACTATAGCCAGTTCACCCGTGTTCAGTCAGCCCTGCACATACTCGTGACGCCACACACATGTGCTACTATAGCCAGTCGACCCGTATCCTGTTATCCCTGAACATACTCACGATAAAAATTCATTTTAATAACCATTATAAGTCTTAGGCATTAATTATCAATTATCTCAAGTTCTCATTATTTTCTATTAGCCCCACCCTTTTATCGAGCATAGATTCCTCAACCTACCCTTAGTCCCATACCTAGAGGTCCCCAAAATGCAAGCGTATCCTAGCCTAACATTTAGGAAGAATACATGCCACTAGCTACTACCTAGCATCGCACCTAGGCTCATGATCCAATTAAAAAGACATACAAATTAGCCCCACCCCGGAATCATCCATCCGTAAAACCCACACTAATTATTCCCATGCCTAGAAAGTGTTACCAATAACTAAGGCATACCTACTAGTCTCATACCTAGCAATCAACCTAAAAATAAGGTGAGAGCACTAACTACCCCGCAATCCCGCCATCCTCGCGATGTCATAATGAATCACATATGGCCTATTTTCAACTTATCACAACAATTATTTAAATTAATAGCAAAATCACTTCTTATCCAAATTATGTCCTTTCGATTATAATATTAATTAAACAATTTGTTTTCTTATAAAATTGTCGGACTTCTATTCATATGCATAATTTAGGAACATACAACACTAAATCTCTAGTCTACAAGATGCACATAAATTACATGATTTTACATATCGAAAAATTTATAACATCCCTACAATTTATTCTACATGCGAACATAAATTTCAAATGAAAGCCCCAACCTATAATCTAAGAATGCAAGGGTTTTGAGTATTAAATTGTATTGAATATATGAATAAAATCAGTACCGAATTTAGTTTTGCTTTCCCTAATTAGTCTTTTTAATTGATATTAAGAAAATGGTAATTATTAATATTTAGGAAATATTTAAAACGCATAATATCGAAGGGGAACAATATAAGTATTCATGTCTGTAAAAACCTTTTGAACAATCTGATTTGATGCCTGCATTCCTCTTGAGAAATCAATGAAAACACATTTTCGGATGATCTTGAGAAAACTCGGTTTGAACCTTTAAAACTTGGGTTGAATCTTGCTTTTAAATGGGGTTAGGATTTTGTAGATGGAAGGAGATGTAAACCAGGGAGGCCACTGCTCTTAGGGTTGATATAAAAGTGTTTGAAAAAGTCTAACACCAAATTATATTTTTATTAGAAGTGGAAGAGTTTTAATATAACACAACTCTAAAAAAACTTGGAAATCTGCCGGCATTGCCCGACGCGAACCGATTCGCCCTTGACCAGTGCCCAAGTGGCACAAAATATATATAAATCGATACAAATCCATTTTCTCCCCCGATTAAAATTGCTTTATATATAAATCAAGGTCAACATTTTAAATATGAAAAATAGTTAATTTTCAAAAAATTATTTTACCGAAAATTTTAAATTCCTAACAGATTTTATGTTTTAAAAACATGGCGTGTTACACTGTCAAGTATAATATTTATATATAGAGTAAAATTTAATGTAACAGGGAAGTAATCTTAATTGTGCTACTATTTTCCATAGTAAGGTTTACGTTATCAACACAATAAGAATTAAACTAGGCCACTAGTTGTTGTGCTTCTATCCGCCACAGTAAAAATTTGGAGTATTAAAGTGGCAAGTTTCGAATTATATAGGTCTCATTGAATACATGCATATCGAATTCAAACGTGAATACAAGTACTTGATTTCTAGAAAAATAAAATGAGTGTTGTTGTGTCATAACCACATCATCCTACAACTTTATTAAATACATATATCATCCGGAAGTGAGATGTTTAAAAAAAAAAACACAAAAACAACCTAATCTTGAATATAAGAAAATTTGAATCCAAAAACGATTGAGTTGTGGTTTCTATGCATCCGCTTTTGATGGGATAATATTCATAATTCTTTTAACAAAATGCGCCTTATACCTTGCATAGTCTCTTTAGTCATTTTGGGGGGAATGGATTCTCCTTTTGAGATCTTGAGCAAGTAGTAACAAATAGAAACTCCACAATCAACTCTAAAAAATAGATTGAATATGTGACACCCCTCCTATTTTAACCACGGGTGATCAGTCTTTCATATAAAAAAACAGGAATCTCATATGGATTATCCTTAGCATCACTGTCAAATTTTTTTTAATTTACTAACCCCCTATGATAAATTAAGCATGTGTCAAATTTTATCCTTCATTAAATACAACATTGGAAATTAAATACTATAAACAAACCATCCAGAAATTAATAACAATATGAATCCATCACAAGATAAATAACTAAATAAATAATATCGAATAAACCAATTGGTCCACAAGTCTAATAAAAATCCAACAGGAATAATAAACATGAATACACAGTCTGAACTAATATAAAAGTAATAGCTGAAGGGGCAACACACCCAAATGAATAACTGAAATTAAATCCTACTCTAGGAATGAAGTAACTGAAGCATCTAATCCAATTCCTTCAAGCCTACACAAGTGTTGCAGCTACACATACCTGGAATGAATCATCAAGCTTGCCATCCCTATGGCTGGACACCTAAAAGGTTTTGAAAATATTTTACAAGATGAGTCAGAGCCCAAAATATTTTGAAAATATTTGGCAAGTATTTATCACAATTTAAAAATAAGTTATTGATTACACATGTTACTTAAACGTACACTCTCTTGAGTTCCTCACCTCTCAACTAATGTGTATGCCTAATGCATCCTACCTAGCTATGCTACCCATCCCAACTAGGTATCCTCAAATTATCTATCCACTAACATGTTTGGCTCCCCAGTATTGCCCATATAGTACGCTACTCATTACATTCTTAGTTATGTGCCTCTTTAACTTCTCCCGTACCGGCCATATAGTATGTTATAGTAATATTAATAATTGACATGTCTCGTATGTTATTATTCATTATAACTAACATTTCACTTATGTTATCATTAAACCATTTCATTAAGTTGTTCTACTTAAATCATATTTTAGATATACGCTATCTAACTTTACTACCATTATACACTAGGTAGAATATCACTTAATTACATCACATTTAGATATACACTATCTACAACTACTACTTTCACACACAAGTAGGATAAATACACATATATGTGTAGATATATCACACAATATATATACAAAACTATAGCATTCCCGAGCTAAGAATCGCGGTACGAGTCTTCATACTCTGCTACCAAGTCCATGTACCTCTCGTACCCAATCAATGATTAGAGGTTTGGATATCACCCTCGAACCATAAATCAAATCAACACATATTGGAGACGAGAATATTTCCAAGCCTATGGGTCATGCACATAACTAAGGTACCCAATTGATCGTCAAAACTATCATTCACTCAAATAGCACGTACCTAGGTTCTATGTTCTGGGGCACAAATCCAGGCCACACTAGAATCATCAAGGTGGAATCGCCTACTGCGGGAAACCTACGGATAACAGGCAGTGTAGGTATGTTCACACACATAAGGAATCACATAATATGGATACACACAACCTATCCATATATCGCATATAGGCATACACACCACCCATATATATATTCAGTATAGGTATGCACACAATCTATAAATGTCATCCATTTATATATACACTTAATCAATAAATATCATCCGTATAGGTACACACTCAACCTATAAACATAATCTATACATAGTATATATCTCCTGAATACTCACCATATTATAAATTTAAGATTATTCTCACTATCATATTTATTCGAGTATAAATCTCTACTCTAAGGGTCCTAGTTAGTCCCTTAAATAGTTAAAGTAGTTAATTCGCTCATACGTTACTGGTCCAAGTCATAGTTCATGGTTTTCCCTTCCCGTGACCCAAATTCCAAATTCCCAATAAGCATCTCAATTTAATCATCATCGTCGGTCCAAATTCCAAGATCAATCACATTAAAATTTAGACAAGTCTTAACCATATACTCACTAACTCTCTATAAGTCTTTATTTAACAAAAAATTATCACCCAAGTTCCTTGTAATTTATCTCCCTAAGAAATATAGCAAAACAAGCAAAACTGTGCAAAACTGGGTAACCGAATCGAGTCGTAAGTATTTGGGAAGATTAAATTCCTTGAGGTAAATTTGCAATATCTCCCTCTGCAGAACTCCAAATGACCTCATTGGAATGATAAGACATATATATATTCTAAGCTAAATTAAAATGGCACACATTTAAAGTAACGTCAAAAATTCTGGTAGATTACTATGTTGATAGATTAAGCACCCAGTAGTAAAATTACGATTTCTCCCTCTACAAAACTCCAAATGACCTCATTCAAAGCTCATTGGAAATATGAGACATACACCTTTACATAAATATTTGTATTTAACTCTAATTCTATGTACAATTTAAATGTCATACATTTAAAAGTCACATAAAAAATTCTAGCAGATTGACATCTTAAGTTCATCAATTAAACCCTAAGTCATTTAAAATTCATGTTCTTCATACAAGAACCCATCAATATTACATATTAATCATCAAATGTATTATAATTTCATATTATCTTCACATAGGAATTAATTCTACATGTAATCCTATATCGAATCATGAGTTCTATTCATCTAAATCCCCAAAACATAATTGAAATCGTGAAATTAAAAACCCTACACTACAAGTGTATTATAGGTTCTTCAAAAAAATGAAAGATAAATACTTAACTTATGATTGCATGTCTGAATCCTATTATAGGATGATATGATTGATCTCCCCTCACTCCAATTTCGATTCCGTCACATTTGGGGTGAGAATTTGTGTAGGAAGCCTTGATTTTTTTGTCCTCTTCGTCTCCTCTGACCTCTCTTCTATTATGATTGTGTTAAACATATCATCTCACTCAAAGGGGAAGATATATAACTTAAAATTTTGAAGTTTCATCTACCACAAACTCCTGAATGATTGAAACGTCCTTAAACACTGTCAGGTTAGTCTAAAATCCCCCCGGGATCCAAACTATACACCCAAGTATACTATTCCAACTATTTAGACCCTTTTGGAATCAACCATGACCTCCAAATCATCATTCAAGTCACTATACAATAATTTTCTATCTCAACCTCATATGGTATACACGTGACCCCCGGTTGAGATCCCACATAGTCCCATCGATATCACTCACTACGACGTATAATAAATGCCACACAAATTATTCCATCAACAAGAATCATTATTTTCCCAAAATATATAATTCCATCAAATCACGGCGCACGTGAAATTTAAAATTCACCGAATTAATTTATTCTTAATTACTCAAAAATATAGGGTGTTATAGAATATTCAATACGTGCATGTTAAAAATATATAAACTATAGTGATGATGAAGATATTTCTTAAAGTCTTAAGTTCCTGATTTTGTTACTGATAATCAAGAACTTGATGCATTGGATGCATGAAATCTTAAGTAGTTAGATTCATATATGTTTTCATTTGCCCGTCCATATCACCTTCTACTTTATGTTTGTTCTTGATGTTTACGAGTGTCATTTCAACGTAAACCTTCTGCACAGATGTACTATTCTTCAAATTAAATATCATAAGAATAAATTCATAAATATGATTTGACGGTTATCATTTGACCGTATAAATCCATTCAGTAAAATTAATTGTGTGGATGTATAAGTTATGTTATGGAACATACAACAATCAATCAGGATGAACTGAATATATCATATTGCTTCAACTACCAAGTATTATATAAAACGTCAATCTACCTTTTAGTAACTGACCCAAAACTAAATGAAATTAATATAAAGTAAACTAGAACTGTTCATACGACAATCCTCATCATTTATAACAATAAGTATTCTCACCCATAGTTATTTATAGGTGCACCATCTTCATATACATTCTGTATATTATGTAAGAGACAACAAAATGTATTTCTTACCAACATGTGAGCATCTGACATGTATAAATCCTCCATCCTAGCCCTAGGTATCAACGGGTTATAGTGCTTCTAATAACCCTCGTACATGTCGAAAATAATAAGATGGAAGTGATACCCCTCTCTTTGTTCTTACGATGATGGAGATATTATCGGGAAAGATTTTAGTATGTCCCACTTAGGGTTAGTTCAAGTTGGGTATCGATGAAACTTTTTCTTAATCTAGTCATACTTTCACAAATCATGGGTTGCATATAAATATAGTAAATGATATAAAATTATATTTACATAAACATTACGTACAAACAAATTTGTTAGCATGGACTCACCCAACACATGATCGTGAAGAACCAAGAATAATCGAAAGAGTATCATTAGGTTGTTTAATGCATACTCATTGAGTTGCTTTTATAAAATATATGTGTACGCTTCTATCATGTGCTTAAACATGTTATTCCAAATATCATTTTTTAGTGACGTGATATTTTTATACGAAAATGGTATGGATGTTATAATTATGTAGTTAATTAACAATGGAATATAATTAGATTACCCACATTAGTTCGAAGACATTGTTCGGATAAAATCTCTAACAAATCTTTTCTAAAGACAGAATAGCCAAAGTCTCCCCCAAAATGCACAACATGCCTACACGATGAAAATCACAATTTAATAATGTTACACAACAATATATATTACACCTCGGTACGGCTATGAAACATGTATTATATGTTTTACACATGAATAATGATGATTAATTGGCGTTTTAACCAGTTAGTAAATTTCACAATAGAATACTGATTATCCAAGGTCAATTGCCACCATGTAGTAAATATTAATATGCATTTAGTAGATGTTGTGAGTAGTGTGTGCAAAACAATACTACAAGCATAATGCTACTATATATAGTTAGATTAATTAGTAACCATCAACACAAAATACATTTAAATAATAAATATTACGTTATGTATTACATTTTGGCAGCGAATAAGTTAGCATATAATATTTTAACATTTAAACAAATAATAAATGTTATTTTTTGTATTAATTCAAAGTGAATTATGAATGAGAATTAATATTAGTTGTATAATAACAAATACTCGATGCCGTTGTTATTCCACACTTTTAGCATTTGAAGTGTTGAGTCACAGAAATATTTTGCGACAACACCTTGTCAACATGTTCCATTTCAATTTCATTTTGTTAATCTTTTATGCCTACTTTTGATCATCCTTCTTGACATCTATAATCTCAATTTTTTTTACTTTCTCCTTTATTGGAATTTTTTTTGCAAGGATTTAGACGTGTTACTTTTAATCTTATCCTTAACCAATGGTTCATACCCAAAAACATTCGATTTGTTCTCCTTTCAGTCATGTTTAACTTTTATTAGTCACACCATTAAATTCATCAGTTATTGAAGATGAGTCGTTGTGATGTTAGTTATATCTACCCTTTTCTTAGTGGATTTACTTGTATAATGATGCCCATGAGACGACGAAGTATGAAAAACTATAGATTTATCTTATCACATAACACTTTCATATATGAACCCTTGAATTTTTGTATGAAGTCGGGGAAATGGCATACTTATTTTAGGGATATTCTTTTGACAAAACGCATCTTCAATGCAACTAGTTTTTTATGTGTTCGTTTTCCCTTGCCAATTCCTACTTCAAACATATCAACTTAGCTCTCCCTTTTTTCTTCCATTACATTTATTTTCTTTTGAAGTAAGTCAATATCAATCTTTATCCTTGCGACCTGCTCATCTTTATCTACTTCCATTGCATCCTTCATCCTTTTCATATCATAATACTCATTACACAAACACATATACATTTCATCCTTCTCGTTATATAAGTTTTGAAGTGGTTGAGTTTCGATTTTCGAGTCTTTGGTCTTCATCGAATTGGGATCTATTTTTTGTGCAGGGGTAGCTACACGAGGAGTCCACTCATAGTCGGTGTTAGTTCTACTAGGATGGATATAATCATGAGTATAGCCTTTATTATACATGTCATCATAAAATTGTTTATCTTTAGACTCAGAATCAATGTCCTCGTCCAATCCTCGTGTACTTCTGTTGTGGAATCCTTCGACTGTTCACATGTCCATATGAAAATTTTAGTTATATCACGGATATTATATTGAATACATATCATATGACGATTCATTTTATAAGCAACCTTACATACAAAACACGTTCTCACTTTTGAATAAGATATTTGAACTATTATGCATGTTCAAAATTCAAATAATAAAAAAAAGATGATAAAATATGAACTTTATTAATGCAGTAAAAAATAAATTTTATTGTTCTATAAGAACATTAACTTAGTTTACATATGATCTCACCTTTGAGTTAAGTTTTAACCAATAACAATTAAACACTGGCCAATATTTAACACAAATATATTATGAGTTTAGGCATATAGTAAATATATAATGCATTAATTATAATTTACCTTATGAACAAAAAACAATAGACATTAAGTAATGGTATGAGTAAATTGAACCCATATGTGACACCCCACTTATTAAAATAAGAGGTGGCCAGCCCGATACTCCAATAATAGCAGGAATCATAGATGGTCCATTCTGAGCATCATAATAAAACAATAAGTATACGAGATAACCACCAATTATTTAAAAAATGGATTGTCATAATTTGAGTAAGTTAAAGAAAACATTTAAACAGTCCAATTAAAAAGAAGGTGGATACAAATAAATACAGATATTACATTGGCAACTATATACAACAAAATAACCGAATAAGCTATCAGTTAACAGACATATACAACTGGGTTACACCAAGTATTGAAGTAAAATATCACATATATAATACAAGTACAAAACTTGGGCAACACGCCCGATAGTGTAACCGATAATAACTAGAATATAAAAAGATGGAAGCGTCTATATCAAATATCCCATAACATCCGCAAAGGGTTACAGTTCCAGGACACTGGAATAGAAAGTCAATACGGGCGTCCTTGTGGTGGAACACCTGGTCGAATAAAAGATTCATTCAAAGCAAAGAGATATAAACAGATCAGGGCTCGGTATCATGAATAAGATTATTTCGTTCACCAAGTATTGATAAGGAATCTAATTTCTCAATCTGAGAGAATAACTTAACGCAATAATAATGACAATGATCATAATTTATTTGCAGGAGAATACAGATGCAATATTGCTACATGAGATTCCATTTCCTTATTGACACCCTTTATTTCACTGTTCCTATTATCATTAGGAACCGTATTGAAAGAAATGTATTTCATTAAGTTCCATATTATCAAGAAAATTCCCCTTTAATAAGAATAGTTATATTACACAACATATAATGATTCTAAGACCCTCCTTCCGTGTTTCCCCTCTGGATGCCCCCCTAAATAGCTATCATCTTCCAAGGCCTATCACCAAGACAACCTGGGCATCCGACATCATGTGAAGTCGGGAAGCGGCCATATACCTTCGATAGTGAGTCATAACGACACCCGAAATTACCTCACTTCGAACAATAATCATACAATACATAATAACCGATCCAATGGCCGATGACTATATTCACCCTGCATTCAGTAGCCAGGGGACTTCACCTCATGCGCGCAACTTCCCCTATGATAGAATTTAGAGAGCTGTGTATATGTAAATTATCATTTATAGTTTATTCTTATTTTAAAATATGCCATACGTTATACGAAGCCATTTTCATTTAATGTCATCATTATAAACCTCAACGTTTAATAAATTCCCAAATTAGTCTCTGAGAAATAATGACGTTACTATAAGTCACCAAGTACAGTATACCTCATTCACGTCTCTAAAGTTCCCCGATTATGTAATCCTACATCTCCTAATCTCAAACTAGCTTGCTAAGGTAAGAAACTACCTTATTATCTGTTTGATAATCCCTAGAATAAGCCCTATCTATTCCCTTTCTAATATAGGGTAGTTACCTAACTAATATAAGACTCTAGGACACTAAGTTTACTTCATAAGATAAGGTTCCTAGGTCCTAAGCCTAAAAGTAAAGGGCTAGGACTAAGTTAGAAAAATATCTAAAAATAACAAGAATTCCGAATCGGTTCGCCCTAGCCGAATTGATTCGGTCTTGAAAGTGAATCGATTTGGATAGGCCGAATCGATCCGATCAAGAAGACCTAACATTCTGCAAACTGTCGAATCAATTCGGATAAGCCGAATCAATTATCTCATCACATACCTGTAGCCTACCCCTTTAGCGAATCGACTCACTAGGGGAGAATCGATTCGCCGGGGCCAGAATGCCCAATTTCGGCTATGGAGTTTATTACCCTAACTTTTCCCAAAACTCATTAATCCTCCATTTTTACCCACAACAACCACCATATATCCAACCAAAATAATCCTGAATGAATACTAACAAATATAATCACACCATATGTATCTACAATGAGATTTTAAGGATTCAAACACTACCAATGCATTAAAATCCATTTTTGTTCAATTGATTCCAATACACAACTATCACTACAATTTATTCATCCCAAATCATATCTTAGCAAGTAAGAAACTTGCCTTAAGGTTGTAATCTCAGATTTTCTTCCGGTAATAACAAATCCAAGCTTCAATCTTCAGTTCTCTTCCTTTTCTCCACAATTCTCTTATTCTCTCTTTCTCTCTAAGTTTAGGCAGCATACACTTGAGAAATAAAAGGGTTTGCAAGACTTAATTGTGCCCTTAGAATTAATTCCTATCTTTAAATGTTAATACACCATTAAAATGACTCGTCACTACATAATTGAGTCATAACCTGTCAAAATTGCCCGAAATCCAGAAATATAGTATGGAACTTATTTTGACTATCTCGACTATTTTGGGACTAACCGCGCCCTCTAAATTGGCATCCGGAATAATATAAATCATTTCAAGTTCAAATTTCATTTCAACCATAAATGTCGTTTAAAGCACAACGACGCCATGAATCGTAACATAATGCTATTTACATTCACATAACAGTAAATATGCAAAAATCTAGTAATTATTAGCTTTTAATTCACTTAAAACAATATTTACCCCATTATCGAATATTTTATACAATTACCTCTCATGGAAAATTAACACAAAATAATTTACTTAAAAGTAAGAGTCATTGCATACTCCCCCCCCCCCCCCCTTATACGGGAATTTTGGCCTCAAAATTTAGGCGTACCTTGTAAAAAGAGACGTGGATACTTTTCTCGCATATCGTACTCTTGCTTCCACGTTGATTCTTCGGCATTGTGATGCCCCCATTGGACCCGAACCAAGGGCACCACTCGTGATCTTAGCTTATGCTCCCCGTGCTCTAAGATTGTAACTGGTTGTTCCTGGTATGAAATATCGGGCTGCAATTCGATATCATCCAAAGGAATATGCCAGTGAGCTCCTTCACACCTCTTTTACTTTTTCAAGGATGAAACATGAAACACATCTTGAATCTGTTGCAAGTGTTCCGGTAAGGCAAGTTGATACGCTACTGGGCCTACCTTAGCAATAATGGCAAGAGGTCCTACGTAGCGCGGCGCAAGTTTCCCTTCTTCCCAAATCTCTTTATACATTTCATTGGCGAAACTCGCACCAAAACTTGATCTCCAACCTCCATTTCCACATGTCTTCTATTTGTATCAGCATAACTCTTTTGACGATCTAGAGCTATTCGTATGCGATTGCGAATAAGTTCAATCTTCAAAGAAGTATCCTGGATCAACTCAGGTCCAAAAAATTTGTTATCTCCTACTTCTAACCAACAAGTAGGTGATCTACATGGTCGACCGTATAATGTTTCATAGGGTGCCATACCAATAGTGAATTGGTACGAATTATTATAAGCAAATTCGATCAAGGGAAGGTATTGTTCCCAACCTCCTTTGAAATCAAGCACACACATTCTAAGCATACCCTCCAACATTTGGTTAACTCTTTCGTCTGCCCATCTGTTTGAGGGTGATAAAAGGTACTCAACTTCAACTCAGTTCCCATAGCTTCTTGGAAACTTCGCCAAAAATGGGAAACAAAAATTTTATCTCGATCGGAGACTATATTAATGGGCACCCCATGGAGTCTAACAATCTACGTAATAAATAGTCGGGCATAATGAGCATTATTATAGTGTATACGCACCGGTTAGAAATGTGTCGACTTGGTTAAGCGATCAACGATAACCCAAATGGAATCATGACCGCTGTGTGACGTTGGTAATCCCGTGATAAAATTCATCGAGATGCTTTCCCACTTCCACACCGGTATTTCCAAGGGTTGTAACAAACCCATTGGTCGCTGATGATCTACTTTCACCAACTGACAAGTAGTACATTGGGAAATAAATTCAGAAATGTCCCGTTTCATACCCGCCCACCAATATTGATGGCGCATGTCTTGGTTCATTTTGTCCCCACCAGGATGTAATGAAAATTTGGACCCATGAGATTCTATCATTATGGCCCATCTTAAATCTCCTTCGTCAGGGACAACGAGTCTCCCGTGGAAACGTAACCTACCCTCAGAACTTATAGAGTAGTATTCCACTCCCACGTTTAACAATTGGAGTATACGGTCCTAACAACTTTTGTCCCTTCCTTGAGCTTCTACAACTCTTGCCACTATAGTAGGCGTAACGGTCAACACCGACATAAACGCCCTTGCAACAGCGTCCTCTTGGCTAAGCTCCTTCCATTTAGCCTTCCATACCGTGGGTAACTCCCCCTCGAGTTTCTGACTCAACGCATCCACCACTACATTAGCCTTACCCGAGTGATAATAGATATCAAATTGGCAGTCTTTCATAAACTCTAACCATCGACGTTGTCCCATATTCAAATCCTTCTGTGAAAATAAATATTACAACGATTTGTGGTCCGTGAAAAGAATAAATTTCTCCCCCAGGAGGTAAACGTCTCCAAATTTTTAAGGCAAAAACCACTACAGCAAATTCCAAATCATGAACCAGATAATTCTTCTCATGGGGATTTATTTTGCGAGAAGCATAAGCAATAGCCCGATGCTGTTTCTGTAACACCCCTAACCCTTGCAAAGATGCGTTCGTAAAGACCAAATATTCTAAACCCGGCCTCGATAATGCAAGTACTGGAGCAGAAGTCAACTTATCTTTCAGCTCACCAAAATCTAGATGACAAGAATCATCCCAAACAAAATTCACCCCCTTCCGAGTTAGATTTATCAAAGGGCTAGGAATCTTAGAAAATCCTTTGATAAATCGGCGATAATAGCCAGCCAAACCCAGAAAACTATGAATCTCTATAGTTATCGTGGGCTGACCCCATTCCCTCACCGCAATAACTTTACTCGGGTCTACTAAAATACCATGAGCTATCACAATGTGACCTAAAAACTTTACTTCCTTCAACCAAAAACCACACTTCTCAAACTTGGCATACAATTGGTGATCCCTCAATGTCTGCAGGACCAACCGTAAATGCATAGCATGATCAACTTCTGTTTGAGAATACACTAGGTTGTCCTTAATAAACAAGATAACAAACTGGTCTAGAAAGTCCAGAAACACTCTATTCATAAGGTCCATAAAAATTGCAGGGGCATTGGTTAGCCCGAAAGGCATAACAAAAAATTCATAGGACCCATATCTAGTTAGAAATGCAGTTTTGGACATATCTTGTTCTCGTATTCGCAGCTGGTGATACCCAGTCCTCAAATCTATTTTAGAGAAGTATGACGCTCCCCTAAGTTCATCGAACAAATCATCAATCCGGGGTAGTGGGTATTTATTTCTGATGGTGACTTTATTCAACTCCTTGTAATCTACGCACAACAAGAGAGAACCATCTCTTTTCTTTACAAATAATAGAGGAGCTCCCCACGACGACGTACTAAGCCTAACAAACCCCTGTTTTAATAACTTCTCGATCTGATCTCTTCACTCCCTTATCTCAATAGGGGCCATACGGTACGGAGCTCTAGTAATCGGTCGTGTTCCTGGTGGTAAATCAATCACGAACTCAATCTCCCTACTTGGAGGTAAACCCGGTATTTCTCTAAAAACATCTTCGAATTCCCTAACAACCAGAATTGAATATAAGGAAACGACTACATCCTGAGAAGTCTCCTCCGAAATACAATATAAATAAGTGCTAAAACCTCCCTCTGAACGAGGCATAGCTACTAAAAACATCTCTTGCCCCGGAATGGCAAAAACTATACTCTTCCCATAACAATTTACTATCGCGCGATACTTCACTAGACAATCCATACCCAGGATTACATCATACCCGACCATATCAAGGACGAGCATATCGGTTTCAAAACACAAGTTACCAAGATTTATTTCTACTTGTTTACAAACAAAGAAAATGAGCGAACCATCGCCCATAAAAGATTTGACACTTGAGAAAGTAATCTCTGCAGATTTAATTAGCTCAGTCGATTGAGCAAAACTTCTAGAAATAAACGAGTGTGTCGCACCCGTATCAAATAATACACGACCCATATGCCCCTGAATGGGAAACTTACCCTCAATAGATGGCATCACTGGCGGGGCTGGAGGAGGCATAGCATCCTGGATGTGGTAGACACGCCCATACTGTAGTTGTCCCTGTTGTGGAGGGACGACTCGATTAGGCACTGGTGGCTATAGTTGTGCCTGCTGATGCTGTGGAATTTTAGGAAATTATCCCCTAATTAACTACAGACACGACTTCCTATAATAACCTGGCACTCCACATTGAAAGAAACGACCCGTTATATATTCCTGATTACGACCCCTATTTTTTCTTAACTGCCCAAAGCCTTGGCTCAGATGGCCTCGACCTCCATTGTTACCCCGACCTTCCTGACTAACTTGCTGTTGTTGCTAGGTACCTTGACCGTACCTAAAATTATTGCCACTAAAATAAATCCCCCGAAGAGCTGCCTTTTGGACAAATCCCCTTATTGGGAATCCCTTTCCTTTTGCTTACCTCCCGATGATTGGGACGAGGGTAGTGCTCCCCCTCTCGTACCATTGCCTCCTGGCTTACTCTCTTTCCCCATAATTAAAACTTTTTAACTTCCTAGTACATGCAACCGATGATCTAGACAATGACGTAACGCGACATTCATTACATCCCCAAAAGTTTGCAAAGCTGGATTGCCCAACAAGTGTTGTCGTATACTCTAATGTAAGCCTCCAATGAACTTTGATATTCACCTCTTCTTCGGAGTTATCGCATCTGGCACAAAACTAGCCAACCTAGTGAATTCCTCCTCATACTCTGCCACTGAACGTTCTCCTTGAACTACATTTTGAAGCTTTCTCCTCATTTCCCTTTGGACTGCCAGAGGAAAATATTTTCAATTAAATAAAGCCCAGAAGTCTAATATCGTCATTGTATATCTTTGTTTTAGCGTGGCCATTGACTCCCACCAATGTAAGGCTGCTCCCACTAGCATAAAAGTAGCAAGGATTTGCTTTCGTTCTTCACTACAGTCTATCAAGCGAAGATGACGTTGCATATCCTTTTTCCATTGGTTAGCTACTATCATGTTGGAACCACCTTGAAATTCTGGGGGATGACCCTTGAAGAAGGATTCTCAAAATTTTTCCCACGAAGAAGGTTCCGCAGGGGCATGTACCTCCTAAGCCCGTGGCTGTAGGGCTTGGGGAATTACTGAACAACGGCAGTCATCGCAGCATTAATCGCTTGGGCCACGATATTGGCTACTTCAGTGGCATTTATTATTCCATGCAGTCGCAGTGGAATACCTACATTCTCTTCTATAACCATATTTCTTCTCGCAGGGCGACCTCTCCTAGCCAGCATTTGAGACGGAGAAATAACCAAATTAGAATACTATTAAGAACAATCTATATTGCAGAACATCACAAATATAGGCAAATAAAATAGTCCTAACATTTAGGCTCTATATTAAAGAACGCTACGGTCGAACGTGACAAGTCCGCATAGATCCTAATGACTCTAGTACCATCTGTGACACCCCGCTTATTAAAATAAGAGGTGACCAGCCCGATACTCCAATAATAACAGGAATCATAGATGGTCTATTCTTAGCATCACAATAAAATAATAAGTATACGAAATAACCACCCATTATTTTTTTTTTAAATGGATTGTCATAATTTGAGTAAGTTAAAGAAAAAATTTAAACAATCCAATTGAAAAGAAGGTGGATACAAATAAAGACAGATATTACATCGGCAACTATATACAACAAAATAATCGAATAAGTTGTCGGTTAACAGACATATACAATTGGGTTACACCGAGTAGTGAAGTACAATATCACATATATAAGACAAGTACAAAACTTGGGCAACACGCCCGATAATGTAACCGATCATAACTAGAATATAAAAAGATGGAAGCGTCTATATCAAATATCCCATAACATCTGCAAAGAGTTACAACTCCAGGACACTTGAATAGAAAGTCAATACGGGCGTCCTTGCGGTGGAACACCTGGTCGAATGAAAGATTCATGCAAAACAAAGAGATATAAACGGGTCAGGGCCCGGTTTGATGTGATCAGCAAGTGAATAAAGTGTATGACAGTTATGGACAGTTTAATCATCATGAATAAGCTTATTTCGTTCACCAAGTATTGATAAGGAATCTAATTTCTCAATCTAAGAGCATAACTTAAGGCAATAATAATGACAATGATCATAATTTATTTGCAGGAGAATACAGATGCAATATTGCTACATGAGATTCCGTTTCCTTATTTACACCCTTCATTTCACCGTTCCTATTCTCATTAGGAACAGTATTGAAAGCAATTTATTTCATAAAGTTCCATATTATCAATAAAATTCCGCTTTAATAAGAATAATTATATTACATAACATATAACAATTCTAAGACTGTCCTTCTAGGTTTTCCCACTGGACGCGCCCCTAAATATCTACCATCTTCTAGGGCCTATCATCAAGACAACCTGGGCATCCTACATCGTGTGACGTCGGGAAGCGGCCATATACCTTCAACAGTGAGTCATAACCACACCCGGAATTACCTCACTTCGAATAATAATCACACAATACATAATAACCGGTCCTATGGCCGACGACTATATTCACCCTGCATTCACTAGCCAGGGGACTTCACCTCATGCGCGCAACTTCCCCTATGACAGCATTCAGAGAGCTGTGTATATGTAAATTATCATTTACAATTTATTCTCATTTTAAAATATGTCATACGTTATATCCGAAGCCATTTTCGTTTAATGTCATCATTATAAAGTTCAACGATTAATAAATTCCCAAATTAGTCTCCGAGCAATAATGACGTTACTATAAGTCACCAAATCCAGTATACCTCAATCACGTCTCTACAGTTCCCCGATTATGTAATCCTATATCTATTAATCTCAAACTAGCTTGCTAAGGGAAGAAACTACCTTATTATCTATTTGATAATCCCCGGAATAAGCCCCATATATTCCCTTTCTAATATAGGTTAGTTACCTAACTAATATAGGCCTCTAGGACACTAAGTTTACTTCATAAGAGAAGGTTCCTAGGTCCTAAGACTAAAAGGAAAGGGCTAGGGCTAAGTTAGAAAAATATCTAAAAATAACAAGAATTTCGAATTGATTCGCCCTAGCCGAATCGATTCGGTATTGAAAGCGAATCGATTCGGATAGGCCGAATCGATTAGGTCAAGAAGACCTATTATTCTACAAACTGTCGGATCGATTCAGATAAGCTAAATCGATTCGCTTATCACAGACCTGTAGCCTACCCCTTTAGCGAATCTATTCGCTAGGGGCGAGTCGATTCGCCTGGGCCAGAATGCCCAATTTCGGCTATGGAGTTTATTACCCTAACTTTTCCCAAAACTCATTCATCCTCCATTTTTATAAACAACAACCACCATAGATCCAACCAAAACAATCCTATATGAATACTAACAAATATAATCACCACCATATGTATCTACAACGAGATTTTAAGGATTCAAACACTACCAATGCATTAAAATCCATTTTTGTTCAATTGATTCCAATACACAACTATCACTACAATTTATTCATCCCAAATCATATCTTAGCAAGTAAGAAACTTGCCTTAAGGTTGTAATCTCAGATTTTCTTCCGGTAATAACAAATATAAGCTTCAATCTTCAGTTCTCTTCCTTTTCTCCACAATTCTCTTATTCTCTCTTTCTCTCTAAGTTTAGGCAGCATACACTTGAGAAATAAAAGGGTTTGCAAGACTTAATTGTGCCCTTAGCATTAATTCCTATCTTTAAATGTTAATACACCATTAAAATGACTCGTCACTACATAATTGAGTCATAACCTGTCAAAATTGCCCGAAATCTTGAAATATAGTATGGCACTTATTTTGACTATCTCGACTATTTTGGGACTAACCGCGCCCTCTAAATTGGCATCCGGAATAATATAAATCATTTCAAGTTCAAACTTCATTTAAACCATAAATGTCGTTTAAAGCACAACGACGCCATGAATCGTAACATAATGCTATTTACATTCACATAACAGTAAATATGCAAAAATCTAGTAATTATTAGCTTTTAATTCACTTAAAACAATATTTACCCCATTATCGAATATTTTATACAATTACCTCTCATGGAAAATTAACACAAAATAATTTACTTAAAAGTAAGAGTCATTGCATACTCCCCCCCCCCCCCTCCCTTATACGGGAATTTTGCCCTCAAAATTTAGGCGTACCTTGTAAAAAGAGACGTGGATACTTTTCTCGCATATCGTACTCTTGCTTCCACGTTGATTCTTCGGCATTGTGATGCCCCCATTGGACCCGAACCAAGGGCACCACTCGTGATCTTAGCCTATGCTCCCCGTGCTCTAAGATTGTAACTGGTTGTTCCTGGTATGAAATATCGGGCTGCAATTCGATATCATCCAAAGGAATATGCCAGTGAGCTCCTTCACACCTCTTTTACTTTTTCAAGGATGAAACATGAAACACGTCATGAATCTGTTGCAAGTGTTCCGGTAAGGCAAGTTGATACGCTACTGGGCCTACCTTAGCAATAATGGCAAGAGGTCCTACGTAGCGCGGCGCAAGTTTCCCTTCTTCCCAAATCTCTTTATACATTTCATTGGCGAAACTCGCACCAAAACTTGATCTCCAACCTCCATTTCCACATGCCTTCTATTTGCATCAGCATAACTCTTTTGACGATCTAGAGCTATTCGTATGCGATTGCGAATAAGTTCAATCTTCAAAGAAGTATCCTGGATCAACTCAGGTCCAAAAAATTTGTTATCTCCTACTTCTAACCAACATACCTATTAATTTAATACCGATTCGAGTCTGTGGTCCGACTCCCGTTAATTAATTTACACATTAATTAATTTATACTACACCCGAGTCTGTGGTACGACTCCCATTTAATTAATTTACGCATTAATTAATTTATACCAATCCGAGTCTGTGGTCCGACTCTCATTTAATTAATTTACACATTAATTAATTCACACCCTTCCCGAGTCTACAATCCGACTCTAAATTAATTAATTTCAACATCAATTAATTTAATACCTTTCCGAGTCTACCTTCTGACTCTACTTTCATTAATTAACACATTCATTAATTTACTAACTTGGTGTCACACAACCATTGTCCCCGGACTCGCTCATTCGGCCCATAACTTAATATTTCCCGAGTCTATGTTCCGACTCCAAATTAATTTACTCTCTCGATAATTAATTTAATACTTTGGTGTCACTTAACCCACATGCCTGGACTCGCTCACTTGGTCCATTTTTACATCTCATAATTTCATTCCCACATCTTCGCCCACAATGTGTCACACATTCATCTCCATAAATTCCCCAATTATATTTACTTATAATTTCCAACATACCCGGACTCGCCCACTTGGTCCAATGTTAAATTAAATATGTTTCACCCAAATTTCTCACTTTAAGCCCCAACTCTTAACTTAAATTGTACATTCCCAATAGATATCTTTTGATCCCCTAGCTATTAAATTCTCTATAATTTTTCACCAATTAAAATTATACCCAAGATAAAAAGAAAACAAGGCAAAGCATCAACTGCCCGACCTGCCAAGTTTTTCCCATTGGCGATCGATCGATGGCCGCCGATCGATCGATCGATCCTTTCGTGGCAGTTCTTCTTCCCCACTGAATTCCACCATTAACGAAAATTCAAGGCTTGTAAACCTTAATTTCAACCTCTAATCAAGTCATCCCACCACATAAGCATATTGGACTTTGATTTTATACATCATATACACTTTCTAGTATATGAATTTCTCAAATTATCTCACAATTCCCGAAATGGGTTTTTCCATAAATCTCCATTAAATTTGTTCTACAATTCCAACTTCCAGATTCAAATTCCACCATTTTATATTCCGGTTTCTCATTTAAATCGGATATCTATACTCAGAGATTTACAACACAACTAATTCTTACTTTGAATCTCATTCAATAGTTCCATGAACAAAAACCCCATTTTGTACCCATTTATCCCCAAAATGGATTTTGATTTACACACCACTATGATATGAATTGATTATCATCAATTTAGAAATCACAATATTTAACCACTTTCTTGGATTGTTCGTAGGGTTTGATTCCGTTGGTGTAGACATTGGTTGATGAAGAACACCCCAAATTAATCCCTTAATTTGGCTCCAAAAGACTCCCAATTGCTCTTGGTTTGCTTTCCCCCAATTTTCCTCTCAAGCCCTAGGCTTAGAATTTGTGTTTACTGTCGTTTAACACTTCCCAAATTAGGTTAAAACCCTTTATCCCGTTTTTGGCCATATGGGCCTAATTAAAATGGCCCTAATCACTCCATGTGGGCCCAGCTATGTCCAAAAATACCCCGAGACCCAATTACTACCCCCGGGTACTCTTTTCTGACTATCTCGACTCATCCGGATGCAACCGCTCACTCGGAATTGTCATCCAAAATAATTTTTGTCATTTCCACATTTCGACCTCAAAATGCGACACACATTAATTCGGAAAATTAAACTTAAAGTCGCGAATTATAAATAATTCTTCCCACTCAAATAAATTCTCCAAATCATAAATTTAAATTTCTCCAATTTAAATATTTTTATAACTCCCAAAATAATTAAATATTTAATCCTCAAAAAAACTGGGTATTACAGCCTAACTAGCCCAAAGATGACTATTATCACACCCATAATAACATGCATTTACCTATATCACACGTATCCTGTATTACCATATGTTTAAGGATAGTTATTCTCATAGGTATTCCTTTTTCTCACTAGGAATATTTTTAAATATCATTAATTCCATATCTACTAAACATGCACAGCAGAATAAGTAACATGTATACATACACTTATCTCTCTCTCTATATATATATATATATATATATATACACACTCTACTCCAGCACCCCTGGCCTAGGTCCCCCTTAGTGCAATGCATACTCTGCTATCATGTCCCGGTGCATCGATCATTGCATGAAGGACCATAGGTTCAATATCTCGTGAACCATCAAAATAAACATACGTATTGGAGGCAAATATAGTTCCAATCCATTAGGTTACGCACATACCTACGCACCCATATAACCGTCAACACTATCACTCTCACTGATAGCGCGTACCTAGGTTCTATGTTCTACTGATACGAATCAAAATCCCTCTGAAGGCTCCTCAAGATATGATCGTACACAAAACGCAACCTCCACCCGATATCAATCAGCATAGGTATGTTATATACACAATAATTCAATCAATAGGTACATACACATAACCTATAATAATCTTTAGGTATTCATGCAACCCAAATCCCTGAATTTATACGTAGTATTATTATCTCTAAGGCCCTCTTATTCCAACATATTCCCTTAGTATTTACACAATCATCTCAACACTAGACTATGTACTGAAGTCACTCAAGAATAGCGTAGGTCATTCTCTCTCACTCGAATCAACCTTATAAGATTTTAACTTGTCCGAGAAAAATTTGAACTTCTGAAATCTCGTTAGAAGGTGGGAAAAATCTTGTTAGAACGAAACTTCGAACAAACTAGGGTCAGAATTTTTGGTAGAAGCTCGTTCGAACGAGGTCGTTCGAACAGCTTCAAACGAACCTACTCTAAATTCTCGTTGGATAGGTCATTCGAAATCTCATTCGAATTAGAATTCCGCAAATCGTCCCTGTCCTCTAAAGCTGCATTTTCTCAACCTTTTTAACACCCAAAACATAAAACTTTACCTAACTCAAAACCAGTGATTGTAAATCATAACCACTAGTAATTGAATGCTTTTTAACACCTTTTTAACATCAATTCCTAACAATTTCATCATAGATTCAGATTAATTTTCTAAACCCTAAAAAAACCCTAAATTCATATAATCACCATTAGTCACAATTAAATCGAGATTTAAATTCATAATTTCAACATATAAAACTCAAATTTCTAATCCACAATAAATGGTAATTCAACTACAAGCAATTCCTATACACAATCATGGATTAATACACAATTTCAGTCCCAAATTTCATAATATCTTGGATAAATCATCAACTAATCTAACATGGACATTATATGCTCTAAATGAAGCAAGATAAATACTTTTCTTTTCACGAAGGTCATATTCGTCGCTTGAAATTGGTATAGATGTGTTCTCCTCTTCTCGATCTACACGTTGATGATGTTTTTGGTGAAAGGTGACTGGATTTGGCCTTGGAACTCCTAGGAACCTCTTCTCATTCTTCCTCTTGGACTCTCTCTTGGGTTTACCAGTTATTTACCCTAACTCTCCCACGTACATGCAGATATATTTCTCCAATTTTTGTCCATTAATTAATCCCAATTTTTCAAAAGATAAAAATACCCCTCTGAGGTGTCAGGTTGGCCTAAGGTTGCCCCGGACTCCAAACTAAACCCTCGAGTAGGCTTTTCTGACTATCTCGACCCTTTTCGGACACACTAGCGTACTCAAAATGGCCATCCGAATAACTTAAAATAAAATTACATTTTAATTCCTCATTTAAGTCCCAACTCAACTCACACGCGCGCCCAACTAAGTGTAGTGTAACTGCCGTATTTTTTCTCGACAATTATAATATATTCATAATCATATATTACTTTACTCACTAAGTAATCTTCAACATAATTCTCACCAATAAATACTAACTCTCATCACGCTAGTAATTATTTACTTAAATCCGAATTAATTATAAAATTTCCCTTTTTAAATTAATTAATCCCGTAATTAAAATAAAATCTTTTAAAAATACGGGGAATTACATACTTCCCCCCAAATAACAAAATTTCGTCCCGAAGTTTGAAAAAGCGTAAAAATAATGGTATACCTGGTAGGAACAACTCTGGATACTTCTTGTGCATCTCATCCTCGCGTTTCGAGGTAGACTCCTCGACATTATGATTCCACACTGAGCACGCACGAACGACACTACCTTTGACCTCAATTTCCTCTCGTTACGGTCTAGGATAGCAACTGTCCCCTCCTCGTAGGAACTATCGGGCTGTAAGTCAATCTCCTCTAAAGTAATATGAGTGTGGGCCATGTTGTTCCGAAGATATCTCCTCAGTGAATAAATATGGAACACGTCATAAATCCTATGCAAGTGCTCCGGTAACCTAAGTCCGTAAGCTACAGGCCTAATCCGCACAATAATAGGGAATGGACCTACGTACCTCAGCGCCATCTTCCCTTTCTTCCCAAATCTCATTACCCCCTTCATAGGAGATAATCATAAAAACACGTGGTCCCCCACATTGAACTCCCTGAAGAACCTTTTGGCATCGGCGTAGCTCTATTGTCTATCCTGAGCAACCTGAATACGGCTTCGAATCATCATAATCCTAGCCGAGGTATCCTAAATCACCTCTGGCCTGAGTAGCTTGTTGTCCCCCACCTCAAGTCAACATGCTGGAGAATGACAAGGCCTACCATATAACGCCTCGAATGGAGCCATGCCAATAGTAAACTGGTAGGATTTATTATAAGAAAACTCCACTAGTGGAAGATATTTCTCTCTGCCCCAACCAAAATCAAGGATACACGTCCACAACATATCCTCTAACATCCGATTCGTTCGTTCAGTCTGCCTATCAGTCTCCGGTGATAGGACGAACTCAATCGTAACTCCTTACCCATGGCCTCCTGGAAGCTCTCCCAAAATTTAGACACAAAAATCTTATCCTGGTCGAACACAATATCAAGGGGCACCCCGTGGAGTCTCACTACCTTTGCAATGAAGATCTGAGCGTACTGCCCCGTAGTATAGTCGGTCCGAACTGACAGAAAGTGAGCTACCTTGGTCAATCGATCCACAATCACCCATATAGAATCGTGACCACTCTGCGATGTAGGCAGCCCTGTGATGAAATCCATGGAAATGCTCTCCCATTTCCACATAGGGATCTCTAAAGGATGTAGGAGCCCTAGCGGTCTCTGGTGGCCCACTTTTACCAGCTGACAATTGGCATATTTTGAAATAAACTCGGCGATGTCCTTCTTCATTCCACTCCACCAATATTGTCGCCTCATATCTTGGTACATCTTAGCCCATCCGGCATGTACCGCAAATCATGAACCATGCGACTCCACCATCACCGCATGTCGTAACTCCTACCCCTCTGGAACTACTAGTCTTCCATTGAAGCGTAAGCCCCCATCTGAGATCACAGAATACTACTCTTCTCCATCGGTTAGAATCTCTACAATTCGATCTTGACAGAACGAGTTTGATGCCTGAACTTGTATCACCCTAGTAATGATCTCGGGTGTAACCGTCATCACTGACATGAATGAGTGGGAAACCGCATCCTGATGTCCCAGTTCTTTCCATTTTGCCTTCCACACCTCGGCCACCTCACCTGCTGGCCTATGGCTCAACGTGTCTGCTACCATGTTAGCCTTCCCCTGGTGGCAATGGATGTCGAACTGATAGTCCTTCACAAATTCAAGCCACCTCCGCTGACGCATATTCAACTTCTGTTGCGTGAATAGGTACTGCTGTGACTTGCGATATGTGAATAGGCAACATTTCTTCCCCCAAGAGATAATATCTCCATACCCGAAGTGCAAACACAACTGCCCCTAACTCCAAGTCGTGGGTGGGGTAACTCCTCTCGTTAGGCTTAAGCTTACAGGAAGCATAAGCTATAGCTTTATCCTCTTGCTGAAGCATACCCCCAAGTCCTAGTAAGGATGCATCAGTATAAACCAGGTATTCCACCCTTAACCTAGGTAGTACTAGAATTAGTGCTGAAGTCATCTTGTCCTTCAGCTCATCAAAAGCCATCTGGCAGGCATCGTCCCATATAAATGGCACCCCTTTGCGAGTCAAATTGGTCATCGGACCCGCTATCTTCGAGAATCCCCTAATAAATTATCTGTAGTATCCTTCCAGCCTAAGAAACTATGTATCTCTGTTGGCATCGTGGACTGTCCCCACTCCCTCACCGCTGACACCTTCCCCGAATCTACGGATATCCCTTCTTCAGACACAATATGCCCCAAAAACTGAACCTCTCTTAGCCAAAACCCACACTTCTCATATTTCACATACAACTTGCGCTCACGTAGTGTTTGTAAAACCAGTCTCAAATACTCAGCATGCTTCTCCTCAACCTTGGAATAAATCAGGGAGTGATCAATGAAGACAATAACAAACTGATCCAAGAATTCTCTAAACACCCTGTTCATCAAGTTCATGAACACAGTCGGTGTATTGTTAGCCCAAATGGCATAATCCTGAACTCATAGGATCCATATTCTATCAAGAAGTTAGTCTGAAGCACGTCCTTCTCTCTAATACATAACTGATGGTATCTCGACCTCAAGTCTATCTTCGAAAAGTAGGAAGCACCCCTCAACTGGTCGAATAGGTCATCGATTTGGGGAAATGGATACTTATTCCGTATCGTGACCTTATTCAACGCTCGGTAGTCCACAGACAACCTTAACGACTCATCTATCTTCTTTATGAATAATACGGGAGCACCACAGGGTGAGGTACTTCTGCGGATGAAGCCCTGACCCAATAACTGGTCGATCTGATCATGTAGCTCCCTTATCTCCTTCGGAGCCATATGGTAAGGTGCACGCGATATCGGCCGAGTGACTGGCACCAAATCTATCACAAACTCTATCTCTCTACTGGGTAGTAACCCTGGTATGTCCTAAAATACATCAGCGAACTCACGAACAACCGAAATTGAATCAAGTGGTATCACCAACCCCTTATAGGTCTCCTCATATATATAAAATAAACGGGTGGACGAGCCCCCCTCCGAGCGAGGAAACGCCACCAAAAACATCTCCTGACCCGGTATAGCGAATATAATACTACGACTATAGCAGTCAATCATTGCCCTATACATAACTAACCAATCCATTCCGATAATAGCATCATACTCGTGAATATCTAAGATAAGCATATCGGCTGGTAAGATAAATATCCTAATCTCTATGCCCACTCCCCTACATATAAAGAATATCAATGACCCATAGCCCAATAGTGAGTCTACACTAGTAACTGTGCTCTCTGTCATGTCTAATAACCCCATGGCGCGTGTAAAACTAGTGTAAATGAAAATATGTGAAGCCCCTGTGTCAAATAATATACGCCCCAAAGTCCCCTAGATAGAAAATGTACCCTCAATTATGGGTGGAGCTTGGGGAACTACATCCTAGTGGACCTTGTAGACACGCCCATACTGCAGCTGTCCCTGCTGGATCGAAACTGAAGGAACGATTGGCAAAGATGGAATCTGCGGTGGTGCTGGGAGGGTAGATGGAAATATTAGTCGTTGGGGCTCCTGACGAGTGTGCTGCTACTACGGGGCTCTACCCTTCTGAGGACAATCCTGAATTTTATGGCTAGTGTTTCCACAAGAGAAGCATCTCCCTGGAGAGTGTACTCCCCTCTGCCCCTGTTATCCTCGGTCCTGATGGACGTTACCACCCCTCCCTTGGACCTGTTGAAAGCGTTACTGCCCCTGTTGGCCCTGTATTAAACCTCCATATCCTTGACTATAGTCACCTGATCTGAACCTCTTAGCAGGGTCCCCCTGGTGGTAACTATGTTCACCTTGTCACTGCTGACCCTGGGCTGATTGTACCCCACTGGCACCATTACCTCCTGTCCTGCCCTACTGGATGGACTCCCCCGCTCATTTTCTTCCCTTCAGATGGAAGCGATGATCCTGGTAGTGTAGTAGGGAAGAGTTAAGTACATCAGTATATGTACCCAATAAAAGATTACCCAAAAGACGCTGGCGAATACTCCACGTCAAGCTACCATAAACATCCGAATTTTCTTCCCCTCAGTAGGTACCTCATTTAGCACCAGATTAATCAATCTCGTAAACTCTTCCTCGTATGCCGCAACGGTCTTCCCCTCCTGGGTGAGATCCAGTAATTTTTTCCTCATCTCAGTTTGAACGGCGTAAGGGAAATATTTGCGATCGAACCGCACCCAAAAGTCCTGGATAGTCATGTTATCTCTCTCCTCTGCAGTGGTAATAGACTCCCACCACTACAGTGCCGCTCCCACTAGATTAAAAGTAGCTAGTATCAGACCCATAATCACATGCGTTTACCCATATCACCCATATCACGTACTACTATATATTTAATGATAGTTATTCATATACATAATCGTTATTCTCATAGGTATTCCTTTTCCTCACTAGGAATATTTTTAAATATTGTTAATTCCATATCTACTAAAAATGCATAGCAGAATAAGTAACAGGTATACGTATATTTATCTCTTTATATATATATATATATGTATATATATATATATACACTATTCCATCACCCTTGGGTTAAGTCCCCCTTGGTGCAATGAATACTCTGCTATCATGTCTCGGTGCATCGATCATTGCATGAAGGACTATAGGTTCAATCTTTCGCAAACCATCAAAACAAACACACATATTAGAGGCAAACATAGTTCCAAGCCCATGGGTTATGCACATACCTACACACTCATATGACCGTCAAAACTATCGTTCTCACTGATAGCCCGTACCTAGATTTTATGTTCTAGTGATATGCATCAAAATCCCCCCAAAGGTTCCTTAAGATATGATTGTCCACAACGTGTAACCTCCACTAGATAGCAAGCAGCTTAGGCATGTTATACACACAATAATTCAATCAATAGGTACGTACACATAACCTATAATAATCATTAGGTATTCACGGAACCCAAATCCCTGAATTTATACGTAGTATTATTATATCTAATACTCATGTTACTCTATCCGTACGATTAATGTCTCTATCGTATGTATTCCATAAGGCCCTCTTATTCCAACATATTCCCTTAGTATTTACACAATCATCTAACCACCATACTATGTACTGAAGTCACTCAATAATAGTGTAGGTCATTATCTCTCACTCGAATCAACCTTGTAAGGTTTTAACTTGTCCGGGAAAAATTTGAACTTCTGAAATCTCGTTAGAAGCTGGGGAAAATCTCATTCAAATGAACTAGGCTTTGAATTTTTGTTAGAAGCTTATTTGAACAAGGTCATTTTAACGAGGTCGTTCGAACAGCTTTGAACGAACCTACTCTGAATTCTCATTGGATAGGTCGTTGGAAATCTCGTTCGAATGAGAATCCCACAGATCGCCCCTGTCCTCTAAAAACTGCGTTTTCTCAACCTTTTCAACACCTAAATCAAATAAAACTTTACCTAACTCAAAACCAACGATTCAAAATCATAACCACTATTAATTGAATGCTTTCTAACACCTATTTAACATCAATTCCTTACAATTTCATCGTAGATTCAAATTAATTTCCTAAATCCTCAAAAAACCCTAAATTCATATAATCACTATTAGTCACAATTAAACCCAGATTTAAATTCATGATTTTAACATATAAAATTCAAATTTCTAATCCCCAATAAATGGTTATTCAACTACATGCAATATCTACACCACAATCATATATCAATACCCAATTTCAGTCCAAATTTCATAATATCATGGATAAATCATCAACTAGTATAACATGGACATTATATGGTCTAAATGAAGACAGATAAACACTTGCCTTTTCATGAAGGTTTGATTCGTCGCTTGAAATTGGTATAGATGAGTTCTCCTTTTCCCGATCTACACGTTGATGATGTTTTTGGTAAAAGGTGACTGGATTTGGCCTTGGAACTCCTAGGAACCTCTTCTTCTTCTTCCTCTTGGACTCTCTCTTGGGTTTACTAGTTATTTACCCTAACTTTCCCACGTACATGAAGATATATTTCTCCAATTTTCGTCCATTAAATCATCTCAATTGTTCAAAAAACAAAAATACCCCTCCAGGGTGTCGGGTTGGCCTAAGGTTGCCCCGGACTCCAAACTAAACCTACGAGTAGAATTTTCTGACTATCTCAACCCTTCCAAACACACTGGCGTACTCAAAATGTCCATCCAAATAATCTAAAATAAAATTACATTTTAATTCCTCATTTAACCCGACACGACTCACATGCGCGTCCTAACTAAATGTATTGTAACTGTCGTATTTTTCACTCATGATAATTATAATATATTCATAATCATATATTACTTTACTCACTAAGTAACTTCAACATAATTCTCACCAATAAATACTAACTCTCATCATGCTAGTAATTATTTACGTAAATCCGAATTAATTATAAATTTTCCCTTTTTAAATTAATTAATCCCATAATTAAAACAAAATCTTTAAAAAATACAAGTTATTACACAAACATCACGATTCGTCTTAAGTAACAATAAAAAATCACGTAAAAAAAGTATAACTAAAATTTACTTCTAAACTTTAATACTTAGTTTCATTACATACAAGACAACACAACACATTTAATTCTTGCAAACACTAAAATTCACATAAAAATGGTATAACTAAAATTATCTACGTACATGAAATTTCACTATGTATAATGCCTTTCATAAGGTCAAACATCACGATTCATCCTAGGAAATACTAAAATTCACGTCACAATAGTAGAACTAAAATATATTACTAAATTTCATTACATATTGTAAATTTCTTTATATAGTATTGCCTTTTACAGACAAAACATCATGATTCATCCTAAGAAACACTAAAATTTAGATAAATTTAGTATAACTGAAACCTATTACTAAATTTCATTACATATAGTATATTTCATTGTGTAGTATGTCTTGCACAAGATCAAACATCACGATTCATCCTAAGTAACACTAAAAAAATCATGTAAAATAAGTGTAACTAAAATTTACTTCTAAAATTTAATACTTAGTTTCATTACATATGAGAGCACACAACACGTTTAATTCTTGCAAACATTAAAATTCTCATAAAAAATGTATAACTAAAATTTACTACTAAAATTATCAACATGCATGAAATTTCACCGTGTATAATGGCTTTCACAAGATCAAACATCACGATTCAGTCTAAGAAACACTAAAATTCATGTAACAACAATATAACTAAAATATATATTACAAAATTTCACTACATATAGTAAATTTCATTATATAGTATTGCCTTTTTCTAGACCAAACATCACGATTCATCCTAAGAAACACTAAAATTTAGGTAAATATTATATAACTAAAACTTATTATTAAATTTCACTTTCTATAGTAAATTTCCTTATGTAGTAATGCCTTGGATAATATCTAACCTAACAATTCATCTTAAGGAATACAAAAATTCATGTAAAAATAGTATAATTAAAATCTATTACAAAATTTCAATAAGTACAATAAATGTCATCGTGTAGTAATGCCCCTGCACAAGATCAAATGTATGGATTCATCCTAAGAAACACTACAATTAACGTAAAAACAGTATAACTAAAACCTCTTACAAAATTTCAATATATATATAGTGAATTTCACTGTGTACTAATGGATTGCACAGATCAAGCATCACGTTTTATCCTAAGAAACACCAAAATTCACATAAAATAATATAACTAAAATTGTTTACTAAATTTCTATACATACAATGAATTTCACTGTGTAGTAATACCTTGCACAAGATCAGACATCACGATTCATCCTTAAAAACACTAGAAGTTACGTAGAAATTGTATAACTTAAACTTACGAGTAAAATTATCTACATACTGTAAATTTTAAAACACTATTTAAACTTAATAAATTTGTTTTTACCAAAACACCACAATCATCGAGGACTAAATCTGAGTATAACTAAAATGTCATGTGTAAGGACATTTTTGTCCATTAGCATTTTATATGTCGTACGCCGTTACACCGTTGAAGAAATTCAAGATTTATACGCTCATCAACAGATCCGAATATCAAAAGGAGAAGAGGAATCAGGGAACAGACCGGACCGATCCGGCCCAGATAAAAGAACCGATCCGGTTAATCCGGACCGATCCGCCTAAAGAGACCGGACCGATCCGACTACTAAAGTGAGGCCAGTATACCCCGGATCCATAGCGAATCGATTAAGCTAAAAAGTCGAACCGATCCGATGCCAACCGGACCGATCCGACTACAATTAAAAGAACCGATCCGATCTACCGGACCGATCCGCCCATCAGCCGGACCGGTCCGCCTGGGATAATTACGGACAGTCCCAGTTTTTGAAAACTCTTTCCTTGGTTTTCTTATTTATACCAACTTCGGGAGAGTTATTTTCAAGACTTTTCAAGATGATTTTCAAAGTCCTAAATACTCTAAGTCTTCACCTATTGAGACCAAGACTCTAGGTTTTTGATTCACACAATTGCCAATCCTTTGTGAATATTTTTGTGTAACCCAAGAACACAACTTTGGTCTGTTCAACCTTTGTGGAGAAGCCGTTCTCTTCTTCATTGCTGCCCTCCTAGAAAGGGAAACTTCCAGCCGCCGACATAGGAACCGACACCTGCGGGTATTTCTGTGTCACACTGTTTCTAGCCGTTGCTTTGAAGGTTTACCGAAGACACCGTGCGTTACACTTGTGGGCGATTATCAGGTTGTATGTAAATCAATGGTCTTGTAAATTCTTTAAAGTTCTAGAAATAAAAGGTTTTTACCCGGAAGGGGTTTTTTCCTCAATTGCTCGTCTTTATTTTACCATGCATGGCTTGAATGATTTATCTTGATTAGATGCATCTGTAGGGGCTGTTTTAATAGACTCTAATTAAATAAGGGTTACTTGAAAAATTTGCGAAGTTAATCAATTATCACACGTAATTCTCGCGTACTCAAATTTCGCGTTCTCAAATTGGTATCAGAGCGGGTTACGCTAATTTATCGCGTGATCCTGATTTTTTGAGGATTTTTTTTTTTATACAATTTGACTTCTCACATCGTCAAATTGGTATCAGAGCGGGTTACGCTAATTTATCGCGTGATCCTGATTTTTTGAGGATTTATTTTTTTTGATACAATTTGACTTCTCACGTCGTCAAATTGGTATCAGAGCGGGTTGCGCTAATTTATTGCGTATTCCTATTTTCCGCAAAATCGTGTGATATTGATTTTTTTTTAAATTCTGTTTTGTGAAAATTCGCATTTTTTTGTATGGAGCACTTATATAATCAGATGCCTATTTTTGATGGGTCTAATTATGCCTACTGGAAAGCTCGTATGAAATCGATTTTAAAATCTATTGAGGAGCGTGTTTGGTTGCTTTGCGAAAATGGTTGGACTCCTCCCACGGTCTCTATTAATAACATCATCACTTTAAAACCCGTGTCATCCTGGACTGAAGATGATTATAAATTGTCCAATTTTAATTCCCGTGGTCTGAGTGTTATTTCTGGAGCTGTCTCTCCTGATGAGTTTCGCCGAATTATGACGTGCACCATGTCTAAAGAGGCTTGGGATGTTTTGAAATTAACACATGAGGGTACGAATGCGGTTAAAGAGTCAAAATTACAAAATTTGGCCACCCAATTTGAGACTATCACCATGTCTGAGTCCGAATGTTTTGATGATTTTTATGCACGTTTGTCGGATATTGTTAACACATGTTTTAATTTGGGTGAGGTGATTGATAACACACTTGTCGTTAAAAAGATTTTGAGATCTCTCCCAAAACGCTTTATTCCTAAAGTCACTGTTTTGAACTCTTTGGGAAATTTTAAATCACTTAAGTTGGAAGAACTTGTAGGAGATCTTCAAACCTATGAGATTGACATGTTTCCCAAAACCATTAAGGCTAAGGATAATGGCATTGCTTTAAAAAATCATTTTAAGAAAAAGAAAGAAAAAGTTTGTGAGTCCGATTCTGAGGGAGATTTTGATTTCAATGATTTGGCCTTGTTTGCGAAAAATTTTAAAAAATTTCTCAAAATGAACAAAAATAATTCTTCCAATAAAAAGAATTTTTTTGAGAAAAATAAAAAGAAAGAGGAGGCCATAGATAGTGACAAGGAGGATGAGATCAGATGCTTTGAGTGTGAAGGGAAAGGGCACATAGCTAGAGAGTGTCCTACTAGGATAAGGAGAAAGGGTAAAGAGACTGCTATGCCCGCCACTCTTAGTGATAGTGAGGGTGATAAAGGTGATAAGTCTGATAAAGGTTTGGGACATGGGATGGTTGTCGCATTTTCTAGTCGTGTGAGCACACCCACTTTGTCTCACAAGAGTGCACACGAAAGTGATAGTGATGGTTTGAGCGCTTCAAGTGAGGGAGAAAGTGAGAGTGAAGGTGGAGATGAAAGTGAGCTCCAAAAAGCTTTTAGAGACTTGTACACCGAGACCTTGAAAACAAAAAAGTATAATAGGGATTTAGGTCGTCGGGTTTTAGATTTGGAGAAAGAGAAGGAGGTTTTGAGAAAGGAGAAGAGTGATTTGGCCGACACGTTGTCTAGTCTGACGACACGTGTATCCCAACTCGAGAGTGATCTCGAACGTGCCCGGGAGGTCAAAGTCAATTTGTTGAACGCACCTAAGAAGGTTGAAAAGGTGGTTCATAAGGGTAAAGGTGAGAAGTTAGGAATAAGTCATGACGGTGCTTCTACTTCCAAATTAGCACCCGAGCCGGTTCCCACTTTAGTGTGTGATTCACGCGAGTCTCACCCTAACCCACCTAGGCGTCCCATTCCCATTAGGAGAGTGTGTCCTATAGTTTTTGAGAGAGGTGTTCCCAGGCCTATTTATGTTTGCTCACATTGCAAGAGGAGAGGACACCTTAGGGAATTTTGCTTTAAGTTGGGGTATGTGTCACGTTTTGCTTCTACACGTGTTTCTGGCACACATGCACCCACACATGATACTTTACATGCTCCCGGAGACTACATGAGAGAGTTTGCACATTTAGGTGAGCAAGTTAAGTTTTTAGTCAAAACTTCACAAGAATTGATGGAGGTTTTTCATAAGCTGTCACCACCTTTGGAAAACCCCTCCGCACCTAATGATTGAGGTTTGACTTGTTTACTAGCATAGGGTGTTTTCCATGATGACATTATTTGCCTATTGCTAGTATGTATCATTTTGTATGTTTTATTTTTAAAAAAATAAATTTTTGACAAAATTTTGGAAAAATACAAAAAGATTTTTTTTGTTTTGGTTGCACCGTTTATGGATGGACACTTTGGATGACCAAGTCACAACATCGTTCCATTATTTTCATGTGACTATTTGATAGTGTTTTGAGACAATAGGTCAATTCATCCATGTGATTTATAATGTTTGGAGTCATTAAGATGTAATTAAGTGTTACTTCCTACATGTTTGACTCATGTTTCCTTTATTGCACACATGCACGAATTTGTTTGATTATTGTGCTTGTCTTATAACATGTTGGTTGGGTGTTTTCACTTCAATCCTGTCCTTAAAACGAACCAAGCGCGATAAATTTTGATAAGGAAATTGTGCATATAAAAACCGTTTTGTGAGTTTATGTGCTTTGTTTGAAAAACGGGGAGGGGCTGCGAAAGGTATTTATCTATACTTTGCGCAAAAGCCACCGTTAAAAAGGACCTAAAAAATTGAGGAATTTTATTATCCGAGGTCCAAAGAGGTTAAAAGAGCCCAAAAAAATTGAAAGTCAATAAAAAGATATTCATGCCAAATATGGGCCATTTAGGTGTTTGCTCCAATTCTCCAAAGTTTGAGAATTTAGATTACCTCTAAAAGAATATATATATGAGGGAGTTTGGTTGGAGAATTTAAAACGGGTTTGCACGTCCTTGAAATTATTGAAAATGCGCTACATAGTTTTGGACGTTATTGGTGTGAAAATCATTTGACTTTGATTTGTTGATTTGCATAAGACGATGTCATCTAAATTCATCAACTTTTACACCTAGGGATACTTTTGATGCTCATTCGTTAGGGGTACACATATGCATCGTGCACATATGATTGATTGAGTTGATTTACCTATCGAATGTGTTCACACCCATTCATTCCATTTCCATGACTTGGTTGTTTGAGTCTAAATCCATGGTGTGATTTTTGTATCATATTTGTTCATATTGGTATCCTTTCTTTGTATGAAAAATTTGAAAATTCAAAAATAGTTTGTGCTGTTTTGTGTACCGTGACACCTCGATTTTGTTTATTTGATTCATTCTTCGCATTTGTCTATTTGGGGACATCATAAAAAGGGGGAGAAAGAATTATCATTTTATGGGGGAGTTTTGAAATTTTGAGTTTCTCATAAATTGGTATCTATATTTATCTCATTTCAAACTCGATATGTCACTTGGTATTTTGCTTTATCTCATGTGTGTAGGTACTACTTTGATGATCACTGAATTGCACACCCTGATGAGAAAAGCGTTGAGATTCCTGAAGATTTGAAGGCAGTCTTATTCACTTGTACTCTTTCAGTTTTGGGTTCATGGAAGGGTAGATTTGTATAGGCATTTTTATTTTGATAATTCGGATGTTTGTTTTTATGTATGTACTGGCATAGACATAGGGGGAGATTTGTAAGGACATTTTTGTCCATTAGCATTTTATATGTCGTACGCCGTTACACCGTTGAAGAAATTCAAGATTTATACGCTCATCAACGGATCCGAATATCAAAAGGAGAAGAGGAATCAGGGAACAGACCGGACCGATCCGGCCCAGATAAAAGAATCGATCCGGTTAATCCGAACCGATTCGCCTAAAGAGACCGGACCGATCCGACTGCTAAAGTGAGGCCAGTATACCCCGGATCCATAGCGAACCGATTAAGATAAAAAGTCGAACCGATCCGATGTCAACCGGATCGATCCTCCTGCAATTAAAAGAACCGATCCGGTCTACCAGACCGATCCGCCCATCAACCGGATTGGTCCGCCTGGGATAATTACGGACAATCCCAGTTTTTGAAAACTCTTTCCTTGGTTTTCTTATTTATACCAACTTCGGGAGAGTTATTTTCAAGACTTTTCAAGATGATTTTCAGAGTCCTAAATACTCTAAGTCTTCACCTATTGAGCCCAAGACTCTAGGTTTTTTATTCACACAATTGCCAATCCTTTGTGAATCTTTTTGTGTAACCCAAGAACACAACTTTGGTTTGTTCAACCTTTGTGGAGAAGCCGTTCTCTTCTTCATTGCTGCCCTCCTGGAAAGGGAAACTTCCAGCCGCCGACATAGGAACCGACACCTGCGGGTATTTCTGTGTCACACTGTTTCTAGCCGTTGCTTTGAAGGTTTACCGAAGACACCGTGCGTTACACTTGTGGGCGATTATCAGGTTGTATGTAAGTCAATGGTCTTGTAAATTCCTTAAAGTTCTAGAAATAAAAGGTTTTTACCCGGAAGGGGTTTTTTCCTCAATTGCTCGTCTTTATTTTACCATGCATGGCTTGAATGATTTATCTTGATTAGATGCATGCGTAGGGGCTGTTTTAATAAACTCTAATTAAATAAGGGTTACTTGAAAAATTTGCGAAGTTAATCAATTATCACACGTAATTCTCGCGTACTCAAATTTCGCGTTCTCATCATGTAATGCCAAACATCACATTTTCTTCTTTCAAATACTAAAATTCATGTGGAATTCTTATAAATAAAATGAGTACTAAATTTCACTACATACAACAAATCACTTTATATTAAAGTCTTGCACAAGATCAAACAATATGTTTCATCCTTATAAACACTAAAATTCACATTGAAACAATATAACCATGATTCACTATTTATTTTCACTACAACAAGTAAAATATTGAAATAGTAAAATTTCTTATCTGTTATTTTTTTAATACCTCGTTTCTTAAAAATTTATGAAAGCCTAGTGAAGATAAAAAAAAAATTCGTACAATGAAAACAATTTTCATAACATTGATTAAATTATACAAAAATCCATAAACCCCAAACATTAATACAACTTCATATAAGAGCAAATACAACTTTTCATTCCTTTAAACACTAATATTCAACTCAAAATAGTGTTATAAATATTTATTTTTAAATTTCACTACATACAGTAAATTTCATTGTGTGGTACTATCTTGCACAAGATTAAACAACTCATTTCAACCTTAGAAACACTACGGTTCATGTGGAAAGAGTATAACTTACATTTACTACTCATTTTCACTACAAATAGCAAACATATCGAAAAAATAAAATTGCTTGACTATTACTCTTTTAAAACCTCATTTCTTAAAAGTATTTGAAAACCTGAGTTGGATAAAAAAATTCTCGTACAAAAAAAAAATTCAATACACTGATTACAATGTATAAAATATTTCTACAAAAATACAATAACCATCATGGATTAAAACTTAATATCACTAAAATGTCAAGAATTCCAAAACTCGAGAAATGAATATACTGTATGAATAGTTAATGGTTAACGTCCCGCAAAACATGATAGTTCTTTAGCAAGTAATTTTCAAATGGAAACCATTTGATACCATCAGAAAACATATTTAAAGCCTCATTGATATGCTTACCTTTACAACAAATTCAAATCAACCATCAAAGCCTAACCAATTGTACGTTTCAGTCTTCCCCTTAGGTTTTTCTTATGCACGATGATAACACAAAACCAAAACTTGATTCCTCCACTACTGTTGCAAATAAAATAGTATTTGTGAGAATAAAATTTGTGGAAGGATTAGTTGCAAAAATTAAGGTTATAGTGTTGGAGAATATAGGTAGGAAACAAAGATTCTATATTTTTTATACTAGATTTCATCAATATTTGAAACGGAAAGAGGAAAGTGGGGAAGCGAGTTTGTTCACTCAAACGGTGGAAAAATCCATGGGAGGAGATTTTGGCAATAGTTGTTGAGAAATTTGTAGAGTCGGG
Organism: Sambucus nigra; assembly: GCA_949130495.1. Taxonomy (NCBI): domain Eukaryota; kingdom Viridiplantae; phylum Streptophyta; class Magnoliopsida; order Dipsacales; family Adoxaceae; genus Sambucus; species Sambucus nigra. The sequence goes on from OX422209.1 coordinate 595,876,085, forward strand.
ATTATTTGGGTAAAAATACATTGGAAACTTTTTGTCAACTACTAAGTCTTGGGCCTTTTTTTATGGTAGAAAAAATAGCAAGAATTATTTGTGCAAAAAAGGTTCAAACAAGACGTATGTGTGAAGATATATATATATATATATATATATATATATATATATATATATATATATATATATATACACACACACTTAGAGTTTTGATCGAAATGTTTGCATTCCCTAAAATGTTCTCGTAAATCTATGGCTAAATTATACCGCTAATACGATAGTGTTAGAGGTGTAAATGATAATTATTGTTGAAGAGTGAAAGGTTAGAAATAAAGGAGGTAATTAGTGGTGGAAAACGAAAAGAAGGGTGGAAGAAAAAGAAAGAGAAAGAGCGCAATGAAGAAGAATATTTGTTCAATGAGTCTCCATACAATAACTCCTCCAAATCCAACACATAATAATTAAATCTTAAACCTCTCCAGCTACAACTACTATTATGCCGAACCTTTTATTATTATTTATTCCCCCCCACCCCTCTTCAAATCTCTCAATCGATAATACTTCCCATTCAACCTCTATATCTCACCATTTCTAGGTATTTACATTTACATTTTATTCCATCCACCAAACGTCAATTCTAGAAATTTTGTTTTGTTGATTTGATTTAAGGAATCCCTATAGACATTACATGTACCTTTTTAATTTTATTTTGTGTTGAAATAAGAATATTTTCTTACCTAGTATTTTTTTTTTTATTGGTATGGAATTGAGTATATGAATAATCCAACAGGACTATGTTTGCAGGAGTTAGTAAAAAGCAATCCTACTCTCATGGACGAAAATTATTGCCACTACCAATTGAGTTCATTGACTTGGCTGCAGTTATTTGAAGAACGTGAATTTTTCAAGTAACATATTGTTTTTGCATAAGAATTTATTTATTTTATTCTCAACAATTCAACGGGACTAAGCTTCTCTATTCACCTATCATCTATATATTCACTGCAGAACGCATCTTATTGCATAGTGTTCATTCTCAATGTTTTGCATGTCTTATTGCTATTAGAAGATCTCAAATCAATTAAGGTACTATTTTTCCCTTTTACTATTATGAAAAAATAGTTTATTATGAAGTGTTTGTTTCATTTTGTTTTTATACAATCTATAGGTTGCGAATTTTACCCTTTTGCTACTACGGGAAAAAATGCATTTATCATTTTTTTTCTCAATTTTGTTTTTATACCATCTACACTGTTAAGTTTAATAGAATTCTACTTTATTTTATATTTTCTGTTGCCAAAATCAGTTTACGCTTTCACCGTTTCTTTTATAAACAAAAACGAAATCGTTCATTTAGTTATGTTATTAAATTTTTATACAATTTATATTTTGATTGGAAAAGATTTGATGTTGCATATAGTTTTTTCTCTCCATATGTTCGATAACATGTTCAATTGACAGTTTTGTTTGTATATTGTTGTGCATATATGTATATGTGAATGTCTTTGAACGTAATCTTGATACAATTACATTATTATACTTTAGTTCAGATTTATATGTATATATGAATTTTGTTGGACTTGTGTTTGATAAAATGCTAAAGTGACAATGGTATACGTCTAATGTTGGGGAAATATGTATATGTGTGCTTTGGTTGACATAGATTTGATACAATTTCTAAATTATACTTTAGTTTTGATATGCTCCTATCAGAATCTGAATATGTTTTCAACATTTCTACATGCGAAATACACTATGCTTGCTCCATATTTTCAGGGCCTCTCATCTCGACCTTCTCATACATGGAGACGCATGCAACATGTTTGGTACACCATGCACGATAACCTCAGTTTTGGTGATAACATTCAATGGATTCCTAACCTATCCGATTTTTCTATTAAATCTGCATGGAACTTAATTCGCAATTCATCTTGTTCCTCGGATATAACCAAAAATTTCAAAGTTCATGTGGAAATTGCTTCTTCAAGGAATTTCAATTGATTAGTATCTTAAAAAAATTCATTTCAGCTTGCCTTTAATGTGCAGATGTTGCTCCCTCCACAAAGAAGAAACCCGAGATCATTTATTTTTCACTAGTGATTTTGCTAGAAATATATGGGCGCATTTTAAAACCTTGATGGGCATCTCATTCCATGCTTCAACTCTAAAAGGAAATTTAATTCTTTGTTAGGTCCATTCTAGAGGCAATTCTATCAGGAGCATTCTGTGTAATATTCTTCCATCCATCATTTGTTGGCATATTTGGAAAGCTAGAAACTCCAACTTTTTCGAGAATACTCCCATTAATGCCCAGCACTCTATCAAGAATATCAAAGATGATATTTACTTAGCCTTCTTCATCAAGCCTTATAAAGGATCCAGTGTAAGAATATTTCAATCTTTTATTTCAGACTTTAATGTAAAATGCGCTAAAATATGTACAAGCCACCATGAGAGGGCTATTCTCTCATTTATAATAAATTGATAGTTTCTTTAAAAAATATATATATATGTGTGTGTATATATATATATATATATATTAATTTTTTTGCAATCTAGATTTTGATTTGAAGAGATTTGAAGTTGTATATGGATTTTTTTGTCATAAGTTTTACACAATTTCGGTATTAGACTTTAGTTTAGATTTATACGTATATATGAATTTTGTTCGTTATATGTTTGATGAAATATTCAAGTGACAATTGTGTATTTATAATAGTGGCGAAATATATATATGTGAATTATGGTGGACATTGATAAAACTTCTAAATTATACTTTAGTTTGGATTTGCGCTTATCAAAATCCGGTTATATTTTCACTGTTATGAAAAAAATGATATCGTTCAATTGTTTCTTAAATAATTTTTTTTGAAATCGATATTTTGATTGGGAAATATTTGAAGTTGTATAAGGACCCCCCTGCCCCCATATTTGATAAAATTTAAAAGTGGCAATCATGCCTTTATATTGTTGGGCATATATTTATATGTTGATGCTTTTTTATCGAAAAGTTTATACAATTTTTGAATTAAACTTTAGTTTAGAATATTTCATTGCAAAAGCCAGTCTCTTCCACCGTTTGCATCCTCAAGCTGTTGCAAGTCTATTGCAATTTGAAATCTCAAATGAAATAAGGTATAACCTACTTTGTTCGCTTTTATTAAAAAAACACATTTTCCTATTGTTTTTCCCCTTTCCCCTTTTTAAAAAAGATATAGAATATGAATATGATAATTGTTAATACCAAAATTAATATGCTGATGTGGACGAATAATACGAAGACACGTGTCAATCTACGTGGCACAATAGCACCGAGGAACTCTATCACACCGAGGAACTCTATCATACCGAGGTACTCTAATGTTATGAGGAACTCCTGATCAGCGAACAGCTATGGCGGTCCGAGCTGCATCTCGGTCGTATCATTAATTGCCAGATAATCAACAGTTCAGATATTCGTTGAATGCTTGTATTCTTGACGTGCACGCTGCATTAAATGTATTACCCTTTCATATGTATTTCATTTAATGTATCGGACCTTTCATGTACAGCCTCAAGGCTATAAATACCTTGTATCATCCTCATTCAAAGGGGACCGGAATGGCTTGAAAGAACTTGTAATCAAGAATTCCACAAACACTCAGCAATAACATAACAGTGGACGTAGGCTTTATTCCTAGCCGAACCACTTTAAAAATCTTAGTCTTATTTATTTATCTGTGATTGAATAATTAGAGCAATCTAGTTTTTTACATCAACAGATTGGCGCCGTCTGTGGGAAACGACTGTTGCAATCGTTTTTCACCAAAAATCATTTGTTATCAATGGCAGATGATCCCGAATCCAGTAATCGAAATGCTGGAAATACTGGGAATCTTCCGAATCCATCTGCACCTCCAGATCTGGCTGGAATTATGACAAATCTGGCTCAAGGACAAACCGCCATGCAAGAATCTGTGAGGCAACTCATTCAAACTCTTCAAGGCGGTGCACCTACCTATCCAGGGTATAGGAGTGATCGTGGGCAGTCACAATCCAGACGTACTGGGTCATATCGCAATGGGGAGTCTACTGATTCTACGTATCAACCTGGGCGAACATCATCGATACGGGCTACGGATACAGATCAACGTGTCACACTCTCTTCGGAAAGAACCAGCGCTTTGGAAAGATTAAGCAGGGCGTCTCCTTTCAGTCGATTAGGACCAAGGAGGAACATGAGTCCACCTAGAGCTCCATCAAAGAGTTTTCGGCTACCACCAGATTTAAGAGAAGGATCTGCACAATCTCGACCAGCCACTCGTCGAGATAAATCTCAGGAAGCTACGTCGGAGCGATCAGTTGCTCGGACTAGGCGGCCCGAGGAAGGGAATGAAGCATGGAAAGGTTCCATCCAACGGTTGGAGGATAGACTGGGAGAAATGGCTAAGGCGAGGAACCCCTTACAGAGAACTTTTGTTCAAGGAACACCTTTTGTGCAAGCCATTGTGAATTTCCCTACACCGTCAAAATTCAAAGCACCTGTAGTGACCCCCAAGTACAATGGAAAAACAGATCCCGTGCTTCATATAGAACAATACCAAGCTGCTGCAGATATCTACGCTGTCCCCGACGAGATGAGGTGTAGAGCATTCTCGGGAACTCTTACCGGATCTGCACAGATATGGTACAATAATCTTCCTCGGGGTAAGATTTCAACTTTTATTCAGTTAGCCGAATTGTTCATTGGTAATTTTTGTTTTGGAGCAAAGCCGGTAAAGCGAGTAGCACACTTGCTAAGTGTTAGACAAAAATCTGGTGAGAGTACTAGAGATTACATAACTCGTTTCAATAACGAGAAATTGGAAGTCATAGATTATGAAGAAAAGACAGCAATCACTGCTCTGATGAGTGGTTTGCTGCCTAACAAGCTGTACTACACTTTGGCCAAAGATCCACCTAAAAATATGTCGGAGTTGATGGCAAAGGCGGCCAAAATCATGAATGCCGAGGAGGCTATGGCTGCGAAAAAGAATATGGATAAAGAAGTTAAAGTGGAGGTCGACAACTCTAAGAAGAAAGATCAGAAAGGTAATGGTGGTGATAAACATTCCAGGAATAACAGGATGAAGTTGGAAGTCATAAAGAAGTATGATAATTATACTCCATTGAAAATGGGTATTAATCATGTTTTGGAAGAAATCAGGAATAACGAGGAAATCAAGTGGCCAGAGAAACTGAAGACAAATCCCGACCTGAGGAATAAGGCCAAATATTGCGAGTTTCACAAAGATCATGGCCATATGACCAAAAATTGTATAGCCCTTCAGAACGAGATTGAAACACTCATCCGAAGAGGGAAATTATCAAAGTATGTAGATCGCAGAGGTGAAAGAAAGAATGATGATAAAACTAGAGAGAGATCTAGATCTCCTCGTCGTGCAGAGGAGAAAAAGAGGAGGGACCATGAAGAGGATCCAGATGATGACCCCGATCTTCCCAAGAAGCCAAGGAAACCTGAACGAGAGGTATTTTCCATACGTTTTGGGTCATTTGATTGTAATGTTATTACAGGAGGAGATGCAGGAGGAGGAGACCTTACTGCAGAAAGAAAAGCTTACCTCGGAGAGGCTCAAGCTTGTTCGTACATTCAGCGAATAAACCTGGCCGAGGATGATCGTCCGAGGAAGGTAAACAAAGAGAAGCTAGTGATTGGTTTTTCAAAAAACGACCTGGCAGGTGTTCTTTACCCTCATGATGATCCTTTGGTGATCAAAATGAGGATGAAGGATGTGGTCATTTCAAGGGTGTTAGTAGACAATGGTAGTTCGGCAGACATCATGTACTATTCATGCTTTGATAGCTTGAATTTAAAATTATCTCAATTAGAACCTTATCACAGACCCCTTCTGGGTTTTGCTGGCGAGAAAGTTTTTCCACTTGGAACGATCAAGTTGGATATACTCATTGGAACTTGGCCTGCTTGTCGAACAGAAAGAATACGCTTTTTTGTGATGGATAAGAATGTGCAGTCCGCCTACAACATCATCATGGGAAGAGTTGGATTGAAGAAATTCGAAGCAGTTTCATCTACAGTACATCAGTGTTTGAAATTCCCAACGAATTTTGGAGTAGGAATTATGAAAGGTGATCAAAAAGTAGCTCGGGAATGCTATTATTCGTCTGCCGAGCAAGAGGAACTTGAAGAGTCAAGGAAAAAGACTACTACTTACCAAGTGGAGGAAGGCACAGAAATTGAAACTCTTGACCCTAGGGATGAATCTCAACTCGTAAAGGGGCAGGTTGTGGAATCCACAGAAATTGTTATCCTGGACGACGAGCATCCTGAACGAGTAACTCAGATAGGATCGTCGTTGGATGTTTCAATAAAACAGGAGTTGATAACTTTCTTGAGAAACAGGAAGAATACTTTTGCTTGGAGTCATGAAGACATGCCAGGAATAGATCCAAACTTCTTATGTCATGAACTCAATGTGAATAAGGAGATCAAGCCTGTGAAGCAAAGAAGAAGAGTGTTTAGTCCCGAGAAGAACCAGGCCATACAAGAGGAGGTCGAGAAACTCCAGAAAGCCCAATTCATTGAAGATGTGAAATATCCAGATTGGTTGGCAAATGTGGTGATGGTAAAGAAGAAGAACAACAAATGGAGAATGTGTGTTGATTTTACTGATCTCAACAAGGCATGTCCAAAAGATCATTTTCCATTGCCCAGAATTGATCAACTAGTGGATGCTACCTCGGGACACGAGCTATTCAGCTTCATGGATGCTTATTCTGTCTACAACCAGATCAAAATAAAACCTGAAGACAGGGAAAGTACTTCTTTTATTACCCCAAGGGGAACTTATTGTTATAATGTTATGCCTTTCGGTTTAAAAAATGCAGGTGCAACATATCAGCGGTTGATGAACAAGGTTTTTACCGAACAAATCAGCCGCAATATGGAGGTCTATGTCGACGACATGCTCACCAAAAGCAAGAGAGCTGCAGATCATTTGGTTGACTTGAGTCAAACTTTTGATCAACTGGATAAATACCAGATGAAGCTTAACCCGACGAAGTGTACTTTTGGAGTACGAGAAGGAATGTTCCTCGGATACATCGTCAACCAACGAGGTATTGAGGCAAATCCAGAAAAGATCAAAGCTCTTTTAGGGCTGCGATCCCCAACGACGAGGAAAGAAGTACAAAGTCTTACCGGACGAGTTGCAGCCCTCAACAGATTTGTATCCAGAGCAACTGATAAATGCCTCCCATTCTTCAAAACACTGCGAAAAAGTTTTGAGTGGACTGATGAATGTGAGAAAGCCTTTCAAGATTTGAAGAAGTATTTGGGAGCCCCACCATTGTTGTCTAGACCAATAACGGGAGAGAAGCTGTACTTGTATTTGGCAGTATCAGAAAATGCAGTTAGCTCGGCGTTGATCAGATTGGAGAATGGAATCCAGAAGCCAATTTATTACACAAGCAAGGCCTTCCGAGGTGCGGAAATCAGATACCCAAAGCTGGAAAAATTGGCATTAGCATTAATTGAAGCAAGTAGAAGAATGAGGCCATACTTCCAGGCCCATACCATCATTGTGTATACCGACATGCCGTTAAGACAAGCCCTTCACAAGCCAGAAAAATCAGGAAGATTGATGTACTGGGCAATAGAGCTCGGTGAATATGATATTGTGTATGAACCCAGATCATCGTTGAAGGGGCAAGCCGTGGCAGATTTTATAGCAGAGTTCACATACCCGGATACCCCTGAGGAGCAAAAGGTGCTTGCCGACCTACCTGTGGACGATACAGGATCAACAGACACAGATTCAGACCAACCAAGGTTGGTAAAAGGATTTGTGGATGTAGAAAAATCATCATATTCAAACCCCGACCAACTCCGGTTGGTAGAAGGGCGCGAACAAATGACCAACGAGGAACGAAGGATACCCGGGGATGATGAAAGAAAACAGATGATATTTCACCGAGGAACTCTAACAGATAAGAAATTTGAAGACGAGTTACATACATGGAGATTATATGTAGATGGATCATCTTGCACGGCTGGTTGTGGAGCAGGGATTGTTTTAAACTCTCCAGATGATATTGACATGGAGTATGCCTTGAGATTCCAATTCAAAGTTTCCAATAATGAGGCTGAATATGAGGCTATGATAGCAGGTTTTCATTTGGCGAAAGTTATGGAGGCACGACAAGTAATTGTTTTCAGTGATTCTCAATTAATTGTGAATCAAATGATGGGAATATATGCAGTGAAGGGAGAGTTAATGGTGAAGTACCATGCAAAAGTGATGGAGTTATTGACAGAATTTGATGCTATTCAATTGGTGAGGATACCGAGATTGGAGAATGCTAGAGCAGACGCATTGGCCCGACTAGCGTCAGCTACGCGCACCAAGCTGCGAAGAACAATACCAATTGAAATATTAGAAAGTCGGAGCATAGAAGAAGATCTGACGGTGAAGATTATTACCCTTGATTTAGGACCATCTTGGATGGATCCTATCAGAGCATACATTGAAGAATGAGTGCTACCGTAGGATAAGCTCATTGCTAAGAAGCTGAAGTATAAAGCTGCTCGGTATATATTAATTAATGGTGTTTTGTATAGACGGGGAGTTATGGCAGGTTTGCAGAGATGCGTACATCCATCAGAAGTCAGGGAATTGATTGAAGAAATCCATGAAGGATCATGCGGAGCTCATGTAGCAGGTCGGACTCTTTTGCAAAGGGTGATGACACAAGGATATTACTGGCCGACGATGAGGGCTGATTGTATAGCGTATGCTAAGAAGTGTGACAAATGCCAACGTTTTTCCTCCATCCGAAGAACTCCACAGGCATTGTTGACACCCATAACATCACCTTGGCCATTTGCCATGTGGGGAATTGATCTGGTTGGACCACTGCCGACGACCCGAGGAAGGTTCAAGTATCTCGTCGTGGCAGTAGACTATTTTACTAAGTGGGTGGAAGCTGAACCACTAATTGATATGACGTACGAGAAGGTGTACCAGTTCATATGGAAGAATATCATTTGTCGATATGGTCTCCCCCACGCTTTCATCACAGACCATGGAACACAATTTGATAATGAAGAATTTGCTGCCTATTGCCATCAATCGAATGTCTTGAAGTTTCATTCAGCACCAGGCCATCCCCAAAGCAATGGACAGACTGAGGTGACGAACAGAACATTACTAAATGGGTTGAAGAAGAGGTTAAGTGAGGCTAAAGCAAATTGGATTAATGAGCTACAGTCAGTTTTGTGGGCTTACCGAACAACTCCCCGAGCAGCAACAGGAGAATCACCATATATGCTAGCATTTGGAAGTGAGGCTGTGATACCTGCCGAGTTGGGCCTACCAACACACAGGGTGTTAAATTTCAGTTCTCCGATCAGTGATTTGATGAGAAGACTGGATTTGGATATGCTCGAAGAAGTCAGAGAAGAGGCAGCCATTAGGAATGCTGCTTATCAACAACGAACAGCTCTGTTTTACAACAAAAGGGTAAAGAAATGTGATCTAAAAGAAGGGGATTATGTGCTAAAGAAGGTCATTCAGAAGCAGAATAAACTGGAAGCAAACTGGCATGGACCTTACCGAGTTACAGAGGTTGTTCGACCAGGAACTTACAGAATAGCAACTCTAGAAGGAGAGGAATTTAAGAACGCATGGAATGCTGAACACTTGCGCAAGTATTATCAGTGATGTCAAATGTAAAGCATTTCTTTCATTATGAATAAAACGAGGATATTTCGCCATTTTCTTTCTGGTTGAAAGTTTTTCGGGGAATACTAGTGTAATACACTACACAACAAAAGTGCTATAAGTAGCCAACCTCCTTTGGTTAGGAGGACAGCTCTACGGAGCAAAAGTGCTATAAGTAGCCAACCTCCTTTGGTTAGGAGGACAACTCTACGGAGCAAAAGTGCTATAAGTAGCCAACCTCCTTTGGTTAGGAGGACAGCTCTACGGAGCAAAAGTGCTATAAGTAGCCAACCTCCTTTGGTTAGGAGGACACCAGCATGATCAATTACGGTTGGTAAGATAAAATATACTCTCATATTACAACTTATGTTGGTCGGGAGGTAATATTATTACAAAAAGTTCTTTGAAGAACAAAATATTCAAAAAATTACATCAAGTATAGTTGGTCGGAGATAAAAACCCAATAACTGTAGTTGGTCGGCGAGGACAAATTATTGATCTTAATTAGTCAGACGCATTTTTATAATTGAACCAAGTATAACTGGTCGGGGATAAAAACCCATCAATTATAGTTGGTCGACAAACATTGTTTATCTACCTTGGTTGGTTGGAAACAATTTGAACAATTTATATTCATTACTTTATTATTAAGTGATTGAACAACCCTGATACTTGTAACTTTTTATTAAGTTGCTTAATGAACAATATTATTGTTATCTTTTTAACAGATACATATGTGCAAATATAAAGGTGCATGATAAACACAAGACAATAGCAAAATTGGCAAATAGAAAATGAAATTCTTTCATTAAATTTAAGATTACAGGATACAAGAATGTACTAAATTGTTACATGGATATTACTATTCTATTGGTTTTTTGCCCTCTGCTTTAGAAACAGGTTCCTCGCCGGCAGGAGGGTCTTCTAGGCAAAGGGGAGAATTGATGAAATTAACATCTCTGAGCATTCTGACGTTCATCACAGAAGGTGTATCCAAAAGATGCTCAGGACGAGATAATTCAACTTGGGAATGAAGGCTATAATCACCGAGGTATTTTGAAATTAGGCTGCGAGGAATGGAACAAGCTGGGATCCAGGCCATGTCCAATTTAAAAGGTGGCACAGGCAAGTCCAGTAGCCCAGGAGCATGATAATCCCATAAGAAGTGCCCTCGCTCCAATTTTAACACACCCAGTGCGTTTAACCATCCTTGCTTGTAACCTTCATTGTTGGCATGTTCAATACGAGCATCCAGGTGAACAAGGGCTTCATTGTATCCTGCCATCCAGAATTCCCTTGGCTGTTTATGGAATTGGAAGGTTAATCTATCCAATTGTTCATGAAGGCTTTTGGCAAAAAGATCCTTATTATGCAAGGCAGATTTCGTCGATGTAAGCTGATCTTCCAGAGACAGATTTTTATTAGACATTTCAGTCAAAGCACGGTCTTTTACTTTCAACTGGAATGCTTGAGTTTCCAGAGTAGACTGAGTGCGAGCCTCTTCAACATTTTGGCTGAGGACTCTTCCTCGCCCCCGAGAACCTCTTCCTCGTCCCCGAGCTGTTCCAGAAATGGCAGATCTTCTTAAGTCCTCCAGCTCTTGCCTTAGTTTGACGTTTTCGACCTCTAAGAACGAGAAACCTTCATCAGTAACAGGTACTAATGCAGTGGAAGAGGAGGCAACAGATTCATACTGAGCCAATTTTTTCTGCAGATTATTATTTTCTTGCTCCAGGATCTCAGCAATCTGCCTGCAAGCTTCAACTTCACTTTTTAAGGTCCTTTCCCTAATATCATATCCAGCAATGATCTTCTTATGGCCTGTTTCAGAAGAAAGTTGTTGGTATCTATTTTCATAATCTTTGTGTAACAAAGCCATTGATTCATTATGCTGACCTTGGAGATCCTCTAAAGAACAATGCGGCTCTTCAATCAAGTCATAATAAGCGACATTGTTGGCCACAGCTCGGTCGAGTAAATCTTTCAAGTACCGATAAGCTTCAATAGCCTGTTCTGAAGCACCATGACCAAGGATATCAGCAATTTCTGATGTACTAAGGTCTGTATGACCAGACTTATAGTATTGATGACATTGCTGCATCAGCTCGGTATCATGTGAAGAGATCAATTCCATTCTAGCAACAAACTAAAGACGAGAAAAAGACAACAATCAACAAAAACAAGTTATCAACAACAGAGATGAGCAAAGATATATTTTCTTAAATCATCAAAAAGTTACATTGTTCGATTACAAGGAAATATAGAAATGATACCGAACAACTTCACACCTTTTCCTTGTCCCCCAAGACTTTCTCGGGAGGCTGGGACGAGGAGCTCGGTTGCTCGGTGGTAACAACAGCTTGATCGGTAGGAATCTTCTCGGGAGGAGGAGGCATGGAAGAAACGTCCTCGGTGGCAGAGGGTTGAGAGGCAGAAACTTGATCACCCATAGCCATAGAAGACTCATCTGAGGCAGGCTCATCTTCTTCTTCTTCCACAATTGGGGGAGGAAGATCAGGGAGATGTTGTTAGAATAGATCAGAACCGTCTTGGACCTTTAGCTCTTGCAGAGCAGCTACCCAGCCTTCATGGAAGTATTTCGACTTCCCATATTGGACTTGGGATGTCATTGCAGCTATCCCTCTCTCCCATCCTTTCTCCCAACCAGCACTGAAATTTTTCTTGATTGCGACCTTTCTCCTCAATCTCTCCGAGGAGAGTTTCACTTCCAATTCATCTTTCTTAACCTTGATATCTCGCAGAGTAGATAATTCTTCCTCTGCCTTCTTCAACTTATCATCAGAGTCCTGATGTTTAACCTCCAAAACTTTAACTTTCTCCTCCAAATTCTTGGAGGTTTCAGCCATCTTCATCTTATCAGCCTCAGCCACAGCCAGCTTTTTCTCCCAAACAGTTTTCTCCTCGATGTACTGTTGGCGAGATTCCTTCACAGATTGGGCTAAACCCAACAAAGCATCATCAACATCGGACGAGGAACTGGAAGCTTTAATAACTTGATCTTTCTTCACGATGGTATTGAAGCAGTTCACCAGCTGAAAGATAAGAGAAAGAGCAAAGTCAATACAAAATGCAAGCTTTCAGAGAAAGAAAGAAAGACCAAAGGTATGAGAAATTTACTGAAGAAAGATGACGAGCAGCTAGGGATGTCAGTGTATCCCTAGGAATTTTTTCATCAACCCCGAGAACTTCGGGTATAACTGAGCTCATTGAAGAACTCGAAAGAATGATGTTTGAAACACTACTACCACCAGCGGGTAGAGAAGATGCAGTTCCAGCAAGATTAACTGAGGATGATTTCCTCAATCTCTTCAAAGGAGGGTCAGCAGCATCAACCAAGGAAGAAGTCTTGGTCGGAGAGATTGTAATTACATCAGCATGAGCATTTTTCTTACTCGGGGCCACTGGGGGCTTCTCGGCAGCTTTGGAGGACCCAGCATCTACTTTTTTTGTCCCTTCTGGGACATCAGTTTTGCCTTTCTTGGCTCCAACAGCAGAAGAAATTTCATCAAATAGAGTAGGAGGAGCTCTTTTCTTGCCCATTCTTTGAGATAAAGGGATATGAGAATCTGAAGATGAACCCTCTGGAGTTGATGCAGGTTCAACAGGGCGAGCAGTATAAGAGGTTGTGTAACTCCTATACTGCAACAAATATGATGCAGACCTTATGTGCTCGTTTGCAATGTTCTTATGCAAACCCCAGATAAGTTTCAGATGTTTGATATTCACCTCTGTTTCCTTTGGAGTTTTTCTTTTGCTATCAACTGCAAATAAATACATAACGAGATATCAATCATACATTTTGTCAAACATGATGAAAGCATAATTTCATAAGTAAAATAAAATGAAAAATAAACCTATCCCATTGCCATATGGAGGGCATCTGGGACCATTGTATACGCCATCTTCAGCTAAAGGGGCATGTTGCCAATTTTTTATAACCAACCCATGCTCAAAATAATCTCTATTTGAGTCAGGGAGGTTAACTACAAGGGCTCTATTCAGAAACCTAGTTTTTAAATAATAAATATTATCTAGAGTAGCCCACTTATAGCAATACATAATCTCAGGGATCCCAATACGAGTCCCATGAGTTAGATTTAATTTGTGCACCCCATTAATTATTCTCCATGAATTGGGGGCTATTCTTGCAGGGACAAGATCAAAATATTGACAAAATTCGAGACTCAATGGGTTTGGTGGAAAGGAAAAACCACATTCAGCAATAAAAAGACTTGGGAACCAATGTCCCTCAGCCAAATGAAAATAATCTTGAGTTCCAGCAAATTCCTCCAAAATTACCCAAGATGGGATGGAAAAATCAGAGCGGAATTTTTCAACAGATTCAATAACATAAACCATGATGAGTAAAAGAGGTAGGAAGAAAAAGCTTACAGAAAGAAAGAAGAGCTGACGAACGAAAACAAGGACGAACGCACAAGATTGAAAGAGAGAATAGAAAGCTTGAACGCAGAAAATTGGGAAAAGTAGACGACGATATGGTTACCAAAGAAGTTTAAATACTTTGCATTGGGAAGCGGCGAAAGAAATGATTACCAAAAAGAAACTACTGAACTTCCGGCGGCTAAAAGGACAAAAATTACACGAAGATCGAAGCGCTTATAAAAAAGGCGGAAAACAGCGAAATAAGAAGGAAATTTGAATATAATGTTCCTGAAACCCAGGAAGGTCATTTAATATTGCCATGTACCGAGAAAGAATGTTACATACTCCTCAAAACTCGAAATATGAAACATTGGGGGCTTCTGTTGATACCAAAATTAATATGCTGATGTGGACGAATAATACGAAGACACGGGTCAATCTACGTGGCACAATAGTACCGAGGAACTCTATCACACCGAGGAACTCTATCATACCGAGGTACTCTAATGTTCCGAGGAACTCCTGATCAGCGAACAGCTATGGCGGTCCGAGCTGCATCTCGGTCGTATCATTAATTGCCAGATAATCAACAGTTCAGATATTCATTGAATGCTTGTATTCTTGACGTGCACGCTGCATTAAATGTATTACCCTTTCATATGTATTTCATTTAATGTATCGGACCTTTCATGTACAGCCTCAAGGCTATAAATACCTTGTATCATCCTCATTCAAAGGGGACCGGAATGGCTTGAAAGAACTTGTAATCAAGAATTCCACAAACACTCAGCAATAACATAACAGTGGACGTAGGCTTTATTCCTAGCCGAACCACTTTAAAAATCTTAGTCTTATTTATTTATCTGTGATTGACTAATTAGAGCAATCTAGTTTTTTACATCAACAATAATAATTCTTAAGTTGGAAAATAATAGTACCTTGTCAACGTGAAGAAAATATTTGATGATAACTAAATGATTGTATAATCATAATTTTTAAAAAGAAAGATTCATTTGTCATGAAAATAATGCCTTTTAACATTAAAAATTATAAGTTAGTTGTAATCCTAGAATATTATCCTTATCTTCAATTTGTAATTAATATGAAATTTCTATAGAGCAGGGCTACTGTCATGTGAAGTTAATAGGCGAAATCGATTATAGACACATCCTACAACACCTACCCAACTTTTCCTCTATTTCGACACTCCAGTAACTAAATCATCCAAACGAAATACACATTCTCTTACTTCTGGATTTCAAATTTCACCCATTACCCTCTCATTCAAAACAAACTCACATGATCTTTTAACATATAATTCTTTTATTTTGTAGGAGCAAAGAAATCAACATCATGGATTGATGGAACATAGTGATGCCGAGAAAACGGATAACAAATTGATATTTTTATGTATTTTTTATGTATCTGCGAAAAACAATACAACTTTTCCCGTAAATCACTTACACAATTAATTGTCTTTGTAATTAGGCATAGGTCTTTCTTTATGATTATGTTCTTTACAAGATTATTTATTACCATGTCATAATTGTATCTTTATAACTTTTGTAGTGATAACGAAACAAAATATACCAAATATTCTTTGTCATTGGTTTAAGATGACTCTCAATTTTATTTTCATTTTACAACAATTAACACAATGGGGAAGGATGAGTTCATTCCAATCTACTTATACTATTAAAAGTATTTAAATAATTTTAAATATATTTTTTTGTAAAATACTAGCGCATTGCATGGGTTCCATGCTAGTATATAATTTAATATATATGTGTGTGTGCGCGCGCGCGCGCTTTTGGGTTTGGATTTAAAAATTTTATGTCCTATGAATTTCATGGCCATTGGGTTTTAACATATGGATTTTAATTTTTGGGTTCGATTGGAACACCATTTTATTTTGATCCCTAAGGTAAGCTCTCTTCTCTCATCCATGTTTGGTTTTTTAAGGCTTATTGGCCATTTTGTTTTGAATTAATTGTTGTATTTGCCAGTAAAGATGCAGTATTATAATTGGTTTTGTGCGTTCCTTTCTTAAGATCAGGGCTTATTTGGATTGTTTGTGCATTCCCCTCACTTAAAGCATACTGAATAACAAGTTTATGAAGCCCGATCTAAGCACGAGTCCCCCAATTAATCAAGACGGACCGATAATGTTCATACTAATCTCGACAAGAAGGGGACTCAGTGTTGTTTCCCGGATTACAAAAAGTAATATTTCACTAAATAAATAAACAGAAATTACATATAAACAGCAACAGTAAAGAGAGAAAAGAAGAACATACAGTTTGTGATTGACACAATCACTTGCAGATTTTTGACCGAGTCTAAAGTTAAACTATCTCTCCTTAAGACAGAATACGCCCCCGCTACGGTGCTGACGGAAAATACAACGGGCGTCTGCCTCCCAGGATGAAACGGTCAACGACTGTCGCAAGAAGCACTTCAGTGCAACAGTCTCACGAACCAACAATGGCGAATTACTCTCAAGCAGTAAGAAGGGAACAAGGACAGTAGTAGGGAATTCGAGTAGATTTTTTAATACCTTAAATGGACTGCATATGGTCCTTTTTATAAGTGGTGAAGGGCTGCAACTCATGGCTTTTCCCAGAACAGATGTGACTGTTTGAACAGTTGCATCTCTCAACTTAACGTTTTAATTAATTAATTAAAAACGACAGCGTTTTTAAATAATTAAAAGCGACAATGTTTTTTAAATAATTAATTAATGCGGAAAATAATTAATTCAGATTTTTTGGATCAGAAAATAAATTTTAAAGCCCAAAGGTCAATTAAAATTTGTCCAAAAAATTTAATAGTTGCTCAAGAAAGACCCACGACCCACGACCCGGACCCGGACGGACGGCGGCGGCGGCGGCGCGCGCGTGTGGGCTTTTGGCCCAAGCCCAACACATGCATAGTGTAGGCCATCTCCCCTTCAAAGAGTTGGGATAGCCCAAGGCATCCAAGTCTTAGTCCCATAACTTGTGTATATTAACTCCAAGCTTTTCTACCACTTTTTCAATGTGGGACAAACCTACTAGCTATTTTACACCATCTAGCTTAAACTCAAATGGGTCACTTTAAGTCCAAATTTTTCATTCATTACTTCACTATTTTGAACAAGTGAGTATACCAAATTAATCTCCTTGCTACAAGGAACACATTGGTATTAAGACACATCACCTTTAACATATGTGTCTTAATTAAAATTGACTCTAAAGTTTGACCAAATAAGCTAGCATTTTACAAAATATACAACAATCCCCCACATGAATGAAATTTGGAAGAATCAAACGAATATAGATACAAATAGAGAGTTGTTCTAGGAAAAACATTGCATCGAAAAAAGATAGCTTGTGGCTTTGAATCTTTCCTAGTGAGATACTATCGAGCTTACTAGCCAATCAATGAACTTGATGTCTTGAATTGATCGACCATTTGTGTAAACTGAGACAATAGTATTCACACAATGTCTTTCCAACCTTATTGGTTCTCATTGTTGTGTCCATTTTGGCCTTGGACACCTCCTGGTTTCATGAGTGTGCTAGAGAAATAGCCTTCGTTATTCTCATAGAAGCGGCCCCTTCTCACTCACATAGGTGATTTCTATAAAGAGTATCCTGCTAATACCCCACTTGACCTATACATTCAAGATATAGAAATCATTAAAAACATAGTTTATCCTTATACACGCGACAGTTTGTGCACTGACTCATCTTCGGAATGGGAGGAAGTAATTAAAGTATTACTTCTCAGTGCAAACTGAGTCATCATAATTAGGTTGTCCCTTTGAACCTATTTCTTGGGATCTCCAGTCATTTAGGTTGGGTTTCCATTAAGACGACTCTTTATAATTTTACAGGCTTTAGGCCCATTCCACGTGATGAACTTGCAACTTGCTCTCCAGGTATACCTTTAGTTAGTGGATCCGCAATATTTTCCTTTGACTTTACATAGTCAACAGAAATAATTCCATTTGAGAGCAATTGTCTAACGGTTTGGTGTCGACGACGTATATGTCATGATTTACCGTTATAGTTATTATTTTCAGCCCTAGCAATTTCCGATTGACTATCACAATGTATTATGATAGGTGGCACGGGCTTTGACCATATTGGAATATCCTCTAAGAAGTTTCTAAGCCATTCAGCCTCTTCCCCAGCTTTATCTAAAGCAATAAATTCAGATTCCATCGTGGATCTTGCAATACACGTTTGTTTCGAGGATTTCCAAGATACGGCTGCACCTCCAAGGGTAAAAACATATCCACTTGTGGATTTTGAATCATTTGAGTCAGATATCCAATTTGCATCGCTATAGCCTTCAAGTACAGCTGGATATCGTTCGTAGTGCAAACCATCCCCCAAAGAGTATCGAAGATATCGAAGAACTCTTATCAAGGCTTTCCAATGATCTTTCCCGGGATTACTCGTATATCGACTGAGCTTACTAATCGAGTATGCTATATCAGGTCGAGTACAGTTTGATAAATACATCAAACTTCCAATAATACGAGAATACTCTAATTGAGATATACCTTCACCTTTATTTTTAAAGAGGTGATGACTTGGATCTACAAGTGTTCTCACTGGACTTTGATCATATTTATTATACTTTTGAAGTATTTTTTCAACGTAATGTGATTGAGATAAGCTAATTCCTTGAGGGGTTCTAATAAATTTAATTCCTAGGATGACATCAGCCAATCCCATGTCCTTCATTTCAAATCTACTAGTCAACATTTGTTTAGTAGAATTGATAACATTATTATTATTACCAATTATTAGCATATCATCTACATATAGACATACAATCACATGTCCCGCTTGAGTGCTTTTTATGTAAACACATTTGTCACACTCATTTATTTTGAAACCATTTGACTTCATGACATTGTCAAATTTTTCATGCCATTGTTTAGGTGCTTGTTTCAACCCATATAATGACTTCACAAGTTTACATACTTTCCTTTCATTTCCAGGAGATCTAAAACCTTCCGGTTGTTCCATATATATTTCTTCATCTAATTCACCATTTAAAAATGCCGTTTTAACATCCATTTGGTGTATTTCCAATTTATGTATTGCTGCTATTGCAATTAACATTCTAATGGATGTAATCCTTGTAACAGGTGAATAGGTGTCGAAATAATCTATTCCCTCTTTTTGCTTGTATCCTTTAGCTACAAGTCTAGCCTTATATTTATCAATAGTTCCATCAGCTTTCATTTTCCGTTTGAATATCCATTTACACCCTAATGGTTTTGTCCCTGGTGGTAGATCCACCAGTTCCCATGTATGATTTTGCAAAATGGATTCAATTTCACTATTGATAGCTTCTTTCCAATATGAGGCTTCCGGAGTGGATAGAGCTTCTTTAACCGTTTGAGGTTCACTTTCTAACATATATGTTAGAAAATCCGGATCGAAAGATTTTGAAATCTTAGCTCTTTTGCTACGTCTAGGTTCTTCCTCACTAATATTTCGAGGTTCACCATTTGTAACTTCAAGCATTCTTTTGTTAGAAGTTGTTTCTTGTGTATTCTTACAAGGAAAGATATTTTCAAAGAATGATGCATTCCTAGATTCTATGATTGTATTTTCATGAATTTCAGGAATGTCAGACTTATGCACAAGAAATCGATATGCACTACTATTATGTGCATAACCAATGAATATGCAGTCAATAGTCTTTGGACCAATTTTCAACTTTTTAGATTCAGGAATTAGCACTTTTGCAAGACACCCCCACACTTTTAAGTATTTGTAGGAAGGCTTGCGTCCTTTCCACAACTCATAGGGTATCTTTTTTGTTTTCTTATGAATCAATTTGTTGAGAATGTAATTAGCTGAAAGCAATGCTTCCCCCCACATGTTTTGGGGTAATCCCGAACTTATTAATAATGCATTCATCATTTCTTTTAAAGTTCGGTTTTTACGTTCCGCAATCCCATTTGATTGAGGAGAATAAGGTGCGGTAGTTTGGTGAATAATACCATTTTCTAAGCATATTTCCTTAAAAGGATATTCATATTCACCACCTCTATCGCTTCTTAATTCTTTAATCTTTCTACCAAGTTGATTCTCAACTTCTATCTTGTATTGCTTAAAAGCTTCAATTGCTTCATCTTTGCTTCTTAAAAGATAGACATAGCAATATCTAGTGCAATCATCCACAAAGGTAATAAAGTACTTTTTCCCACCTCTAGTTTGAACAAATTTTAAATCACATATATCGGTGTGAATTAAATCTAAAGGTTCACTATTCCTTTCAATTGAATGAAAAGGTGTTTTAGTTAATTTAGCTTCTACACATGTTTCACATTTGTGAGTTGTATCAATGCTAAATTTAGGAATTAATTCTAAGTGAATTAATTTACTTAAAGTACTATAATTAACATGTCCAAGTCTACCATGCCACATATCCATAGACTCAAGCATATAAGCAGAAGATATCATATTATTATTATCATTGTTACTTTTAGGTACAACAGTCATGACGTTCAATTTGAACATCCCATCACACATATATCCTTTCCCTACATACATTCCATCTTTACTTAGTACAAATTTGTCTCCAACAAAGACTAGCTTAAATCCTTTCTTGCTTAGCACGGAACCAGAGACAAGGTTCTTTCTAATGTCAGGCACATGCAATACATCGTTGAGTGCGAGATGCTTCCCCGAAGTCATTTTCAGCACTACTTTGCCTTTACCTTCAACCTTCGAGGTGGAGGAGTTTCCCATGAATAATTGTTCTCCATTTGCAATTGGTTGGTAGGTTGTAAACATGCTTTTATCGGAACATACATGGTGTGTAGCGCCGGTATCAACCCACCACTCTTTGGTATTACCCACCAAATTTACTTCAGATACAACTGCGGAGAGAGAAACATTGGAAACATCGTCGGATAATGCATCAACTTCTGTCATGTTGGCTTGTGGTGCTTTCTTCTTGAAGTTCTCTTGTTTTTTCGGCTTGCGACAATCCTTGGCCCTATGACCTTCTTTGTTGCAATTAAAACATTTTCCTTTGAACTTCTTAGCACCGCCTTGTTGACTTGTGCCTTCATTTTTGTGCTTCCTCTTTTTATTGAATTTTTGTCCATCCTCAACAATATTTGCTTTTGCAGACATAGCATGGTTACCATTTTTCTTTTCAGATTTACGATTATCTTCTTCTATCCTTAACCGAACAATTAAATCTTCAAGTCCCATTTCTTTTCGTTTATGCTTCAAATAATTTTTGAAATCTTTCCAAGAAGGGGGTAATTTTTCAATTACCGTAGCAACTTGAAATGTTTCACTTATGACCATATTTTCAGCAAGTATTTCATGAAAAATTAATTGAAGCTCTTGGACTTGGCTTATGACAGTCTTTGAATCAACCATTTTATACTCGAGAAATCTACCGACCACGAATTTTTTCATGCCGGCATCCTCGGTTTTATATTTTTTATCCAAAGACTCCCATAACAGTTTAGCGGTTTTGATTGGACTATATACATTATAAAGTGTATTGTCCAATCCATTAAGGATATAGTTTTTGCAAATAAAATCTGAATGTTTCCATGCTTCTACAGCTAGCAAAGTTGTCTTATCCGTTTCATTTTCATTAACCACGGGACCATCTTCGTTAATAAACCTCGCAAGATTAATGGTAGTTAAATAGAACAACATCTTTTGTTGCCAACGTTTGAAATCAGTACCATTAAACTTTTCGGGTTTTTCTCCATAAGTTAAATGAGTAGGAACGGTATTAGGAATACTAACCGTAACATCATTTTGAGGAACAGACATCACATTTTCAGAGGATTCAGTAGCCATTATTCTGTTATTGAATAACACAAAGCAATTTAGGAAATGTATATAAATTTTTCCAAAATTAAAATTGTAAGAAAAGATATATTCAATGTAAACACGTTTTAGTATGTAAATAAAACAAGTAAAACGTTGCGAAACAAATTTCAATTAAGAAAATTATTTATTTAGTGAAAACACAAAAAATATAGAAATATTCTGTCTTAAGATTGTTGTTTCCCGGATTACAAAAAGTAATATTTCACTAAATAAATAAACAGAAATTACATATAAACAGCAACAGTAAAGAGAGAAAAGAAGAACATACAGTTTGTGATTGACACAATCACTTGCAGATTTTTGACCGAGTCGAAAGTTAAACTATCTCTCCTTAAGACAGAATACGCCCCCGCTACGGTGCTGACGGAAAATACAACGAGCGTCTGCCTCCCAGGATGAAACGGTCAACGACTGTCGCAAGAAGCACTTCAGTGCAACAGTCCCACGAACCAACAATGGCGAATTACTCTCAAGCAGTAAGAAGGGAACAAGGACAGTAGTAGGGAATTCGGGTAGATTTTTTAATACCTTAAATGGACTGCATATGGTCCTTTTTATAAGTGGTGAAGGGCTGCAACTCATGGCTTTTCCCAGAACATGTGACTGTTTGAACAGTTGCATCTCTCAACTTAACGTTTTAATTAATTAATTAAAAACGACAGCGTTTTTAAATAATTAAAAACGACAATGTTTTTTAAATAATTAATTAATGCGGAAAATAATTAATTCAGATTTTTTGGATCAGAAAATAAATTTTAAAGCCGTCAATGAAAATTTAATAGTTGCTCAAGAACGACCCACGACCCGGACGGACGGCGGCGGCGCGCGCGTGTGGGCTTTTGGCCCAAGCCCAACACATGTGTAGTGTAGGCCATCTCCCCTTCAAAGAGTTGGGATAGCCCAAGGCATCCAAGCCTTAGTCCCATAACTTGTGTATATTAACTCCAAGCTTTTCTACCACTTTTCCAATGTGGGACAAACCCACTAGCTATTTTACACCATCTAGCTTAAACTCAAATGGGTCACTTTAAGTCCAAATTTTTCATTCATTACTTCACTATTTTGAACAAGTGAGTATACCAAATTAATCTCCTTGCTACAAGGAACACATTGGTATTAAGACACATCACCTTTAACATATGTGTCTTAATAAAAATTGACTCTAAAATTTGACCAAATAAGCTAGCATTTTACAAAATATACAACACTCAGATCGTAACAAGTAAGAGATGGTGAAATAGATGATCAGCTACACCAATTTCATAGTCAATTCGGAACCTCGGCAAATCCCCTTCTTATTAGCTCTGAACAAAAATGAGTAATTTAAGATTAATCCAACTTTTGATGACCAGACCTCAAAATTAGCCATGGATAGTTCGTGTATTGGGTCGATTTAAAGTTTCTGTCTATACCATTTAATAAACCAGAGGAAACAGTAGGATTCTATGATTCACACCCGAAAACCAACGTCGGCTACTGTTAGATCAATCGAGGCATGATAGGTGAAATAAAGCATAGCATTTGAACTTAACAACCTAACTAAGTATAGCCTCGGATGTGATGATTCTCTGTAATTTCTATTGGGTTTTGTTCAGCAGAAGAAAATCTTGGCATTTTTTATCATTTGGGTTTTGTTCCAACTACAGCTCATCCACATTCGCCCTAGATTAAGCTTGCCACAATATTTTATTAACCACCCGCTTCAATTTATTTTGGGGTAATGAAAATATTTTTCCCCAACATGGTTAAATGAATCGATTTTTCTAGCTGTCTCAAAAATTCATTATCCGCTACATTTTCAACCTATTAAAACAAGGGTTAGTTAGAGACATGTATAAGAGTTCGTTTGGGAGTTTTGGAGAGAAAATAAATTAAATAAAAAAAAAAATTAGGAGAGAAGTGAAAATACGGGAAAGGAAAATGAATTTCCTTCATCTATGTGAGGAGGGGTGTAAATGAATATTCAAAATCCGAATCTATTAAAAAAAATTATGATTCCTTCCATTATTTGTGCTGTAGGACACTAGGAAGCTCCTTTTTGCAATTCATTCTATAGAAGCACAATCACTTTGGTAAAGCCTTGATTTTTCATCCTAATAAGTTTTTGAAAATTTGAGTTCTATACTGATTTTATACATCTTTACTGGCATAAAATTTCCCTTAAAATTACGAGATGTTGATGGACTAGCAATTTCCTTTAAATTGATTTGAAATTTAAACAACATACATTTAAATTATGAATTTGACAATATATTTCTTTAGTTTATACTAATTTCCTCATTGTTTATTCGTATCCAATTAGACTACAATTCCTGAAGTCTTTAGTTCATAAACTAATTTTTTTTTAAAGTGTTATTTTTATATAAAAGTTTTTTAACGTTTATAAAAAAAATAGTCAAATTTTTTTAACGTATTTTAAAAAACAGTGACAAAAAAAGTTTATCAAAAAACCTTTTGATTTTATAAAAAATAGCTAATAAAAAAAAGTGTATAAAAGCATATTAATTTTATATTTTTTTTTTATTTTATAAAAATGAGGTAATAAAAAATGTTTTTATATTTAAAGCAATAAGAAATATTTTAGAATTTGTTTTAATACACTAATACTTACTTATACTAATGTGAACTAATGTATTACGATGAAAAATAGTCTTTTTGATTGAAAAAGTGATTCAACCGACGATCAAACCAATCAATTAATAGTTTTTTGTCGATTTTGGTCCCCAACCAACTGTAATGTAAACAAATGGACACAACCTCTATGTAGTAAAAACTACTGGAGCCCCTACAAAATTGACATGGAGCCACAGAATAAATTTTCATTTTGTTCAAGTGAAATGTTTTCTTTAAAGACTGCAATAGTATTATGTTTTAGGATAATTTCGATTGAAACTTTAGCTATATAATGTAATAACCCGCACTGTTATGGCAAATTAAATTTAATAATTAAGTGCAAATTGGGAATTTAAGAAATTATCGTGAATAGTAATTTTTGTGGTTTTCAAGGATTTAATGATTTTCGATGGGTGTAATATTTACTTTTGGGATTTAGTAAGTAAGTCGAAGTATTTTAATAATATGTCGCAGCTGGGTAAAGCGACATAGGATAATATTTTAATGGGAAAAATCACATTGAGATGTATGGGGTTAAATTAACGAATTGCAGTCAAGTACCTCGGATGGAAATTTCGATTGCGCGATTGATCTCGGAATGGCCTACATAGTCAGAATAGAGTATCCGGGGGAAGAAATTGAATTTCAGCAATTTTGGGATTAATAAGGACTCGTAATTTAGTAAATGAGTCATTTTTGGGTTTTAAAGGGATAAACCCTTATTTTCTCCTTATAAGACACGAGAGAGTGGGAGAGAAAGGAAAGAAAAAGAGAGAAAGAAGAAAGGAAGAAAGGAGAGGAGAAAAGAGGAGAGGAAAAGGATTTTCCAGCCAAACTCCGTCGGATTCGACTCGAGGTCGTCAGATTTCATCCTCTAGGCAAGTGTATACTTGCTTTATTTCATTTTGTGCATTTATTTCATATTATAGTTGGTAAACTATATGATTTTGGGTTAGAACCCTTAAAATAAATTTGGAAAATTTTGGATATAAGCTTACATATTGATGTAATGTAAATTCTTAATGATTTCTAGTGATAAAACCATGTTAATGGAGTGTATAATTAAATCGAAATGGAAGAAATGCCAAAACTAGGGTTTCTATGGTCTTAAGGCCCAAAACCTAAGGGAAATGGTTTAATACCACAAATTTATGGAAGAATTAGTTGTAAATCAGTGTTAGGATGTTAATAGGGTTGTTGGTTGAGATTAGAAACCATTAAAATAGAGTTGGGTTGATATTTGGGTATTTTGGAGATTAAAAAATCGCCCAAACAATGCCCCTCGAACAGGCCGAATCGATTCGGGTCTAGGCCGAATCGATTCGCCTAAGGGGATCTGTAAGGCTGTCTTGGCCCGAATTGATTCGGATTTAGATCGAATCGATTCTCCATTAAGGACCTTCTTGCATAATACTTTTCGAATGGATTCGGAATGGGGGACGAATCGATTCGCCCACCCGAATCGATTCACATTAAGATCGAATCAATTCGCTTTGGTCAGAATTGTCAGTTTTCTCCCCTTAAGAGTATGGGGAGTTAAATTACAATTTGTGGTTTTATATGGGGGATCCTAATTATGATATCGGAACTCCTAAATGATGGTTTCGAGGGTAAGTAAACCTTAGGATGAAAGAGAAGGCCTTGGATTGGTGTAGGGCATAATTCGGGGAACGAATATAGTTAACGTTCGGGACTAAAAAAATTTGAGAGAGAGAGTTCTGCTACCATCGAGTATAGGTATTTATGTATTTGAATGTATGTGAGTTGAATACATCTTGGTGAATCCTAGGAAGCGATTTCTAGAGATTTATATCTTTGGGATTAGATTGTGTGAAAATCTTTAAGCGCGAATAACGTACAAGTTAATTATCAAGTGAGGGAATACCTCTGGGTTTAGTATCGTGAGTGTGCAATTACTTAAATGCTATTATTAGCATGAATTGGTACATTCGGGTTTATGTACAAGTCCTTAAATAGTGATTAAGGTGTGAGTAATATTTAAGAGAGAGAATACTTAAATATTATTATGTGATTGGCAATTATGGTCATTTATATATATTCGAGGAGCAATATATATATATATATATATATATATATATATATATATATATATAGATACTATGTGATTAAAGTATATATATTATATGATACAAATACATATGTATCTGTGTGTGATTAGTATATGTGTATTTAGAGGCTGGTTTCCACGGGCTTTCCTTTGGTATAGGGTTGGAACAACCAGAGTATATATTTTCTCTAGTGCGATCCAGGGAGGTTGCGCGATGTGGGTGAATCCCCTGGCTCAAGGAGCATGGAGAGTATAGTCCCCAGGCCATTATCGTCCTGCGTTCGAGTGAGATGTGTGTAACTCCACTTGTAGGGGGAACATGACCGCCTCCACCGTTGTGTATTTGTTTACCATGTCCATTGACGGAGTCTGGCTTGGTACCGTGGTTTAGTGAGAAAACCCGAATTTTGGATCAACACTATGAGACCGCATCCTCGAGTTATAACTCGTTGGGATGGTTATTGTACTTGTGTGATGGTACATTACTTGTGTATGAGAACAAGATATTATATCTCTATGAGAGCAAAGAGATAAAATGAATATGAAATGAAAAAGAATGAATTCTCATTCCGGGAGATATATCCGGAAGTGTAACATGATACGTATATAAAAGTGAGTATGAAAGTTAAAGATGAGCTTGACGATGAATATAATTCGAAGTGTATATATATATAAATATATCTTTCGTGTACTGAGGGTCTAAGGGATCTCAACGATCGACCTTGCCAAGTAGTAGTGTATCGGGGGGTTCCTTGTTTGGATTTCGCTTTGCGAGACACCCCACGCACGAATATGGCATAGTGTTGAGACTAGGGAGAAGTTGAGCACTTAGTACTTGGGTTGTTTAGGATGTCTAGACGGATGCGCTAGGTGTGCGCTATTAGAAGAGAGGTGAGGGGCATCTCATGGGAGTGCGATACCAATTTAAATATGAGATAAAACACATTTTCAAAAATATTGCAAATATGCACTTGCTAAATATTTTCACACCTCGAGCTTTAACCCATTTCTATATTTTTCCCCTCTTGTTATATATTGTATACATATAGGTGTCCAGATACAGGGACGCCTGGATGATGATCCTTTCAAGTCAGAAGTCTGTTGCAGCAGCTGTGGATGCATGCAAGCTTGATTTAGACGCTTCTATTCTTGTGATCTAGATAGGAAGCATGGTAGTTACTCTCGGGCCGAAGGCCCAAATTGTATTTATTTATTCTTTTACCGCCTTTTAGTGCGGCATTCGAAGTGGTTGTATCATATTTGAATCGAGTGTTCGGTTATTTGATCTCTTTCCTGTTTTATTTATATAAACTGTGTGGATGTTTTAATTTCGTAGTTGTTTAAAAAGATTAGTTAAGTAAAATTTTGATGTCGACCGAATAGGTTATTAGTAATTAAAATGGATTGTCGACAGTGATGCTAAGAATGATCCATATACGACTCCTGTTTTAATTTGATATATGAGTGATAGCGCGGTATTTGATTAGGCGGGTTGTCACATATAATTCACAGAGAAATGTGACTTCAGTTAGTTAGAAGCATATGGTGTATGCTGCCCTGTTTTAAAGGAAGTAAGGTATGCTTCCATGTTTCATAAGATTGTGTTTTAAATAAA
Organism: Sambucus nigra; assembly: GCA_949130495.1. Classification (NCBI taxonomy): domain Eukaryota; kingdom Viridiplantae; phylum Streptophyta; class Magnoliopsida; order Dipsacales; family Adoxaceae; genus Sambucus; species Sambucus nigra. The sequence goes on from OX422209.1 coordinate 595,904,369, forward strand.
AAATACAATATTCCTTTTTTTCCCTATTCATATCGTTATTGCACAACTATTTTTGTTCTTTGTTATAATGTTTGATATTTTTATTTTGACTCATTTACGTATTTCCTTTCATACAAATTATACCCTTTATGTTTTATTTTCTTAACACACAAGTTCTAATTGTTTGTCATTTACATGTTCTGCTTATCATGTCCACGACACTATTCATTGTAATTTTTTTTTCCTAAAAATATTGGTTAAAACATAATTTATTTAAAGTTGATTAAGTGTCTAAGAAAATATATATATATATATATATATATATATATATATATGATAGTAATTATATATGCTTAACGAAGGAGTATCCCTTTTCTCTCCATCTATTATTAATTAATACTTATATAATGTGCCAAAAGGATATAAAATATAATTAAGTCTTAAATAAAAAAAAGTCCCTCGGTGTTTAGTGTATAATTATCATAGAACAACCTTCCCTACTCAAAAATATAAATATGTAGTTAATTTATAAATTTAATATAGAGGCATGTTCATATCCTCAAACATTTTACTCATTTTCTTCATTTCATATTAATATTAGTTTAAATTTATGTAATACCCCATATATTTTTGGAATAAAATAAAGATTTAATAAGGATTAAATTAATTCGGTGGAATTAATTAATTTGGAATTTCGATCAATTAAACTCAATATTATTTATAAACTTTATAATTTGACTTTAATGATTTGGAATAAATCAATATGGATTTATAGAATTTTTATAAAAAGTATTTGGGTGTGTCACGACACAATTAAATATATTTTTGGGATAAAATATTTGGAACATACTGAAAGTGCGGAAGCCCCCAATTTTAAAATTCAAATATAATGAAATGGTTCAAATTTTAATTTTTCAAAAGTTATTTAAAATTTTCTTTTCTTAAAGAGAACAAACCAACTTATGAAAAAAGATAAAACTAAACTGAATGTGAAATTAAAACTACACACAAAATATTCATTTCGATTTAAACACATATTAATCCAATTCAAACATATAAGTGCGGAATAAATATGGTTCAAACATATAAACAACTTACAAAAATTTTTAATTTCTTTCAAATTAAAATTAAACGAAACACAAAGTGAATAAATTAAACGACAAATGAATTTTACACTTAAATCAAATATTTCAATTCAAGTCCTAGAAATTTGCCTAACAAGATTAATCCATTTTGCAAATTAGGCCAAACCAAATTTTACAAAAATAAATTATCTTCGAATTGAATTAATTTTAATTTCACCCAAATATATTTTAACACCAAAGAACATAAGTGTGATAATTAAACCAAATTTTATCTTGAATTACCTAAGCATGTATCTACGTGATTTAAGCAAGATAAAATTAAACAATATCACACGACGCGCCGATGTACGGGGAAAACCCAAATGGGAAAAACCTTGGACGGCCCTAGCCACGAATTCACTAAGTATGGTAGTTTTTACAAAGACTCGACACAAGAGGACTTACACAAACTGACTTGAGTCCATCCAAGCCTTGACGCGCTCCTTGGTCTTCAACCTCCGCATAGTGAATAACTGTGGACTCCTCCACAGTCTCGGACTCCACCGATGGGGATATGGTCACCGTCAACCCACACACGAAGCCTTTCTTCGAGTGAGAACACCGCAATAAACTTTTCTCCTTTTTGAGGTAGAGAAGAACCCAAACTCTCTTCTTGTTGGTGTAGAGAAAACCAGGTGCAAAAACGCTCCAAGCAATGATATATCAATAGGTACTTGGAATAAACTAAACAAATAGGTGTGTATGTATTTTTTTTAGTGAATTTAATCCATAAAAATCAAACACAAAACATGGAACTTTTTCTTAAAAGTTTGGCTCTCAAAAGACTCTTAGAATGTGAAAAAGTTGTCTACAAAAAGTATTTTCTCCCACTTAAGAAGTATGTCAAAAAGGAAGTGGGGCAAAGTAGTGCAAAAGTGGAAAAAATTGTCTTAAAACTGTTCCTGCTGTTTTTTTCGTTAGAAATCTCATTCGAACGAGACTTCTAACGAAGAGACAGAACGAAAAAAAATTCTCGTTTGAAAACTGGTTCGAACGACTTCTTGTTCGAACGAGGTCATTCGAACGACCTATCTAACGAGATCTCATGCCATGATTCTAGATAATTTCGATACGAACACGTGGCCGCCAGTTTCGTATTTTTTTGATTTTTTTGTGGATTTGATATGATTTTTCTACTGAAAGGTGTCCAAGAACAAAATATTTAGAACTATGAATTCAAAAAAAGTTTAACAAAAAAATATAACACCCAAAATAAATTTCTAAAATACACCCAATAAATAATGTTCCAAGCTCCTATATATATATATATATATTAAAATACATTCATACCTTAGGAGCAATGGAACCATGTTGATGACGTAGAAACGAGGCACAACACACACGACATTTGATGAAGCTTTAATATCTTGGCCGCTACGTCTTCAACAAACACGTCATAGGCTTGATGAATAAACTTTAACTCTATCCTATGACTCAAATGTTTTTGTCTGGAATTGAGCCAAAACTACAAAGGACTCAATTGAAAATTTGTGTCCTTACAAATCTCCCCCTTTGGCTATTCCGGGACAAAAACCAAACAAAAATCCTAAAGGGTCGTCAAGCTCTGCTAAACTAAAAAATCTCCCACCCAAAATAAAAAAACAATGCTTGACTCAAACAACCCAATGATCAATATCTTTGCCCGATGATGAACGTTGCCATTTAGAATAATTCCTGCACACTTAAGAGAACTATCAAACGCATTGGGAATGTCAATATATTAAATGCAAAAATAAATACTCCCCCTAAATGAGTTCTCCCCTTTTATCAAACAAATGACCTACTTAGAAAGACGTCTCCACCTAAGATAAATCTCCCTAAACTAAGATACGATAGGTTTAGATACCATTTCTCCCCCTATCATTCTCCCCCTTTTTGTTTAGGAATAGACAAAGGCTAAAGAATCAAAACTTAACTTATCTCCCCCTATTAAAGCATATACACCCCTTAAACTAAACAAGGGATAAATAAAATGGGATAACAAGATAAACATGTATTAGTGCATAAAGTGATGAGAACATTAAAGCACATAGGCAACTAAAATTCAACTAATCCAACAATTAACATCAGATACCAACTAGGATGCAATAAAATGATACCAATATGATATATAAAGTATTAAGCATGTGATATCAACAAAGAATGCAGCAAGATGGATATCAATTATGAATTAAAGCATAGATGGACTAGAAAAGCAAGGCAAAGACCCAAAACAAACACAATATCATATATATGTATACACAATATATTCAAACTAAGCATAAGTACACACATATAGATATAAACACCAAAATGACACAAAACACAATAAGTTTGTCACACTCGTATGGCAAAAATGTGTCATATGGAAACGGAAGTGTTGGGGTGTGAACTAGAAACAATTAAAATTAGACCCAATCACTTAAAATATGTTCACGGAGTTCTCAATTGATTGCAAACTTCATCACATTTGAATATAACCTCATGTGACAATATAAATTGAACTCAATGAACAAACATACACAATGCATACAAGCCTAGCATGTTGATGATTCTACAAACCAACAGAGTCATGGCTTTGAAAGCGCAACTAGGATAAATAGACATTGTGCAAACCGTTGATATACCATCCATTTTCCCTCAATAAGCATATATTATTTTAGAATGAATATATCAATCAAACATAGGCCTTGGAAATTATTTTTCTTTTTAATGCCATATTTTCTTTTAGGCCTTTGGACCACGTATTTCTTTTAGGTCCAAACAAACGGTGGCTTACTATTCGCAAAGGATAATAAATCCTTTCGGAGCCCTTCCCCGTACAAATTTATATAACACATTTTTTATATCTCACAAATCACGTACAACGGATTTTGACATGCACTAGTCCTCCTAGGTCACATAACATGTAGATGACAAGATTGGTAGGAGAACACCTCACAAAGCTCAAATATACATATGAAGTTAAAATTTCAAATGAGCTCGTGCATGTTTGAATTGAGGCATATAAAAATAGAATCCATTTAAGCAACACAACATCCAACTACTCCATGTAGGCATGGTAAAGAACATAATAAGGATTGACAATCTAAACCAAAAGTTCTAGCCACGTGGGAGCGAAAAAGATGGGATTCTAACACAAGTGTATGCCACATAAAGTGTGTCAAACTAAAATACACACAAAATAAAATCTTTTTGAGTTTTTCAAATTTTTAACCAAAAATAAAAATATATACTCAAAAGACAAAAAAAATCATTTATATTTTTCATTAAGCCTAAATTATTAAAAGATAAAACACAAATGATAAACAAAAATCTTTTTGTATTTTTCAGTTAAAGCAAACAAACATGAAGGAAATATAATAAAAAAAAAGATAAACAAGTCATGATTTCTAGCATGAGATATGAAATAAAGTAATGACTAGAAAATGACTAAGCAAGCATACAATTAGCATGGGTTCTATAACATGAAGCACAAAGCTAAAGTATGCAAATAAAACTAACGCATTCAACCTTTAGATTTTGCAAGGGAGGAAGCATGTGAAAGTATATGAGAATCAAATACCCTATATTGTAAAGCTACCAAGTCGAACCTCCTAACCCAAACTAATGACGAATGAATATGTCGGGGCATAGGAATCTTAACTACCCCGATTGCTTTACGTTGGGTTTTTCTAGGACCTCGTTTAAGATCAAAATAAAACTTCCTAAGATGACCTTTTCAACCACAATGTGCACAAGTAAAAACACGTCGAAAATTGTTACCTAAGGATTGATCTCTAAAGGTTTTCCTAGGTGATTTGGTTTTGGATTTATGAGAAGATTCATTACAACTATCGAACCCTAAACCACAAGTGTTATTTTTAATTTGGACCGTTCCTAAAATTTTATCTAGTTTCTCCGAACGACACTCCAAATCAAATTTGACTTTCCTAGAGTCTTTTAATTTATTTTGTAATTCTAAAATATTAGACTCTAATAAAACATTTCTCTCTTCAAACTCGAGAATCTCCTTTTTCATTGACTCCATTAAACCTCTAAGGCTATCTCTCTCGCCTTGTACATATTCAATCTTCTCTCGAAGAGTTCTCTCTCGTGTCCTTAGGTCTTCCACTAACGCACTATCATCAACGACCTTGACACACTCTCTATAACTCGCTTCTAACTTCAAATTAGCTCTTTTTAATTTAATAAATTCTTTATAAAGTTCTTGAAAAGCATTTTGAAGTTCACTCACATCAACCTCCTCTTCACTTTCACTTTCTTTTTCTTCTCCACTCTCACTACCATCGAAGACAAGGGAATCATAAACTTTGACCTTGGAAGTGTCATGTGTTAAAATTTCATCAATAGAAGAATGCTCACTATCACTCACATGACTAGCCATAAAAGTCACAATTTTGGGCTTAGAGGAGGAATCGAGTCCCTCTTCATTATCACTATCCCTAAGGGTTGCATTAAAAGACTTTGGTTGCTCTATATCACTCACATGACTAGCCATAAAAGCCACAATTTTGGGCTTAGAGGATGAATCGGGTCCCTCTTGATTATGACTATCACTAAGGGTTGCATTAAAAGACTTTGGTTGCTTACCCTCTCTCCTTAGTTTAGTGGGGCACTCAAAAGCCCTATGGCCATACCCTTCACAACCAAAACACCTAATTGACTTGTCCCTATTTAAATTTTCATTAATAGTTTTAGGGATCTTCTCGGATTTGTCATGCATAGATTTTTCAAATTTATTAAAATCATTTTTAAATTTTTCTTTGTTCAATTTAAGAAATTTTTGAAACTTTCTGGCAAACAAGGCTATATCTTCCGAGTCACTATTACTATCGCTCTCTACTACTTGTTTTTCCTCTTTTCGGGCTTTTAAAGCAATGCCCTTTTTAATTTTCTTTTCGATTTTAGAGGGAAACATGTCCAGTTCATAAGTTTGTAAATCACCTACGAGCTCTTCTAATTTCGTAGAGGCTAAAGTTGGTAAAGAATTTAAAACGGTCACTTTTGGAATAAATCTATCGGGTAGGGACCTTAAAAATTTCTTTACTACTTGGTTTTCGGGTATTTTCTCTCCCAAATTAAAAGATGAATTAACAATATCGGAAAGTCTAGCATAAAATTCATCAAAAGTTTCTTTATCGTTCATCTTGATGGTTTCAAATTGAGTGGTGAGGTTTTGGAGTTTTGAAGCTTTTACGACACTTGTACCTTTATGAGTGAGTTGTAAAATATCCCACGCTTCTTTAGCGGTCTCACACGTCATAATGCATCGGAATTCATCCAGTTTGACTACGCTAAACAAGGCGTTTAAACCACGGGAATTAAAATTTGATAATTTAAATTCACTCTCACTCCATCTATCAGTCGGTTTGGGAACATGTACATCATCTACTAAATGAGCTGGTGGAGACCACCCGTTAACTACAGATAACCAAACCCTCTCGTCGATAGATTTAAGTGCCGATTTTATATGCGCTTTCCAATACGCGTAGTTAGAACAATCGAAAGTAGGAAATTTAGAAAATGGGGAAAATTCCATTTTAGCCAAAAATAATTAAAGGATCTTAACGAAGTAATTTATCGTTTTGGCTCTGATACCAATTTGAAAGTGAGGAAGCCCCCAATTTTTAAAATTCAAATATAATGAAATGGTTCAAATTTTAATTTTTCAAAAGTTATTTAAAATTTTCTTTTCTTAAAGAGAACAAACCAACTTATGAAAAAAAATAAAACTAAACTAAAAGTGAAATTAAAACTACACACACAATTTTCATTTCGACTTAAACGCATATTAATCCAATTCAAACATATAAGTGCGGAATAAATATGGTTCAAACATATAAACAACTTACAATAAATTTTAATTTCTTTCAAATTAAAATTAAACGAAACACAAAGTGAATAAATTAAACGACAAATGGATTTTTCACTTAAATCAAATATTTCAATTCAAGTCCTAGAAATTTGCCTAACAAGATTAATCTATTTTGCAAATTAGGCCAAACCAAATTTTACCAACATAAATTATCTTTGAATTGAATTCATTTCAATTTCACCCAAATATATTTTAACACCAAAGAATATAAGTGTGATAATTAAACCAAATTTTATCTTGAGTTACCTAAGCATGCATCTACGTGATTTAAGCAAGATAAAATTAAACAATATCACACGACGTGCCGATGTACGAGGAAAACCCAAATGGGAAAAACCTCGGACGGCCCTGTTGATACTAAATTTAGTCTGCTGACGTGGACCAGTTAAGCGAAGACACATGTCAATCTACATGGCACTGACAAAGATTTCTGAACAACACCTTGGCCTCGAGGAACTCAACCTCCCCGACCAACTCAGACACTCAGAGCAACAGGTGCTCTCCGAGGAACTTTATTATACCGAGCTACTTAGACGGTCCGAGCTGCACCTCGTTAGGAGCATTTATAACTGAATAATTAAGAGGATTGAATGCTCAATAAATGCTGATTATTATCATACAGATGTACACGCCTATGGGACAACTATGTATTACCCTTTCACATTTACAACCTGAGGGCTATAAATACATTGTATCATCCTCATTGTAAGGGGACTCGGAATTTCTTGGTAAAACCTGTTATCGAGATTTCCCAAACAGTTAGCAATAACAAAAACAGTGGACGTAGGCCATTCTTATAAGGCTAAACCACTTTAAAATTATTTTGTCTTATTTATTTTTATCTCTGATTGATTAATTAGAAATAATCTAATTTTTTACATCAACAGATTGGCGTCGCCTGTGGGAAACGACTGAAACTATCGTTTTTCACCAAAACAATTTATCCTCAATGGTTGATAATCCTGAATCCAGTAATCGAAACACTGGAAACCCCCTAAATCCATCCACTCCTCCAAGTGTCCAAAATCTGGCTTGAATAATGGCTAATTTGGCTCAGGGCCAGACCGCCATGCAAGAGACTATGCGACAACTTATGCAAACCATCCAAGGTGGAGCGTCGACCCATTCAGGACAACGAAGTGTTCAAAGAAATACCCGTTTAGTTTCTTCACGTATTAGGCAAAGCGATTCATATCGCACTGAGAGATCTGATGATTTTTCTTATCAATCGGGTCGAACTTCGTCAGTACGAGCCACAGATACTGAACAACACATTACTCTCTCTACAGAAAGGACTAGTGCATTGGAGAGATTAAGTAGGGTCTCTCCTTTTGATCAATTGGGCCCTAGGAAGAATAAAAGTCCTCTTAAGGCTGTGTCGAGAAACTTTCGACGACCATCTGATCTAAGAGAGGGTTCTGCCCAATCACAACCAGTTGCTCGACGAGATAGATCCCAGGAAGCGACTTCAACACGATCAATTGCTTGAACCAATAGGCCTGAGGAGGGAAAGGATGCATGGAAAGGCTCTATTCAAAGGTTGGAGGATAGACTAGGGGAAATGGCTAAGGCAAAGAATCCTCTACAAAGAACTTTTGTACAAGGGACGCCTTTTATACAGGCAATTGTGGATTTTCCCACACCATCGAAGTTTAAAGCACCTGTTGTGACCCCTAAGTATGATGGAAAAACTGACCCTATACTTCATATAGAACAATACCAAGCTGCTGCCAACATCTATGCCGTGCCAGACGAGATGAGATGCAGGGCATTTTCGGGAACTCTTACCGGATCTGCACAAATATGGTACAATAATCTTCCTCGGGGGAAGATTTCAACTTTCTTTCAACTCGTCGAGCTCTTCATTGGAAATTTTTGTTTTGGAGCAAAACCAGTTAAACGAGTGGCACATTTGTTAAGTGTTAGACAAAAAATAGGCGAGAGCACTAAGGATTACATAACTCGTTTCAATAACGAGAAGCTCGAAGTTATTGATTACGAAGAAAAGACAACAATTACTGCTTTGGTGAGTGGACTGTTGCCCAATAAATTGTACTATACTTTGGCCAAAGATCCACCCAGAACCATGTCAGAACTAATGGCAAAAGCGGCCAAGATCATGAATTACGAGGAGGCAATGGATTCGAAGAAGAACATGGACACCAAAGAAATCAAGGTGGAGGTTGATAAGGCTAAGAAGAAAGAACATAAGAACAATGGTGGTGACAAGCAGTAAAAAACAAAGCCATCATGGGAAGGATTAAAGAAATTTGAAATTATACTCCTTTGAAAGTAGATATAAACCATGTCCTGGAAGAGATCAAGAACATCGAGGAACTAAACTGGCCTGAGAAAATGAAGTCAGATCCTGATAAGAGGAATAAAGACAAATATTGCGAGTTCTATAAAGACCATAGTCACACGACCAAAAATTGCATAGCTCTCTAGAATAAAATCGAAGCACTCATCAGACGAGGAAAGCTGACCAAGTATGTTGATCGAAGAAATGAAAGAAAAAGCAATGACCGAGCAAGACAGAGGTCTAGATCTCCTCGTCGATCAGAAGAAAACAAGAAAAGAGATCATGAAGATGATCCAAAAGACGACCCTAATCTCCCCAAGAGACCAAGACAGCCAGAACGTGAGGTATTTTCGATTCGTTTTGGATCATTTGATTGTAATTTTATTACAAGTGGAGATGCAGGAGGTGGGGACCTTACTGCGGAAAGGAAAACTTACCTCAATGAAGCTCAAGGTTGTTCATACATTCAACGAATAAATCTAGCTGAGGATGATCACCCGAGGAAGGTGAACAAAGAAAAACTGGTCATTGGTTTCTCCAAGAACGACCTCGTAAGTGTACTATATCCTCATGACACTGGTGATCAAAATGAGGATGAAGGAAGTAATAATCTCAAGAGTACTGGTGGATAATGGTAGCTCGGCGGATATCATGTTCTACTCATGCTTCGATAGTTTAAATCTAAAGTTGTCTCAGTTGGAACCTTATCACAGGCCCCTCCTCAGTTTTGCTGGCGAGAAAGTCTTTCCACTTGGGATGATAAAGTTGGATATGTTCATCGGTACATGACCTGCTTGTCGAACAGAAAGAGTACGTTTCTTTGTGATGGATAAGAATTTCCAGTCAGCCTACAATATCATCATGGGAAGGGTAGGTTTGAAGAAGTTCAAAGCATTACCATCTACTGTACATCAATGTCTAAAGTTTCCAACCAATTTTGGAGTAGGAGTTATAAAGGGTGACCAAAAAGTTGCTCGGGAATGTTATTACTCATCTGCCGAGCAAGAAGAACTGGAGGAATCTAGGAAAAAGACCATGACCTACCAAGTGGATGAAGGTGCGGAGATTGAAACATTAGATCCTAGAGACGAATCACAGCTCGTGAAAGGTCAGGTGGTGGAAGCTACTGAAAATATAATTTTGGACGACGAACACCCGGAATGAACAACTCAAATAGGTTCGTCGTTAGATGCCTCACTAAAATAGGAATTGATAGTTTTCCTAAAAAATAGAAAACAAACTTTTGCTTGGAGTCATGAGGATATGCCAGGAATAGACCCAATTTTTTTATGTCACGAGCTCAATGTGAATAAGGAGATCAAGCTAGTGAAGCAAAGAAGAAGAGTATTCAGCCCCGAGAAGAACCAAGCTATACAAGAGGAGGTCGAGAAGCTCCAGAAATCTTGCTTTATTGAGGATGTCAAATATACAGACTGGTTGGCTAATGTTATTATGGTGAAGAAGAAAAACAACAAGTGGAGGATGTGTGTAGACTTTACCGACCTTAAAAGGCATGCCTAAAGGATCATTTTCCTTTGCCCCGAATTGATCAATTAGTGGATGCTACCTCGGGACACGAGTTGTTGAGCTTCATGGATGCTTATTCTAGTTACAACCAGATTAAAATGAAAGCTGAAGACAGGGAAAGTACTTCTTTCATTACCCCTAGGGGAACTTATTGTTATAATGTTATGCCTTTTGGTTTGAAAAATGCAGGTGCAACATATCAGCGGCTGATGAACATGGTGTTTGCAGAACAAATTAGTTGCAATATGGAAGTTTATGTTGACGATATACTGACGAAGATCAAGAAAGATGCTGACCATCTAATTGACTTAGGCCAGACCTTTGATCAACTGGATAAATATCAAATGAAGCTGAATCCCACCAAGTGCATATTCGGAGTACGAGAAGGCATGTTCCTCGAGTATATCGGCAACCAACGAGGAATCGAAGCAAACCCAGAGAAGATCAAGGCTCTATTGGGACCACGGTCTCCAACGACAAAGAAGGAAGTCCAAAGTCTCACAGGGCGAGTTGCAGCACTTAATAGATTTGTATCACGAGCAACTGATAGATGCCTCCCATTTTTCAAAACACTCTGAAAAATGTTTAAATGGAATGAAGAATGCGAGAAAGCCTTTTAAGAATTGAAGAAATATTTGGGAGCACCTCCACTGTTGTCCAGGCCAGTGATGGGAGAAAGATTGTATTTATATTTGGCAGTGTCGGAGAATGCAGTTAGCTCGGCATTGATAAGAATGGAGGATGGAGTGAAAAAACCGATCTATTACACTAGCAAGGCCTTTCAAGGAGCAGAGATCAGATATCCAAGACTGTAAAAGTTGGCACTCGCATTGATCGAGGCGAGTAGGAGAATGAGGCCATATTTCCAAGCTCATACCATAGTCGTGTATACTGATATGTCATTGAGGCAAGATCTCCATAAACTAGAAAAATAAGGGAGATTGATGTACTGGGCAGTAAAACTTAGTGAATATGACATAGTTTATGAGCCTAGATCGTCGCTAAAAGGGCAGGCAGTGGCAGATTTTATAACAGAGTTCACCTATCCCGAATACCTCCAAGGAGAAAAAGTTGCACACCGACCAACCTGTGGATGTTATAGGATCATCAAATTTAAACCCCAATCAACTTAAGGTGGTCGGCGAGCAAGAGAAGATGGTCGACGAGCAGCAAGAAGTGCTAGAGGAGGATAAAAGGAAGCAGCAAATATTCCACCAAGGAATTCTGTCCGATCAAAAATTTGAAGATGAGGTACCTATATGGAATCTATATGTAGATGGATCTTTGTGTACTGTAGGTTGTGGAGCATGGATTATTTTGAACAGCCCGAATGAGGTCGATGTGGAGTATGCTTTGCGCTTCCAATTCAAGGCTTCTAATAATGAGGTTGAGTATGAAGCTATGATTGCAGGTCTTAGTTTAGCAACAACTATAGGGTCAGAGCAGGTCATCGTATTCAGTGATTCACAACTAATCGTTAATCAAATATTGGGGGTATATGCAGCCAAAGGAGAATTAATGATCAAGTATCATAAAAAAGCAATGGAGATTTTATCAAGTCTGATGACAGTGCAGATAATTAGAATACCAAGATTGGAGAATGCCAGAGCAGATGCCTTAGCTCGGTTAGCTTCAGCCACACGCACCGAGCTACGAAGAACAATCCCAATAAAAGTCTTGTCTAGTCGGAGCATAGATGAAGATCTGATGATGAATTTTATTACCCTTAATTTAGGACCATCTTGGATGGATCCTATCAGGGCATATATTGAAGAAGGGAATTTTCCAACTCACAAACTCGCAGCCAAGAAACTAAAGTTTAAAGCTGCTCGTTATGTGTTGACTAATGGTGTTCTATATAGGCGAGGAATTATAGTTGGCTTGCAGAGATGTGTACATCCCACCGAGGTGAAAGACTTGATCGAAGAAATCCATGAAGGGTCTTGTGGAGCCCATGTAGCAGGTCGGACACTTCTGCAAAGGATAATGATGCAGGGATACTATTAGCCGACAATGAGGGCTGATTGCATAGCCTATGCCAAAAAATGTGACAAATGTCAACGCTTCTCCACCATCCGAAGAACTCCCCAAGCATTGTTGACACCCATTACTTCCCCTTGTCCATTTGCCATGTGGGGAATTGACTTAGTCGGGCCACTTCCAACGACCAGAGGAAGGTTTAAGTATCTCGTCGTCGCAGTGGATTACTTTACTAAGTGGGTGGAAGCTGAGCCCCTTATCGATATGACATATGAAAAGGTGTACCAATTTATTTGGAAGAATATCATCTGTAGATATGGTCTTCCTCATGCATTCATCACCGACCATGGAACACAATTTGATAATGAGGAATTCGCTGCATGTTGTCATCAGTCGAACATATTAAAAACCCACTCTGCACCAGGCCATCCCCAAAGTAATGGGCAAACTGAAGTGACGATCAGAACACTGCTGAATGGCATGAAGAAAAGATTAAATGATGCAAAGGTAAATTAGATCAATGAGCTGCATTCTGTACTATGGGCTTATCGTACTACTCCACGAGCAGCCACAGGAGAATCTCCATATATGCTGGCATTCGGAAGTAAAGCTGTTATACCTGCCGAGCTGGGTCTCCCCACACATAGAGTGATGAATTTTAACTCTCCTATCAGTGACTTAATGAGAAGATTAGATTTGGATATGCTCGAGGAAGTTAGAGAAGAAGAAGCAATCAAAAACGCTGCATACCAGCAATGGACAACTCTGTTCTATAACAGGAGAGTAAAGAAATGCGACCTAAAAGAAGGAGACTATGTGCTAAAGAAAGTAATTCCAAAGCACAGCAAACTGGAAGCTAACTGGCATGGGCCCTACAAAGTAACAGAGGTTGTTCGACCAGGAACGTATAGAATCGAAACCTTAGAAGGAGAGGAGTTTAAGAACCCATGGAACGCAGAGCATCTGCGCAAATATTATCAATAATTTAATCTCTATGTAATGCAGTTTTCTTCGATATGAATAAAGTTTTGGGTATTTTTCCCAATTCTCTTCTTTTGTTGAATTTTTTTTGGAGTATTAGTGCTACACACTACGCATCAAACCCAGAATACCAACTACGGTTGGTTGGGAAGAAAATTCACCAACTATAAGTTGGTCGGGAATAAAAAAATTTCCAGAAATACCAACTATAGTTGGTTAGGAAGAAAATCCACTAACTATAAGTTGGTCGAGAATAAAAAAATTTCGTAGAAATACCAACTACGGTTGGTTGGGAAGAAAATCCACCAACTATAAGTTGGTCGGGAATAAAAAATTTCCCAGAAATACCAACTACAGTTGGTTGGGAAGAAAATCCACCAACTATAAGTTGGTCGGGAATAAAAAATTTCCCAGAAATACCAATTACGGTTGGTTGGGAAAGAAAATCCACCAACTATAAGTTGGTCGGGAATAAAAAATTTCCCAGAAATACCAACTACGGTTGGTTGGGAAGAAAATCCACCAACTATAAGTTGGTCGGGAATAAAAAATTTCCCAAAAATACCAACTATGGTTGTTTGGTAAGAAAATCCACCAACTATAAGTTGGTCGGGAATAAAAAAATTTCCCAGAAGTACCAACTACGGTTGGTTGGGAAGAAAATCTTCCAGCTATAGTTGGTCGAGAAGTAAAATATCACCAATTCTGCTTGGTCGACAGATAAATCCAGATAGTCGACAATAAATTTTCACCAACTCTAGTTGATCGACAATTTAAAATAACACGAAATATCTTTATCTTTTCAACAGATATACATGCACATTCATTAGAAAATGTCTTACGAAATATTTCCAAAGACAATGACAAATTACAAAGAAAACTAGAAGTTTTTTATTAAATCCAAAACAAAATACATTGAGAATGAGATACATAAAAAATTGTTACATCAAGAATCCTATTCTATTGGTTTCTTCCCCTTTGCCTTTGAAATAGGTTCTTCACCAGTGGGAGGATCGTCTAAGGCATAGGGGGAATTGATGAAATTTATATCTTTAAGCATCCTGATATTCATTGCTGAGGGACGATTAAGTAGGTGTTCAGGGTGAGATATCTCGAAATTAGAATGAAGACTGTAGTCATCGAGATACTTTGAAATCAGACATTGAGGAATGGCCCGAGCAGGAATCCAGCTCATATCCAGTTTGAAAGGTGGCACCGGCAACTCGATCAACCCAGGGTCATAGTAATCCCACAAATAGTGACCCTGTTCCAACTACAGCACGCCCAAGGCATTCAGGCATTCAGCCGTCCTTGCTTGTAACCCACATTATTTGCATTTTGGATCCGATCATCTAGATGGTAGAGGGCTTCATTATAACCAGCCATCCGGAACTCCCTGGGCTGCTTGTGGAATTGATAGGTTAACCTCTCCAGTTGCTCGTGAACGTTCTTCGTTAAAAGTTCTTTACTCTCCAAGGCAGACTTTTCTGCAAAGAGCTGCTCATCCAGATTCAGAATCTTCTTGGACATCTCAGCTAATGCTTGATTCTTCGCCATTAACTGGAAGGCCTGATTATCCAAAGCTGATTGAGTTCTTTGTTCTTCAATAGTAAGCCGAGCAGCTCTTGCTCGTCCCCGAGAAGCTCTTGCTCATCTGCGTGTAGAAGTAGAGGCTCCAGTTCTCTTCAAGGTTTCCAATTCGTCTCTCAGATTGGCATTTTTGACCTCTAAGAAAGAAAAACCCTCATCGTTGACAGGGACCAAGGCTCCCGAGGTAGAGGCTGCAGATTTCAGCTGAGAAATCTCTCCTCGCATGTTATTGTTTTCCTGCTCCAGCAACTTAGCTATCTGCCTGTGCTCTTCAACCTCGGTCTTCAAAGTTCTTTTCTTTATATCGTAAGCAACAAACAATCTATCATATCCTTTATCAACACTTAGTTGTTGATACTTCTTCTCATATCCCTAGTGCAAAAGGGATGTAGATTCCTTGTATTATTGTTGAAGGTCCTCGAGAGTGCCCTGAAGGTCTTCAATCATCTCATAATATGCTACATTATTAGCCACTGCCCGGTCGAGCAGACACTTTAAATACTGGTAGGCTTTAACTGCTCGCTCTAAAGCATCTGGATCGAGGATATCAACAATTTGAGCTTCAGTAATATCTGTATGACCAGCTTTGAAGTATTCATTTCATTATTTCAGCAATTTTGTATCATGAGCTGATAACAATTCCATCCTGGCCATAAACTAGTAAAAGGAAGAGATAACAAGAATCAATAAGAATGTAATCAGAGCAACAAGAAGAGAATCAACAGTATGAACAATCAAATTTTCAAATTTTATTGCATCATAAAAGAGAAGTACATAGTTCAGAGTTACATTTGATAAACATAAATAGAGAGAAAAGTCCGAACAACTCTAAACCTTCTCCTTGTTTCCCAAAACTTTCTCGGGAAGCTGGGACGAGGAGGTAGGTTGGTCGAATGGCATAGAAGGTTGTTCGGTGGGTGCTAGAAGCTTCTCGGCTGAAATGTTGGTTGATTGAAGCTGCTCGGTAGAAGTAATAGTTGGTTGGGGCTGTTCGTAGCGAAGTTCAACAGTAGGGACCTGATCCCCAACCATCATAGAAGATTCCTCGGAGGCAGCTTCGTCCTCTTCTTCTTCCCCGGGAGTAGGAGGGGGGCCAGGAATGTGTCGCTGAAACAAGTCAGAGTTCTCATCGACATTCATCTCTTTCAGAGCAGCCACCCAACCATCCCTGAAATATTTAAGGCTGCCATACTCCATTTATGAGACCATGGCAGCCAAACCCTTATTCCAACCTTTGTCCCAGCCAGCAGTGAAGGACTTTTTCATAGCCAATTTCCTTTTCACCTTCTTCGAGGAAAGCTTCTCAGATAGAAGTTCCTCGACAGCTTTTAATTTCCTTTCTGCCTCTTCCTTCTGACGACCAACGTAACAAAGTCTACTTAGCTCTTCCTCAGCAGATTTGAGCTTGTTTTCAAACTCTCTAGCATGTTGGAGCTTCCCCTCGAGCTCTTTGTTCTTCTTCTCCAAGTCATTTATTTTATTCTCCAACCCCTTGGAGACTTCAACAGCCTGATCCCTCTCCTTCTCGGTGGAATTAAGCTGCTTCTCCCAAGCAACCTTATCATCGACATATTTCTGACGAGAATCCTTTAAAGACTGCGTCAGACCTATAAAAGCCTCCTCTACACCACCCGAGGAGATGGACGACTTGATGGATTCGTCCTTCTTCAGAATAGTATTAAAGAAAGTTACCAACTGGAAAAAGAAAATAACTATAAGTCAGTGCAAGGACATAACATTAAAAAATGAAAGTTTAGATTAGCAATACTTACTGAGGCAATGTGTTGAGCTGCCAAGGTGGTAACCCTATCCCGAGAAATATTTTCTTCAATACCTTGGATCTCGGGGATGATCCAAGACTTCACCGAGCTCATGGCAGAGCTTAGAGCAACGAAAGTGGGAACACCACTTCCGGTAGTTGGAGGCTGAGAGATGGATTCAGCCAAATTGATCGAGGAGCTCTTCTTCAACTTCCTCGTGGGAGAAGGAACATTCTCGACCAAGGATGTCGTCTTGGTCGGTGATATAACTATAACCTCGCTTGGAGGTGAAACAGCTGCAATCTTGCTTAGAGCCACAGGGGGCTTCTCGGCAACCTTCTTAGTAGCAGCGGGAGGAGGTGCATTAAGTTGTCTTGTCCCTTCTTTCGGGACATCCTGCTTACTTTTCTTCGCCTCTCCAGTAATAGAGGCAGATTTCTCGAAGAGGGCAGGAGATCTTCTTCTCTTCATTCTGTCACTAAGAGGAATATGTAACTCAGGAGAAGAATTTTCAGAAGCTGATACTGGTTCTATGTCACTTATCACTGGACGAGTAGGAAAAGATGAGGTGTAACTCTTGTACTGCAACAAGTATGAAGCTGATCTGATATGCTCGTCGGCAACAGTTTGATGCAAATCCCAGATAAGTTTCAGATGCTTTAAATTAACTTCTGTATCTTTTGGAGACCTTCTTTTGATATCAACTACAAATAAATGAAAATTAAAATATCAGTGACACATTTTATCAAACACAGAGAAAGCATAATTTCAAAAATAAAGTAAAAACAACCTATCCCATTGCCATAGGGAGGACATCTAGGACCCTGATACACATCATTTCCAATTAGTGGAGCATGTTGCTAATTTTTTATAACTACACCATGTTCGAAGTAATCCCTGTTGGCATCTGGGAGATTGACGACTAAAGCCCTATTTAAAAACCTAGTTTTCAAATAAAAAGTACTGTCACTGACAGCCCATCTATAGCAAAACATAATTTCTGGAATTCCTATACGAGTTCCATGAATCTGATTTAACCTATGGACTCCATTAACTACTCTCCATGTATTGGGGGCTATTTTTATAGGAACCATGTCAAAATATTGACAAAATTCCAGACACAAGGGGTTTCGGGGAAAACAAAAGCCACATTCAGCTACAAAGAGACTGGGGAACCAACGTCCCTCAGCCAAACGAAAATAAACTGAAGGTTTAGAACGTTCTTCCAAAATAACCCATGAAGGAATAGAGAAATCAGAACGAAATTTATCAAGCGGCTCAATAAGGTAAACCATGATGAATAAAGGAAATAAAAAAGAAGGAAGAAGATCTTATAGAAAAAGGATGGATCAGTTGACAACGAACGATGGAAGGAATGAACGCACAAGATGAAGAGGAAATGGAGAACTCAAAGATACAAATTTGAAAAAGTAAGAGACGATAGGATTTTCTGCAACGCTTAAATACCTTACCTTGGGAAGGGGTAAAAATAATGATTACAAAGAAAGACGTTTGCGCTACCGGCGGCTAAAAGGACAAAAAAGGCACGGAGACCAAAGCAGGGGGAAAAATTCAAAAAGTATGATTCTATGAATTCGAAAAGAAAATTAAATACAAGGAAAACACTCCTAAAATTTAGGATGACTATTTAATTCCGCCATATTTCAAGAAGAATGTTCCACACTCCTCAACCTCGAACTGTGAAACATTGGGGGCTTCTGTTGATACTAAATTTAGTCTGTTGACGTGGACCAGTTAAGCGGAGACACGTGTCAATCTACATGGCACTGACAAATATTTCTAAACAACACCATGGCCTCGAGGAACTCAACCTCCCCGACCAACTCAGACACTCCGAGCAACAGGTGCTCTCCGAGGAACTTTATTATACCGAGCTACTTAGGCGGTTCGAGCAGCTCAGGCGGTCCGAGCTGCACCTCGTTAGGAGCATTTATAATTGAATAATTAAGAGGATTGAATGCTCAATAAATGCTGATTATTATCATACAAATGTACACGCCTATGGGACAGCTATGTATTACCCTTTCACATTTACAGCCTAAGGGCTATAAATACATTGTATCATCCTCATTGTAAGGGGACTCGGAATTTCTTGGTAAAACCTGTTATCGAGATTTCCCAAACAGTCAGCAATAACAAAAACAGTGGACGTAGGCCATTCTTATAAGGCTGAATCGCTTTAAAATTCTTTTATCTTATTTATTTTTATCTGTGATTGATTAATTAGAAATAATCTAATTTTTTACATCAACAGGCCCTATCCACGAATTCACTACGTATGGTAGTTTTTACAAAGACTCGACACAAGAGGACTTACACAAACTGACTTAAGTCCGTCCAAGCCTTGACGCGCTCCTTGGTCTTCAACCTCTGCATAGTGAATAACCGTGGACTCCTCCACAGTCTCGGACTCCACCGATGGGGCTATGGTCACCGTCAACCCACACGCGAAGCCTTTCTTCGAGTGAGAACACTGCAACAAACTTTTCTCCTTTTGGGGGTAGAGAAGAACCCAAACTCTCTTCTTGTTGGTGTAGAGAAAACCAGGTGCCAAAACTCTCTAAGCAATGATATATCAATAGGTACTTGGAATAAACTAAATAACTGGGTGTGTATGTATTTTTTTTGGTGAATTTAATCCATAAAAATCAAACACAAAACATGGAACTTTTTCTTAAAAGTTTTGCTCTCAAAAGACTCTTAGAATGTGAAAAAGTTGTCTACAAAAACTTAGTTCCCGCACTTAAGAAGTATGTAAAAAAGGAAGTCGGGAAAAGTAGTGGAAAAGTGGAAAAAAAATTCTCAAAACTGTTCCTGCTATTTTTATCGTTAGAAATCTCGTTCGAACGAGACTTCTAACGAAGAGACAAAACGAAAAAAATTCTCGTTTGAAAACTGATTCGAACGACTTCTCGTTTGAACGAGGTCGTTTAAGCAACCAATCTAACGAGATCTCAAGCCATGGTTCTAGATAATTTCGATACGGACGCGTGGTCGCCAGTTTCGTATTTCTCTGATTTTTTTTGGATTTGATATGATTTTTCTACTGAAAGGTGTCCGAGAACAAAATATTTATAACTATGAATTCAAAAAAAGTTTAACAAAAAAATACTAACACCCAAAATAAATTTCTAAAATACACCCAATAAATAATGTTCCAAGCTCATATATATATATATATATATATATTAAAATGCATTCATACCTTAGGAGCAATGGAACCATGTTGATGACGTAGAAACGAGGCACAACACACACGACATTTGATGAAGCTTTAATATCTTAGCCGCTACGTCTTCAACAAACACGTCATAGGCTTGAATGGATAAACTTGAACTACATCCTATGACTCAAATGTTTTTGTCTAGAATTGAGCCAAAACTACAAAGGACTCAATTGGAAATTTGTGTCCTTACACGTACTTTCAGAAGTATTACGGGCTCGTTTGGGTATTTTAGACCCTTAGAAAAGGCTCCAGGGGTATATATATATGAGTTGGGTAGTTATCGGGTTAATTAGATTTGCTATTTGGGCTCATTTGGGGGTCTAAAGTTCGGGCATAAAGCCCAATTAGGGATTTGCACTAATTTCGTGTCTAAGTGGGGGTAAACCACTCCCCCACTATCATTAGAGAAAACCAAATTAGCATCCACGATAGAGAAAAATGAGAAATACCAAAAGAGGATAAAAGAGGCAAGAACAAAGGGAAAAATCAAAGGAGTTTCAAGGGGATTCCCTCTACAGATTTAAGGCATGGATTTTCTTGACATATTTATTCAAATTTGTTCTATTCTTGAAATAATGTTATCTTCCATGATTAGAACTAGTGTAGAAATTATGTTTTGAGATTGTCCCATTTGAGATCCTTAGACAATATGATTCATGCTCCTAGGGATATAAACTGCGTTAAAAACCCAAAAATTTTCTCGTGGAATTAAGGTTAAATGAAAGTTAGGTAATCCGATTTATGGGTCTAAATGTGTTTTTTATAAATCGTAATTAGGGGTCAATGTAAAGTTAATTTTGGTTTTGTTTAAACTAAAGGATAATATATATGTGTGTATGTATGAGGGATAAGTTTCTTGGAAACGTGTAAAAGCAGGTAACGTTGAGGAAGTATATGGATTACAGAGGGTCATTTGAACGACCATGTGGGTTGTTTAAGCGATGATGAATATCGTTCGAACGACATCAGACATCGTTTGAACGACGGTAACTATTTGGCCGCACTCACATTTGTTGGGAACGATTTCTTCAGTGTCTCTTTATAACATTAGCAGTCCATCAGGAGAGTTTTATTTGGAACATTGATAAAGAATTTAGGCCATGAGATTTAGGTTTCGAGATGTATTTGACTTAGAAAGAGTGATGACTGAAATAATAGAATTTGGGTGAAATAAATTTAAAAGAGTTAAATTACAGATTTACTAAAGGAAGTTTGAGTATTTTGGGTATGTGACACCAATTAGATAAAATTTAACGGGAGTGAAATTTTTGAATTTAGGGTCGGAGATATGGCACGAATTACTTTTAGACTGAATGTTAAGGGACATTAGATTTATAAGTGTGCCAAAATTTATTCACGAGAAATTGTGAGATAAATTCTAAAAGGCTATAATATGAGACAAAGGAGTGAGTCCGGGCCTTTTGGTTGAGTGACACCATTTTTATAAATCAATTAAGGTATGATTAATCAAATTTTCAAGTTGGGGAAATCGACTCAGGTATTAAGGGCTAGTACTATGAGTGTTTGGCACGGATTAGACGGTTTAATTTATTATATATATAATAAATTCTAAGGTATAGAATTTAATAAAGAGTGAGAGTGGGTTTTGTAGTTAGGTTACCCTAGTTATTCATATTAGAGGATTCCTTATATATGTACATATAACATTTTTCTACGATTAGTTGACTCCTTATATATGTACATATAAACATTATCGAAAAGGTATTAAAGAGGGTATAATTATTAATAATCTGGAATGATTAAAGTTTGAGTCAGGAGGACAACATGTTAAGACTTTTAAAAAATGAGGGTAAGGTTAGTTTGGGAATAACTATACCCATAATGTTTTGGAACGGTTAGTTTTGGGTAATAACTATACCTATGTATTTAAAGAGTAATAAATGATGAAGTAAAAGTGATTTTAGTCTAAAAAGGATTTTTATGAGACTTAATATTTAATTGGGAAGTAGTCAAAAGATAACGAATTAAAATGAAATGTGGGATAATTGACTAAAACGTTATGATTAAGCCAATAATTCTGTAATTTCTATTCGTGGATTAGTATAAACAAAAGTGTGAACATTTAGTTCCCAGTAGTATAAACACTCACCTATTACTTGTTGTATAAAATTTATAGTATGTTTCATTTAATTATGTCTTATTTATATTCGATTTTTAAATTTCAATTTCAATTTCAAATTCAAATTCAAATTCAAATTCAAATTCAATTTATAATATTAATTTTTAGTTTTGATATGCTCCTATCAGAATCCGGTTATGTTTTCAACATTTATGTTATGAAAAAAAATGATATTGTTCCATTGGTTATTTTAATTTTTTTGCAATATAGATTTTGATTTGAAGTTGTATATGGATTTTTTTGGCGTAAGTTTTACACAACTTTGGTATTAGACTTTAGTTTAGATTTATAAGCATATATGAATTTTCTTCGTTATATGTTTGATGAAATATTCAAGTGACAATTGTGTATGTATAAGTTTGACAATTGTGTATGAAATATTCAAGTGAAAATTATGTGTGTATAAGTTTGACAATTGTATATTCAAGTGACTATTCAAGTGAATTTTGGTGGACATAAGTTTGATAAAACTTCTAAATTATACTTTAGTTTTGATTTGCGCGTATCAAAATCCGAAATTTTCTTCGTTCAATTGTTTCTTTAATAATTTTTTTTGAAATGTATATTTTGATTGGGAAATATTTGATGTTGTATAAGGACCCCCCCCCCCCCCCCCAATGTTTGATAAAATTTAAAAGTGGCAATCATGCCTTTATATTGTTGGGCATATATTTATATGTTAATGTTTTTTTATCGAAAAGTTTATACAAATTTTGAATTAAACTTTAGTTTAGAATATTTCATTGTAAAAGCCAGTCTCTTCCACCGTTTGCATCCTCAAACTGTTGCAAGTCTATTGCAACTTGAAAATCTCAAATGAAATAAGGTATAACCTACTTTGTTTGCTTTTGTTAAAAAAATGACATTTTCCCATTGTTTTTACCCTTTCCCCTTTTTAAAAAAGATCTAGAATATGAATATGATAATAATTCTTAAGTTGGAAAATAATAGTACCTTATCAACATGAAGAAAATATTTGATGATAATGTAACAACCCGCCTAATAAAAAATCGGGTGATCACTCCTACATCAAATTAAGACAGGAGTCGCATATGGATCATTCTTAGCATCACTGTCGAAAATCCATTTTTATTACTAATAACCTATTAGGCTGGCGCCAAAATTTTACTTAACTACTCTTTTTAACAACTACACAATATAAATATTCACAAAGTTTATATAGATGAAACTGAAATGAAATAAAATAACCGAACACTCGGTTTAAACATCATACAACCATATCGAATGTCGCACTGAAAGGCGGTAAAAGAATAAATAAATACAATTTGGGTTATTAGCTCGAATGTGTATACAGTACCTCCTATCTAGACTACAAGGATAGAAGCGTCTATCGAGAACCTACATGCATCCACTGCTGCTGCAGCAGACGTCTGACTCGAAGGAAGTGTTGTCGAGGCATCCCTGTGTCTGTACACCTATATATATATTATATATAGCAAGAGAGGAAAAATATAGAAACAGGTCAGAGCCCGAGTTTTGAAAATATTTAGCAAGTGCATAAATGCTTTGTTTTTAAAAATATTTTTTTATCTCATATTTAAATTGGTATCGCACTCCCAAGAGATACCCCTCACCTCTCTTCTAATCGTGCACACCTAGCGCATCCCTATAAACATCCTAGTCAAGCTACACTGCCTAACTAATCCGTCCCCCCAAACTCTTAGAAATCCTAAGCAACCCAAGTACTAAGGGGTCAACTTCTCCCTAGTCTCAATGCTATTCCCTGTTCGTGCGTGGGGTGTCTCGCAAAGAGAAATCCAAACAAGCAACCCCCCTGATGCACTACTACTTGGAAAGGTCGATCGTCGAGATCCATTAGACCCTTAGTACAAAACGAAAGTATACATATACTTTAATAATATACATATTATGCTCATTCATATACATCTTACAATATACATCCGGATAATATCGCCCGGACTGAGGTTTACTCGATATTCATCTTTATAATGTACATCCGGATATATCTCCCGGACTGAGGTTTACTTTATATTCATTTTTATAATACACATCCGGATCTATCTCCCGGACTGAGAATCTCAATATTCTCATAGACATATATATTACCTTGTTCTCGTGCAGAGGGAATATACTATATAATACACATCTGGATCTATCTCCCGGACTGAGAATCTCTATATTCTCATAGACATATATATTACCTTGTTCTCGTGCACAACAAATATACTATATAATACACATCCGGGTCTATCTCCCGAACTGGGAATCTCTATATTCTCAAAGATATATATATTCCTTGTTCTCGTGCACAAGGAATATACTATATAATACACATCCAAATCTATCTCCCGGACTGAGAATCTCTATATTCTCGTAGACATATATATTACCTAGTTCTGGTGAAAAAGGAATATACTATATAATACACATCCGGATCTATCTCCTAGACTAAGAATCTCTATATTCTCATAGACATATATATTGCCTTGTTCTCATGCACAAGGAATATACTATAATCACCTCGTATATATATATATATATATATATATATATATATATATATATATATACACTCATCAAGTGTATACCTGGCTATAATTGTCAATCTCATAAAGGTATTTAAGTATTTTCCTTAAATATACCTCACACCTTAATCACTGTTTGGGACTTATATACTCTCCAGATATCCCGATTTATAATCGTATGCTAAGTATACCCTCAACTTATCTTTAACTTATAAGCCAAATTTCATCCCATTTGCCTCATAGGATTTTCTCATCCATAATCTATATATAATTATGGTTTCCCACACGCATAATTATATTGACCCAAATGGCCACTAAAACTATACCAATTGATGTTCGTCCCCGAACACCCTTAAATTAAATAGGTTGTGGATTCTTTTTACACGAACCCAAGGAGTACATCATGTCCATATAATCAATAGGTCCCCACCCTATTTTAGTAAACCCAACGTTCTAATTCCTCAACTTATCTATTTTCCTCAAAAATATAATTTTAGGGTTACACACTTCAAACCCTCACTTAGCCCCCACAAATTCCCTCAATTGGAGGACTATTTACTCTTAAAGGATTACTTATTTCCTTACATAAATAACCTTGAATCAAATTAAAATTGGGATTTATCCCATCCAATTAACCCTAGGAAAAGTTTTCAAAATTCCTGAAGGGTCGATCGATCGACCCATGGCCCTCGATCGATCGATCGATCCTCTACCCTCCATCGATCGATCGCCTCGGACAGCTTCTTCTCCGAGAAGCTGTTTCGGCCATTAAAGCTTCTCCCAAACTTTTGTCTCCGCTCCCAACATCCTACAACCTCATCCAACTACATACACGTATATAAAATGGGTTCTAAACATCCTAGAACCCAAAACCAACAATTTATTTCTATGAATTTCTACGTTTCTCGAATTGAAAAATTATTGGGGGTTTATCGTTTTAACTCCCGAAAACCCGTTTAATCCACGAAAACCCAACCCAAAATCTTTAGAGTTTGTTATTACCAACTATGATATGAGAATTTATGCTAAAAAATATATAAAGCAAGTAAACACTTGCCTTGTGGATAAAATCCGACGACCTCGAGCCGAATCCCGAGGAGGTTGGCCGGAATCTCAATTTTCCTCCTCTTTTCTCTCCTCCTCTTTCTCTCTTTTCTTTCTCTTCTCCCCCCCCCCCCTCCCCCCCCCCCCCTCTCCCTTCTTATATAGGGAGAAAAAGGGTTTATACCTTTTAAAACCCAAAAATGACTCGTTTACATAATTACGAGTTCTTAATAGCCCAAAAAATTTCCGAAAACTCAATTTCGACCATCGAACACTTTTTTCTGACTATCTCGGCCATTCCGAGACTCGCCGCACAGTCGAAATTTCCATCCGGGGTACTTGATCGCAACCCTCTATTTTAACCCATTGCATCTCACAACGGGTTTTCCAATTAAAACCTTACCTTTTGTCGCTTTACTCAACGGCGGCATATGATGAAAATACTCCAACTTATATTTACTTAATACCAAAAGTAAATATAACACCCATCGACAATCATCTAATCCTTGAAAACTCAAAAAAATAATATTCCAGAAAATTCCACAAATTTCCAATTTACACCCAATTATGGAATTTAATTATCCCCAAACGTACGGGTTGTTACAAATAACTAAATGATTGTATAATCATAATTTTTTTAAAGAAAGATTCATTTGTCATGAAAATAATGTCCTTTAACATTAAAAATTATAAGTTAGTTGTAATTGTAGAATATTATCCTTATCTTCAATATGCAATTAATATGAAATTTCTATAGAGTAGGGCTACTGTCACGTGAAGTTAATAGGCGAAATCAATTATAGGCACATCTTACAACACCTACCCAACTTTTCCTCTATTTCGTCACTCTAGTAACTAAATCATCCAAACGAACTACACATTCTCTTACTTCTGGAATTCAAATTTCACCCATTACCCTCTCATTCAAAACAAACTCACATGATCTTTTAACATATAATTCTTTTATTTTGTAGGAGCAAAGAAATCAACATCATGGATTGATGGAACATATTGACGCCGAGAAAACGGATAACAAATTGAGATTTTTATATATTTTTTTATGTATCTGCGAAAAACAATACAACTTTTCCCGTAAATCACTTACACAGTTAATTGTCTTTGTAATTAGACTTAGGACTTTCTTTATGATTATGTTCTTTACAAGATTATTTATTACCATGTCATAATTGTATCTTTATAATTTTTGTAGCGATAACGAAACAAAATATACCAAATATTCTCTGTCATTAGTTTAAGATAACTCTCAATTTTATTTTCATTTTACAACAATTAACACAATGGGGAAGGATGAGTTTATTCCAATCTACTTATATTATTAAAAGTATTTAAATAATTTTAAATATGTTTTTTTATAAAATACCAGCGTATCGCATGGGTTCCATGCTAGTATATATATATGCTTTTGGGTTTGGATTTAAAAAATGTATGTTCTCTGAATTTCATGGCCTTTGGGTTTTAACATATGGGTTTTGATTTTTGGGTTCGATTGGAAGACCATTTTATTTTGATCCCTAAGGTAAGCTATTTCTCTCTCTCTCTCTCTCTCTCTCTCTCTCTCTCTATATATATATATATATATATATATATATATCATCCATGTTTGGAGAGAAAATAAATTAAATGAAAATTTTGTTATGAGAGAAGCAAAAATACGGGAAAAGAAAATGAATTTCCTTCCTCTATGTGAGGAGGGGTGTAAATGAATATTCAAAATTTGAATCTATTAAAAAAATAATTTATGATTCCTTACATTATTTGTGCTGTAGGACACTTGGAAGCTCCTTTTTTCAATTCATTCTATAGAAGCACAATCACTTTGGTAAGGCCTTGATTTTTCATCCTAATAAGATGTTTTAAATTTGACTTATATACTGATTTTATACATCTTTACTGGCATAAAATTTCCCTTAAAATTACGAGATGTTGATGGACTAGCAATTTCCTTTAAATTTATTTGAAATTTAAACAACATTCATTTAAATTATGAATTTGACAATAGATTTCTTTAGTATATAATATTTTCCTCATTGTTTATTCGTTTCCAATTAGACTACAATTCCTGAAGTCTTTAGTTCATAAACTAATTTTTTTTAAATGTGTTATTTTTATATAAAAGTTTTTCAACGTTTATAAACAAAATAGTCAAATTTTTTTAACGTATTTTAAAAAACAGTGATAAAAAAAGTTTATCAAAAAACCTTTTGATTTAATAAAACTTTTTGATTTTATAAAAAATAGCTAATAAAAAAAAGTGTATAAAAATATATTAATTTTATAAATTTTTTTGATTTTATAAAAAAGAGTTAATAAAAAAATGTTTTTATATTTAAAGCAATACGAAATATTTTAGAATTTTTTTAATACACTAATATATACTTATACTAATGTGAACTAATGTATTACGATGGAAAATAGTCCTTTTGATTTAAAAAGTGATTCAACTAACAATCAAACCAGTCAATTAACAGTTTTCGTCGATTTTGGTCCCCAACCGACTATAATGTAAACAAATGGACACAACCTCTATGTAGTAAAAACTACTGGAGCCCCTAAAAATTGACATGGAGCCATAGAATAGATTTTCATTTTTTTCAAGTGGAATGTTTTCTTTGAAGACTACAATAGTATTATTTTTTAGGATAATTTCAATTGAAACTTTACCTATATAATTCATAGTGAAATGTGACTTCAGTTAATTAGAAGCATATGTTGTATGCTTCCTTTTGTTAAAGGAAGTAAGGTATGCTTCCATGTTGTAATACCCCACACTTTTATGGATAATTAAATTTAATAATTAAGTACAATTTGGGAATTTAAGAAATTATCATGAATAGTAATTTTGAGGTTTTTAATGATTTAATAATTTTTGACGTATGTTATATTTACTTTTGGGATTAAATAAATGAGTCGGAGTATTTTATTATATGTCGCAGTTGGGTAAAGTGACAAAGGGTAATATTTCAATTGGAAAACTCGCATTAAGTTATGTTGGGCTAAATTAGTGACTTGTGATAAAGTGACTCGGATGTAAATTACGATTGCGCGGTTGATCTCGGAATGGCCGAGATAGTTAGAATAGAGTATCCGGGGGTCGTATTTGGGTTTCGAGAATTTTTGGACTAATAGGGACTCATAATTGAGTAAACGAGTCATTTTTGGGTTTATGAAGGACAAGCCCTTATTTCTCTCTTATAAGTCACGAGAGAGTGGGAGAAAGGAAAGAAGTGAGAGAAAAGAAAGAGAGAAAGAAAGGAAGAATAGAAAAAAGGAGAAAATGGGGGATTCCAGCCAAACTCCATAGGATTCGACTCGAGGTCATCGGATTTCATCCTCCAGGTAAGTGTGTACTTGCTTTATTTCATTTTATGCATAAATATCATATTATAGTTGGTAAACTATATGATTTTAGGTTAGAACCCTTAAAATAAATTTGGGAAAATTTGAATATGAGTTTACATATTGATGTAATGTAAACTCTTAATGATTTTTAGTGTTAAATCCATGTAAATGGACTGAAGAGATGGATTGAAATGGGTTAACATGATAAGTTGGGGTATTTATGATTTTAGGGTTTAAATATAAGAAAAATGGTTTAATACCCCAAATTAATTGACGTGTTAGTTGTAAAACATAGATTAGATGTTTATGAAGTTGTTGGATGAGATTAGAAATAACAAAAATGGAAAAAAATGGAGGTTTGGATTTTTGGAGAAGGATGTAAATAGTGACTAGTGTCACTTATGAATCGATTAGGCTAGGAAGCGAATCGATTCGGATCTTAGTTAAAAAATCAAAATTGTAGATCTTTTCGATATGGTCGTGTGGGCGCTGACCGCGTATTTTTCTATGAAAGGCTATCCGAGATCGAAATCGTTAGTCAGAAATTAAGGCTATAATTATTTGGAGCTAAATATTAGGGATTCCCAAATAGAGTTATAGGACCTCTAAATGACTCGAGGAGATACGAAAACTTTGGGTTCGTAGAAATAAATCCAAGTAATAATTTAAATGGAAATTGGATTGAGTTTTGGGTTTTTGCGGATATATATAAAACCTAAGCAGATTTGGGGATTTCGGACCAGCCGAATCGATTCGGTATGAGACAGTAAGAAAGTAGAACCATTTCAAATCGATTCGGACAGGACGAATCGATTCAGACAGGCCGAATCAATTCGGTTTTGGGAGAATTTTAAGGTTTTCTCCTTTAAGTTTAGGAAAATTTAAACTATGGTTTTGGAGATTATTATAGGGGTTTCTAGATATGATATTAGGACTCCTAGATGATGGTATTGAGGGTGAGTAAACCTCGGGATGAAAGAAGGAACCTCAGATTAATTTAGTGTACGATCTGGGGTATGGATTTCATGAATGCTTGGGAACATTAGGGGTTATTGGCTATCATTATGTGGTATTGGCAATTATGGCCACATATATACATTTGAGGAATGATGTAGGTTATATATACGATGTGATTACATTATATATATAAAATGATATGATATATATATTTATGTGAAGCATACCCCCTCTTTGCTATCATGGAAAGTTGCGCGATGTGGGTGAGGCCCCTGACTTGAGGAGCAGAGAGCGTATAGTCCCCGGGTCATAGCGTCCATTTTTATATTGTGTAATTTTTATTAGGGGTGAGACGTGGTGGGTATGTTTCGTCTCACTTTCAGGGAGGAACTATGACCGCTTCCCATACGTTGTTATTTGATTTTACCAAAGCGGTGTGAGATTCCGACCGTTGGTACCCATGATGATACGTGAGCGATTCCCTGGTAGATGATAGCATAGAGACCGCATCCTCGAGTTATAGCTCATTGGGAAGGTTATTGTACTTGTGTGTATAGTACATTACTTGTGTATGAGAAGAAGCTATTATATCTCTACTAGAGTAAAGAGACAAATGTAATATGAAAGAAATTCTCATTCTGGGAGATTTTATCCGGACTTAAAATGTGATATGTATATAAAAGTGAGTACGAAAATGTATATAATTATGTGGGTATCTCTCTCTCTCTCTCTCTCTCTATATATATATATATATATATATATATATATATATACGTTATGTTTAGAGGGCTTAATGGATCTAGACGATCGACACTGCCAAGTAGTAGTGTATCAGGGGGTTCCTTGTTTGGATTTCGCTTTGCGAGACACCCCACACATGAACGTGGCACAATGTTGAGACTGGGGAGAAGTTTATCCCTTAGTACTTGGGTTAAATAGGATTTGTAGAATTTTGGTGAAACGGATTAGTTAGGCAGGATAGCTTAACTAGGTTATGTACGAGATATGCGTTAGGTGTGCACTATTAGAAGAGAGGTGAGGGGTATCTCATGGGAGTGCGATACCAATTTAAATATGAGATAAAACATATTTTTTTCATAAATAAAGTATTTATGCACTTGCTAAATATTTTCACAAATTGGTCTTCGGCCCGTGTATCTATTTTTCCTCTATTTTGATATAAATATATATATATATATATATAGGTGTCCAGACACAGGGACGCCTGGATGACGATTCCTTCGAGTCAGACGTTTGCTGCAGTAACTGCGGATGCATGCAGGTTTACTGTCGACGCTTCTATAATTGTAATCTAGATAGGAGGTATTGTATAAATATTTGGGATAATAACCCAATTGCATTTATTTATTCTTTTACCGCCTTTTATGCGGATTCTATTTGGTTGTATATTGTTAAACCGAGTGTTCCGTTATTTTTATTTCATTTCAGTTTCAGTTATTCACAAAATGTGTGAATGTTTTAATTGATTTAATTTGTTTAAAAAATTAGTTAAATAAAATTTTGACACCAGCCTAATAGGCTATTAGTAATTAATTTGGTTTTCGACAGTGATGCTAAGAATGAACCATATGCGACTCCTGTTTTAATTTGGTACAAGAGTGATCGCCCGGTATTTTATTAGGCAGGGTATCGCATATGGTATCAAAGCATCAGGAATCTG
This sequence comes from Sambucus nigra, assembly GCA_949130495.1. NCBI lineage: Eukaryota > Viridiplantae > Streptophyta > Magnoliopsida > Dipsacales > Adoxaceae > Sambucus > Sambucus nigra. The sequence goes on from OX422209.1 coordinate 595,936,405, forward strand.
TGCGGACGTACGTCGTTTTCAGCGTAGCTCTCAATTTGATATAGAGCCTTAGGATTAGGATCATTGATTACTCTTCTGAGATTTTGTTTTCCTGCCATTATGTAAGATTATGGTAAATCTTTTGCGCACTCGTTCGAGACTCGAGCATTGATCGATGAAGGACTACCATAGGAAGGTCGCGATGAGGGCAACAAGAGGCGGGGCTTAGTTAGAGTTATGAGTTGAAGTTGGGAATGAGGACCGCAATAGATGTCACTCCCCTTTTGTGTTATTATTTAGGATTGTTGCAATGACTACTAAAGTATAGTAGTTATAATCATTCCAGTATCACTGTTGTAGAGAGCGGTGATAAAGTTGGATTACCGAGTGAAGTAAATTGGGAATAGGGTCTTTAATAAGGACCATACGTCGAAGTGAGTTGTGCAGAGTAAATGTAGCATTACTCAGTGGAAGTGGAAGGCTCGAAAGCTTTAACTTAAAGTGGGGTATGGAAATATCCATGTGTGAAAATTTGAGGAAAATTTGTCACTCGTTGGAGCAATAATAAAATGGAGGCATCTTACGGATGGATATAACCCCCTCTTTGCTATCATGGGAAGTTGCGTGATGTGGGTGATGCCCCTAGCTTGAGGAGCAGGGAGCGTATAGTCCCTGGGGCATAGCGTCCATTTTTATATATTTTTTATTTTTATTAGGAGTGAGATGTGGTGGGTATGTTTCGTCTCACTTTCGGGGAGGAACTATGAACGCTTCCCATTCGTTGTTATTTGATTTTACCAAGGCGGTGTGAGATTCCGACTGTTGGTACCCAGGATGATACATGAGTGATTCCCTGGTAGATGATAGCATAGAGACTGCATCCTCGAGTTATAGCTCGTTGGGATGGTTATTGTACTTGTGTGTATAGTACATTACTTATGTATGAGAACAAGATATTATATCTCTACTAGAGTAAAGAGAAAAATGGAATATGAAAGAAATTCTCATTCCGGGAGATTTTATCCGAACTTAAAATGTGATATGTATATAAAAGTGAGTACGAAAATATATATAATTATGTGGGTATGTGTGTGTGTGTATATATATATATATATATATATATATATATACGTTATGTACATTGGGCCTAATGGATCTCGATGATCGACACTGCCAAGTAGTAGTGTATCAGGGGGGTTCCTTGTTTGGATTTCGCTTTGCGAGACACCCCACCCACGAATGTGGCACAATTTTGAGACTGGGGAGAAGTTTAGCCCTAAGTACTTGGGTTAAATAGGATTTGTAGAATTTTGGTGAAACGAATTAGTTAGGCAGGGTAGCTTAACTAGGTTATGTAAGAGATATGCGTTAGGTGTACACTATTAGAAGAGAGGTGAGGGGTGTCTCATGGGAGTGCGATACCAATTTAAATATGAGATAAAATATATTTTTTCATAAATAAAGTATTTATGCACTTGCTAAATATTTACACAAATTGGGCTCTGACCCGTGTATTTATTTTTCCTCTCTTATATATATACTAGCGTATGCCCGTGCCTGAAGGCACGAAGAAATTTTCCAAAGTACGTAATCTCGAAAAGGCGACAATTTTTCAAAGTACGTAATCGCGAAACGGTGACAATGTCAAATTATTATAAAAATTGGGCATAATCTCCTTTGTTTATGGAATTATTCACCCTGCTTAACAAATAACAAATAATTCAACATCCAAATTTTCTAAATTCTTCAAACAAATTCACATATAAAATGAAATATACAATATTCACCAATCAAATTAACTGTCTCAAAAAAAACAGTGTCAATTTTTAAAAAAAAATGAGCATAGTCTCCTTTGTTTATTGGACTATCCACCCTATTTAAAGGGCAACAACAAATCCAACAAATTAAAAAAAAAATCCCAAATTCGGAGATGGGATCTAGAAGGCAGGGAAAGGATAATATGTGGGACTTCCTCAAAATGTTTGTGCCATGGTGCTTCTGGATTAGGTGCTACTGCTGCTGTCTTCCCATCCTTCTTCCCACCTCTAGCCATGATCACTCTCTCCCTCTCGATTTTCTGTACGATTTGACAAACAATAAACATAATTAATCAGTTTCTCGAACAAAGATACAGTCACATAAGTAAATATACAATCACGTCCAAATTGTCTAAATTCGAGATTGATTCAACAGGATCCAATTGGATTACCTCTTTTATAAAAAAAATGCAGTTTCGAGTTTAATCCCATCATATTTGGTCTACAAATAAAACATGCACAATATTAGGAAAAAGGAACTATTTGAATAATTGCACATGCATATATGCAGTGCGTGTGTGCATGTTTGTGTGTGCGCGCGTGTGCGTGTGAGTGGGAAAGGGGTAAGGGGATGGGCAGGGGGCGTGTGTGTGCGTGTGTGCATGTTTCTGTGTGCTCATGTGTGAGTGGGGAAGGGGGAGGGGACGGGCAGGGGGCGCGTGTGTGCATGTATGTGTGCGCGTGTGTGTGTGTGTGCGTGTGAGTGGGTAAGGGGGGAGGGAGCGGGGCATGTATGCATATATGTAATCTTCATATATGCAGTGCATATATGCATATGCATATATGCAGTGTGCGTGTGTTCGTGCATGTGTTTTGTGTTCGCGTGTGAGTGGGAAAGGGGGGAGGGGACGGACAAGGGGCGCGTGTGTGCATCTTTGTGTGTGTGCGTGTGTGAGTGGAGAAGGGGGGAGGGGACGGGAAGGGGGAGCATGTGTGTGTGTGTGTGTTTATGTGCGCATGTGTGCGCGTGAGTGGGGAAGGGGGAGGGGACGGGGCAGGGGGCGCGAGTGTGCGTGCGTGTGTTTGTGTCCGCGTGTGTGCGTGTGTGAGTGGGGAAGAGGGGAGGGGACGGGCAGGGGCAGGTCTGCATATATGCATATGCATATATGCAATCTGCATATATGTAGTGCGAGTGTGTGCGTGTGTGTGAGTGGGGAAGGGGGGAGGGGACAGGTCAGGGGGCGCGAGTGTGCGTGTGTGTGTTTGTGTACGTGTGAGTGGGGAAAGGGGGAGGGGGCGGGGCATGTATGCATATATGCAATCTGCATACAGGGGCACGTGTGTGTGTGTTTATGTGTGTGCGTGTGAGTGGGGAAGGGGGAGGGGACGGGAAGGGGGAGCATGTGTGCGTGTGTGTGTGTGTGTTTGTGTGCGCATGTGTGCGTGTGTGAGTGGGGAAGGGGGGAGGGTACGGGGTAGGGGCATGAGTGTGCGTGTGTGTGTTTGTGTCCGCGTGTGTGCGTGTGAGTGGGGAAGGGGACGGGCAAGGGCAGGTCTGCATATATGCAATCTTCATATATGCAGTGCACATATGTAGTGCGATTGTGTGCGTGTGTTTGTGTGTGTGTGTGTGAGTGGGAAAGGGGGGAGGGGACGGGCAGGGGTCGCGTGTGTGCGTGTTTAAGTGTGTGCGTGTGTGAGTGCTGCACTGCATATATATGCATATGCCCATATATATGCATATGCATATATATGCAATCTGCATATATATGCATATGCATATATATGCAATCTGCATATATATGTAGTGCATATATAGGCATATGCATATATATGCAATCTACATATATATGTAGTGCAGCATATATATGCGTATGCATCAAAATTATGAGCCCCCATTATCGGCCCTAAAAATTTACCTCAAATCCCATCTCAGGTGATCCTACTGCTTTGGCACAACAGATGACTGCTACAGCTCAAGCTCGTCCACAACTTTCTAACTTGACACAAAAGTGGTCATACCTGCAACAAATTATAATAAGGGTCATGAGTATTTAGGTTATAATAAGGGGTGCGTGTTTGTGTGTATGTCTTTTGCTTCTAAAGAGTTCTACCTCATATTGAGCACCGAAAGATTACATCCTCGTCGATCGCCTATGAAGCACCCGTGCCTTATTTTGCCGAATCGCCGAATCCATACCCTGCACCCTTAACCTCACCCATGGTTCATAGAGATCGCCAATCACCATGAATAGTTCATGTGAGATCTTCCCCAAACCGATGAACGGTGTTTGATTCGCATTTGATGTCAAAGTTTGAGTTGCAAGAATAATTTCAGTATCTTAACACGCTTCAAATGCCCAATTTGAGGAGGAATTAGTCACAAACATTAGGGGACGGACAAATTGTCTGCAAATTGTTTAACATTATGAATACCACGTGTGTCTGCAATTATAGGACTGAAATGGAGGACAAAGTTAGGATGAGAAAAACGCTAGATTCCAAGTAATTGAACCAATTCAAAATGCATTTGTTTGGGGAACTGGAGAGACAATATTGTGAGCATTTGTTTTCAAAATGCAAGCTACACACCAGTGTGTTCGATGCTTGAATGTATTGCGTGTGTGAGTGGGGAATGGGGGAGGGGACGGCAGGGGGCGCGTGTGTACACGTGTGCATGTTTTTGTGTGTTTGTGGGTGCGTGTGTGCATGTGAGTGGGGAAGGGGGAGGGGAGCGTGTGTGCATTTGCGCGTGTGTGCGTTTATGCATATATGCAGTGAATATATGCATATTGAGGCATATATGTAGTGCGCGTGTGTGTGTGTTCGTGTGTGTGCATGTGTGAGTGAGGAAGGGGGAGGGGACGGGCAAGGGGTGTGAGTAGGGAAGGGGGGAGGCATATATGCAGCATATGATATATATGCAGTGCATATATGATATATATGATATATATGCAGTGCATATATATGCAGTTGCATATATATGCAGATCATATATATGTAGTTGCATATGCATATATATGCAGCATATGCATATATATGTCGTGCATATATATGCAACTGCATATATATGCAGTGTGTGTGTGTGTGTGTGTGTGTGCATGTTTTTGTGTTCGGGTGTGTGCGTGTGTGAGTGGGGAAGGGGGAGGGGACGAGGCAAAGGGCAAGTGTGTGTTAGGATGTACAAATCAGATGCATACTATATGTTAGGATGCTAAACCAACTGGAATTGATAAAACTTGCACAAACATTAAACAAAACAAAAACATAAAAAAGAGTTTGACATAAAAAAAGAGTTTGACAAACAACTAATAACTCTTTCACAAAGAGATTAAAACTTACACAAACATTAAACAGAACACAAACATCATACATGGCCAAAAAAAATGATTTAATCACTGCTAGATTCAGTGCATACCTGTGAAGAAAGATAATAATTTAATCAAAAAACTAAATTTGTGAAGAAAACCCCCAATTGCATACCTGTGAAGAAAAAAAGATTGCGGCACAACTTTCAAACCAAACTAATAAGACTGAAAATATAAGGGAAATTCAAATCTTGTTCAACGCTTTGCACCAGCTGTGTGAATGTGTGTGTACTTTGTGAGCAAGAGAGCGAGCGACTGAGTGAGAGCTTCACCCACCCCATGCTTGCAATTTTACCATGTTTGTGTCTTCAATCAGCTCATATTTGTACCTAAAGTTAATGCATACTTTGGTTAGTACTCATTCCTATAACACATTCACATGTATAATTTCAGATCAATGAACACAGTGATTCAAAAGCAGAAGTTCAAAATCACCAATAAAAATGTTTGCACTAACATAAAAATCTCACCACTGACATTTTGTTCCAACTATAGATCGCTGAACACACTCAAATTTAGTTCCAATTGTGATGGGTTTCACCTGTCTCTAATAATAGCCACAAGTAGCATCATAATAATAGTCATATGCTTCACCTGTCTCTACATGAAGTCTGCAATAATTAAGATACAAAATTAAAAAGTGGAGACTAAGAAAAAAGTGGGGATTAAGTAAAAAAATCCCAAAATTATAGTTGAAATGACCACCAGAGTGAAAAATTAAATATTAAGAAGAAAACTGTGAATGAATCAATTGAAATATAGAAATAGAAGGGCATACTCTTCATGTCTAATTTCTGAGGGATTTTCTTCAGCAAAGAAAAGTAAAAATCTTCTCCATAGGTTTCATTGATTCTTTTTATGTTGTGGTTTTGATTGGTTTGATGCACGGATCATGTCGAACAACCCATCCTCGGTAAGAAAAGCAAGTACTACTGGACAAAATCAGTCCTCATGCTTCTTATCATATAATAGTAGCTCCAGGTACTTGTCATATCATAGTAAAATCTAAAGGCCTATGGCTAAAAATGATATCTAAACAAATAACCTACAGGTACAACTGGACAAAATCAGTCCTCAGTCTACTTATTATATTTGGTCAAATCAAATTTAGTGCACGTTACGAATTACGTGTATAGTCCTCAGTGATCCATTTGTTAAGCCAATTTGTCCTCAATTGATTCATAGTTGAGCCATTTGTCCTCAATTGGTCCTCAATTGATTCATAGTTAAGCCAATTTGTTAAGCCAATTTTTCCTCAATTACGTGTATAGTCCTCAGTGATCCAGTGATCCATTTGTTAAGCCAATTTGACTATACAGGGACAAATTGGTTTAACAAATTTAGTTGAAATGACCACCATAGTGAAATATTAAATATTAAGAAGAAAACTCAAAATGAATCAATTGAAATCAGTCCTCAGTGATCCATTTGTTAAGCCAATTTGTCCCTATATAGTCAATAAAACTATCACGGTAGTTGCATACAAGCTTGACATCAGTATCCTTACCCAAAAATTGGCAGTCGCATACACGCTTGACATCAGTATCCTTTCCCAAAATCAGCAATCACCAAACTAAGTGCATATGTAACAATGTTCAAAATAAACCAAATCAAAATAAAATAAAGGTTTTTTAGGGTATTTCTTCATGTCTGATAAATTATGTGAACCGAATTCATGGTGAAGATTTTGGGCAATAATTAATGAGCGTGTTGAACATGAGAATGATTAATTGACAAATTATTGGTTAGTTGAGTTAAACTACGAATAATACGCTCGACTTGGGCACGATGACAACGAAAGCTGCTGGAATCAAATGTTAGATTAAACTTACCATTCTACCCCCAGATACGAAATGAAAGTTGTTGGAATCAAATACTAAGTACTACAAATTTACTTACACTACTAAGTACTAATATTTCTCATAGTACAAACACAAACATATTCAAAAACTTGAGTTACATCACCACGTTGACATTTCATCAAACATATTATTAGTTTAATTGTAATTGAACTCTAACAAATTATGAGTTTAGTACAGTAGCATAAAACGATGGGCACATTTTCTAACAAATTAAGAGCATGTCACTGAATTAAGAGGACAGTAGCATGAGTACAGTAGAATTACTAGTACATTAGCATAAGAGTACAATAGCATATAGTAGTAAACATTTCAGAGCCCTACAAATTATGAATTGATTTAAGAATTTTTTTTTACTTAAGAGCAGGGCACGATTATGAGACATAAAAGCTTGCAATATAATTGTTAGAAAACTTAATGCATAATTTGTTAGAATTTAGTGCTATGCTCTGACCCCCCTATTGTTTGGGGGTTTCGGCCAAATTCGGATTTCATTTTGTTTCTCCTGCCTGATCGGCCTGACCACTTACTACATTAGGAATATGGGTTGTTTTAACTCCCCTCCAACCATACTCTAGTCCAATCCCAAACCCTTGTGCTCTTATTATGGCTGATAACCTTCTAGAGTAAACGAAAATAGAGAAAAAGACCTACGAACAGATACAACAAATACATAACCAATAAAAGACTGATAAAAAGCCATCTATTCCGAATTCTCACCACGCTTTTTTCATTCATGATTTTCTTTTATAGATTCCCTTACTATCAAGGGATTCTTCCCCTAGTTCCTTTTCTCTTGGACATCTCATTATTTTTTATCTTATACTAATGGTACACTGGACACCAACTTAATAATGATGATTGATTTGAAAGAAAGGAAGAAATGAAGAACCTCAGTGCCATGCTATTATGTTACTGTACTCTTAATTCATAATGAGTACAGTAGCATGAGTATAGTAGTAATTCTGTGCCATGCTCTTAACTTATAAAACTTAACATAAAAGCTTAGACGACTTACACTTGAACAAACATGAACATTACCTATGAAACATAAACAACTTACATTTAACTTAAACTTGCAAGAGTTTTTAGGTACAGGTTTCGCAATCAACTTACACTTGAACAATACCTATGATCGATTTCATTACATGTGATGCTGAACCAAACATGAAACATAAATGCACTTTCTCGAACCAAATCCAATAACCTAAAATGATTAAACTGAAGAGGGTCCCAACATTTTCAACAGGGGATTAAAACGAAATGGGATATGGAGATGTAGGGCTAAAATGAAAAATCAACAAGCATACAAAATGAAATATCACAATTAACAACACAAAATGAACAACTCTAAACCGATTTCCCCACTCAACAGGGGGGAATAAAACATTTTGAACATCAAATTAAACTGATTAAAATATTTTCAACATGGAATCCAAATGATTAAAACATTTTGAACGGAGAATTAAACTGATCAAAACATTACAATATCTCGCAGGAATTCAAATGTGAAGATTACTTTATGGTCTCTTTCATGATTTTAAATTTTAATTACATGATAAGACATGATGACTAAAGAATGGTTCAACTATATATGCATTTTTAGGCCTCTAATGTTCTACATTATGACTCGAGAGTTTCTCTCCAAAGTTTCTTATAAATATATTTGAACCTTTAAACTGGTCATTTAATAAGGGAGGAAAATTAATCGATTTGAACCGAACAACTCGCATGTACCTCCTGTTTGATAAAGTTTAAACCAACAACTCACATGAAGAATACCACCATATATACATGTAGATAAAGCATTTCACGGGCATGAACTACATGTATATATGGTGGTATTCTTCATTTTGAAGCAAATTGGTTTAAACTTTATCAAACAGGAACTACATGGTTAACAAAATAACTACCAATAAAGCATTGATTGTCTATTCATAGCTTCCGATAAAGCATTTCACGGGCACGAACTACATGTTATTAATAGGTTCAAAAAAACACTTGCCCCGAATTAGATTCCGAGAACAGTAGAAAAGTGCATAAGAAAATAGTCGAATAAGGACCAAGTTATTTAATCCCGTGACCTTTATCAAACTCGTCAGAAGTCCCGTCCTTGCAAGGGTCATCCTTCATGATAGAATGCATAACCTAAAAAATCATTAAAAACATAACCTATTACGCACATTAATGATATAATCAACTATTAAGAACAAAACTTTACTATTTGAAAGAAGTACCAATTGCCTCATTTAAAATCAACTATTAGGTCGATGTGTGTGCATCAAATTTGCATAACCAAATATTCGCATTCCTTGAAATTTAAATCATAACATTACTAAGGGAATTAAAAATACAATGTTTAGTCCAATTGTTCACAACCACAACCAAAAATTCATTTCGTAGTCATTTCACATTCACCATTAAATAAAATTATATATTTGTCCATCACTGAAAAAAACTAACCTAAAATAAATAAATAGACAATCAATAAAAAAGAAAGGGGTATACCTGTTTAGGATGTCCTAGTATAATTAGGTCACCTGGAAAAGGAAAAATAAATAACCTATTACACACATTAATGATATAATCAACTATTAAGAACAAAGCTTTACTATTTGAAATAAGTACCAATTGCCTCATTTAAAATCAACTATTAGGTCGATGTGTGTGCATCAAATTTGCAGAACCAAAAAATAACTAACCAAGATATGAAAAAAAGTTGAACAAAATTATATACCTGATAAGAAAACCAAAATCGAGCTGATAGTTGCAATAAAAATCAACCCAATGTTGCTACAAATCAGTATATGTGTGTGCGAGTGTGTGTGAGAGTGAGTGTAAGTGTGCGTGTGAGAGAGAGAGAGAAACTACCTGACTGGAACAGAGGAGGGAGGAAGAGCGCAGCGGCGGCTAGGGATTGGAGAGAGAGAATGAGGCAGAGAGCTGAAGTCGACGGGGGTGGGTTTGGGGTTTGAAGTGAGAGAATGAGGGAGAGAGCTGAGGGTGTGCGTGTGTAAGAGTGTGAGGGAGAGAGGGTTACAACAATACCCTCATTTTTTAATTCAAGTGTAATTTTTGTGCCGAAAAAAAGGGGGAAACCAAAGAAGTGAGGGATAGATTTGTAAAAAGGAATGGAATGTGATCTAAGCCATTTAAATGTGTAAAAATGTGTAAGGAGGTGGCACACATCTAGACCGTTAAAATGTGTACATAATTCAAAAACTTCCCTAACTTATTATTATTATTATTATTATTATTATTATATATATATATATATATATATATATATATATATATATATATATATATATATATATATATATATATATATATATAGGTGTCTAGACACATGGACGCCTGGATGACGATTCCTTCGAGTCAGACGTCTGCTGCAGTAGCTGTGGATGCATGTAGGTTTACTGTAGATGCTTTTATCCTTGTAATCTAGATAGGAGGTACTGTATAAACATTCGGGCTAATAACCCAATTGCATTTATTTATTCTTTTACCGCCTTTTATGCAGATTCGATTTGGTTGTATATTGTCAAACCGAGTGTTCAGTGATTTTTATTTCATTTCAGTTTCCTTTATTCATAAACTGTGCGATTGATTTAATTTGTTTAAAAGATTAGTTAAATAAAATTTTGACACCAGCCTAATAGGTTATTAGTAATTAATTTGGTTTTTGACAGTGATGCTAAGAATGAACCATATGCGACTCCTATTTTAATTTGGTACAAGAGTGATCGCCTAGTATTTTATTAGGCGGGGTGTCACACATGTTTCATAAGATTGTGATTTAAATAAAAAATACAATATTCCTTTTTTTTCCTATTCATATCTTTGTTGCACAACTATTTTTGTGCTTTGTTATAACGTTTGATATATTTATTTTGACTCATTTACATATTCCCTTTCATACAAATTATACCCTTTATGTTTTATTTTCTTAACACACAAGTTCTAATTGTTTATCATTTACATGTTCTGCTTATCATGTCCATGACACTAATCATTATAATTTTTTTTTCAAAAAATAGGGGTTAAAACATAATTTATTTAAAGTTGATTAAGCGTCTAAGAAAATATTTTGATATATATATATATATATATATATATATATATGATAGTAATTATCGTAATTATATATGCTTAACGGAGGAGTATCCCTTTTCTCTCCATCTATTATTAATTAATACTTATATAATGTGTCAAAAGGATATAAAAATATAATTAAGTCTTAAATAAAAAAAAGTCCCTCGGTGTTTAGTGTATAATTATCATAGAACAACCTTCCCTAATCAAAAATATAAATACGTAGTTAATTTATAATTTTAAAATAGAGACATGTCCATATTCTCACACATTTTACTCATTTTCTTCATTTCATGTTAATATTAGTTTAAATGTATGTAATACCCCATATATTTTTGGAATAAAATAAAGATTTAATAAGGATTAAATTAATTCGGTGGAATTAATTAATTTGGAATTTCGATCAATAAAACTCAATATTATTTATAAACTTTAGAATTTTACATTAATGATTTGGAATAAATCAATAGGGATTTATAGATTTTTTTAATGAAAAGTATTTGGGTGTGTCACGACACAATTAAATATATTTTTGGGATAAAATATTTGGAACGTACTTTCAGAAGTATAACGGGATCGTTTGGGTATTTTAGACCATTAGAAAAGTTGAGGAAGTAGATGGATTACAGAGGGTCATTTGAACGACCCTGTGGGTTGTTTAGGCGATATTGAATGTCGTTCGAACGACATCAGACATCGTTTGAACGATGGTGACTATTTGGCCGCACTCACATTTGTTAGGAACGATTTCTTCAGTGTCTCTTTATAACATTAGCAGTCCATCATGAGAGTTTTATTTGGAACATTGATAAAGAATTTGGGCCATGAGATCTGGGTTTCGAGATGTATTTGACTTAGAAAGAGTGATGACTGAAATAATAGAATTTGGGTGAAATAAATTTAAAAGGGTTAAATTACAGATTTACTTGAGGAAGTTTGAGTATTTTGGGTATGTGACACCGATTAGATAAAATTTAATGGGAGTGAAATTATTAATTTTAGGGTCGGATATTTGACTCGAATTACTTTTAGACTGAATGTTAAGGGACATTAGATTTATAAGCGTGCCAAAATTTATTCATGGGAAATTGTGAGATAAATTCTAAAAGGCTATAATATGAGACAAGGGAGTGAGTCCGGGCATTTTGGTTGAGTGACACCATTTTTATAAATACATTAAGGTATTATTAATCAAATTTTCAAGTTGGGGAAATTGACTCAGGTATTAAGGTCTAGTAATACGAGTGTTAGGCACGGATTAGGAGATTTAATTTATTATATATATAATAAATTATAAGGTATCGAATTTAATAAAGGGTGCTTGACCAAATATTGGAATATTGTGGATGAAGATATCGACCAAAAGAGTGAGACTGGGTTTTGTAGTTCGGTGACCCTACTTATTCATATTAGAGGATTCCTTATATATGTACATATAACCTTTGTTTACGATTAGTTGACTCCTTATATATGTACATATAAACCCTATCGAAAAGGTATTAAAGAGGGTATAATTATTAATAATCTGGAATGATTAAAGTTTGAGTCAGGAGGACAACATGTTAAGACTTTTAAAAAATGAGGGTAAGGTTAGTTTGGGAATAATTATACCCATAATGTTTTGGAACGGTTAGTTTTGGGTAATAAATATACCTATGTATTTAAAGAGTAATAAATGATGAAGTAAAAGCGATTTTAGTCTAAAAAGGATTTTTTTGAGACTTAATATTTAATTAGGAAGTAGTCAAAAGATAACGACTTAAAATGAAATGTGGGATAATTAACTAAAACGTTATGATTAAGCCAAGAAGTCTATAATTTATATGGATTGAGATTTCCTTGGATTAAAGTAGTTATAGAGTAACTACTTACACATATTGGGTAATAATATGTATTTATATGTATTTGTGTGTGGAAATACCAGTGGACTGTCATATAGGCTCGAGGGTTCGTGCGTTCGGGTCGTAGACCACACGTCGGCACAGATGGGCTTGACGATGTGTAGGCCATATAGGTACTACGTGGAGGCTTCACCCTAGAGGGGTAGGTGTTGGCACTGACCGTTCTTGTATCATCGGTAGATATGGGCCGTATACATGTGTCCTGCATAGGGACCTCCCCCAACTTGTGTGTGTTTTGTGGTGTCAGCTTAGGATAAGGAATTCCTCTGGACTTACCGATAAAGCACGAATGAGACTCCAACGGTAGATTCCCTTATGTGTCACATATATATACGGACATACATATATTTATCTATTTGCACGTTTTGGTGTACTTTATAAGTGAATGTGCCCTTTTAGTCTAATGATGTAGACAGTGATTAATGATAATAAAGTTGGACTAATATGAATGATGTGATTAGTTAAGGACGAGCTAAGTCCTAGTGAAGAAGGCGACGTACAATCATTAATGTGAATAATAATTGGATAGTCTAAGGAAGTAGACAAACATTAAATAGAATGAGAAATGGTGTAACAAATTATTAATGAGAATAATAATTTGATAATCTAATATTGTGAAACTTATAGTCTAACGGGGTAGATGACAAGGATTATGAATTATAATCATTGAATAAATTGAAGAAATAGACAAGGGATGAAGGATATGATGATGTAAGATTTTACACTTAGTTTGTATAAATTGTGAAATTTATATTATGGAATCTAATCGGGGAGTTGGGATGTCAGATATGGGTGCTCATTTTTAGTTGCATAGATGAATGGATTATTATTTACATGATTGATTAAATAACGAAAGTTACTATTATCATTTGATTGAGGATACGAGTAGGATTGTTTCTAGATGAGAGGTGAGGTACTCTTTACATGTAAGCGTTGATAGGGAGACGAGAAGAATGAGTTAGTAAACAATTGCATATTTACTGGTGAAGAATCATTGCACACCTCAGGATCTGATCCAAATTATAAATGTTTCCCCCCAGGTATTCTTAATGACGAGGATAGCAGGACTAGCGATGGATCAAGTTTGCAGTTTCATTGGATGTAGTGGATTCCACTCCGTTGACTCTAGTATAGGTTGTACATGAGTCACTTTGTCATTTTATTTCATATTGGGATTTGTAGGGGCATAAGACCAAGTGTTTATATATCAGCTGTATTTATTTTTACATTTTGGACATTGTATGATGACTCAGTTTTATTTATTCGTATGTTGAATCTGTTTTATTCGAAAGTTTTATTCATCATGGAGTTTTAAATAAAATGAAAGAAGTTTTTAATCCTTCAGTGCTGAAAATGGTATAGATTGTTGATAAGCCCCATCTTCGGCGTATTGTGGTTGGCCATCCTTTACGTGAGAAAATGGAAGTTGTTACAGTTGGTATCAGAGCACGATTTTAGTGTCCGTAGGATCTATGTTTGAGCTTGTTGCGTTCTGCATTGCGCCATTTGATGTATAGCCCTATTTTTAAGAATCATTATATTTTTTGCGATTGGTCATTATCCATTTTGGAAAAGAGTTAGTTCAGGAGAGAGAGCCATAGAAACCTTCGTGTGGGTCACTTGCTATTACGAGTAGTTGGGCAATATGGTGCCTAGTAAATTAGAGGAAGATATTTAGAAAAAATTGAGGATATGGTAATGCACCCTAATACATCAATAGAGGTTAGTTTGTGTAAACTAGGACCCACGGCAAGATGGGCATCGGATTATAGGTGAAATTATTTGGGAAAAAGAGACTAGTGATAGTATCCGTGGTAAATAAGGTGTTTTTTTTCCTACTTTGGAGTATTTGGAAGATGTTTCATTTAATATTGGGACTTAGTGTTAACATGGGTTTTGTTAATACCTTGGCAAGGATAGACTTTTTATTTGGGGGAAATATTGTACATTGACAGACGTGGGTGAAGAGGAATATTACTTCGTTGGTGTATGGAAACACAAACATGTTTTAGGGGAGACTTATGTTTATTTTAAGCTTATTTGTTAGCTATTTCGAAGTATGGTATTTTTCCTTAGGGTGGAATTATAGTTACTTGGGATATGATAATTTTATACGGACTGCTATGAGTTGTAATCATGTCTGAAAGAAAAGATTGATTAGAATTGGTGTTCACCGTAGTCGTGAGGATTATTGTGAAAAACTTGTATGGGTGAGCTTAGTTTTGAAACAATAGATTTTAATGGGAAATTAAGTCGTACAGGAACCTTCACAAAGTTGAGAATGCTTAGGGAAGCAACATGTGAGTATGATTTAAATTTTTTGAATAACTAGAGGAGGTAGATACGGGTGAATAATCTCAAATTTATGGAATAAATCGGGTGATGCTCAGGTGGGAGCAAAAGTATTTTATGAGGAGGAAAATCGTATGCGAGATAACGTGATGGTATAATTTGGGAAAATATTGCCTTAGCGAGTATAGGCAACAAAGTATAAGTAAGGCTATTGATAGCTTCGATTATTAAGATTGTATATGATCGTGTGCAATGTTGATATAGTGACGTTATCATTAAAGTGGTGATGGTAAACCTGAGTAGAATGGGTATGCCTTTGGAGACTTAGAAATGACTAAATTCCTTATAAAGTAAATACGGGCAAAGAAGGTCCTACCTAGACTATGGTAATTGCGATATCGGACATGGTAGAGTGGTTGACTCTAAAGGAGTTTGGTATAACTCTTATAACGGGATAAGTGGTTGGTTTGAAAAATAACAAATATTGAAATCTGTATGATTTATTTAAATGGTTATCTTTATTTTCCTTTTCCTTGGGCCGAAGGACCTCGATGACTGACTAAGCTGTACAGTAGTGTATCGGGAGGGTTCCTTGTTTGGATTTCACTTACGAGACGTCCCACACACGAAATTGGCAAAAGTTAGGAGTTTGGGGAAGTTGGATACTAGGATGGTTATTTAATTTTACATATACATATGTGGTGGTGTAGTTATGGTGTGGATATGCTTGGTAATAATGGTACATATTAGATGTATATGTGTTATTCATATTTATTAATGGTGAGTGTGTGCATGTATATAATGTGAAATATATGGGCACCTAAGTGATGTTATGATAGGCATAGATGAGCCTTTTCATTTATCTCATAGGGTATGGGTACGGACTAATTGGGTATAAGCATAATTTAACAGTGCAAAATAAAAGTATGACTTTATGGTACCTTGAATTTCGATGACGGAATTCCATTATAAGGAGGGGAGAATGTAATACCCATATATTTTTTGAATAAAATAAAGATTTAATAAGGATTAAATTAATTCGGTGGAATTAATTAATTTGAGATTTCGAGCAATTAAACTCAATATTATTTAAGAACTTTGGAATTTGACTCTAATGATTTGGAATAAATCAAATGGGATTTATATACTTTTTTATAAAAAAAGTATTTGGGTGTGTCATGACACAATTAAATATATATTTGAGATAAAATATTTGAAACGCACTTTGGGAAGCATTACGGGTTCGTTTGGGTATTTTAAACCCTTAGAAATGGTTCCGGTATATATATATATATATTTGAGTTGGGTAGTTATCGAGCTAGCTAGATTTGGTATTTGGGCTCATTTGGGGGTCCAAAGTTGGGGCTTAAAGCCCAACTCTGGATTTTCACTAATTTAGTGTCTAAGTGGGGGTAAACCACTCCCCCACCATCATTAGAGAAAACCTAGATTAGAAACCACGGGAGAGAAAAAGGAGAATTACTAAAAGAGGAGAAAAGGGGCAAGAACAAAGGGAAAAATGAAAGGAGTTTCAAGAGGGTTCCTTCTACAGATTTGAAGGCAAGGATTCTCTTGCCATATTTATTCAAATTTTTTCTATTCTTGTAATAATGTTATCTTCCATGCTTAAAACTAGTGTATAAATTATGTTTTGAGATTGTCCCATTTGAGATCCTTAGACAATATGATTTATGGTCCTGCTAGGGATATAAAATGTGTTAAAAACCCAAAAATTTTCTCGTGGAATTAAGGTTAAATGAAAGTTAGGTAATTCGATTTATGGGTCTAAATGTGATTTTTATAAATCGTAATTAGGGGTCGATGTAAACTTAATTTTGGTTTTCTTTAAACGGAAGGATAATATATATGTGTGTATGTATGGGGGATAAGTTTCTTGGAAACGTGGAGAACCAGGTAACGTTGAGGAAAAAGATGGATTACAGACGAACGACCCGGTAGGTCATTTTAGCGACGCCGAATGTCGTTCGAACGACATCGGACGTCGTTTGAATGATGGTGACTTTTTGGCCTCACTCATCTTTGTTGGGAACAATTTCTTCAGTGTCTCTTTATAAGATTAGCAGCCCATCAGGAGAGTTTTATTTGGAACATTGATAAAGAATTTGGGCCATAAGATCTGGGTTTCAAGATGTATTTGACTTAAAAAAAGTGATGAGTGAAATAATAGAATTTGGGTGAAATATTTAAAAGAGTTAAATTACAGATTTATTTGAGGAAGTTTGAGTATTTTGGGTATGTGACACCACATAGATAAAATTTAATGGGAATGAGTATATTGAATTTAGGGTCGGAGATTTGACTCGAATTATTTTTAGACTGAATGTTAAGGGACATTAGATTTATAAGTGTGACAAAATTTATTTACGGGAAATTGTGAGATAAATTCTAAAAGGCTATAATATGAGACAAAGGAGTGAGTCCCGGCATTGTGGTTTAGTGACACCATTTTTATAAATTAATTAAGGTATGATTAATTAAATTTTCGAGTTGGGGAAATCGACTCAGGTATTAAAGGCTAGTACTACGGGCGTTAGGCACAAGTAGCCAATTTAATTTATTATATATATAATAAATTATAAGGTATCGAATTTAATAAAGGGTGCTTGACCAAATATTGGAATATTGTGGATGAAGATATCGACCAAAAGAGTGAGACTAGGTTTTGGAGTTAGGTGACCGTACTTATTCATATTAGAGGATTCCTTATATTTGTACATATAACCTTTTTTTACGATTAGTTGACTCCTTATATATGTACATATAAACCTTATCGAAAAGGTATTAAAGAGGGTATAATTATTAATAATCTGGAATGATTAAAGTTTGAGTCAGGAGGACAATATGTTAAGACTTTAAAAAAATGAGGGTAAAGTTAGTTTGGGAATAACTATACCTATAATGTTTTGGAACAGTTGGTTTTGGGTAATAACTATACCTATGTATTTAAAGATTAATAAATAATGAAGTAAAAGTTTTTATAGTCTAAAAAGGATTTTTATGAGACTTAATATTTAATTGGGAAGTAGTAATAAGATAATGGCTGAAAATGAAAAATTGGATAATTGACTAAAACGTTATGATTAAGCCAAGAAGTCTGTAATTTATATGGATTGAGATTTCCTTGGATTAAAGTTGTTAGAGAGTAACTACTTATACATATTGGGTAACAATATGTATTTATATGTATTTGTGTGTGGACATACCAGTGGACCGTCCTATCGGCGCGGGAGTTTGCGCGTTCGGGCCGCGTACCACATGTCGGCACAGGTGGGCTTGACGATGTGTAGCGCATATAGGTACTACGTGGAGACTCTACCCTAGAGGGGTAGATGTTGGCGCTGACCGTTCCTGTATCATCACTGGGTATGGCTCGTATAAAGGTGTCCTGCGTAGGGACCGCCCCCAACTTGTGTGTGTTTTGTTATGTCCGCTTAGGATAAGGGATTCCTCCGGACTTACCGATAGAGCTGAACGAGACTCCAACGGTAGACGCCCTTATGTGTCACATATATATACGGACATACATATATTTATCTATTTACACGTTTTGGTGTACTATATAGGGGAATGTGCCCTTTTAGTCTAATGGTGTAGACAGTACTTAATGATAGTAAAGTTGGACTAATATGAGTGATGTGGATAATTTAGGACTAGCTAAGTCGTAGTGAATAATGTGCCGGACAATTATTAATGTGAATAATAATTGGATAGTCTAAGGAAGTAGACAAACATTAAATTAAATGAGAAATGGTGTAACCAATTATTAATGAGAATAATAATTTGATAATCTAATATAGTGAAACTTATAGTCTAACGAGGTAGATGATAAGGATTATGAATTATAATCATTGAATGAATTGAGAAATAGACAAGGGTTGCAGGATATGATGATGCAAGATTTTACACTTAGTTTGTATAAATTATGAAATTTATGTTATGGAATCTAATTGGGGAGTTGGGGTGTCAGATATTGGTGCTCATTTTTAGTTGTTGCATAGTTGAATAGATTATTCTTTACATGATTTATTAAATAATGGAAGTTACTATTGTCATTTGATTGAGGATACGAGTAGGAATGTTTTTAAATGAGAAGTGATATACTCTTTACATGTGAGCATCGATGGGGAGATGTGAAGTATGAGTTACTAACAAAATGCATATTTACTGGTAAAGAATCATTGCACACCTCGGGCTCTGACCCAAATTATAAATGTTTTCCCCCCAGGTATTCTTAATGGCAGGGAAAGTAGAACTGATGATGAATCAAGTTTACAGTTGCATTGGATGTAGTGGATTCCGCTTCATTGACTCTAATATAGATTGTACTTCAGTCCCTTTTCATTTTATTTCATATTGGGATAGCATAAGCTCAAGTGTTTATTTATATCAGCTATATTTAGTTTTACATTTTGAACATTGTATGATGACTCAGTTTTATTTATTCGTGTGTTGAATCAGTTTTATTCATTGTGGATTTTAATATAAAATGAAAGAAGTTTTTATTCCTTGAGTGCTAAAAATGGCATAGATTGTTGATAACCCCATCTTCGACGTATCGTGTCTGATTGATCTTCACGTAAGAAAATAAAAATTATTACAATGTAAGAATAATATTATTTATACCGCGTATACTTTACAAATAAAATTATACCATGCCTCTGCAAATAAAACTAGTATGGGATAAAAACAATGGACAGCTAAATACCTGCCTCTCTAATAAGGATTGTATGCATCCGGATCCTTCTTCAAATAAATCAAACATGTCGACCCTTAGATACCAATTTCACTAGGTAAACATTTATTTGTTATAAAGTATCAATAAGATACGCATATATTACAAGTACAATGGGTATATTCCCATAGATACCACCATCTCCATCATGCTGACACTACACAACCACCTACTGCGACAAGCCATTTAGAATAAAAGTTTTTTTCCCCCGAATATGGTAATTAACTGAGTCGACGCACCACCATATGTTCGGGTGGAAATTGAGATGAAGAAAGTGTGGAATTTCAGAAAATGAAGAAGCGTAATCTGGGTTTGGAATCTAGATGCGATTTTTAAAAGAAGAAAAAAACATAGGAATATGAAAAAAAATGCACCTGTAGCTAAGAACAGATACCCTTTGAAATACTACAAGCACGGTAAAGATACGACATCTTTAAGAATTTTCAACGTGGATTTATTTCAAATAAAAGTATTTAGTAAGGGATGCCCTCTAATTGTCTATAAAAACAATCCAGAGTTTTGAAACTTATTCCCCAAGTATCAATCATATTGGTCCACATTTACAACCCTACATGAGTCTATAAGGGTTTGGCCATCGCAAAGAACATTTCAGCTTTTATAAGGATCATATTGGATTCATTCGTAAATTTTGAAAGTAGATTCACTTAAAGTGTTATTAAGATAACTAGTTGAAAACCCACGCGATGGCTAACCGATTCAGACTACTACCGTAAATATTTATTACTCCTAACAATTTCTCAATATTGTTTTCCTTACACCCGACTTCAATCTTTTTAATGCACCCAATAAAAGTGAACATGTGCCAGGAAACATGTTTTTAGACCTAAGTTGTATGATCACTTCTTATCAGTGAGTACGGGTGGGTACGTAACGGATAAACCAATTAAATTTGGTGAATTATGTTATAATGGACCCCATACAATGGAAAATTCATACGTATAAAACTGTTACAATTTAGGCAAACCACTTTACACTTTTAACAAACAGGTTGTGGACCCATTATATTTTCCCATTATATTTTCCCTTAAGCAAGTTAAATGAAAAATCAATCACCGATGCATAACAATGATCTATGAAGGTAATAAAACATATAAACAATAAAACAATAAAACATAAATAACAAACAATAAGCACAATAGAGATACACTTGTTTTCATCAAAATTTAACCCACTGTCTGCTTCCAATTCAACGTTGTCCCATGGATCACTAACAGAGTAGTCCATATCGATAAACAAACCTGAAATATAAATTGCCAAAAAAATTAGCTACTGTAATTTTTAAAAAGGTGTTATTAGTTGGGATTATATTTGAAATTATTAAGGGAAACATGCCTACTCAGGTATGTTATTAAGTGGAAAAAAATAGCTATGGTAATTTCAACAAATGTATGTTATTTTTTGGGCTATATATGATATCATTAAGTAAAAAAGGCCAATGCAAAAATGTTATGTGGGTTGACAAAAAAACGAGCTACTCTAATTTTTAACACAGGTATATTATTATTTGGGACTATATATGACTTTATTAAGTGAAAAATGCCAACAAAAGAATTTTATTAAGTGGAGAAAAAATAGAAACCGTAATTTCTATACAAACATGTTATTATTTGTGATTCTGAGAAAGAAAAAAAATACCTTTACCACAAAAAAAACATGACTTTTAGTTCCTTTCCTTCAGCAGTTGAGAGTATGAGGGGGTTCAGTGAGATATTACCATCTCTGCCATCTGATCTGTAACAAAACGAAACAACATATAGAAAGATGATCTAATTTTTGTTCATTATGAATTTTAGCCACGAATTCCGATACTATCTGTATGGTAAAATTAGGGGTGCACAACGAAATCGAAATCCGATAAACCGAACCAAACCGACTGCATTGGTTCGGTTTGGATCGGTTTTTTTGCTCAATGGTTCGGTTCCGGTTCCCAAAAAAAAATCGATACTTCGGTTCGGTTCTCGGTTCCAAAGAAAAAAAATCAATCCGATCCGAACCAATCCGGGACCGAACCGATTTATAATTACATATATATTTATTTTATATATTTAACACTTGTAATTTATATTTTTGTGATTACCTGAGTTATTAACTTATGTTATTGAGGATCAAAATTAATTTTGAATTTAAAAAAATATTTATGAAATACATTAATCTTAAGATTTTACTAAGTTTGAAATAGGACTTTGGAATCGAAAACTGATCCGATCCGATCCGAGAACCGTTGGTTCGATTTGGTTCGGTTCTGCATAATTGTCGGTTCGGTTCGGTTCCGGTTCAAAAAATTCGGAACCGACCCAACTCGATTCGGTTCTCAGATTAGTACCAAAACTGACCCAAACCGAACCGTGTGCACCCCTAGGTAAAATAGTGACAATAACATAACATGTGGCTGAGAGTAAAATGAAACCTTAGGTCCATATATTGAGTGAGTTGTTGTTGCAAATTACAAGGAAAGGCCTCAAGAACCACCGAAATACGGCGGTCGACATCGACACACCGTTTCTCAAATTTTTGACAATCTCAAGCTCAACTTACTTATCATCAGGAATCGACACTTGCTCAGTCTCACCTAAATACACAATCCGAGCATTCATCACTTTCTCCTAAACTCTCCCCTTATCTTTCGTACCCAGCCACGCCATCGGCTCTCCGATAACTGTCGCATCATAAATTCTTGAATTTATCACCTCATTTTTCTCCTCAACTTGAACAACCGAAGCTTTCCCCGACAATGATACACTCTCCGGTGGCTTCTCATCAGCTCATACTGTGGCTGATCGGAGAATAGAAGCTCCGACGGCGATTAATGGTGTGATTAATACATCTCGACAGGGACTTTAGAGATTTTTGGTTGAATTTTTATGGTTAATGGCGGAGAGGCAGATGTGGCAATGCTGAGTGGGGAATAGTTGGATGAGTGGTTTAAAAGTGAAGCAGGGTGAGTGTGGGACTTCATTTCCAAAGGTTTGAGAACGTTGTAGAAAATTGTTGAGTTTTTCAGTCTCAAATTGTAAGAGAAGAAATGAGGGTTTGAAGAAATAGGGACTCATGGTAATACGAACAGTTACGCTTCGTTGGAAGTGAAGAGTCGAGTTCTTAAATGGATGTGAAGTGATGAAAGGACGGATGACAGAGTGCAAGGAGAGTCTTAAAAATGAGTTAGCCACGTGGATAGCTTTAGAAGAAGGTGTCATTAATGCTTGTTTAGCATTTTATAGTATATAGAGATTCATCAAAATGAGATATATATATTTTTAGAAAATTCATTAATGGATTAACTTATTAATTATTTTTGAATGGATGTACATCCGTGAATGAATCTAAGATTATTCTTTTATAAAGTGTCTCCATTTAGTTTGCAAATTAGTATTTTTCGAAATACAAGATTAATCCTTATTGGAACCGACCGTAGTTTTGTGTTTGAATGTAAATTTTGAAAACCAGTGAGGGAACAAATGCTCTTTGTGAGTCTTATATGTCCGCTTGGATTTAAAGTCATTTTGCTCCCAAAATCAATTCTCACTTTGTCTCACATACGTAGAAAGTTTAAAATTAGGGTAGTATATCTACACGTGTTTTGATACTAATGACAAGCCCTTTGAAAATTAGATTTTTGTTTGTGTTGGGCGGAAGAACTTATTGGACCATAACCACACACACGTGCGCCGTTGTGCTTCCCATTATTTGTTTTTGGGGTCGTATTAAATTTTTTACATAAACCATTATTTGTTTATGAATGAATCCTTTAATATATATTATAGTGTGTGACTGGGTCCTGGGGGTCGTATTAAATTTTTTACATAAACCATTATTTGTTTTTCAGTAAAATAAATCAGAACGAAAAATAAAATATATATTTTGACTATTGAATCTTTTTAAACTCATTTTAAAAATGTAGGAGACTTTTTCAACCCACCTTTCCAACTTCTCCTTGTTTTCCCTCCTCACTAACTGTCAAGAACGTTAGATTATTTTTCCATAAATGGCCTTCAACCATTGTTTTAACACACTAAAAACGGTATCTCTCTCCTAGGCAAAAAAATTCTCTATGCAAAAAAATTTCTCCCCAAATTGTTGGTTCTCCTAAATAAAATATTGTGATATTGAGCAATTAATTCCAAATAAATGATTAATATCACAAGTTATCCACTATGCTACGAAAATTAAAATATATACATAATGTAGGTTGTTTTATCTTGGAGATGGTGAAGGGGCATTACAAGGACCGCAACACAACTTTGGATAGAACTGCGAAACACTTTAAAGAGAGTGATCTCATCCACGACTCAATCATATTTTTTGTGTAATTAGATTTTGCATTGGATAATTTTGTTCCCCTTTTAATTTTAGCAACAATAGTCGTCGAGCCTTGCACTGTCTCTATTATGATCATCAACATGATGTTTTATTATGTTACATGGGCAACCTTTAGTCGCTTATGGTCTCTCCCACCCCTATGAGGTGTCATACTTAATTTTTTTTTAAATTACATGATCATTGGGTACTACAAAGTATATTGGAGTCCAAATATATGTTAGGCAACTTTTTCTTTTGGTAATTTCACTTTCTTCCCAATATGTCTTCCTTAGTTTTTTTTATCATTTTAATTTTTTACTATATTTCGGTCAATGATTATTTAATTTTAAAATGCAATAACTAAACTAGGAAAATACATGTCAAATGACCCAAATAAACAATACTTCTATATGATAGAGACAATCAATGTGTGAGATCAATTTTAATATTAACACTAGTATGCAGCCCACGCGATGCATGAGCAGGTTATAAATAAAATCGTTAGATTGTAATTGTAAAACATAGGTAAAAAGGGTTCTGAAAATTCAAAAATAGAAGTTTGGGAGTTATTTTTCAAAAAAACACACACATGAATGGATCCATTAGTCTTACACAAATTATTGGGAAAAATAATGCACCAGCAAATAAAATCTCAAAAATAGGTCAATATCAATAACTAATAGAATAATATGAAAAAAAACTTTGACATAAAATTAAAGGTATTAAACCTATTACTATGTTCTTGTTAGAAAATAATATAGGCGAGTTGAGGTAAACTGTGGCGTCAACCTTTAAATCCGACATCTGGTTGATGATCTTATAATGTCAGATATAATGCAATACAAATTGAAACCAATTTTTCGTTGTGGGTAACTATCCTCATCTATGGGGCACTACCATGACAAATCATTAAAATAATCAACAGCAGTAAAGAATTCAAACCACAGAACGCAACTCAAATTGCGTCTAGAGTGTTCTCGAAGTAGAGAGAAATATATTGGTTTCCAAAATATGATTCTTCCAGTGGTGATCAATTAAATCCAGAATCAGAAAAAATCATAAATTATAATAATAAAATCAATAAATGCTAATTCAATAGCTTGGAATAAATTAAAAACACCAAATGATAATAATAGGTGAGGAAGAATAATGAAATGCATTCAAACTTCTTGTATAAATCTTCTCCCCCATTGTCCAATTCACTATTACTTGTCAAACTACTTGTATAAATCTCCTCCTTTCTATTTTTTTTTCTTATATTCCCTTTTATGCCATGTTTTGTGTTACTACTTTTGTTAACCAAATGGGTTCACTCCAAACACAAATGCAAGCTACCATCTGGTTTTATGGGTTGGCCTTATATAGGAGAGACCCTCAACCTCTACACTGAAAACCCAAATTCCTTTTTTCCAATTCACTCCAGATGGGTATTTTAACAATAAAAAATAATATATAATGACATTTATTGACATTCACTCTAAGAAACTAAAAGGTCAAATTGGCTAGAAAATAAATAACAAACTAAATTTGGTTTGTACAGATTATCTATACCTTTTTATCATGAGAAAATGATTATAAAATAATTAGTTAGATTTGAGAATGTGACACCCCGCTTAAAATAATAACGGGTAGCCATCCCTATACTAAAATAATCAGGAATCTCAGGTGGATCATTTTCAGCATCTACTGACGATTCTAAAAATAAACATGGCTAACCACCCAAGCTACAAAAAAAAGGGTATCAAAAAATTTAAAACATTTTATTCACATCTCTAAAACAAACCATGCAACAACTAACAAACAACATAACTTCTAAATATAATAAGAGATACACACATACTCAAAATAATATAAAAGAGACTAATACAAGAGTACAATAAAATCTCCAACATAAAATACCCAAATATGCTGTCGGGTCACATACAATACAACAATCTGAGAGAGACAATATAAAAGTGCTACACTACAACACTTGGGTATAAACCCGATATACAAACTGAATCCTAATCTAGATATACAAAAGATAGGAATAGACTATATCAAAATACCGCAACAGTCCGCTACTGCCACAACTCCACAAATACACTGGATGGATATCATCAATGGAGTCCTTGCGGAGGAACACCTAAAATAATACAATATATACAAGGCAAGAGAAAATATAAACGGGTCAGAGCCCGAGTTGTAAAAATATTTATAGCAAGTGCATTAAAATGCATAATAATTATAAATGCATTATAATATGATTAAGGTGGAGTCGCACTCTCCATAAAGTTTAACTCACCTCTCAATTAAAGTGCACAACTGAACGTATGCACATGATCTCCAAATAATTGCCCAAATCTATCTAGGGGCAGAGTAATCTAACTTACTCCCAATTTATACTCAATTAAAATTCACCTAAACCATATCTCTCAACTTCAAATATTACCATTCTCAATTATTCGCCCACTTCTAATCATATAAAACATACATAAACATTCTCTTTTACTAGAATTTCTCATATTCTATATATATATATATATATATATAAGTTATTAGCGTCTAAGTGCTAAGGAGTAAACTTCTCCCAATTCTCAATACTACATTGGGTTTCGTGCGTGGGACGTCTCGCAAGCGAAATCCAAACAAGGTACTCCCCAATACACTACTCCCTGGAAATATTGATTATCAAGATTCATTATGCCCTCAATGCATGACGCGTATCATCCAAATTTTTCTTACACCATAAATGATTTATTATTCTCAATTCTCAACAGTACACGACGTTTCGTGCGTGGAACGTCTCGCAAGCGAAATCCAAACAAGAAACCCCCCCATACACTACTCCTTGGCACTGTTGATCGTCGAGATATACTAATATTAATATGAGCACTAAGGACTAACTTCTCCGCACTCCCAACATTGCACTGCGTTTCGTGCGTGGGACGTCTCGCAAGCGAAATCAAAACAAGGAACCCCCCGATACACTACTCCTTGGCAATGTTAATCGTTGAGGTTCATTGTGCCCTCGATACCCAAAGTACTATATATATACTCATATAATTCGCTACTCTTCATTTTCACTTTAATATATTCATCGCAATTTGTCCTAATAAAATCTCCCGGAATGAGATTCAATCAATCTTCTTATGTCTTTTTACTCTAGAGACAAAAATGATATCACATAATCATATACAATTATACTATTCATGAAAGTATAATAATAACCATCCCAGAGAGCTATAACTCGAGGATGCAGGGTCTCAATGCTATAATCTACCGGGGAATCACTCACATATCATCCTGGGTACCAACGGTCGGAATCTCACACCGCCTTGGCAAAAACCATATCACAACGTACGGGAAGCGGTCATAGTTCCTCCCCGGAAATGAGACTAAACATACCCACCACGTCTCACCCCTAATAAAAATCACACAATAATAAAATGGACGCTATAACCTGGGGACTATACACGCCCTGCTCCTCAAGCCAGGGGCCTTACCCACATCGCGCAACTTCCCATGATAGCATAGAGGGGGTGTGCTTCACACACACACACACACACACACACACACACACACACACACACACACACATATATATATATATATATATATATATATATATATATATATATATATATATATATATATATATCATTCACGCAAGATATACATACATCATCACATCATATAAATGTATACCATCACACAAGGTATATATATCACACTATTTACATACTCATAGTACGCTCTTAGGCGTAAGTGAATTAATATCATTATTAGTATATTTTACTCTCGATATACTATTCGTCAACAACTCACATAACTTCCCCACTTAGTATACACTATACTGTTTCTCTCTTGAAGTTCACACCTCACTTCTATTTATACGAATCGTCTCTCAATTCTATTTGCATGAAACATCTCTCAATTCAATTTACGTTAAGGATATTCTCTATGTCCTTATGCACTTCGATAAGCATTTACTATTATCAATCCATAATATGGTTCAATCAATCATTTGAACCTTTAAAGTTATCCCATTTGGGATTTAATCAAAACCCAATATCACTAAGCGCATCCCAACTCTCTCTTATAAACCCATAATTATCTCCACACAAAACTCTCAATGATAGCGGGCTTCCCCACTTTGTCGATACGATACTCTCCAATCGGTATTCTCTCGAATAAAGTAAACATGACTCTAATAATTTATCATAAGGGAAACTCCCTAAAAGTCTCCAAAACACACTTCTCATAACTCCTATAGAGGTTCCCAATCGATAACCTCAAATGAAACGGGATGAAACTCACCCTTGAAAAGCATCCCAAAACTGCCCTGTTTCCGAATCGATTCGGTCCCAATCCAAATCGATCGGCCCAGCGAATCGATTCGGCCCCCATGGCGAATCGATTCGGGTCCAAAAACCTAGACTTCTGTCTCAGGCCGAATTGATTCGGGTTGGGGCCGAATTGATTCGGTCACTCAGACCTGGGCACTTGCAACTTTGTGAATCAATTCGGTAAGGGGCCGAATCGATTCGGCCTATCAGAAGCTACGAAAATGGTTATTTTTCTCAAAAGTCAAAAATCTCAAAAATTATATCTATCATCTTCTCTTCATTTCTCTTCAACCCAAACATATATATAAACCTAATACTCATCAAATAACACACCTCAACTAATTTGTAACCTCAAATCCATTATATACACAATAAATCTAAAATTTTACCCAAAATCTAGCTTTTAACATTTTAAACCCCAAATCCATAATTTTTATTCACAAATCATGAGATAAATGATACACAACAATTATTTAGCAAGTTTAATCACTTGCCTCAAATTTGTAGAGTCTGATTCGTCCTCGAAATCGCGTAATGGCCGAAAATCCCAAGCTTTCTCTCTTTCTCTTCTTCTTTTCTTCTTCTCTTTCTTTCTCTTTCTCTCTAAGGAGAATTGTTTCTCCCGTAGGCTTAATAAGCCTTATCTTCCAAAATACACAACTTTAAATGATAATGCACACTTTAAATGACTCGGTCACTCTAATTCGAGCCATACGAACTTAAAATATTTCGAAACTTAAATAAGCCCCAAGTACAGTCATATCGACTATCTCAACCCTTCCGGAAACAACCGCACACTCAAAATCACCATTTGAATCACTTTCTAACATCTTCAAATATTTGACCTCAAATGCCAATTTAATTATTCTCTAATTAAAGTAATATTTATTTATCCCAAAAAATAATTAATTATTATCCCAAAAATCTGGGGTTGTTACAGAGAACTGTATTTGTTATAAAGAAACAAAACTGTTCGGGTGTGACTATGTTAAGTAATCGTCCAAATGTAAACATCAGATATGAAACCCATTATAACTTTGAAAATAGAGAGATTCTTGAAAATGTATTACTCATTTATGAGTTTACTGTGTTCAACCATACACAACTTAGGGTCCATTTGATAACACTTGAATTCCAGGGCAAATTTTAAAAAGTTGGAAAATTTCAAAATTTTTCGACTTTTTGACCGTTTGATAGCGAAAATTTGACTTGGAATTTGTTTTCTATGTACAAGAGCCTTAAGCACGATTTGCCACCCTAAGCTGGAAACCAATTCTTTGGGGGGGGGTCAGGTTTTTGTTTGCCACCTTTAGATGGCAAATCATTCAAAGTAATTTTTTTTTAAACTCAGTATATTTTATAATTATACAAATATATATAATTTATAAATTTGTAAATATATATATATATATTTTGTATATTTCATATATTTCGTATATTTTATATATTTTAGTATATATGTATATTTCATATATGTATATATTCCGTATATGATTATATATTTCATATATGTATATATTTCGTATATTTAATATTTTTCATATGTTTATATATTCCGTACATTTATATATTTTAGTATATACGTATATTTTATATATTTTAGTATATATGTATATTTCATATATTGCGTATATTTCATATATGTATATATTCCGTATATATTTATATATTTCAAATATGTATATATTTCGTATATTTAATATTTTTCGTATATTTATATATTTCGTACATTTATATATTTTTGTATACACGTATATTTTAGTGTATATGTATATTTCGTATATTGCGTATATTTCATATATGTATATATTCCGTATATATTTATATATTTCATATATGAAAATTTTTCGCATATTTATATATTCCGTACATTTATATATTTTACTATATACGTATATTTTATATATTTTAGTATATATGTATATTTCATATATAGCATATATTTCATATATGTATATATTCCGTATATATTTATATATTTCAAATATGTATATATTTCGTATATTTAATATTTTTCGTATATTTATATATTTCGTACATTTATATATTTTTGTATACATGTATATTTTAGTGTATATGTATATTTCGTATATTGCGTATATTTCATATATGTATATATTCCGTATATATTTATATATTTCATATATGTAAATTTTTCGCATATTTATATATTCCGTACATTTATATATTTTAATATATACATATATTTTTTATATTGCATATATTTTGTATATCAATATATTCCATATATGTACGTATTTTTTACCTTTATATATTTTGTACCTTTAATATATTTTGTATATTTTCCTATATTTCGTACTTTAATATATATTTTTTAAATATTAATATATTTTGTATATTTTTCTAATATTTCGTACATTACATATATTTCATATATTTGGTTTATTTGGTTTATTTCTAATATTAATATATTTTTTTTATTTTTTTTAATATTTCATATATTTTTTATTTATTTCATATATTTCGTTAATTTGTTAATATATTTTTTAATATATATATATATATATATATATATATATATATATATATATATATATATATATATATATATATTCCGTAAACAAATTTTTCACAATTATTTCTACTTTCCAACTTTTGTGTTTGATAGAAAAGGTGGAAAATTGATGATTTTTCAACTTGTATCAAACACACACATGTTGAAAAATAATGATTTGCCTCGGAATTATTTGCCCTAGAATTATTTGACCCGAAATCATTTACATTTTTCCACTTTCTTATCAAACAGGGCGTTAGAGCAATATGAATTGATTAAAAGTACCAAACACATGTTTTTGAAATGCGTGTGAGAACCTTCAAGGACAAATATAAGTGGAAAACAAAAAAGAAAACAGGAGCTATTATCATCATATTTTTTATTGCCCAACAAATGAAAAGCTATAATCAAAACTTTCATTGCCTCAAAGTAAAATCATGAAGCAAAAAATGGTACTCTATTTACAATTTTTTAGCAAACAATATCAAAAAACTTTCATCATAATCTGAAAAATCACAATCTAAAAAATAACATCTAAGAAAATCTTAGTGTATACATTTATGCTTTTTTTTCCAGCAGGATATGAATTTAAGAATAATACATTAGTCCAATGTCATTCTTTGCAACTTACATACATACATACATATATAAACGTGAGCAAGAGAAGATGACATAGAGAATAAAGAGACACCGTATGTGTGTGTGTGTGTGTGTGAGAGAGAGAGAGAGAGATTGACGATGTATGAGAAGTCATCGTCTAATGTGATGCCGGAGGTTGGAGGTTGGGGGTCATAGGGCATGAGGGTTTTGGGGGGTGAGAGAGGAGATGAGAAAGGTAGGTGGGATTTTTGGGATGAGAGATGGGTGAATGAGATCTGTTGGGCTTTTAGGCTAGATTTGATGAGTATATTTCATGAGAATGAGAAGGGAAGGAGACGTAATGGAAAATAGAGAATTGAAAAGACAGATATCACTCTCACGTGTGGCTTTAGAGGAGAGAAAGTAGTGAGCAATTATTAAATTCACGTGGCAAATGAAGGTTAAATGGTACAATTTTAGGCTTATATATATATACATTACTGTTCTTATGCAGACCAGAACCTAGAAATTATCGACTAAATTATAGGCACACTCTCTCTTTTGGGCTCACCGTCAGGTGACATATGTCCGATCCGCATTCTTAAAATGCGAACTACTCCGCAAGAGCAATACTATATATATATATATATATATATATATATATATATATATATATAGAGAGAGAGAGAGAGAGAGAGAGAGAGAGAGAGAGGCTCATGTGCACACTAAGTTTGCACAGTACTGACGCACACCAATTTTTTTAAAGCATTAAAAAATATATTTTTGAGTTTATTTTTTTTGTGATATTTAAACATTTCAACGGATCTATGAAAAAAAAATCAGCTCAAAAAATCTTTTTTTGAGTTTTTTTTTTACATGGGTCCGTTGAAATGTTTCAATATCACACAAAAAAATTCTAACTCAAAAATATTTTTTTTACTATTTTAAAAAAATGATGTGCAAACTTAGTGTGCACATGAGTCTCTCTCTCTCTCTCTCTCTCTCTCTCTCTCTCTCTCTCTCTCTCTATATATATATATATATATATATATATATATATATATATATATAGTCCTGCTCTTGTACGGACTAGTCCACATTTTAAGAATGCGAACTGGACATGTAACACCTGGCGGTGAACCCAAAAAAGAGAGAGAGTGTGACTATAATTTAGGCTATAATTTCTAAGTGCACCGTTAGGTGATACATATCCGGTTCGGATTCTTAAAATGCGGACTACTCCGCACAAGAGCATTATATATATATATATTTGTGATGAGTGAGTCAAATTAATGATTAAAGTTAATAAATATGATATACATTTCGAATTTGTTTCATATTTATGGGCATTTTGAGACAAGTTTGAGTGTTTTAAATTTAATAAGATAATTCGGCCTTTTAGATATTTAAACCAAAATCAACTTTAAGGTTTTCGATAAAAATAAATAGTAAATTCAAATCATAAATGATAACACAATTAAATGTACACCGTTGGGGTCAATTTCAACATTGCAGGCTTACATCTTAATTAAGACGTATTACATTTTACCTGTACCTGAGTAATAGATGAAACGATGGGCATATATGACAACAAAACAATGTGCTATACAATGGGTGTCATAGTCACCAACTTGTTGGGTTTTATCCTCTGAGAATCATCATACGTGGCCTACAACTCCATGTGCGACTATTCCTCTCCATTTACTTATTTACTAAATAAAACTTGGGTTTTATATTTTAGACGCTTCACGTGTACAGTTTCTGTCCTGTGCTGCAACATTTCTGCGATCATGTTATATGTGTGTCAAGTGTTTGACTGTTAGAAGTTAAAATGGAATTGAATTATTTATTAAATGAAAATAAATTTAGAACATCATTTATTATATAATATTTATTTTTCTAGTTAGAAGTTCTATCTTGACGTGGATATAAAGTCACATATAAAAAAAATTAGGATATTTTTAACTTTAATACATTACTATTTTTTGATATTGGATTTTAATATATTTTAATCAGTTTATTAGATTATAGTTAATTTTTTATCACTAAACCTTTTTTATCGTTAAATGTCACTAACGATCAATTTTCACATTTAACGAACATATAAAATCTAATAAACTTATTAAAATGTATTAAAGTCGAATATCGTAATCTATTCAGGGCTGACTTTGGGCCTATGGGGGGTAGGCGGTCGCCTAGGGCCTCCTGAGAATTTCTTTTAGGTATATAAGTTTTTTTTAGTATGTATTAGAAAAAGTAATGATAAAATATTCAATATTTTTATAGTTAAATAAAATCAAATTTAAGGGCACCCCAAAAGTATAATTGTCACATTTTAAATAATTTACAAATAAAAAATCCCAAAATATATAAAACACAAAGCAATTAAAAATTCAATCCAACCCACCCAACCCAACTCTCACCCACAACAACTTACACATAATTAATAGCACATTTATCTTATTTTTCATTAACTTTACTCTCTCTCTCTCTCTCTCTTCTTCTTCTTCTTCTTCTTCTTCTTCCACAAATCAAATACATGTACATATCCACCACCATCACCATCACCACCACATTCCATTTTAGGACTTACCCCCCTCCCCCCCCAAGGGGCGAAGCCACCCCATGGCAGGGGTGGGCCATGGCCCAGTCTAAAGTTTTGAAAAAAAAATACCCTATATATATTATATCTCAATTTAATACCTCAAAAGTCCAAGCCCAACCCATTTTATTCATTTATATCTACTTGAACTTAACCTGACTCTTTCACTTTGGGAAGTGACTCTCGGCAGCCGGCACCCAAGTTCCCAACAAAGGTATCTCTCTTCATTTTCAACGCCAAACCAAATCAAAGCCAACCCAAACTTCTTTATTTTCCAAGGTACTCTTCTTTATCCATGTTATTACTCAAAGTAGTATCAATTAGTTTAATAATAATTAATAATAGATGTAATTAATAAATATAGATTAGTTTAATAGTTAATTTTTGGTTAATTTAATAGTTAATTTTAACTGTTCTAGTAGATTAGTTTAGTAATTAATTTGCCTACATGATTTAATTGTTCTAGTAGATTAGTTTAGTAGTTAATTTTTATTAATTGTTAAAGTAGTTAAATATTAATTGTTATTAATTAATATATGGTAATTAACTTGTCTAGGAAAAATGACAATTTTTAATTGTTTTATTTTTGTGTTGTAGAAAATGACAACTTTATAATGTTGGATTTTAGTTATGGAGAAAATATGTGTTTTGTATGTGGTGCAACTTTTGTATTTTGATGGTGTATAAATAAGATATTGTTAGAAAAAATGCTTATGGTTAATATATTTATAGTGCTAAAATATTGTATAAAAGTATAAATAACACTAAAAAAAAAAAAATCGCCTCGGGGGCTCCCGCCCACGAACCCCCGGTAAATTGCGGTCCCCCCCAACTTACAATCCTGGCTTCGCCCCTGCCCCCCCCCCCCCCCCACCCCCACCCCACCATTTCAAAAAAAGTTAACCCCCCATTTTTTTTTATCTTCCCTATTTTTTACCAAAACACCAAAAAATTAAGGGGTTACAAATCCTATTTCAAAAAATCCCCCAAACCTAGGGTTTAAATTTTTTTTTTTTTTTTTTTTTGTTAAAAAAACCTCAAAGTTGAATCTTTGGCTTTTATTTAGAGAAGATATTGAAGAGCTTTAGATTGGGTAAGTAAATCTAGGGCTTTTTTTTTTAATGTTTTTGTTATTTCTTCTTATTACTACTTTTTTGTGTTTTTTGTAGAATCCACCAATTAGTCACTATAACACACTTGGAAGAAGATTCTCTCAATCAAGTGAAGGTTGATTCAACACAAAAAGTGTTATTGTTCCTCTATTGTATTTTTTCACAATATTATTGTGTTTTGTTTGCTTGATTAAATATTATTGTGCTTGTTTGGTTGTTGTGTGATTAGTAGCATGTTAACCAGAAAATATCTTTGCGGCCATGAAAAATAAAAAGACAAAAGCAAATTGAAGAGGAAACACAAAAATTAGCGAGTTCACAAAATAAATATTTCAATAAAAGAACAAAAAATGAAAATGTGGAACATATAGTAAATCATGTGGATAATGTTATTGAAAATGAAGATGTGAAAAGTTTAGATAATATAGATATTTATGATCCGACTAATTGAAAAAATATTGACTAAAATTTGATTGACACACAAGTAAAAAGGGGCCCAATAAGAGACAATGACCTTACTTTCTCTAAATATAATGAGAATAGACACTTTTCTAGTATACATTATACTTGTACCTAGAAAAATGGGGGAAAACGTAATAGAAATTGGCTAGCATACTCAAGATCCGTTAATAAGATTTATTAATTTTCTTGTAAGTCATTTAAAAGGAATATAAATAGAACTCAATTAGCAAACGAAGGAGTTGATAATTGGAAAAATATAAGTATGCAACTTAATAGTCCAGAGAATAACTGTGAACATGTAGATAATAGGCAACAATGGTATGAATTAGTATTTAGATTCGAAAAAAATGAAACAAGGGACAAAAATAGAAACGATGGCCAATTATGAAAGAACACGTTAAAAATGGAAAAGACCTAACACTAAAACCATTACCTCAAATCCGTTGAAAAAGTCACGTTGAAAGTGTCAAAGAAATTAGATTCCAAATGCCACAAATTAAAGAAACATTAATTGATTTAGGTAGTACCTCGGGTTGTGTATAATACCCTGTTCCAGTAATTTAATTAAATTACATATGAATTATTCTGAAGAGGAGTTAAAGATAAATATGAGCGAATTTTTGGGACAAATCAAATAAATAAATAAGATTATGGGACAAGAATTGTTCGAACGATAGTGAGGGGTCATTCTAACAACATCCCTATGTCATTGGAAGCGTACGGGTCTCGCGAGATGCAGGGGTCCAAACAACATGCCACTGCTTTACAGTGGCAGGTCGCGCGAAGGGTCGCACGAATAAAGAATCGAACTAGATGGAGAAGTCGTTCAAATGGTTTGGGCTTGTCATTCGAACGATGTAAATCGAGATTGTTTAGTTCAGTTTTCCCTTATGCATTGTCACGATTTTAGCCATTGGATCTTTGAGCTGTCGAGCTCATATAAGTCCAGAAGGGGCAAAGTATGATTTTTGGCCTTTTATTTAGGGCTATTTGGTAGGGTGGATAGAAGAAGAAAGAAAGGGAGAGGTGGGTGGTCGTCCACCTCTTCCCCACCATAAATCACCACTCCTCCACCATTCCACCACCGTTATATGCGGTATTCCACCATGTTTTTAAGACCACAACACCCATTTCCACCATTATAGAAGAAAATCTACGAATTTTGGAGTAGTTTTGGGGTGATTTTTGGAGAAGATGAAGGGTTTTTTTTTCATGGAATTGAAGTAGGTCTTGCTTAGAAGCTTGGAAGGAGCATATTTTAGAGCATTTGGAGGATACATTTGGTAACCCCTTGAGGCTACCTTTGGAGGTCGGGGTTACTCCTCCTATACCAATATTTCTACCACCATTGGAGCCATTAGAAGTGGAAAAACCTTACTCTTAGTACAAGACTCTATCTTTGAATATTTGTAGTCTTGTAGTTAGACTATATGAGTATAAGACTCTATCTTTGCATATTTGTAGTCTTGTAGTTAGTCTTGTAGTTAGACTCTTAGTATAAGACTTGTCATATCTTTAACCATGACAAAATCAAAAAAATATCACGGTCTAAGACCGTGACAATTTTGTACAGAATTTAAAAAAAAATTATTGGGCAGTATGGCCACTGCCACTTCCCAGCAGTATATTTGTACATGTTATAAAAAAATTGTACCTGTTCAAACAACATATATCCAAATAAAATAGAAAGAATGCACCAAATCATTACATATATAATTCCATATCCAAACCAAAATGTAACAAATCAAAACAATACAAATATAATCCAAGTGTCCAAATAAAATAGATACAAATAATGCCAATGCATAGAGTCATCAGTAGGTCGGGGGAGGAAGGAAGGACAAACGATATAAGCATTGAGACAACCCTCAATATGCGTCACGCTGCATTGTCCGCTCAACCACAATGCGGAGTTCTCCTTTTGGGGCATCAAATGCGTGACGAGCACCCTGGCCTCAATGTCTTGAAGGGTACGTCCATGAACCGGCATAATCGGGAGGAATTTTGGGTCCCTCAACCACCTCGCTATTGGATGGACATTATATATGTCGAGTAAAATCACGCTTGGCCAACCGATTGTTGACATATTCCGCTCGACAGAGTCAAGATAGGAACTGGATCATATAGCGACGAGTTCGTGCATATCGGTGATGAAGAAGTGACGTCCACGTCCTCGTTCTCGTCCACCTCCACCATATTCTCCTTCCCCTTCCCTTTTCACTTTCCCTTACCCAACTGACGCTTCATGAAGGCGTACATATCTAGGACCATCACCTCCAACTTTGATAGCTTCTCGTCATGCATGTCGACCTGAAGAGCCAACCCGGTGTTGCTCGTCTCCATTCCAATGATCCTGGACTTTGAATTAATGTTTAAGAATTAAATTTAAATATTGCATGCAGTAAACTGAAGTACAAATGAAGTAAAAGAATTAAACTAATGTCCGATAATTGGAATACTTATTACAAATCTAATTTTTTTTTTCAAATTCGGGTTATCATAAAAATTGGATTGATATTCGGTAGGAGCAACCAAGTCATCCACACTACTGTTTAGACGCTTTGGCGCATGTAGGATGATTGACCACGACTCGTTGTTCATATACTCTGAGTAAAACACTTGCTTGACCTTTTGGAAATCATAAACAAACAGCTCATCGCTCACATGTTCATTCCTCTTCAACTGGACAAGTCAACCATGATCAAATTGGTTCCAGGATCAACTTTACAAGCATTTTTATCCTCAAATCTTACCCAATCATAGTAAAATACAACCTCCTTGAAGCTTACATAGTCCAATTCAAATATATTTCGAATTACACTATAGTAACTCATTTCAGCTTCAACGAGGCTTCTAT
This sequence comes from Sambucus nigra, assembly GCA_949130495.1. Lineage (NCBI taxonomy): Eukaryota > Viridiplantae > Streptophyta > Magnoliopsida > Dipsacales > Adoxaceae > Sambucus > Sambucus nigra. The sequence goes on from OX422209.1 coordinate 595,975,181, forward strand.
CTTTCACGCTCACTCGAAAGAAAGTAAGAGCCTTATATGAAATGCCCGAGTTTTGTACATTTATACTTTTCTCATACACCCTTGCACCGAATACATAGCCATTCAATCGATACTTTTTGTACTCTTGTGCCATGAACAAGGGTCCAGTGGCTAGACGAGCAAGCCTTGATGTCGCATCACCCGTCTTTAAGAGCTGAGAATATAGATAAATTAATTAGGTTAGTTGTAAAGTTTTATTATAATGTAACATTTAATAACAACCATTTTCATTATAATTACCTCGTGTGACAACCACAACCTAAATTCGTTGTTTGATTGTGCCATTATTTTTCGTCTTTTATTGTTCTCACTGGCTTCATATTTTTTGCATAAAATTAATGTGACGTACGTATTACAAAATTAATGATGTATAAAATAATCTAAAATAATGTAAAACTTAAAATAATTTAAACTTACGTTTTTCATTCTTCGACATCTTCATGTGTGTCAAATAGATAATGAGCTACTTATTCGTGTTGCAAACTCGTTAATTTCACTCGTTTGCCTATCACATGACGACCCTATTCGACGAACTCATCTATGTCATCAACGCTGGTCGAGTTAGGCATATATTCCCGAGTATTGATTGATGACTCCACAGTGATGTATTCATCTCCAATTGAACCTGCAATGTATCGCGTATTCTTGACATAATCTTTGAAAACTTTCATCAATCTTTCAAACGGATACATCCACCAATATCTAACTAGACCACAAAGAAATGCCTCGTCGCATAGGTTTGACCAAAAAGTGAACACTTATGTCAAAGAATGATGGGGGGAAAGCACTTCTCCAACACACAAATCACTTCGGTAAACGCCAATTTTATAGTCACTATGTGTTCTCGATTGACTAGCTTCTCACATAAAAGTGAGAAGAAGATACTAATTTACATAACAGCCCTCCGTAAATCCTTGTGCTCGAAGAAACGGTGCTTAAACAATAGAGGAACCAATTGCATGATCCTATGCTAATCGTGGGACTTACACTTATGTAAATCACGGGTAGCATAATTCACAATTCCTTTCAAGTTGGACGAAAAATTTGTTGGAACCTTCAAATTATATATTGTGTCTAAAAGAACCTTCCTTTCCTCACTGATCAAAGTAAACGCACCAGGGGAAATTATTGTCTTTCCCCTACTATCTTCTTTCAACCATAATTGTGGCTTAAGTTTCAACGATTTAAGGTATTTCCGTGCATTTTCTCCATCCTTCGAATGACTCCCCCCAAGGCATGTGCACACAATATGTCCAGTGATGATCTTCTATGCGTGCATCACATCCAATACATGGCCCACCGAGTTACTCTTCCAATAAGGTAAGTCAAATAAAATTGACCTCCTATACCATGACATTCTTGTCTCAGTTTCATTCCCAGTTGGGGTCTTCTTATACTTGACATTATTAAATTTAGGATTCTTACCTGGCATATTAGGGCCACAATCAGAAAATTTACTTTTAATTTCTGAAACTGAAAGTTTTCTCGATGGTAGCCTATGTTCAACCCTGCCTAATAAAAAACTGGAACCTTTCTCAAATCTGAAACTATGATCGGGGGGTAAAAAAATCCTATGACAATGCTATACATTTTTTAAGCTAACGGGGAGACGAAGAGATTCAGTCTCCTCTCCACAAATAAGACACCCCAAACAACCACGTACTACACAATCGAAAAATGTCCCATAAGCTGGAAAATCATGAATTGACCACATCAATATAGCTTTCAACGTAAACTCTTCTTTTCTAAAAGAGTCAAATGCTTTCACACCCTCTTCCCATAACTCATTTAATTCTTCTACCAAAGGAGTCAGGTAGACATCGATGGCATCACTTGGTGCCTTTGACCCATATATCAATAAAGACAACATAAAAAATTCTCATCTCAAACACTATGAATGAAGGAGTTTGAGTGGGGCTAGGATCACTGGCTATACACTCTGATTGGTGCTTATATTTCCAAATGGATTTAAACCATCTGTTGATATATCCAAACGAATGTTACGCTATTCTTGAGCAAAAATCGGGAACCTCATAACTCATCATCCTCCAAGCTATAAAATCAATAGGATGATGCATGATATTATCCCCTACTTCCCAAATAATTGCCTCCACTATCCATGGTACTACGAAAAACAGCTTTAATCTAGGCGCAACGAGAAAATATTTCAACACTTTTTGAGGCACTTCTGAGCTTGTGCCTACCTTGCCAGTAGATTGGATATATCTAGGTTCATCGCATACTGAACACCGATCGAGATTTTCATACCCCTTTCAGTATAGTATGAAGTCATACACACAAGCATGAATCAATTTATACTTCATTCTTAAACCTTTCAAACTATCCTTCATAACAGGATAGCTATTTGGAAGCATATTCTCCTTGGTTAGCAAGCCCTTCACCCAATTCAGAATTCCTGTTATGCTATTACCAGAAAAAATGTATTGGGTCTTCAAACTATGAAAACCAAAGTTGTTTGATCTTTCTCACAACCAAAGTATAACGGTTGGGTCGCCTTATATTTTAAACTTTGGTAGTCATCGTCAAGGTTTATCCAGATATCTTTACGAGTACCTGGATCTTGTACATCGTCAGTGACCTCATTCTCTTCCACTTTATGAACTCTGTATGCATCATCAACTAAATCCTCTAACATATTATGATCTACGTCATCCCCTTGTACATTTATCCTACTTATTGAAGGTTGTTGTGAATGTTGCTCGGGGATAAAAGGAACTTTTGATTCCTCTTGAAAACTCCAAAATCGATAACTATCTTGCACACCTCATCTTAACAAATGTAGTTCAACTGTTTTCCACTCAAACACCTTACCATTCTTACACCTAGCACATGGACGCGGAAACTCTTCATTATTATGACATCTCTTTGCGTATTTCACAAATTCATTAGCACCTATGCGAAACACATCCCCTAATATATTTTTCTCACCCATCCACTCTTTGTATTTAGGATATCCCATCACAGCTGCTACAAACAATCATCTATTATAGGTAAGAAGCGTATATTCGTGGATTAGTATAAACAAAAGTATGAACATTTAGTTCCCATTAGTATAAACACTCACCTATTACTTGTTGTATAAAATTTATAGTATGTTTCATTTAATTATGTCTTATTTATATTCGATTTTTAAATTTCAGTTTCAATTTCAAATTCAAATTCAATTTATAATATTAATTCATATTTCCTCTATCTCCTCTAAAAGGTGAGTGGTCCTATCCCATTTAAGATCGCATATTTCTATAATATACTTAACAACTCATGCACATTGTTCCAATTTGAAAAAAAATCGGCAGCATATCCCCATACTTCTCTAAGTACAAGACGTAGATTCGCAAGTGTGAGTGTTATTTCAATTGATAATTGAAGTAATACTTAACATCGCATCATCTACTATGTACCTAGAGAACATTAAGATACGACTGTAGAACTTTCTCAAAAAGTAACAAGTTTAAGACACTAAGAATATTATTATACAGAAACTATGCAGTCCCAAACTATCCAAACAGGACAATTTGAAAGATCTCATTACAGGGGTAATGATTCTCGAACGGGTCTAAGGGCTATTGAATGCATACGCATAAGAACTAGAAGGCTAGTGTTTATGCACACTATATGTAATTTCAAGTATGTTTCAATTAATTATCATAAGTCAGTGGTCGTGCCACTCTCGAACGGATCGTGACACAAAGTAATTTTAGAAAAAAGTTGAAAACTCCCCCCCCCCCCATTTGGATAATAATCCAGTGGTCGTTCCACTTCCAAAATTAACCAACCCAACAAATTAAGACAATATAATTATTTAGGGATTTATTAGTGTGAATTAAATTTAGGATTTAAAAAAAATAAACAACCAACTTCCATATCCCACCACATCCGTCCAATATAATCCAATAGAAACAACAAACCCACAAATGTGTATTCGATACTCCTTCTAATTCATCTACTCAATTAATTCATTTCCAACAACATAAGAAATTAAATACATATGACTAATTAGCTTCAAGCACTAAATAATAACACCCAATCAACATTAACAATTTCTAATAAATTTTAAATCTAAATAAGAATACACAAACAATATTTATAATGTCAAATTAATTTTACTCTCTAAACAATAAGATTCAATCAATATTAACAATACTTATTAATTTCAATATTAACAATACATATTAGGTTTGTTTGGTCAAATCAATAGAACCAAAAAGTTTTGTGCACTTAAGGAGCATATATTTTTCTATAATTTGTATCAATAATTTAATAAATTTGTAATTATAATACACACACCCACCCCCCACACAACTATACACACACACACACACACCTTACTCTACCCTTTGCCCCCCCCACCCCTTGACCCTGCCCCCAACCCCTCCACTGCCCCCTGTCCCACCCCCACCCCCACCTCCACACCCACCCACACACACACGCACCCACACCCACACCCACATGCACACACCTGCACACACACACATACATATAGGGGAGAGATAGATAGATAGATAGATAGAGAGAGAGAGAGAGAGAGAGAGAGAGAGAGGAAAAAATGGACCTAAAAGTGGAGAGAGAGAGAGATAATTTGGGGGAAAACAAATCGGTGGAAAAAAATAGGCGCAAGGGTTATTTTGTTGAAAAAGTTGTCATGGACTGGTCACGGTCTTTGACCTTGATAACTTTCTAATGTTATCACGGTCAATGTCCCTAATAAAAAATGAGTGCTTTTTTGTCACGATCATTGACTGTGACAAGTCTCGCCGGCTGAAAGGTGACAATTTAGCCTTTTTGGTGTAGTGTAAAATTCATCTTCTCATACATATAAACTTGTAGTAATTTGGCACTAAGTGTATAAACAAGTTTAAAGAAGAAATAGTTGGATTTAAACATGGAATGATAAAAAGTGGAAATTCTAGTTTTCAAGTGTTTGAAACAAGGGTTAAAAATGTGATAAGGATAAAGTGTAAGAAAACATGAAAAATAAAAGAAATGGTATTTTATTATAAAAGTAGTCTTAAGTATAAATAGATTTCTTAAATAAATAATTTAAAGAAATGAGTGGTTTGAGAAATTGTTAGTAAAGGTATTCAATAAGAGTTAAGGGTAAACATGGAAAAGTTGGTGTTTATAACTTAGTAATGTTGTAAGATATTTACACTTATGAAATTGAAAAGGAATTAATGAGGTAAAGGTGTTTCCAATTAAGAAGAATATTGCTCCAATATTAAAAAAGGTGTTAAGGTGTTAAAACACTTAAGGAGTTAGGATGGGTAACTTAATAATGTTTTGTAAGAAATTAACACTTGCAAAAATGGAGTAAAATGTTATTTTGGAAACAAACAGGTAAAATGGTAATTTTACTTAAAGTGGAACATTTTTATGAAATAATAATGTTGGAAAAGGTGTTACACAAAGTGTTCCTAAATGAATATGATTTTTGGAATAGAATCAAGGTTAAAGTGTAAAGGACATGAATGTAACACCCCCTAAATTCAAGGACCTTTGATTAAAATAATATTTTCGGGGAAAAATAATTTATTTTATTGGGAGGAATTAAATTCATGATTTGGGAAATTTTAAATTTGAGGAATTTATTAATTTGGCGAATTGAGGATTTATTATTTGGACTATTTTGTGTGTCACATTTTGAAGTCAAGAACTTGGAGAATGTTATAAATAAATTCGGATCGCAATTTAGAGTGTACGATTAAGTCCGGATGGGTCGAAATAGTTGGAAATGAGTGTCCATAGGAATAATATGGGTTTTGAAACTTTTCTAGACACATTTGAGCTCCCAAATAAGTGTTTGGGTCCTTTTTAAAAGGCCCATATTAGAGTTAATAACCCTAATTGTGAAAGGGTGAGGCAACTTTAAGTCATTCTAGAAGACAAAAATTGGGGAGAGCCTTAGAGGAGAACAATTAGAAGAGAAATTGGAGATTTTGGGAGATTACTTCAAGAACAAGAGGAGACCCTTGAATTCAACCCATCATCTTCATCAAAAGACTTGATTCTACAACTCTAAGGAAATTGGTTTAACTTGCATTTGATAAATTGCATTTTTTCTATTCACATTAAAGAAGGTGTGAATTAATTAATATGTTAGGGTTTAATCTACTTTAGAATTTGGGGATTTCATGTTTGGGAATTATAAATCTGTAGAGATGATAAGATGTTGTAGATTTGATGCCCCAATTGGTGAAGATGATGTGGCTAAATCGAGTAAATCTAATGGGTGAATATAGGATGAAATCTGGGAATGTTTTGGGGGATAATATGTATAGAATTGGAGGTTTTTATGCAGTAATGGTGGACTGGTTTTCTGGGCAACGAAAGAATGTAATTCAAACGACCTGGTGTCTCGTCCAAATGAGAGACATTGTCGTTCGAACGACGTGGCTGGTCGTTTGAACAACATGAGTATTTCTAACAGATTTCTTCCCTTTCCCCTGTTTCAGACCTGATTGTTAATCTATGATGAATTATTCATGTGTTGGTTGGATCTGAAATTTATGGTTATAATTTAGGGTTTAAATTTGTGAAAATCACCCTTGGATTAAGTAGAGGATAAATTAAATTTGAGAATTAAGGTTTATATTGAGTGATTTGAAACCTTATTAATTAAGTTGGTAAACTTAATTGAATGAAATTAAACAATGGATTGGGAATTTTGAATTTCAAGCCAAGAGAGAGATAGTCTGGGTATATTTAGTAGAGAGACACCATGATAATGAAATTAATTAGTGTATGCTTAATTGAAATTTAAGTCTAATTGTAGACTTGTATGTTTTGGGTTTGTGTATGGGTCTAGTACACTGGTAGTTGGGATTTAATATATATATATATATATATATGATTTATAAATATTTGCATGAATAATATTTACAGCAAAGCATACCCATTCTAGTGCTATCAGGGGAGGTTGCACGATGTGGGTGAATCTCGTGGAAAGTGAATGCAGGATGAGTATAGTCCCTAGGTCATAGCGTTCGAGTTCAGGAGTGAGTCGTTTGAGTGTGTTTTAATCTCACTACCGTGGGAAACTATGGCCGCCTCCATAGCGTTTGTACATTTTTCTGAAACGGGGAGCTAACCATGTCAGGGTTTCGGGCGGATGAGTATACCCGATTATGATAGCATCTAGAGAAAACCCGATGAGTGCCTAGTCGGGGGATAGTTTTATATCTACGACATGCGTGGGAATGTTGTGATATAGTGATACGTATATATGGTGCAGATTTACATACGGGGTGAATACATAATCTGAAATGTATAAATATAGCTTGAGAGATTATTATATGATACCAAATGAGAAATGACTTAAATAAGTTAGTGATACGTATATATGGTGCAGATTTATATATGGGTAAGTACATGATGTGAAATATATAAATTATATAACTCGCGAAAATGTTATATTGCATTAATTGAGAAGAGATTTAATTAAGTTAATGTGATTAATAAACTTATAATTCATATACTAAACTCGCTCGGGATAGAGTAGTGGGAAAAGTAGGATATGGATATATATATAACAAGACTAGTTGCAGGGTAGATAGCTAGATGGGTCATGTATAGGTATGTTAGGCATGCACATTAGTCGAGGGGTGAGGTGTCCTCAAGAGAGTGTGTGGCACTAACTTAAATATGAAGAGCATTCATGCATTTTAATTTAGTGCATTTAAATTCACTTGCTAAATATTTTCCAAATATTTTGGGTTCTAACCCTTGCTATAAAATATTTTCAAAAACTTTTAGGTGTCCATCCACAGGGACGCTAGAATTTTTCTATTCTAGGGTTACGCAGCTACGGCACATGTGGATGTTGCAGGACTTTGAGTTAGACGCTTCAGTCATTTCATTCCTATAATAGGACGCAGTTAGTATTCCATTTGGGCATGTCGCCCTACTTGTGCCATTTTATTTCAGTATAAATGATGTATTCATTTATTCCTCTTGTGGCTTATTTTGTTATTTAACTTGTAATCGGTGGTTGTTTCGACAAGGATTACATCTATTCCATTTTAGTATTGCTTGATTCAGTGATTGCATGATGGTTAGTTATATATTCTTTCTCATGTTGTTGTTGGGATGTTAAATAGAAAGATAAAATTTGGCACCATGTCTTTTGAATAGTAGGTGGTTAGTAAGTTTCAAAAATTTCTCGACAGTGATGCTAAGAATGACTTAGATGAGATTCCTATTTAATTTGGTATAGGAATGATCACCCGGTATTTTATTAGGCAGGGTGTCACAGATGGTATCAGAGCATCAGGTTCTAGTGTCCTTAGGATCTGTGCGGATTTTCATGTTTCAGTGTAGCATTCTTTGATATAAATTCTTATTATAGGATTTTTGTATTCCTTCACGTATGGGACTTACGTTCTCCTACTATAGGGTATAGTCATATGACTCATATACGATTTCGATTGAGCATGGCAGATTGAACATTATAGGACGCCAAGCGTGGGACATAGAAGGATATAAGGAGAGATGAGTCATCAGAAGCCATAGAGTATTCTGGAAATAGTGATGCGATAGAAGTCAATATATGATTTGAAAAATTGAAGTTGGATTAACCACTGGGGTGAAATAGTTTCCCCGAGAGCCATTGTGAAGGGACTCCAGTGTAAAGTTAAAACCCCAATTGTAGACGACAAGGGCTAAGGGTCGAAGAAAATTTTATTTCAAAAGAATAATCCACTAGGATTCGAGGGAGGTGCAGAAGAGTGATTTACCAATGGGTAGAGAACATCCAATTGGGATCACATGTGGGGGAGTGTAGTGACACTTAAGTCAAAATTTTGAGCAAAGAAGTTTTCTTTTAGAAGTAGTATGGGGTGATAGGATCCTGTCACCACATTCATGGGGAGATACCATGAATAATGAGGAATTCAGGGTACGAATTATTATGAATCCTCTCACTAGAGGTTAAATTGAAAGACAAGGGAAATTTCAGTAATCTTTCCAAAAGGGTTGGATAGTGGTCGGATGATAATCAAGTTGACAGAATTCATAAACTTCGTAACCGATGAGAGGGATACGGAGAATCAAGTAGGGTTTCAAGTTAATAATAGACCCGTGAGTAGAATATACTAGCACGGATCAGAGATCTGAATAAAATGACCGGTGTCGTTGTCATCAATGTTGTATGTTTATAATTGTATCAATGCTCTGGAGAGAGGGGAGCCAAGAGAGTTGGAAAATCTATGAGAGAAGTAAGATTGGATTTTTAGTGCTAGTAAGGTTCCAAGGGAAGAAATACCAAGTAGGTGACCCAGATTAATGATCGAGATCAATAGAATTTTTACTAAGTGACAGTGGGTTTAGTTAGAGCCATCAAGGCCATTAATGAGTCTATTGGATCAGCGGATATAAAGGGACATTTGGGTTAGAAATCAGGGTCAAGACTACTAGGTCCATGAGAAAGACAACTTCGACAGGGCCGGTGGCGCCAAAGAAAGGGGGATGACACAGAGAGGTGTCTTATGTGTAAAAGAGTAGAAACACATAAGAGGATATTATCCGTAGCGAGTCAGGGGGCAGGAGAGGGATGTCTAGCAAGGACATCAGTAGAAAAGTTTTTGGCTTTCTTAGGATGCGGGTGTTATGTCTAATAACCACTGAGCCGGTCGTGTAAGGTGCAAATGAAGCTACGAGTTTTATTTTGAGATGATTGGGGTCTGTTTGGTATGATGCAAGCGGGTCACAATAATGTATTAGTACTAGATTCTCGTGAGAAATGGATTTAGGGAATGTATCATTAATATCACTAGTATGTGTATTTTTACCATGGAGTAGCGGGGTACTCTTCGGTTCCACCTGAAAGAAATGGGTGGGTACATCGAGATGATGTATATTTTTTAGTAGTAGCTCCTTTGAGAGGTGATATTCGAGGTATGATTTTATCCTGGGTATGGACGGGTTCACAATGGTGGGAGATCATAGCAAGGCAATCGTGTTCGTTATTTCAGTACCGGATGTATATCCTTCTTGAGACGTCTCACCTAGAAGAGAGTTTAGCTCACGACAATATCTTGTGAAGTAGACTTCAGATGGTATAGTTGTCTAGTTATATTGGATCCCAAATCATAGGGACTCCTACTGATGAGATTCAAGATATGTTGGATTGCCGTGGAGCGGGGAGATTTAGCTCATTATTAATATTTATCTCTGAGGGCTTTGTGATAGTACGAGTGCAGTAGTATATGACTCCTTTATAGACGCGGGAGTCCATGATATACTTGTGAGTATAAGGGCAAGGTTTGAGAGTCCTGAGGATATGCCTTGGGTTATGTGGAAATCAAGTACCGACAATGCTGAGGAATAGTGCAGTAGGAAAAGTTATTTTGGGCTTTGCTGGGAAGTGTTATATACATAAGCCTTAATAAAATGTCGAAAGTGTGGAGACGTCATTGGATTCTAGGTCATCGGATTTAATGATAATTAGTGAACATGTGGAGAAAATACGTTGAGTAGGGAGCCACTAAGAGATAGGGCTAGTGGAGCTGAAAATTGTTGCGAAAGAAACACTAAGGAGATTTGCTCCACAAGTTGATAGGTGGGTCCATATCGAGAAGAATTGTATAGAAATTGATAAGGTGAACAGAAATATTTGAAGGATATAGACACGCCGTGAATATGGGGGTCGAACTTGAGATAAATGTGTTACGTATGTGATGATCAAAGGTTTATGAAATTAATCACGAGATATAGGGTGTATGGGCACCCCGGGAGGAGTCAGAGCATCCATTATGCAGATACTTAGCAGGTTCAGGGAGAAGACGCAAAGACAACGATTTTGGGTATATTTCATAGGAATGGAAATAAGTTATCCCTTAAATTTTTGGAATGATTGAGCATAGGTGTGTTTGGAAGTGACATTGTATGCGTCACAACCTACGATTTTCTATCACTAAGATTCGTGAGTGAGGCGGATATTAGTGGATATATTATCCGCAATAGCCATATATATATATTAGTACAGTGGGATAGCGGGGTTCTTTGGTGTTAACCACATTAGAGTGAGGGGAATATACCAAGATGATGGTTGCATTATACGAGAGATTCCTACTTTCGAGAATTATGGGAGTAGCATGGATGTTTTCCAAGTTTCAACTATGTAGCTATAGTTTGGGGCTATTGTGGATAGTTATGGTAAGACTGGGTGTTCGCGGCACCGGGGTATGAAATATCGTTGCTAGGTTTCACCCGAGATAGGGTTTAGCGCATATATACGGTTATGTATGCTAAATGTGTTGCATATTAATGTATAATTTGTTAATTGAAAATCCTGGGGAGTAGGGATAATTCTGATGTGATTCAGAGTGGTTGGACTTATTGTCGAACGAGGAGATATAGATCGAGTTTTATTTTTGCGCATGGAAACTAGTGATAGTAAGGGCACGATAGTATATGTTATGTATACTTTTGTGCGGAGAGAGGGGTATTTGGAGGGTTATAACTGTGGCAATGAATTTATATTATGGTTTAAGGGCTGGTAAAATCTGGGTTTCATTTCGTGCGGTGAAGCACGGGTACAGGGTGTATGGGCGCTCTGGTTAATCACATTTCCTTAATAAATTTGTGTAGAAATGCTAAGGGTAAGTTATTACGGGGCTAGTTGAGATTGGGAGTAATAGGCTTATCCGAATTTTGAGGACGAAATTCCATTGTAAGGGGGGAAGTATATAACACCTCGTAAATTCAAGGACCTTTGATTAAAATAATATTTTGGGGAAAAAGAATTTATTTTATTGGGAGGAATTAAATTCATGATTTGGGAAATTTTAAATTTAAGGAATTTATTAATTTGGCGAATTTAAGATTTATTATTTGGACTATTTTGTGTGTCACATTTTGAGGTCAAGAACTTGGAGAATGTTATAAATAATTTCATATGCAAATTCGGAGTGCACGGTTAAGTCCGGATGGTTCAAAATAGTTGGAAAAGAGTGTCCATAGGTATAATATGGGTTTCGGAACTTTTCTAGAGACATTTGAGCTCCCAAATAAGTGTTTGGTCCCTTTTTAGAAGGCCCATAAGCCCAAAAACTGGATTAGAGTTAATAACCCTAATTGTGAAAGGGTGATGCAACTTTAAATCATTTTAGAAGACAAAAATTGGTGAGAGCCTTAGAGGAGAACAATTAGAAGAGAAATTAGAGATTTTGGGAGATTACTTTAAGAACACGAGGAGACCTTTGAATCCAACCGATCATCTTCATCAACGGACTTGATTCTACAACTCTAAGGCAAGTAGTTTAACTTGCATTTTTCCTATTCATATTAAAGAAGGTGTGAATTAATTAATATGATAGGGTTTAATCTACTTTTGAATTTGGGGATTTCATGTTTGGGAATTATACATCTGTAGAGATGATAAGATCTTGTAGATTTGATGTGCCAATTGGTGTAGATGATGTAGCTAAATTGAGTAAATCAAATGGGTGAATTTAGGATGAAATTTGGGAATGTTTTGGGGGATAATCTGTACAGAATTGGAGGTTTTTAACCTGTAATGGAGGACTGGTTTTCTGGTCAACAAAAGAGTAAAGAGAACACTAGGGTCGTTCGAATGACATGGCCGATCGTTTGAACGACATGAGTATTTATGAAAGATTTCTTCCCTTTCCCCTGTTTCAGACCTGATTATTAATGCATGATGAATTATTCCTGTGTTGGTTGGATCTGAAATTGATAGTTATAATTTAGGGTTTGAATTTATGAAAATCACCCTTGAATTAAGTAGAGGATAAATCCAATTTGAGAATTAAGGTTTCTATTGAGTGATTTAAAACTATAATAATTAAGTGGGTAAACTTAATTGAATGAAATTAAACAATGGATTGGGAATTTTGAATTTTGGGCCAAGAGAGAGATAGTCTGGGTATATTTAGTAGAGAGACACCATGATAATGAAATTAATTAGTGTATGATTAATGGAAATTTAAGTCGAATTGTATACTTGTATGTTTTGGGCTTGTATATGGGTCTAGTACACCGGTAGCTAGAATTTAATATATATAAATACAGTGATGTGTAGTATATATAATTTTTAAATATTTTTGTGAATAATATTTACAGTAAAGCATACCCATTCTAGTGCTATCAGAGGAGATTGCGTGATGTGGGTGAATCATCTATCTAGTGAATGCAGTGTGATTATAGTCCTCAGGTCAAAGTGTTCGCGTTCAGGAGTGAGTCATTTGAGTGTGTTTTAATCTTACTACCTTGGAAAAATATGGCCGCCTCCACAACGTTTGTACATTTTTCTAAAATGGGAAGCTAATCGTGTCAGGGTTTTGGGTGGATGAGTATACCCGATTATGATAGCATCTAGAGAACACCCGATGAGTGTCTACTCGGGGAATAGTTATATATTTACGACATGCATGTGAATGTTGTGATATAGTGATACGTATTTATGGTGCGGATTTATATACGGGAAAATACATAATGTGAAATGTATAAATATAACTTGAGAGATTGTTATATGATATCAAATGAGAAATGACTTAAATAAGTTAATGATACGTATATATGGTGCATATTGATATACGAGTAAATACATGATGTGAAATGTATAAATTATATGACTCGTGAAAATGTTATATGGTATTAATTGAGAAGAGATTTAAATAAGTTAGTGTGATTAATAAACTTATAACTCGTATACTAAACTCACTCGGGATAGAGTAGTAGGAAACGTATAGGTACGTTAGGCGTTCACATTAGTCGAGGGGCGAGGTGTCCTCAAGAGAGTGTGCGCCACTAACTTAAATATGAAGAGCATTCATGCATTTTAATTTACTGCATTTAAATTCACTTGCTAAATGGGTTCTAACCCTTGCTATAAAATATTTTCAAAATCTTTTAGGTGTACAGCCACAGGGAAGCCATAATTGTTCTATTATAGGGTTATGCAGTTATGGCACATGTGGATGTTGCAGGACTTTGACTTAGCCGCTTCTGTCATTTCATTCCTAGAGTAGGATGCAATTAGTATTCCATTTGGGAGTGTCGCCCAAGTTGTTCCATTTCATTTCAGTATAGATGATGTATTCAGTTATTCCTCTTATGGTTTATTTTTGTTATTTGACTTGTAGTCGGTGGTTGTTTCGGCAAGGATTACATATATTCCATTTTTAGTATTGCTTGATTCAGTGATTGCATGATGGTTAGTTATATATTCTTTCTCATTTTGTTGTTGGGATGTTAAATAAAAAGATAAAATTTGGCACCATGTCTTTTGAATACTAAGTGGTTAGTAAGTTTCAAAAGTTTCTCGACCGTGATGCTAAGAATGAAGCAGATGAGATTCCTATTTAATTTGGTATAGGATTGATCACTTGGTATTTTATTAGGCGGTGTTTCACAATGAAATGGTAAATGTGGGTGTACCCCCAGGCCCTTCTACCGAGTAAAAAGAAAAAGTGGGTAAATGTGGATGTTTGTATAATGTTAAAACATATTAAAAGGAACTCGAATGACACTTGGATAAGTAAGAAATGCCTGGAGCCCTAGGGTGAAATCCTAAAATCACTGGCAAGAGGATATGGTGCGCATAGCTGGCGGTGTAGAGGCCGTTAAAGTATGTGGTATTGGAAGATTCCGAGAAAAGATAAAATAAATAAAAAAACATTTCAAGAAATGGGTTGTGTGTTGAAATGTGTTAATACAACCTTACTTGAATGAATTAATAGTTTTTTCGATAAAGGTTAAAATGGACATGTGAAATGTGTAACTGATTAATGTCCATAAGATAAGGAAAAAGGTAAAGTAAGTGGGTAAATGGATGATTAAGCAACCTAAGTGGTTAAACCCATAATCAATACATGAATGTGTTTTAAAAGGTTCTCAAATATTAAATGAGTATTTTCTAATAAGGTATTTGCGTGTGTTGAAAGGGTGAGTTTCAACGAAAATACTAAAGTATGGTGGATAAAACAAAATGGGTGATTTCGGTAAAGAAATTATTTCGTGTGAATCAAATGTAGTGATTTCAAGTGTTGAACTGGGCGTGTTAAATAAAGCGAGAAATGATAAAAATGAGTAAAGTAAAGTCTTTTATAAGATTAAGGTAAATTAATCTGGATAAATAAGGTTTTCGGAAGTAAAAACCGTTTCATGCATTAAGTATATGTATGCGTCTGTATATATATGTATACAATATAATTGCATGTGAACTTAAGCATAACATGTTAGAGTCTTCTTTATGTCGTTTGATCTTATTGTATTTGTATATTTTCCACTAACCATCGGCTCGCAGCCTCGCTTTGTTACGACAAGTTGGGAGCGGTTTCGTATTTTGAGAGCGTTATACTGGTAAGTACTTTCTTTATTTTACGTTAGTGGCTCTGTATGCTTGCACTTCGGGGTGCTTCCTATGGGTACCTCACATAGTTTATTTTGAAACTGGAATCTCATGTTAAATAACTAAAACGTTAATTAAAAAAAATTGACTAGCAAAATTATGTAGGTTGTTTCATTGCACTTCACACCTAACACTCGGTCGGACCGGGTTGACTACGGATGACCCTTGAATCCGGGTCAGGGCATTTCATTGTGAATGCGGTTAATAAAGTCAGTAAACTTTTACAAACATATGGAATGTATATTGATGTCGTGTTGAATCTTTTAAAGGACTTGCTTCTTATTTTTAAAACAAAAGAGAGAAAGGATATGAATCAACTAAAATTGAAGCCATAAGTATTGCTAATTATATGGAAGTTCAACTTGTATTTCATAAAAAATGTGATGTTTATAGAAAAAAAAATTAACGAGGATTCTAGTAACGATATATGGCAAACACCTGAAGAATCATTATGTGTTAATTATTTTTTACATGTAATAGATTAAGTACTTATATCACTTAGAACTAGATTTGAAAAAATTAAAAAATATGAGGAAATGCTTTATTTTTTCTCCAATTTGCACAAATTGGAAACCTTGTATTGTCATAGCTTAAATAGTTCTTGAAAAATATTCAACACATGATAGTAGTTTGTGATATTTATGGACATCAATTGTTTTGTGAATTGAAAATTTTGAAAAGGTCCTTACCACAGGAAACAACAAAATCAATTATGGTAGTAGATTATATCAAAAGAATGAACTATATTTTTTCAAATTATTGGATTTCCTATAGAATAATTTTGACAATACCTATTATAGTTGCCTCGGCCGAAAGAAGTTTTTCAAAATTAAAATTGATAAAAAATAACCTTCGTTCTATCATGACTCAAGAGAGATTAAATTGATTAGCTACATTATCAATAGAAAAATATTTGTTATATGACCTTGATTTTGATGTTTTGATTGATAATTTTGCATCAAAAAATACAAGAAGAGCACACTTTCTTTGATGATTATTAAAAAAAATTATGACATAAAGGCCCCCCAGTTTGCTATTTTCTTAGGGCCCCCCAAATCTCTTAGCCGCCCATGAATGTATTGAAGTAAAAAAAAAGTTAAAATCTTACACCACAATATAGGATCTTTCACCAATTGTTAATTAAATATTGGAACATCCAAACAATTACTTATTAATAATGATTGGAGGAGTATAAATCTTATATCTTGTATTGCACAACTTCGACTTTTTCATGTACGATTTTTTATTCTCAACACATCCACTCACATAAAGTTCCCAACACGTGTACAATTTTTTTTGTATGAGGTGAATCAATTGGGCCATAAGGTCATGTATAATGTTCTCTAAGTAAATTTGGACATTGGGCAAGCATGTTAAAAATATAAAGTCACACATAAAAAAATGATGTTTTTCATGACAAAACCTCTCCATATTTTTTACAACTCACTTTTCACCTTACCTGCTAAGGTCTTGTTAAGTTTAAAGAAATAAATTTCAAATAAAATTTATTGGTCTCCCTCGTTTGGATATGTGAAGAACATTGATCGACATATATTTGTAACACGTAATAATTGACATTTTTATCACACTTTTTTTAAAACTACACGTATATGTTTTCTTCAATCTGAAATGGTTGAGATATTAGTTACTTTAATATCCAAAATTAATGTTCTAAAAATAAAAAATAATAAAATATAAACAAAAGGTTAATTAGTGATATGTTTTAAAACGTTCAATATTTAATTTTAGTGTTATAGAACCAAAGGAATTATTTTTATTAATTTGACTTTAATCGTTATTTAGTTATCATTATTTGACTTTAGTCATTATTTTATTAATTGTAGAATTTATCCACCATTTTATTTTTTGATGACACTTTTGGTGAGTTTCTTTGTGTTTCTTGGTGTCAAAATGGTAGTTAAACTTATAGTAAAACAAAAAAATTGCTTAAAGTTAGATAATGATAATTAAATTGTGGCTAAAGTAAAATTTTCTATATCATTTTACTATTATTCCCTTTGTATTTTATGTCTATGATGGCATCGCACACGTATTGTATCTAGTAAATAATACGCAAAAGATACCGAATCATGTCCACCACATATAAAAATTTAAATTTATCATCCTATTTCTCTAAACTTTTTTAATACAATAATTGATTATTTTCAAATTAATAACTTATGTTTCTGAAGAAAGAAAGATTTTCTTTGAATAACTGCGTATGATAATACTTGTGCTAGCAATGGAGATTATACATTATCAATGTAGACGGTTTGTAGAGTTTTAATGTCAATGCATCATGCGCTCTTATATATTTTTGGCCTTTCTTTTCTTATGTTTGATTAAAAAATTATAAATGAAGGGATGTTAATATTATTACAATACATGATAAGGTATTACCTTCAAAGGATAATGGTAATAAATCCTTAATGTTAGAGGCTGGTGTGACCTCTCTATTGAAGTTCCCAGACAAGTTCTTATCTGAAAATCCAAAATAATTTGAAAGACTAATTTGAATTTTGACATTTGTTAATTACATTCGATAATTTTTTTTAGGCAAAAAAATAAATCTAGTCGTCTCCTATTCACTTTCTCTCACTTTTTTTAAAACCTTTCTAGGATTTGCAAGGCTTCCAATACATGAATAACGTTCCCTTGAACCCTAACCCCTTATCCTATTAATGTTTGGGCAAAATCGTTTGCAACTTTTAACACACTGTATTTATGAGTATTTAAAATTGAATTAATTCGATTAATTTTAAATTACACGTGTGACGTAATTCAATGAAATTAAATATTATGTGTTGATCAAAATATTAATTGGAGAGAAAATGATCAATGTTTATTGAATATAGTTATTAAGTGAATAGTAAATAATTATTTTTACGTCATAGCGAGTGATAGTGACGTGATAGTGTTATATCTCAACCAAGTGTCGTGTGTAGACTATATGAGGTTGAGATATGAAATTATTTTGGGGTGACTGGGTGGGTGATTTCGAGATCACAGTTGAATCTGAAAGGGTCAAAATAGTCAGAATAGTATACCCGGACATATATATTGGGTCTCGGAGCGATTTTAAACCAAACCGACACCACGAGAGGGCGTTTCGATCATTCGGGAGGTTAGGGTAGAGAGAACTCCAAAATTTTAAGAAGTATATCAACCCATTGGAGTGTAGAGCTATGGTTACAACAATCTTGAGAGAGAGGAGACCATTAGAGAGGAAGAAGATAGGTTTCTTGGAAGATCCAAAATCTTTCTTGCATCATCTTTACCATCGAATTGAAATCGGGAGGAAAGGAAGGCATCCTTATCACTCAAAAAAAAAATCAGACCTAAAATTGATAAGGCATGTGTTTATCTTGAAATTTTTAAAGAATGTTATAATACCCACATAGTGTAGGGTTGAAAATCATGATTTAATTGATGAATTCTTTGGATCTAGAGGGGGTAATGCATGATTTGGGGTAGTAAATTCGTATAGGATTATACCCTAAAGATTTATATGATGAAATTTTGAGATTTTTTATGAATAATGTGGGAGAAATATGGGTATCTTATGATTACACATGAAGAACACCACAACTTAGGGTTTTGAGGGTTATGGGGTTTAAATCTGTTCTCGGATAGATTTCGTATAATTTTAATGTTTATTTACGCTAGAATTTGTCCATGAACATATATTTGATGTTTGATTATGCTGGTTAAGAGTTTGGGATTGCTGTATAGAGGTTTGAGAAAGATAAGATGTAGAAAACTCGTAATAGCATAATGAAGAAGACGAAACTTTTAGTTGCAAATCGATTCGGGTTCTTTACCAAATCGATTCGACGGGCGAATCAATTCCGGTTCTTCATCGAATCGATTCAATTACCGAGATTTTTGCAAATTTTTAGTTATGCCCTAAATTTCACGAATAATCAATGGGGGACTTTTGCATTATTATTAAACTTTAGGGAGGAACCTATTAAATTCCAATAGGTTATGGCAAGGATTCAGTTTACCCAAAATGAGAGAAATAAGGCTAGCACCTTTTGGGCATGATGTGAAATTTAAGAAATTTCGAGAATTGGAACTATGTCCATCCCTTCCTTCGGCTCTTTCCTCACGTCTCGGGGGGTTCCCGATGCTAGCGCAGGCTCGGGGATAGGAGTGAAAATCTCGCTCCCTTTTTCTTAGGAATGCTTTGGTCGTCGTCGTTGTGGGGTGATGTAAATAAATGGAGTCGCCAGCCTATTTTTCACAAAATAGGCAAAAGAACATGTCCCCACCTCGAGAAAGTGGCATCAAAGACAAACTGATGGTTACGAAACCAATGGTTCAGAGGTTCGGGGCTAAGTTATGAAATGGGAAGGTATTAGGCACCCATCCCGCCCTTTCGATCTCTCATGAACTTATGTTACTATTTTCCTTCATTTTTTCGTGAAATGTGTGTGCATGTCTATATAAATGGAGATCAAAATTGCTCGACTCATATCATAGAAAACATGGAGTGAGGTCATCCAAAGGAATGTTCCCAAAATAATAATAGTTAGAAGATATAATGTATGCGCTTATCAAGATATTGATTGTTATGATGAAATGATAATATTTATTAGATAAGACGTGAATATGGGTCATAAGTATGATATATATGAGTATTGTATGGTTAAAAGGATGATACTGTAAGAATAGGAAAATAGGAAAATTAGAAAATTGGGAAATTGGACTTGAGTCTCGAATTTTAGCCTAAAACGCCTACGTAGCCTATAAAGGCATCGAAGTCCACGTAGTTTGCATGCAGCATAAGTGTGGGTTTATCCCATAGATTTAAACGGGAGTTTATTATATGTGTGTATAGTGAAAATGTACTTTAGTTTTGAGAAATTGTGGTGAATAATCCCATTGAAATTGATAGGTGTAAACTTTTTTTTTCTTTTTTTTTTATAGAAAATAAAGTATCAGTAATATAACTAATAAAGGATGAGATGTTAATGCATATGAACAAAAGTAAAAACTTGATTAAGAATTTATGTAACTAATGCAAAAATAAATAATTTAAAGAGAGAGAAGGATATTTGGACCTTCTTTAGAGAATTGGGGCTTGATCTTGATCCTTGATGATCTCCCTTGAATGTTGGGATGAATGTTGGATGAGAGAGAATGAGATTTTGCTAATTTGGATATGAAAATGATGGGAGTGAAATATGAAAAGAAATTTTACACAAAGAAATTTCAATGATTGTAAGAGAATGTTAATGAGATCACTGATATTGATGGATCTGAGGTGTGCCCTGAGAGTAAGCACATGCCCTTCTTTTATAGGGTAGGGGAACTACCTATCGGCATACCCCTGGCCCTTTCAATCGATAAGTGATCCTAGACACACTACCGATTGGCAGGGAAATGGACCTGCCAATCGACAGTCTTGCGTAGATTTTTTTGAAAAAACGTTTGTAGAACGCAATTTGTAAATCCAAACCGTGTATGGGACATATAGTTATATTATTAATTCACAGACCTTCAAGATTCCTTGGGATTCTCCAGGGTCTGGGAGTTGTCTTTGAGTCAAATAATGGTCGGAAGAGCTCGTTGGTCCTTTGGAAGGGAGATCGTCGAAAGGCAATGGATCGCTCGTCCAAATTGTAAGTCAAAATCGCGCACTAGGTGGAACTTTGGAAAGGTTATGTGAAGAACTTTGATGTTACAATGATCTTATTTCATTTAGGAGAGTTGACCTTGGTCAAACGGTTTCCGGAAGCACCCGGTGACCTTTTGGAGTACAACAGGTCATTCGTCGATACTGTAAGGCTGATTGGCGCATGAGGGAGACCTTTGGAAAGGTTATTCAGTGACCTTAAAAGATTCATTCAATCTCTTTTGATATAAAGAGTTGACCTTGGTCAAACAGAGTCCAGGAGCATCCGATGGCCTCAGGATTAGTTTTTGAAGGAAAACAGATCGTTTATCCGAACGATTATGCCGTTTTGTGCATACGACAGACCATTAGAAAGGGGTTTTATTGCCCTTAAAATATTCCTTGAGATTTTTCTCTAACAATGAAGTTGATTGGGGTTAAATCAGGGCCCGAGCATGCCTAGTTACCTTTAGATCGATTTTCAGTAGTAAAATAGTCCGTTCATCAGAACCTTTATACCGATTCATGTATGGGGCATACCGTTTGAAAGGAGATTTAGATCCCTTCAAATATCTATTGAGATTCTCCTCTGATAATAGAATTGACTGGAGTCAAGTGGGGCTCAGGAGCACCCAATGGCCTCTAGATCGGTACTCAAAGTATGACCTAGGGTTTGTAGTGAAATGGGGAGGTTCTAGGGACCTAAGGAGAGACTTAAGGGGGTCCTAGAATGTGGTGTCTACAGATCCTCTCGACGGTTGAGCTTGGAATAAGTGAGAGTTGTCCAATAGACACCACATGATGTTTCGGGAAAAAGGTCAATTATGCGGGACCTAAAAGGATGAGGATGACCAATTCAGAGGGTCGAGATTGATTATGAGGACCTAAGGTAATGCTGGGGATGGTTGATTCTATGGGTTGAGGTTAATTCCAAGTATCTAAATATGGGAGCGACTAATTCAGAGGGACGAGGTCATTGTGAGGACTTAAAGATGGGAGGGACCAATTCCAAGGGCTGATGTCAATTCTGAAGACCTTAAATAGGGAGCGACCAATTCTTAGGGTCAAGATCAATTCTGAGGACCTTAAATAGGGAATGACCAATTCAGAGGATCGAGGTCAATTTTGAGGACCTTAAATAGGGAATGACCAATTCTGAGGGTCGAGGTCAATTCTAAGGACCTTAAATGAGAGCAATCGATTATAAGGTCGAGATCAATTTTGTGGACATTAAATGGGAGCAACCAATTCTAAGGGACGAGTTCAATTATGAGGACCTTAAATAAGGTGCGACTTATTATGAGGGTCGAGGTCAATTCTGAGGACCTTAAATGAGAGCGACCAATTTTGAGGGTCGAGGTCAATTTTAAGGACCTTAAAATGAGAACGGCCAATTCTGAGGGTCGAGTTCAATTTTGAGGACCTTGAGTTAAATCGAGCAATTTTGAGGGTTGAGATCAATTATAAGGACCAATGGAAGGGACCGATTTTGAGGGTCGAGGCCAATTCTGAGGACCATAAGTAGGGAGTGATAAATTCTAAGGGTCTAGGTCAATTATGAGAACCTTAAAATGGGAGCGACCAATTCTGAGGGTCGAGGTCAATTCTTAGGACCTTCAATGGGGGGGAACGATTATGAGGGTTGAGATCAATTCTGAGGACCTTAAGATGGCAGTGACCAAATCTGAGGGTCGAGGCCAATTCTGAGGACCTTAAGTAGGGAGAGACCAATTATAAGGGTCGGGGTCAATTCTAAGTACCTTAAATGGGGGAGAACTATTCTTAAGGTTGAGGTCCATTCTAAGGACCTTAAATGGGGGCGACCGATTTTGAGGGCCGAGGTCAATTCTGAGGACCTTAAGAAGGGAGGAACCAACCCTAAGGGTCAAGGTCAATTCTCAGGACCTTAAGATGGGAGGGACCAATTCTTAGGATCAAGATTAATTCTTAGGACCTTAAATGAGAGCGATCGCTTCTGAGGGTCGACTTCAATTATGAGGACCTTAAGTGTGGGCATGGGGACAACTTTACTGGGGAATTTTGAATCTTCCTATTTAGGATTCTATTGGGGAGAGGATATCCACGAGAGGACATTTCGGTCATTCAGAAGGTTAAGGTAGAGATAAATCCAAAAATTTAAGATGTATATCATCCCATTGGAGTGTGGAGCTAGGGTTAAAACAATCTTGAGAGAGAGGAGGCCATTAGAGAGGAAGCAGAGAGGTTTCTTCGAAGATCCAACACCTTTTTTGCATCATCTTTACCACCGGAGTGAAATTAGGAGGAAAGGACGACATCCTTATCACTCATAAAACAAAATCAGACCTAAAATTGATAAGGAAGGTGTTTATCTTGAAATTCTTAAAGCATGTTATAATACCCATGTAGTGTAGGGTTGAATAGCATGATTTAATTGATGAATTCTTGGGATCTAAAGGGGGTAATGCATGATTTGGGGTAGGAAATTATGTAGGATTGTACCCTTAAGATTTATATGACTAAATTTTGAGATTCTTTTATAAATAATGTGGGAGAAATCTGGGTATCCTGTTGATTACACATGAAAATAACTTAGGGTTTTGAGGGTCATGGGGTTTAAATCTGTTCTTGGATAGATTTCGTATGATTTTATGTGTTATTTATGCTAGAATTTTTCCATGCACATATATTTGATGTTTGATTATGCTGGTTGGGAGTTTGGGGTTGCTGTATAGAGGTTTGAGAAAGATAGGATGTATAAAACCCATAACAACATAATGAAAAAGATGAAACTGTTAGGTGCGGATCGATTCGGGTTCTTCACCGAATCGATTCGACTGCCTAGATTTTGGCCAATTTTTAGTTATGCCCCAAATTTTATTAATAATCAATGGGGGGGGGGGGGGGGACTTTTTCATTATTATGAACCTATTGGGAGGGACCTATTATATTACAGTAGGCTATGGCAAGGATTCGGTTGACCCAAAATGAGAGAAATAAGGCTAGGACCTTTTGGTCATGATGTGAAATTTAAGAATTTGCGAGAATTGGAACTATAGCCATCCCTTACTTTGGATCATTCCTCCCATCTCGAGGGGTTCTCGGTGCTTGTGCGTGCCCGGGGGAGGGAGTGAAGCTCCCGCACCCTTTTTCCTAGGAGAACTTCGGTCGTCGTCGTTGTGGGGTGATGTAAATAGATGGAAATGACAGCCTCTTTTGCACAAAATAGGAAAAAGAATATGTCACCACCTCGAGAGAGTGACATCAAATACAAACTGATGGTTACGAAACCAATGGTTCAGAGGTTCGGGGGCTAAGTTATAGAATGGGAAGGTGTTAGGCACCCATCCCGCCCTTTCGGTCTCTCATGGGCTTATGTTACCATTTTCCTCAATTTTTCCATGAAGTGTGTTTGCATGTATATATAAATGGAGATCGGAATCGCTCGACACAAATCATGGAAAAGACGGACTGAGATCATCCAAAGGAATGTTTCCAAAATAATAATAGTTAGAAAATATGATATATGCGCTTACAAAGATATTGATTGTTATGATGAAATAATAATATTTATTAGATCAGACATGAATATGAGTCATAAGTATGATATATATGAGTAATGTATAGTTAAAAGGATGAAACTGTAAGAATAGGAAAATGGGAAAATTAGAAAATTGGGAAATTGGACTTGAGTCTTGGGTTTTAGCTTGAAATGCCTATGTTGCTTATAAAGGCATCATAGTCCACGTATTTCTCATGCGGAATAAGTGTGGGGTTTATCCCATAGATTTGAACGAGAGTTTATTATATGTGTGTATATTGAAAAGGTACTTTAGTTTTGAGAAATTGTGGTGAATAATTCCATTGAAATTGATAGGTGTGACCTTGTTTTTCTTTGTTTTGTTTTTTTATAGAAAATAAAGTTTCTGCAATATAACTAATAAAGGATGAGATGTTAATTCATATGAACTAAATTAAAAACTAGATTAAGAATTTATGTAACTAATGCGAAAATAAATAATTTGAAGAGAGAGAAGGATATTTGGACCTTATTTGGAGAATTGGGGCTTAATCTTGATCATTGATGATCTACCTTGAATGTTAGGATGAATGTTAAATGGGAGAGAAGTTGATTTTTCTAAATTGGATATGAAAATTATGGGAATGAAAGATGGAAAGAAATTATACACAAAGAAAATTAGATGGTTGTAAGAAAATGTTGTTGAGATCACTGATATTGATGGATCTGAGGTGTTCCCTGAGAGTAAGAACATGCCCTTATTTTATAGGGTAGGGGGACTGTCGATCGGTATACCCCTGACCTTGCCAATCGACAAGTGACCCTAGACACACTACCAATTGGCAGGGAAATTGACCTGCCAATCGACAGCCTCGTGCTGATTTTTTCAAAAAAATGGTTATTGAACGCAATCTGTAAATCCAAATAATGCATGGGGCATACCATTATATTAGTAATTCAGAGACCTTCATTATTACTTGGTCTTATCCGGGGTCCGAGTGCTGACTTTGAGTCAAATGGGGCTTGGAAGCGATTGTTGGTCCTTTGGAAGGGAGATCATCGAAGGTAATGGATCGTTCGTCCAAACCGTAAGTTAAAATTTCACACAGGGTGGACCTTTGGAAAGGTTATGTGAGGCAATTTGATGGTTCAAAGATCTTCTCTTATTTAGGAGAGTTGACCTTGGTCAAACGATTCTCGATAGCATCCGGTGACCATTTTGGGTAAAACAGGTCGTTCCTCCCATACCATATGGATGATTCACACACGGGATAGACCGTTGGAAATGGTATTATGTGGCCTTCAAATATTCATTCAGTTCATTTGAGCTGAAGAGTTGACCTTAGTTAAATGGAGCCCAGGAGCACCCGATGGCCTCGAGATTAGTTTTTTAGGGAAAATGGATCGTTCGTCCGAATAGTTATTCCATTTTGTGCGTAGGGCGGACCATTGGAAAGGGATTTTAGTTCTCTTTGAATATTAATTGAGCTTTTTCTCTGACAATGAAGTTGATTGGGGTTAAATCAGGGCCCCTGAGAGAGCCCAATGGCCTTCAAATCAATTTTTAGTAGTAAAATGGTTAATTTGTCTGAACCGTTATGCCAATTCGTGCATGGGGTTGATAGGAGAGTCAGAGCCCTTCGATGTTCTATTATGCTTTCACTCTGACTATATAGTTGACCTGATTCAAATAGGGCCCGAGAGTGCCCGATGGCCTTTAGATCGGTACTCTAAGTATGACCTAGGGTTTGTAGTGAAATGGGGAGGTGCCAGGGACATAAGGAGAGACTTAAGGAGGTCCTAGAATATGGTGTCTACAGAGCCTCTCAATGGGTGAGATTGGAATAAGTGAGATCCGTTGAATAGACACCACATGATGTTTCGGGAAAAAAGGTCGATTCTGCGGACTTAAAAGGATGAGGATGACCAATTCAAAGGGTCGAGGTTGATTCCAAGTACCTAAGGTAATGCTGTGTATGGATGATTCTATGGGTCGAGGTCAATTTCGAGGACCTAAAGATGGGAGCGATTAATTCAGAGGGTTGAGTTCAATTGTGAGGACCTAAAGATGGGAGGGACCAATTCTGAGGGCCGAGGTCAATTTTGAGTACCTTAAATAGGGAGCAACCAATTCTGAGGACCTTAAATAGGGAGTTGCCAGTTCAGTGGATCGAGTTCAATTTTGAGGACCTTAAATAGGGAATAACCAATTCTGAGGGCCAAGGTCAATTCTGAGGACATTAAATGAGAGCGATTAATTTTGAGGGTCGAGATTAATTTTGAGGACATTAAATGGGAGAGACCAATTATGAGGGATAAGGTCAATTCTAAGGACCTTAAATAGGGAGCAACCAATTCTGAGGGTCGAGGTCAATTCTGAGGACCTTAAATGAGAGTGACCGATTCTGAGGATCGGGGTCAATTTTAAGGACCTTAAGATGGGAGCGACCAATTCTGAGGGTCGAGTTCAATCCTGAGGACCTTAAGTTAGATCGACCAATTCTGAGGGTCGCGGTTAATTCCGAGGACCTTAAATGGGAGCGACCAATTCTGAGTGTCGAGGCGAATTTTGAGGACCTTATGTAGGGAACGACCAATTCTGAGGGTCTATGTCAATTATGAGGACATTAAAAATGGGAGCGACCAATTCTAAGGGTCGAGGTCAATTCTTAGGACCTTAAATTGGGGGCGACCGATTCTGAGGTTCGAGGTCAATTCTGAGGACCTTAAGATGGGAGGGGATAAATGTGAGGGTCGAGGCCAATTCTAAGGACCTTAAGTAGGGAGCGACCAATTCTAGGGGTCGAGGTCAATTCTGAGGACCTTAAATGGGGGCGATCGATTTTGAGGGTCAAGGTCAATTTTGAGGACCTTAAGAAGGGAGGGACCAATTCTGAGGGTCGAGGTCAATTCTAAGGACCTTAATATGGGAAGGACCAATTCTGAGGGTTCTGAGGACCTTAAATGAGAGAGAACGATTTTGAGGTTCGAGGTCAATTCTGAGGACCTTAAGTGAGGGCGTGGGGATAGCTTTCCTGGGGAATTTTGAATCTTTTTTGGTTTCTACTAGGGAGAGGATATCCATATGAGGATTATGTGGATGGATTGGGAAGAAGTTTATGTAGCGCTGCTGGGGAGGCATTTTGATTTTTAAGGATTTTGGGATTTCGCTGGGGAATGTGTTTCTTAGAGACGTCACTGGAGAGAGACGTCTAATTTGGAAATTTCTCGGCACTTGATTTTTTTTTGCCGAAGATGAATTTTTTAGGTTTTCGCTGAGGAGTGGTAATGGA
The DNA here is from genome assembly GCA_949130495.1 of Sambucus nigra. Classification (NCBI taxonomy): domain Eukaryota; kingdom Viridiplantae; phylum Streptophyta; class Magnoliopsida; order Dipsacales; family Adoxaceae; genus Sambucus; species Sambucus nigra. The sequence continues at coordinate 596,003,023 of OX422209.1, forward strand.
CACATTGATTTTTAGGGTTTTAAAATGGTATTTTAATCCGACCGGAGATTTGGAGGCTTGAAAAATGATTTTCTTGACGAAAAAGTGTCCTAAAATTTATTTGGTAATTTTAGAAATTTTTTGGTAATTTTTTAAAATTCTCTAGCATTTTCTATGATTTTTTGTTTGAAATTTTTGGGGGTGCCGATCGGTAGGTTGTGGGGATTGCCAAACGACAATGGCATAATCTTTTGTTCTGCCTAGGGAAGGGGAACGGACAGTGCTAATTGGCAGGAGTCAGGGGACTGTCGATCGACATACCCCTTAGCCTCCTATAAAAAGGGGTAAGTTCTCTTAATTTTTCATAACTTCTAGCTTTCTCCTTTTCTAATTATCTCTTCTGATTTTCTCCCGCGTCTTTTATTCATTTGAGATTAGAAAATGATGAATTTTTCAAGTAGTGAGACCCACATGGCGTTTCTAGGTTTTGATGGTTGGGCGCACTTGGAGTGGTGGGCCAGGGTGCCCTTATCATTGGGCAACGAGAATGCCTTTGATATGTTTGAGCCAATTATGGATGAGTGGACTCTTTTGCGCGAGCCTGCACACCATCGATCGTCTAATGTGAGGAACCCTGATGGTTATGTAAGTATCGTATGACTCTTGGTATTCCTTTTTGCGATTTCTTCGCATTTTCTTTATTTCTTCAAATTTTGACAAGAGTTTTCTCTTTCATTGGACATACTGACATTGCTGCGTTGAGTCTTCGCTCCCAGGGAATGACATGATTTATAGACGTGTGGGAGCACCTTCCTCCGGTGGTGCGCTCAGTGGTTTCTTTAGATGGTTTTAGTCGTTTGGCATCTGCATTGGATAAGATGCCCCGCTCGACGACTAATCTATGATCTTTCGGGGAGAGGTGGTGGGATATTACCCACACCATACATTTCGGTTTTGGGGAGATGACAGGGACCCCTATTGATGTGTAGAATCTATTGGGGGATATATTGTTAGGGGACCCAGATAGAGGTGGATCGATCCCTGAGGGTGACACCGACGGCGGTGGAGGCGAAACTAGGCGATGTTGTATAGATAGTCTTAGGGGACTTGATTCACATTTCTCTGCTTCGGGAGGTTTTATTGAGTCGACAGATTAACAAGACCAATGGGCTGTAGGTTCGTCAGATGGATCGTTTATCCATTATTTTGTTGTTGGGAGGATTTCAGGTGGCATCGAGCGGCGACGTTGTCTATTTGTCATTTTTGCCATTTTAGGGGTATTTTCGAATATTCCTCTCTTTGATTAGCGGAGCCTGACTTTGGCGACCCTTTATTCATCTTTGGACGCTTTCAGTCGGTGCTTCCGATATATTTTTCTTGGTGACACGTATCGTTTGGAGGTATTTTTCTTTTTGTAATTATATTTTACTCATTTTCCTTTATTTCCTTTTTGATTTCCTCTGATTGCTAACGCTTGTATTTTTGAAGAAGTGGTTCTTCGAGGTGATCGGGATCAATGTCCATTTGATTTTTTGCAAGATGAGGTGGTGGGGGGCTTCTGTCGGATGTATCGGTGGAAGAAGTCTAACTGTCCGTCGAGGCGATCTCCTTCCTTAGTTGCGGTGTGTCTGGTCTTGAATGACCAGATGATCGAATAGGTTATCTCTTTCTTTTCTCTTTCAAATTTTCTTTTTGGCCTTTTCTTTCTGTTTGTGCAAGTATTAACTTTATCTTGGTAAAATGTAGGTGACCTTGTATCCATGGGGTATGGCTATTCAGCATATGGGGGTGACTGGAGGGAATGCACAGATGCGTCGACTGTTGGCGCATGAGTTTGGCTACTCTTGGTATATAGGGGAGAGGGTAGTTATGCAGATCGTTAAGGATGAGGTGGAAGTCCCACCAGCGATGACCCATAGATATATGAGATAGCTGAAGGAGATGTTGAGGGATGCCCAGACGGTGGCACTGATCGGCGAGCCTTATTATTTGTACATCTACATGGTGGCAACCTACGACTACCTCGATTTTGTGACGAGCTGTCTGATGTTGTTGTGCATCTATGATGTGATGAATATGCCTCCACCTACCACAACGTCAGGTAGGGGTACGAGTCGGCCAGTGAGGCCCACCCCCAGCGCGGGTGGTGCATCGACGTCAGCAGCGACGGTGACGTCGGAGGTTCTATTTCTTCAGCTTGCTCCTACCTCATATAACATTTAACTGTCTGGGGGAGGATCGGTGCGTATGCTATATTGTCCAAATGCGATGGACCCGGAAGTGTTGGGGATGATGGAGGACATCCTTAAGTCAGAGGTATATCCTTTCATTTTTCTAGTTTCTTCTTTTACTTCAGATTGACTGGTTTTCTTTTTTTTCATTTTTCTTACAGCATGTTCGGGTTTCGACTACCTGGTTGAGGGACATCCGAGACTGGGTGGCTTCTGTGACTGCTCATATTCGGGATTAAATTTTTATTCCTTCTTATTTGGTTCCATCTTCTTCGTCTGAGGAGGGGTCTCGATCGGGTAGCAGAGGCTCTTCAGCTCGTCGTCGAAAAAGCGCGGCGTCGCCGGGATAGGGGATCTTAGAGATAGAAAGAGAGAAAAAAATAAAGGTGAGAGAAATAAAGTGTGGAGGATCGGGCTGAGTCCCATTGTTTTTCTTCATTTCCTTTTCTGCAAAAGAAAATATAATGATGGCACACAAATACTCACACACATATATATATGGGGTTTTATTTATTTATCTTGCTTTAAATGACTTAATCAACATGCACTTTTTACTTTGTTTATTGAGACCGGAAAAAGGATTTACTTGAAAGATAATTTTGTTAAGATAAGTTTAAAAAATACGAGGAGAGTAAAATTATGAATTCTTTTGGGATAAAAACCGTTTTTTTTTACAAAGAAGATAAAAGGTTATTTTCTAAAAATAGGGGGATGTTGATCGGCATACCCTTTGTCCTGCCTATCGACAAATCACTCCAGTCCAATCACCCCAAGGCTCGATTGCACTTTCTTCAACTACTTTTTCCTTGGTAGAGTTTCATTCGGATTTTGCAGGACCTTTGTATTTAGCCAAGTTTTTCAAGTGTAAAAGGGGGTGAGGTGGAGGGTTTTTCTTCACCCATCCCCATTTTTCCTTCTCTTGTTCTTTTGTTGTGTTTTGTTTCTTCCAAAATGCCTCTCTCCATAAGTGTTTAATTTTCCTCTTTTCTCGAGAATTTAGAGGTAATGTGCTCATACAATGTAGACTATGACACCTTCAACCTGCGTCGAGTTTTCGTATGTAACTGGCCTATTGACTAGAACATGGTGACGGAGACAGTATAATTCTGGTACCCCAAGGATCATGTTTTTCATTTTGTCTTGGATGAAGTTTGCCCGACTTATGAGTAGTTTTCTGCTATGTTGGGGTAAATTCTAGGGTGTTGGCCACCATGCCTGAATTCTCTCAGTCTCCTTGGGCACTGTTGGTGGAATTTTTCCATATCTCACCCTCGGCGTATTTATCATTGGTTACTGGAGGAATGAACTCCCTCCCGACTATGTTGTATTTCTTACGTCTGCGGGATGTCAATGATGTGGGCTACACCAGAGCCATCGCCTTTGGCTTGACTTTGAAGATACTGTTGGTGACCAGGGAGCTGCTGGTGGACCCTCACATTGCTGCCATTACTGCGTGGATGTCATATCATCGCAATCCTACGACGGTGATACTGGAAGAGACCCTGAACGATCTTGATGCTTGGCAGGAAGGCCGTTATGATTTTTTAAGAGGAAGACCTGTCACACTGTTCATGTAGTTGTCTAAGAGATTTCGCTTGGCGATCCCCCTGAATATCCTTTGGCAGTTGTGCCAAATTTATTCACTTTTTACTTCATCAGTTTTAGCCTGAACATCGAGAACTGGGTAAATTAGTTTGTGGATCATGGGCCTTGATATCCGTGCTTATCGGTACCCTGGTGGGGGGAGTTTTAGCCCATTTTGGAATTGGGACAATACCAGTATGTTCAGTTAGTTGGACTCCGACAGACTTCTTTTTATTTTCCTTGGAGGCTCATGCGTCAAGTGGGATAGGATCATATCTTCCCTTCCCATATTCTTTATTTCTTCCCTGTGGAGAATTTGACAGAAGGTAGGCACATGCGACTGATCTCTCTGTGGAAGAATCGACGGTTGTCGACCCATCCTTCCCAATCAGTTGGAAGGGTTTGGCATGTTTTTAGAGATTATATGAAATGGTTGTGGAGGGGGTAGTGGATAAGTTGTTCGCTGAGGAGACCAGGCAGAGATGATTTTCCATGTTTAACACCATGTAGAGGGTGTAGTGGTTTTACCTAGTCCGGTCCGGTCTTACCGTTCCATGGAGCACCTTTGGTATAATATCTAGGCAAGATAAGTTTGGGGACCTTAATATGTAGATGATGATGGGGATGAATCTTCTGGCGGCTGTGGGTAGGGCCTTATGTGAAGCTAATGGTATTTGTGAAGCTGGTTATGTGTGGAGCTTTTGTATGACTGTGTTTGGTTGTTTTTGATTTATTGGGAATAAACTTGGGAAGGTTGTTTGGTTAGTTTGTTTAGGAGTATCTTGGTTTGTTTTTATTTTTAGGATAGTAAGGTTGGTGGGGGTGGTTGTCAGACTCCCTACGCTGATATTTCGTGTAATCATACCGAATTTTTCCATAATGGAATAAACAAGGAATCGAATTATATTGTTGTGCCTATTGATGAGTTTTACATATAAATTATCTATAGGAACTGCTAGAAACATAATCCTTTTGTTCATGTAAATGATGAAATGAACTATCGTTCTCATAGGTGATGAAAGAATAGTATTTTATGAAAAAGATAGGGGTCGTTCACATGTAAAGCGTATGAGCTACTTACGTACCTTTGGGGGTTCGATAATTTTTTGAGTTTTATTTTAGAAAGTAAAAAGATTTTTAGAGGATCAGGCTCCACGTAGTTCTAAGCAGAGGGAAAAAAGAGTTTTGCTTTTCTAAGAATAGAAAGGGGGTGAAAGGAATCGTAGGACGCTGAGATTTCAGACTAGGGGCAAAATTTCTTGAGACGGTCCAGATTGACTGGACGGGCCATCTATTCCCCATCGAGGTCGGTGAGCATAGAGGCGCCACTGGATAAGATCTTTTTCACAATGTAGGGGCCACTCCAATTTGGCTTGAATTTCCCTTTGGGATCCCAGACGGGTTCTATGATTTATTTAAGGGATAAATCACCTTCTCAAAACCACGGTCCTTGAATCTTTTATTGAATGATCGTGATATTCAACAATGGTACCCTTGTATATGATATAGAGCCTTTAGTCTCCTTTCGTCTAAGAGTGACAACTCGTTAAGAAGACTCTGAAGCCAGTCTTCTTTATTGACTTTGCTCTAAAGCAATTTCTATCTCAACGGGTAGGATTGATTCCATGTCGTATACCAGAGAGTAAGGGGTAGCCCCAATAGATGCACGAACTGAAGTGCAGTATCCCTAGAGGGTGTAATGGATCCGATTGGACCAATCTCGATAAATTTTGATCATCTTACTAATGATTACTTTGAGGTTCTTATTAGTGGCTTCAACTTCACTGTTGGTTTAGGGAGAAGATTTATGCCTCTGAATCCTATACTCGTCGACCAATTATGTGACGTCTTCCTCGAAATGTAACCCGTTATCTGACACTAGCTCATACGGAACCCTGTATCGACAGATGATTTTTTTGGATGAACTTGGCTACCTTTTTGTCATTCAGAATTGCGTATGACTCGGTTTCGACCCATTTGGTGAAGTAATCAATGGAAACTAGGATGAACTCATGCCCATTTAAGGCTTTGGGTGTAACTTTACCTATGATATCAACGCCCCCTGTGGAAAACATCTAGGGATAGGTCATGTTATATAATTCTCGCGGGGGAAAGTGTTGGAGATTGAAAAACTATTGGCATTTAAGACATCTCCGAACATGGGCGGTGCAATCTTCAACCATGGTAGTCCAATAGTAACCTTATCGGATGATCTTATTGGAATAAATATTTCCATTCATGCGGGTTTCGCACTCCTAGCCATGGATTTTTTGCATCATCTCTTCAATGGCAACCCCTATGATGCAGTTTAGATGGGTTCCATCGAAGTTTCTCTTGAACAGTGCTTTATCGCAGATAATGTACTAGGCGTCTATTTTGCGAAGGGTTGCTCGGTATTTCTTATTAAAATCTTAGAGATAACTATCGTGCTTGAGCAGGCTCCAAATATTATAATACCAAAACTCAGTCATATCAGGATCTTCTTATGTGATGAGTTCAATATGGTGGCAGTGGGTTGGTTTAGCATTCTTTTGGACTAGGAAAGGGGCTATTGTTATTCCTTAGGGAATGTTAACCATGGAGGCCAAGGTAATAAGGGCATCGACCAAGATGTTCCTTGTTCCGGGCAAGTAGTGGAAGGTGATATCTCTTAACTGGGAGGCTATCTCTTCTAGATGGAAGTGGAAGGGTAGGAGTTTTTCATCTTTTACATTTCATCTTTAAAGGACTTGGCTGACGATGAGGTTTAAATACTCGTAGACATGTTGAGAGCGACTTTGAGGCCTACCGTGCATGCCTCATATTCGATCATGTTATTTGTTCAGGAAAATCTAGATTGATGGCAATGGGAGTGTGACAATTATTGCGGGTGATTAGGATTATCCCTATGCCATATCCTTTCTTGTTGGCAGCACCATTAAAGAACATTTGCCATCGGAGGTCTTCTTGGGAGGTACAAAGGATATCTTCATTTAGGAACTCGAAAATCCAAACATTATCTTCTTCCCTAGGGTAGTCAGTAACGTAGCCAGAGATATCTCTTCCTTTCATGGCTTTCTGCGTGACATAAATAATATCAAACTCGGTTAGTAGCATTAACCATCGGATCATTCGGCTATACAAGGAAGGTTTCTTGAGAAGGTATTTGATAGGATTCGTTCGGGATATAAGTTTGATGGGAAAAGCGAGCATGTAGTGTCGTAATTTTTGAGTGACCCAGACAAGGGCGACACGTGCTTTTTCTAAGGAAGTGTAGTTGACTTCGTATTTGACAAATTTGTGACTGACATAGTATATAGCCTTTTATTTGCGGGATTTTTCAATGTATTGGTCTAGAAGAGCCCCAGCTTCGGTTCCTGTCATGGTCAAGTATAGGAGTAGGGGGAGACCAGGTTGCGGGGGCATAGGTACTAGAGGTCGGGTTAGATACTGCTTGATTTGTCAAAGGCTTCCTGGCAAGCTTTATTCCATACTTTGGTTGGATCCTTCCGAAAGAGTTTGAATATATGCCTTAAATTGAGAAGGGGTAAGGTGAAGTTATGTTATACAACTCTCGGGGAGGCAAGTTCTAAAGATTGGCAAACTATTGGGATTTGAGGCATCTTCTGATGTAAGAAGTACATTATTGAACCATATTAGTTCAATGATATCCTTATCGAATGATTTTCTTATTAATAATATGGCCATTCATGTGGGATAGACATTCCCCATTGTGTATTATCCGCATCACGTCTTTGACCTTATCCCCTGCTATGCAATACAAGTGGGTTCCATTGAAATCGTGCCTTGTCGCAAATGATGTACTAAGCAATAAGCCTATGAAGGGTAGCACAATCTTTCTTATTAGTGTCCCAAGGATATCTACCATGCTTAGGGAGGCACTAAATGTCATAATACCACAATGCAGCCAATTTGGATCTTCGTTCGTTGTTATCTCGTTGTGATAGAAGTGAATGATTGCTAGCTATTTTTGAATTAAAAATGGAGCCATTATTATTTCCTTGGGCATGTTGACTATAGAGGCTAAGGTTGCCAATGCATCGACTAGGTTATCTCTTGAGAGAGGAAGGTAGTGGAAGTTGATTCCATCGAACTAGGATGCGTGCTCTTCGAGTTGACCATGGAAGGATATGGGATTTTTTCCTTTGACTTTCTATATTTTGAGGAATCTCCATAGACATCAATGCTCTTGATTCATTTCTCAAGGGTAAACTTAAGACCTATGGTATACGATTGATACTATGTCATGTTGTTAGTGAAAATAAAATCCAATTTGATGGCGATGGGAGTGTGAAAATCCTTAGGAGCTATTAGGAGTATCCCAATACCGTATCCCTTCTTGTTAGCAGCCCCATTGAAAAACATCTTCCATTCGATTTTGTCATTACAAGGCATACATAATTTCTTCATCTAGGAATTTAAAAATCCATACTTCGAATACCCCCATGGGATTATCGACAATATAGTTCAAAATGTCTCTTCCTTTCATGGCCTTCTACATAACATACATGATGTCAAATTTAACTAGTAACATCAAGCATCGAGCCTTGTGACTAGACAAAGAAGGCTTCTCCAATTGGTATTTCATTGTATCTATTTAGGACACCAATTTGATAAATTACGTGAGCATGTAATGTTAGACATTCTTGTGACCCAGACTAAATAGACATGTGCCTTCTCTAGTATAGTGTAGTTCACCTGGTACCCCACTAAATTTTATCTATCATAGCACATAAATATTTATTTGCATGACTCTTTGATGTATTGGGATAATATAGCCCCTTCCACGGTGTCTGTGATGGTAAGCTACTGAAGGAGGGGAATACATTTCTACGAAGGCATGATCACCAGAGGTCGGGTAAGGTATCGCTTGATCTAGTTAAAATCTTTCTGACACACCTCATTCTAGATTTTGTTTAAATCCTTTTATAAAACTATGAAGATGGCCTCACAGATGGAAGTCAGTTATCTGATGAACCGACTAATGTATTGGAGTTTTCCCAGGAAACCACAAACTTCTTTCCCCATCAAAGGTGGTGGAATTTCGAGAATCACTCTTAGTATAGCTAGGTTTGCTTTGATCCCTTTCTCACTAACCATAAAGCCAAGGATCTTGCTTTTTGTGATGCTAAAAATGAATTTATATAGGTTGAGACCCATATGATACTTCCACAATCACTCGAGGACTTTCGTCAAGGCAGTGGTGTGACCTTCTCGAGTTTTGGATTTGATCATATTATCGATATATACTTCAACATTTTTATGGATAAGATTGTGAAAATTTGTTGTATCTTCCTTATGGTAAGTTTCTCCAGCATTTTTGAGATCCAAATACATGATCATGTACCAAGAAGTTCCCCACGAGATGATAAAGGCAGTCTTCTCTTGATGGTAGGGGTGCGTCTTGATCTGATTATACCTAAAAAAATTATTGAAAAATAATTTGAGGGCATTACTAGAAGTGTTATCGATGATCATGTCAACGTTGGGATGAGGTTAATTATCTTTGGCGATGCTTTGTTCAGATCTTGATAGTCAATGAACATGCAAAATTTTCCTTCTAATTTTGGCACGGGGACGCTATTTTCAAGCCATGTAAGATAATTGACTACGCATATAAAGCCTACATTTAGCTGTTTTACCAGTTCATCTTTGACTTTAAGAGAAGACTCCGTCCAAAGCTTTCTGAACTTATGCTTGATAAGATTAATTTCTGGGATCGTAGGAATCTTGTGTCGCATGATTTTTAAGTCAATATTGGACATCCCGTTGTAGGACCAAGTAATAGCATCTACGAATTCCTACACAAGTTCTTTAAATTGCAACCACTCATGCTCATCGCGGGTGGACCCTATCCCAATCTTGTACGGATTGCTACTAAAAACGTGATTGATAATAATAGTCTCATCAACATTAGTCTGAGTGTGGTTATGTTGTTTATTTTTTTCCTTAGTGAGATCAATTAAGAATTGTTCATTTATTAGATTATCTCCATTAATTATTTTATTAGAATTAATGTAACTAATATAAGGCACAACAAAATACTCAAAAACATCATTCATTTAATTGAATACGTCTTTCGGAAGTACAACAGTGAGTGCCTCATCAAAGTAGGTCTCATTTATAATTATATCAATGATAAAAGAGTAAGGGGTAGATTCAAGTTCTTTTTTAAAGGGGTGAACGGTAGGTTCTGATTGGTCTGGCCACGCCTGACATCAAAACTGTAATGGTTAAGGAGTTATTTTTTTAGTATTGATGAGTTTATTGGATGGCTCGACCTTCTTATGGATCATACAGAGATCCAGCCCCAATGTATGAAGATTTAATGGCTCATTATTATCATTGTCTTCATAGTTGTAAATTCTTTCCACGACTTTTATGTTCATAGGCTTTGTGATTCGTACCAAATATTGCATATTTATACCCTCGAACCTATGCATTTTAGCCCCCTCGAGTGCCTTAATCTCTATATTTATGCCCATTAACCAGACAATCTCTGCTTTATATTGGTAAGATGCTATATAAGGTATAATTGGGTATTTAGGTACTAAGTATGAAGTTTGGATGCATTTCGGCAAAGTATTGTACATATCTGTACGCGCAAGGGCATTTTGGTCATTTCATACTTTGGACAACTGGCCCAACATCTATACAGAAGTTGTATCCCTTTGAGCAAGCTTCGCGTGGCCATAAACGGTGCGTGCTTCCGAGTCTGAACGAAGAAGTTACTAGACTTTTAGCGAAAGAAAAAGACAAGGGAACCAAAGCAGGGGAAAATAGAGCACCGGTCGATCGGTCCATGGCCAACGGTCGATCAGTAAATCAGAATTTGGCTTATGAAGCAAGCAGTGGGCTTTCACTTAAGGGACCTGTGACAACCCGAATATAATTATGATAAATTATGTTTAAATCATGATAAACTTATGTGATATGGATAATATGTTATTAATGTATATAATGTTAAGTCATTATGTTTAGTTTAATCCTACCTTCATAAAGCATGAAATATCGAATTAGTTACAAATATGAAATTTTGAAGTTTTCGGTAGGAATGTTCTTGTTTAAGACTAGTTTTGATCTTTATGACATAACAATTGACTTGAGCTATAAACTAGATAGTTGTAGACATATGAGTTAAGTTTGTAACACAATAAACGGTGCATCAAAGGGACATTCGAGTGAGAATATATCATCTTTTTACGAACAGGGATAAAGTAGTCATTTAGCCTTAAATGATATGTTGTCTTATATGGCACCACATGTTATATTTTGATTGGACGAAGAGGGGGTGGACTTATGACGACTTAAAACCCTTGAATTAAGCTCTCCCTTCAGCATATTTCAGCCATGGAAGAGTTTTAACTTAAGGACAGAGAGTTTTGAAGTCTATGAAGAAAGTGTGAGGAGAAATTGAAGAAAAATTCATAGAAAATTACATAAAAGCCCCTAAGGTGATTCCATCCATAAATCCTGTTTGATTTTTTTGTATTCTGATTTAAATGATAGCAATTATCATTTTTTTACTGAAATTCCATGTCTTTATGTGTACTCATGGATAGATGCATGCTTAAGCAAACTTGAACGTGTAAACCCTTGAAATTGTCTTGTTTAGAAACCTTATGTATTCAAACTATCATATTTTTTTGTATACTTACTGAAATTTATTTATTCCAATTGGAGATTAACCTGGACTCATATATGTGAGACATATCCGAAAATCATGTGAAAATACCAAGAAATGAGTCTTTGGTGAGAGTTTTAAGTTCGGGTATGAAATCTGCCCCAAGGGTGAAAGTATGCATACCATATGTTTGATGTCTTACTTGACATAGCAAAAGAACTCTGAAAATTATGAAATTTTACAATTGTATTGTTCAATATGTTTACTGATGTTGGGTGAAATATCATATAAATTTATGATGTAGAAAAATTATGAAAATTCCTGGAAGTTGAATGAACAATAAAAGAGCCTATAGGGCATATTTGCTATGTGGTAAAGAAATGGGCATATCTTGCCCAAGGAGACTTGAAACGATGTACCATCTTTTGTATTAGAATACTAATATGATAAGGATTGAATTATTAAGAATAAATGAATATATGTTTGGTCTATGATTTGGATATGATAATTATATTAACATGAATTTGGATGAAACTTCATTTGTGACAAATGATTTGAATAGAATCATGTGATGCTTATGGATTGAATTATGTTTAAATCATTCTTTGGATTATTGATATTATTATGATGATACTAATATTTTAAGAATGATAGGAAGGGAAGAAGATCTGATTGAACAACTACCGGATAAAGGCAAGGGAAAAGCAAGTTAAACTGTCAACGTGAGTGTACTTATGATTTGTTTCATATATAAATATGAATATAGCTCTAAGAGCAGATTTTTTTGAATACTCCAGTATTCAGGATTTGTTTGGATATTAAAATATCCAAGATTTGTTTGGGTCTCATGATCCAGGATTGGTTTGAATACTTCGGTATTCAGGATTTGTTTGGATATTAAAATATCCTGGATTTTTTTGGGTCTTATGATCCAGGATTGGAATTGGACAAAGATCCAATGATTTGTTGGAACTTATGTTTTAGGAATTGTTATTGCCAATGGACAGACTTATTATTGCCAATGGGCAGAATTATTAATACCAATGGGTAGACTTATTATTGTCAATGGGCAGAATTACTATTGCCAATGGGCAGACTTATTATTGCCAATGGGAAGAATTACTATTTCCAATAGGCAGACATACTATTGCCGATGGGCAGAATTATCATTACCAATGGGTAGAATTATTTGGGCCTTATGGTCTAGGATTTTTTAGTGCCAATGAGTAGGATTGATTGGATTTAATATCTACAGATTTGATATATAACTGTTAATTCATTGTATGGCAGGATTCGTTGGATTTAATATCCACATATTTGATATATAACTGTTAATTAATTATATGGCATGATTGGTTGGATTAATATCCACAAATTTGATATATAACTGTTAATTCATTATATGGCAGGATTGGTTGGATTAATATCCACATATTTGATATATAACTGTTAATTCATTGTATGGCAGGATTGGTTGGATTAATATCCACAGATTTGATATAGAACTGTTATTTCATTTCAGGGAAGGAGTACCTCACTAAGCTTAATGCTTATGGTTTATATTTTGACATTTTCAGGGTTGTAAGCTGCCAGCTAGGATGTCATATGATCAGTGATTTGAGAGTTGCACCATTAGAAAAGAGCTGGGGATTAGACATGGGGGTTTTGTCATTGTCACACTGAGGTTTTAATACACTCACATATTGTATATATTGAGTTAACATGGATTGAGTTGATCATAGTTAATCACATTATTTTATGCCTGCTTAATTACGACTCTGATATTGATTTCGATATGTAATAAGAATAATATTATGTTCATTGTGCACATTATGTAGGAAAATATTGATAAATGAATTATATTTCCAATGGGCTCAAGATTATGATCTAATTATTCTAATAAGAAATGATTAGTATGGATATTGGGTTTGGGGTGTGTCAATTAGTGCTATCGGAGCGTCTAGGTTATTCATTCTGGACGTGTGTGACGGTTAGATGGCAGTTATTGAGTTGATTTGATATTTATGTACTAGCCAATAATTTAGTATTATAAACTGTTTGTGTTGGTTGTTATAACTCGGTTATCATAGATGAAACCTGAGGCATGAGACAAGCTAGTGGTTCAAGGCCAGGTGGATGAGTCTTTACGATGAAAGAAGCTCAGGTTACGTCGGATTTGGTGATAGGTACACTTTCTATTACTAATAGAAGTGCTTATGTTTTGATTGATCCCGGTCCCACACATTCTTTTGTGTCATATGCATTTTCTATATATCTTAATAGACCATGTACTCGTTTAAATGTGGGGTTGGGTATTTATATGCCTATAGGGGATATGGTTGTAGTTGAATATGTTTTCGTGATTGTGTTTTGACTGTGGGGGTTAGAGATACAGTTATAGATTTACTTCCATTGGATATTTTTGATTTTGATATAATTATGGGAATGGATTGGTTATCTAAATATCATGCATTAATAGATTGTTTTCGCAAAGAAGTTGTTTTTAAAATGCCTGGCGAGTTTGAATTGTGAGGGGGGAAATGAAAGTTGTTCCTAGTTGCATTATTTCTTCTATTTAGACGAGGAAATTATCAAGTAAGGGTTATGAAGGTTTTATTGCATATGTTATTAACACTTAGATGGGGGAGTTACAATTAGTCGATGTTCCTATTATACGGGATTTTCTAGGAGTGTTTCCTAGTGAGTTACCTGGGTTACCTCCAGAGAGAGAAGTTGAATTTAACATTGAATTAGCACTAGGGACAGACCTTATTTCTATGGCACCGTATATAATGGCATGTATTGAGTTGAAAGAACTCAAGGTTCAGTTGTAGGATTTACTTGATAGGGGGTTCATACAACCTAGTGTATCTCCATGGGGTGCACCAATTTTATTTTTGAAAAGGGAGATGGTACTATGCGCTTATGTATTGATTATAGGCAACAGAATAGAGCTACAATTAAGAACAAGTATCATTTACCTCGTATAGATGATTTGTTTGATCAGTTATAGGGTGTTAAAGTGTTTTCAAAGATAGACTTACGATCAGGTTATCATCAGTTGAAGATGAAAGAGAGTGATATTTCTAAAACTGATTTTTGCACTCGGTATAGTCATTTCGAATTACTTGTGATGCCTTTTGGAGTGACTAATGCTCCAACTGTATTTATGGATCTTATGAATCGGGTACTGCATCCTTTTGTTGATTCATTTATGATAGTTTTTATTAATGATATTCTGATCTACTCACGTGATATGGTTGAACATGAAAAGCATCTTAGGACTATTTTGAATGTGTTGAAAAATAAGCAGTTGTATGCTAAGTTTAGCAAATGTGAATTCTGGCTATCACAAGTTGCTTTTTTAGGCCATGTTATTTTTGGAGATGGTATATGTGTTGATCCTAAAAAGGTGAAAACTATTATGAAATCGGAGAGGTCCAATAATATGACTGAGGTGTGCAGTTTTCTGGGTTTGGCTGGATATTATAGAAGGTTTATAAAGGGATTTTCTTTGACTGCCTTGCCAATGACTAAATTAACCCGAAAGGATGTGAAGTTTGAATGATATTTTGATTGTGAAAACAGTTTTAAAGAATTGAAAAAGAGGTTGGCAACTGCACCTGTTATTACTATTCCACATGGTGGAGATGGTTTTGTTATTTATATCGATGCTTCACATCAGGGGTTGGGTTGGGTTTTTATGCAGTATGGTAAGGTTATTGCTTATGCTTCTAGGCAATTGCGTACACATGAACGTAATTATCCTACACATGATTTGGAACTTGCTGCTATTGTGTTTGCTTTGAAATTATGGCGCCATTATTTATATGGTGAGGTATGTGAAATAATTACTGACCACCAAAGCCTTAAGTATTTATTTACTCAGAAGGGGTTCAATTTGAGGCAGAGGCGGTGGATGAAGTTAATCAAGGATTATGATTGTACAATTCACTAGCATCCAGAAAAGGAAAATATAGTTGCAAATGCTTTGAGTAGAAAGTCTTCGGGCAGGTTATCTTGTACTCGATGTGATAGAGTTGCTCACATTATGAACTTGAGATTGATGGCAGTGGAATTGAAGCTAGTAGATGGGGACAGATTCTTTGCTCATGTAAGCGTGAGGTCATTGTTGGCTACTCGTATTCGTGATTTCTTGAGAAAAAATGGTAAGATGTTCGAGATGGTAAGTCTGAAGATTTTTGTATTGTGAATGATGGCACTTTATTGTATAAGCAACGGTTATGTGTGCCTAATGTGGGTGGATTGAAAGAGGAAATTTTAGATGAGGCTCATAATTCCATTTATACTATGCATCCTGGTAGTACTAAAATGTATAGGGATTTAAAGGAGCATTATTGCTGGAATAATATGAAGAAGGAAATAGATGATTTCGTTGCTAGGTGCCTTATATGTCAGCAAGTGAAAGTGGAGCATCAGAAACCTACGGGTTTGCTTCAGCCATTGCCAATACCGGAATGGAAATGAGATCATGTAATGATGGATTTCGTAGTTGGGCTTCCGCGATCTCAAAAGGGGTCAGATTTGATTTGGGTAGTGGTAGACAGGTTGACCAAGTCAGCTCATTTTTTAGTAGTCAAGTCTACGTATACAATTGATAGGTATGCTAGATTGTATGTTAATGAGATTATTCGATTGCATGGAGCTACGGTATCTATTGTTTCAGATAGGGACCCTACTTTTACATCCAAATTTTGGGATAACTTGCAGTATGTTATGGGTACTAACTTAAAGTTTTGTACGTCTTTTCATCCTCGGACATATGGGAAGTTTGAAAGGACAATACATATTTTGGAGGATATGCTTAGAGCTTGTGTGCTTGATTTTAAAGGAAATTGGGATGAATATTTGTCTTTGATATAATTTGCATATAACAATAGTTTTCAATCTACTATTGGTATGGCGCCATATAAAGCGTTGTATGGTAGACGGTGTTGTACACCCGTATATTGGGGTGAAGTTGGTGAAAGGAAGATAAAGGGTCCAGAATTAATTAAAGTCACCACTAAAAAAGTGAGGATTATTCAAGATAGAATGAGAACAGCTTAAAGCAAACATAAAAGTTAGGCAGATAAACGACGAAAAGATTTGGAATTCCAGAAAGGGGATTATGTGTTTCTTCGGATATCACCATGGAAAGGAGTTATGAGGTTTGGAAAGAAAGGAAAGTTAAGTTCATATTATATTGGACCATATAAATTTTTAAAAAAGTTGGGGTGGTTGCCTACAAGTTATCATTACCATCAGAGTCATACCAATTACATGATATTTTCCATGTTTCTATGTTAAGAAAGTATGTAGAGGATCCTTCACATGTGTTGGTGTAATAACCTATTGAGTTAAAGGAAGACTTGAGTTATGTGGAAGAACCACTTTCTATCATGGATAGGAAGGAACATATATTGAAATCAAAAGTGATCCCACTTGTGTAAGTTGTGTGGATGAGGCATTCCATGGAAGAGGCTACATGGAAGAGAGAGGATACCATGAAGATGCGTTATCAGTATTTTTTTTGTTATTCAGAGAACCAAGGTATGTCAATTTCGGGGACCAAATTTCCTAACAGGGGGAGAATTGTGACAACTAGAATATAATTATGATAAATTATGTTTAAGTCATGATTAACTTATGTGATATGGATAATATGTTATTAATGTATATAATGTTAAGTCATTATGTTTAGTTTAATCCTACTTTCATAAAGCATGAAATATCGAATTAGTTACCAATATGAAATTTTGAAGTTTTCGGTAGGAATGTTCATGTTTAAGACTAGTTTTGACCTTTATGACATAACAATTGACTTGAGGTATAAACTAGATTGTTGTAGACATATGAGTTATATTTGTAACACAATAAATAGTGCATCAAACGGACATTCGAGTGAGAATATATCATCTTTTTACGAACAGGAGGTAAAGTAGTCATTTAGCCTTAAATGATATGTTGTCTTATATGGCACCACATGTTATATTTTGATTGGACGAAGAGGGGGTGGACTTATGCCGACTTAAAACCCTTGAATTAATCTCTCCCTTCAGCATATTTCAGACATGGAAGAGTTTTAACTTAAGGAAAGAGAGTTTTGAAGTCTATGAAGAAAGTGTGAGGAGAAATTGAAGAAAAATTCATAGAAAATTACATAAAAGCCCCTAAGGTGATTCCATCCATAAAATCCTATTTGATTTTTTTGTATTCTGATTTAAATGATAGAAATGATTATTTTTTTTAATGAAATTCCATGTCTTTATGTGTACTCATGGATAGATGCATTTTTAAGCAAACTTGAACGTGTAAACCCTTGAAATTGTCTTGTTTAGAAACCTTGTGTATTCAAACTATCATATTTTTTTGTATACTTACTGAAATTTATTTATTCCAGTTGGAGATTAACCTGGACTCATATATGTATGACATATCCTAAAATCATGTGAAAATACCAAGAAATGAGTCTTTGGTGAGAGTTTTAAGTTCGGGTATGAAATCTCCCCCAAGGGTTAAAGTATGCATACCATATGTTTGATGTCTTACTTCACATAGAAAATGAACTGTGAAAATTATGAAATTTTAAACTTGTATTATTCAATATGTTTACTGATGTTGGGTGAAATATTATATAAATTTATGATGTAGAAAAATTATGAAAATTCCTGGAAGTTGAATGGACGATAAAAGAGCTTATAGGGCAGATTTGCTATGTGGTAAAGAAATGGGCATATCTTGCTCAAGGAGAGTTGAAACGATGTACCGTCTTTTGTATTGGAATACTTATATGATAAAGGATTGAATTACCAAGAATAAATGAATATATGTTTGGCCTATGATTTGGATATGATAATTATATTAACATGAATTTGGATGAAACTTCATTTGTGACAAATGATTTGAATAGAATCATGTGATGCTTACAGATTGAATTATGTTTAAATCATTCTTTGGATTATTGATATTCTTATGATGATACTAATATTTTAAGAATGATAGGAAGGGAAGAAGATCTGATTGAACAAGTACCGGATAAAGGCAAGGGAAAATCAAGTTAAACTGTCAAGGTGAGTGTACTTATGATTTGTTTCATATATAAATATGAATATAGCTCTAAGAGCGGATATTTTTTAATACTTCGGTATTCAGGATTTGTTTGGATATTATAATATCCAGGATTTGTTTGGGTCTCATGATCCACGATTGGTTTGAATACTTCGGTATTCAGGATTTGTTTGGATATTAAAATATCCAGGATTTGTGTGGGTCTTATGATCCAGGATTGGAATTGGACAATGATCCAATGATTTGTTGGAACTTATGTTCTAGGAATTGTTATTGCCAATGGGTAGACTTATTATTGCCAATGGGCAGAATTATTAATACCAATGGGTAGACTTATTATTGTCAATGGGCAGAATTACTATTGCTAATGGGCAGACTTATTATTGCCAATGGGCAGAATTACTATTTCTAATGGGGAGACATACTATTGCCGATGGGCAGAATTATCATTGCCAATGGGTAGAATTATTTGGGCCTTATGGTCTAGGATTTGTTAGTGCCAACGAGTAGGGTTGATTGGATTTAATATCCACAGATTTGATATATAACTGTTAATTCATTGTATGGCAGGATTCGTTGGTTTTAATATCCACATATTTGATATATAACTGTCAATCCATTATATGGCAGGATTGGTTGGATTAATATCCACAAATTTGATATATAACTGTTAATTCATTATATGGCAGGATTGGTTGGATTAATATCCACATATTTGATATATAACTGTTAATTCATTGTATGGCAGGATTGGTTGGATTAATATCCACAGATTTGATATAGAACTGTTATTTCATTTCACGGAAGGAGTACCTCACTAAGCTTAATGCTTATGGTTTATATTTTGACATTTTCAGGGTTGTAAGCTGCCAGCTAGGATGTCATATGATCAGTGATTTGAGAGTTGCACCGTTAGAGAAGAGTTGGGGATTAGACATGGGGGTTTTGTCATTGTCACACTGAGGTTTTAATACACTCACATATTGTATATATTGAGTTAGCATGGGTTGAGTTGATAATAGTAAATCACATTATTTTATGCCTGCTTAATTACGACTCTGTTATTGATTTCGGTATGGAATAAGAATAATATTATGTTCATTGTGCACATTATGTAGGAAAATATTGATAAATGAGTTATATTTCCAATGGGCTCAAGATTATGATCTAATTATTCTAATAAGAAAGGATTAGTATGGATATTGTGTTTGGGGTGTGACGGGACCGGTCGACCGGTCCCCTGAACCCGATCAACCGGTAGTATCAGATATTTGTTGCCTCAATTATTTTCTTTTCTTTCTTGTTTATTTATTTTCCAACTTACTATATAAAACTATTTTGGTTTCTATTTTCAATATCTTACATTTTACATTAGGTTTAGGGTTTTTTTTGGGAGATTTACCCTACCCCATTTCCTTTGGGTGTTTTGCCCATTTTTATGTATGTAAGCTTCATTTCCATTGCCCCTTTCATTCATTTAATTCTTTCTTTATTTGCTTCCTTTCATTTCCACGCCTAGTTAATATTCATTTCTTATTATTTACTGCTTTGCTAATTAGGTTTACTTTCATGCTTTTAATTCGTGTCATTTACAATACTTTCTACCTAATTTAGTCTAGGTTGTATTGGATTGAACTCACCTATGGGTTGATGTGTTGATTTGCTTTGGTGATGGAGTTTTACGGGTTTATTTCGAGTGGGTTATCCTAGTTATTACGTCTAGGAGATTTAACGGGGTATATCATGTATGCTCCGTGCTTACGACCTTGCGTGTGTAATTTCTGGGGTATTTGATGACGCCAAAATCTTATTAGAATTTTATGCGAATGTAGGGGTGTGACAACTCTTGATTTAATTAACTGTCAAAACGAGATGCAGTCGTAATAACTCATCGACCCATGTAACTATTTTATACTAATTAACTCTAGGTGAGGGATATCCGACGCAACCTCTAGTTTTTATTCTCTTTATTAACTTAGTTTTAATACACTCTTGCCTAGTATAATATTTTCCTTTATTTATCTTTTATTTTGTTAGCAATTATCTTTTACACTTTTATTTAGCAGTATTAAACCTTATTAATTCTAGTAACTCGTCTATGTGGATTTTTGATACCCGGACTGGACGCTATATTCCCTTAAAAGAGTGTAGTCATATATTAGGTTTTTGTATATATTTGGTGAGACGAATATAACAAACGACCGGCGTCGGTGACGCGACACCCCGGTAAAACCCAATCTATCAAATGGTACCGTTTCCGGGGACTTGATGTTTTAGAATTTATTTGATTTAGAATTTTGTAGTATTTTTTCTATTTGTATTTTTTGCCTAACATTTTTGAAGAACTTCTACATTTGAGCGCTAAGAAACGCTTGAATTTTTTGTGCGTGCATCACTTTATGGACTTCGCCACTTCGAGCCTTCTTTGGGGTAAGCATGTCTTATTTCAATCCTTTTGGTAATCATTATGATAATTCTCAAAATCCCCATAAACCTATGACTTTTGGTCAATACTTAGAGTCCTAAAAAATTACAAATTCAAAAATGACTTTGGGCGAGTATTACAAAAGTCAAGCTTTGGAGTGCGTGTATTTTGAGGAGGATGATAACGATTTTGGGCCTCTAATTCCTTATAATAAGAATGTTGAAATTAAAATCTATAGCTTTCAAAATTCTTATAATAATGAGTTTGGGTGTAGTTCCGATAACAGTTTTCAAACTTCTCATTTGCAAGAATCCGCACCTCGGCCTATTACTTTCGACGAGGGTTTGCTCATGGTTGAGAATGAGATGTATGAAGACTGTTATCGGGAAGAAAATAATTTGTGGTAACATGAATTGGATTTATTATTTGAATTCGACGATGATTTTTCTTCCGAAACTTTTGAAGTCGAGGAATTTTTTGAACCAAGTGAGGATTTTATGCCTACTCTGGAACAAACCATTCTTGACTTGGCCCATGGTTTAATTGAGAATGAAAGTGAGGATGAAATGGATGTAGTATCCATTTGCAATGAAATTATTTCGTCTTTGGATCCCAAAGAAGAAAGTTTCATTGAAAATGATCCTATCTCCTTTGAAATTCCAACTTTGAGCTATGATAACTCATCTCTTGAGTTTGAATTTCTTTCGTCCCCCTTACGTTCTCCGTTATCACACCGTCACAAGTACCCGATGAATCGGTGCTGAACTTTAAAACATTCAACCTTTTCACCGAAAAGGAGTACTTGTTCGAGTTTCTTTCCATGAAGGCATCTTTGCCTCCTTGTGCGCCCCCTCCCATTCCAATTTCAAAATACTTGGGAGAAAATTCAGTTTTGTTTGGACCTCTCATGTTTTTGTCACCTGTTTTATCCAAATTCCCCATCATCCCACAAAAAATTTTAATTGGCGATGGTTCATTTCTTCTGCGTTACACATTCCTTCCGTTGTTCAAACGGAATTCTTATTTTTCAGAAGGCATGCTTTCAAGTGAGGGTACACCAGTTATCCTCCAAAGTCAAATTTTAGTTTGGGTGGCCCCTCAAAAATTTCAACTTCTAGTGTATAGTTAATTAGAAGTTAAAATTGTAGGTTGTAAATAGTTAGTTGTTATTTTCTTTATTTTTCTTCTTTATTCTTACTTATAGTCTAGTGTAATTAGTTAAAAAATTAGTTCTTTCTTTTTGTTATGCTTTGGTAATAACATGTTTTGTAAAATCTTTGGACTTGTACTTTCCGAAGATCTCTCCATTGTGGGTAATATCGCTCTTTTTCTCTCTTTAACTTGGTTCTTAATTCACATTGAGGACAATATCAGGTTTTAAGTTAGGGGTGTGGGATATTCTATCCATTCATTGGTAGGTCCTTCGATTTGATTATATTTTATTCCCAAGCATGCTTTTCTTGTAAAAAATTACAAATTTCAAAAAGATTTTCTATCTTTTTTCTCCTTTTGGGGGCATTTTGCCTTTGTTTCCGATGATAAATTTTAATAATTGCCCGATCCATTAGACAATTCAATGATGCATGTTCTCGATTTTAGAAGTTATTAGACTTTAGTCCTCAATCATTTATATTGTGAATAACTTCATGAATTAAACTTTAATCCCATGAGCACATTCACTTTTCTTTCTTCATTGATTTAGTTTAAGATTTTTATAACTTGGTAATCTTTTGTTGGATCGTATACACTTACACCGAGTAAGCTTTGTACCTTTCGTCGTTTATGAGTGTATACACTATTCTTTCCACTTTGAAAATATTGAATTAGTCGGTAATCTCTATATTCTTTCATTGATCATTCATTAATTGAGATTTGATGTTGAAATGTGTTACTTGAGCATGATTTTCATATATTGTTTTGACTCGAGAATTGCGTAAACTTTAGGAAATGATCATAGGCCATCTTTGTTATATCATCCATATTGACCTTGACCTCACCTTATATGTTTCCCCTCATTAACCCATTTGTGCCTAAATATAACCTTTCGTTTCATAACCCCAAATCCCAAAACCAACTCCGAATTGGAGTTATAAGCCATACACATTACCTTCCATACCTTTGTTTGGAATGTTGCTTGGGATTAAATGATGTTGTGTAATGTGGTTGCAATTTGAGCATTGAAAAGAGTGAGAAAGGAAGAAAGTGTAGTGAAAAAAAAAAGGTAAAAAGCAAAAGAAAAGAAAGAAGTGAAAAAGAGAAGAAAACGCAAAAGAAAATACAAGAAAGCATGAGAAAAAGAAGAAAAGAAAAGAAAGAGAAAGTTTGTATATATTATGTATATAGTTCAATAAGCTTTTATTACTCTCCAATTGTTATATTTAATGATTGTTTGGAAGTTATTTTCCAATTTTGATATTGCCCACTGTTTACCATTATCACGAGTTTTTAACCCCGAACACTTTGAATCCGTACATACATATCCTTCATTTTGTACCCTAGCCAAACCTACATTATAACCCTATACAAGTCCTATATGATCTTAGCGTGAATTTAATTTAAACGTTTAAAGAGTTTTTAGAATATGTGAAAATGCATTTCGCCTCCTTTATTGAGCGGTATCTTTCATTGAGATTACAATTTTTCATTTTATATATAGCGTTCTTCATTTGTGACATGCGTGCGGCCTAGTTTCCATTTATATTTACTCTTTATGCCCGCATGTTTCGTGTTTTAACTCCCTGTTTCGAGTGAATTCACTTGATGAGTGTAATGCCCATGATAATTGAATATATGCTTGCTCTGATTTTTATCCGATTTATATAAGTTTTTGACAAATCATACTTTGCATGTGCTCACTCCCCTCCCACATTTTAAGGTTTCAATTCAACGAAGTTCATTTTATAATGTTAATAAGACGGACTTCTGTGTGAATTCATTCACTTTACTAATAATGTGTATGAAATCTTTTTCGCTATTGTTGGGTGTGTCGCATGTGATTGGGCATATTTTGAGGAAATGATATGATGTTTGTGGGTTTCATCCTTAAAAACCCTCACGAGACGATAATCATCCATTAGGGTAACCTAGGGGTTTAGCGACTTATGGCATATGCTAAATGCAATCGTGTTCCCTACGAAAGTGGCTTCTATATTTCATTATCACTTTTTATTCCATTTTTTTACTTGCTTCTATAGTTCTTATTATTTCCTATTTCATTACTAGGGACTAGCAATGTGTAAGTTAGGGGGGTGTGATTCATATCAAATATTGCATATTTATACCCTCAAACCTACGCATTTTAGCCCCCTCGGGTGCCTTAATCTCTATATTTATGCCCATTAACCAGACAACCTTTGTTTTATATTGTTAACATGCTATATGAGGTATAATTGGGTTTTTATAGGTATTTAGGTACTAAGTATGGAGTTTGGATGCATTTCGACAAAGTTTCGTACATATCCGCACGTGCAAGGGAATTTTGGTCATTTCATAGTTTGGGAAACTAGTCCAACATCTATGTGGAAGTTGTATCCCTCTGATCAAGCTTCGCGTGGCCTCAAATGGTCCGTGATTCCGAGTCCGAACGAAGAAGTTACGAGACTTTTAGCGAAAGAGAAAGACAAGGTAACCAAAACGGGGGAAATAGAGCACCGGTCAACTGGACCATGGCCACCGATTGACCGGTAAATCAGAATTTATCTTACAAAGCAACCAATGGGCTTTCACTTAAGGGACCGATCGACCGGTACCCTGGACCCGATCGACCTGTAATATCAGAAATTTGTTGCCTCGATTATTTTCTTTTCTTTCTTCTTTATTTATTTTCCAACTTACTATATAAACCATCTTTGGTTTCTATATTCAATATCTTACATTTTACATTAGGTTTAGGGTTTTTATTGGGAGCTTTACCCTAACCCATTTAATTTGTTAACTTAGATTTTATTCTCTTTAGTAACTTAGTTTAAATACACTCTCGCCTAGTATAATATTTTCCTTTATTTATCTTTTATTTTGTTAGAAATTATCTTTTACACTTTTATTTAGCAGTATTAAACCTTATAAATTCTAGTAACTCGTCTCTATGGATTTTTGATACCCGGACTGGGCGCTATACTCCCTTAAAAGAGTGTAGTCATAGTTTAGATTTTTGTATAGAGTTGGTGAGCTGAATATAACAAACGACCGGCGTCGGTGACGCGACACCACGGCAAAACCCAATCTATCACTTTGTCTCATGTTTCTAGCCTTCATCCTAGGTGATTTCATCCATAAATAATGTATCAAGTCTTGGCTTCATCTTCTTCTCCATAGTGTCATACCATAACTTGAGAAACACATAGAAAGGGAAGTCCTCGACCTTCTTAATAAATCTTCCATTTAGGGAATCTCTTAACACCATCTCTTATTTTTTTTCCATATTTTCATCTTGTATGGTTAGCGAAGTGACTTGAGGAGGGATGGTAACCCAAGTCGCAGGGAGGAAAGGCTTTTTTTTTAGAATTATTGGATCGATAATCCCATGTTGATAGTGACCAATCCCATTTCAGGAATGAAGTGAATATTTTTAAACATCTGGATCACGTTGATATTATCATGTGGAATGTACTATGGGCAAGCTTTGTCTTTGAAATTATTTCTAGCTGAAATGGGAAGTGGATTAATATTAAAGCCCAAAAGGAATATCTCACTATCCCCTTGCTGGATTTCTAATATATGGTTACTCGTGATGACACCATTAGAGTTTTTGTCATCTCCAAAAATGGTGAGGACTTGATCATTGATGGAGAATTTAATCTTTTTAAGGAGGGATAAAGATACACCACGAATATTGTGGAGACAGGGCAACCAAGAATCAAGTTGAAGCAGGGTAGTATATCGATGACTGGAAAATTAGTTTAGTGGCAAATAGGACCAAAACCTAGCGTGAATTTTTTGGAAACTATAATCTCTCGATAAGTATAATTATTGGCGTGCAAATAGACAGAAATGGGGGTGAGATCACTCATCTTTATCCCTAGGTAGTTTAGAGTCCTGAACGAGTAGACGTTCAAAGGAGGAACATTGTCAAAAAGTTCTAGTGGAACCATTTCTCCATGACTTCAATTAAGATATTGAGAGCGTAGTTGTGGTTAGAACCGATCATGGGGACTTCCTCCTTGGAAAAATAGAAGAGACTTGTTATGGTCAAAGATCTAACCATGTGAATGGATTCTTCAAAGGTTGTAGTAAGAGGAACCATTGGTCTTATGAGGAGTTTAATTAGATCATCTTTGGCGCCAGGAGCTCTTCAACTACTCATTTTCCTTTATATATACCTATTGGTGGGAGGATTGGGCCTTGTAGTGCCACCCAAACCAAGTCATGTGATTTATAAATTTAAGGAAGAACAGAAAATTGGTATCTTCCTCTACCTCGAGAACGATAGAAACCTCATTGATCCCTTATAAAAATTCCTCAAGAAGGTAATTGTGTCAACATCTATATTATTTGGTTCATTATATGAATTGTCAAATTCATCATCCCATCCAGTGGAAATAATGTAATTTTTTCATGAAATTCCATTGCAATCCACGACTCTTATATCCTCATCGTATAGGTCTTCCCATTCTGTAGAGAAATATTGGAATGAGGGGTCTGGATACCCTTTAAGCTTCAGGACTGTGAGCACTTCGGAGGTCATACATATTTATTGCTTCTTGATGAATTCATGAAAGATAACTTACATAATTCATTCCAAACCAAACTCTTTCACTACCACGAACCATATGTCTAACTATCAATCCCACTCCAAGACTTAATGTACATGGCACTGATCATTTCGCAGTTGTCCTCTCCTAGGGTCATTTCTAAGGGTAATTTCATCCCGAAACCTTAAAGTAGATTCAAGACTACTGAAATATCCATACGTACCTTTTGTGATTGTGTATGGATGACTATGTAGGCCCTCCTTAGGAGGGATAAATCTTGGTCGGATGCATTCTCTAGATGTAGGAGGAAAGAGGGGAAAACCTTGAGGGATTTGGGTGAACTGGTATATGCATTGGGTGTTTTAATGGGCCTGTTTTTTATGGGAAGGATAAAATTGGGATTCTCATCTCATAGATTATCAATCTTGGTACTAAACCGAGGAAGGACTGCCATCAGAACTAGATGTACATTAGCATTGTAATCAACGTTCTCCATGAATAGCCTTCGGAGGGACTGCCTATATTCTGTAGAAGTGGCAGAGGAAGTAATAAAACTCCTAGGTGACTTAATGGAGGATTTGATCTAATAGGCAGCCATGCCAAAATTTGAGTATGCAATTGCATCTGAGAGGGGAAATGATTTTTATTTTCATTCTTATTGAAAAAAGAATATTTTTTATATATATTTTTTTGAAAAAATGAGAAAATATTTTTTGGTATTTTGAAAAAGGGAGAAAATACTTAAAAAGAGAAGGAGAAAAGGAAATTTCCCGATGTAGTTATTATTATTAGCTTCCACTGGTATTATGTACCGCCAAGGATGCAAGTAAAATGCCAAACAAGACTAGAGTTTGGGGAATAGAGGGTATACGATGCAAGATGCGGTTAGACTTGTTTCCAAACTAACGAAAAGGGTCCTATTTCAAAAAGTGCAAAATAGTGCAAAAATTCGGGCGGTAAGGTGACCCAAAATTTGGACAGGGTTTCACGTTGAAACTACCAGATTAGGTATGATTATCATAAGGTAGATGATTACCTAAGGTGAATGCATTGGTAAGTTAGTGGAATGGTTCCTCCCTTTAGCATGACTTCCACGATATACCTCTTGCCTATATGGGAAATCATTCATCGGTACATATGGAAGATCCATTTCATATACCTGAGTGTACATGAATTCCCTCATGATCTACTGCGTGGAGATGTTAAGTGTGAGAGAAAATTTGTTATACTCGATGTACGTGGACGAGTTCCCTGCTATATACCTCCCGCCTTGAGTTTGAACAGGTGTTATAATGTTTGGGGAACCTTTAGATATACACCGAATATATTAGGCCAATGGGAGATAGGAGTCATATCACTTAGGTTAACCTCTCCCTGCAGAACTGGCACTCATCACGAAGTGACCCCCATTACAAGACAAAAAATTTCTCAAAATATAATGCTCATATGATGTAGTGTGCAAGACGCATGAGGCTTAATTAGAATTTTATGTAGAGTTTTATGTGTGGTAAGTAAGAGAAATAATACTACTAGGAGGTAGAGCATAAAATATACACAAGTAGCATGGGATGAGGGGGATAAATATGGAGAGTAAAACTAGCAAGTATGTACGTAAAGCATGGAGCATATACAAACTGGGGTGGTATGTACAAAGTGTAAAGCATGTGAATATACCCAAATGAGTAGAAGGTATATGTGAATATGTGTAAGTGAAGAAATATGCGGATATATACAAGTGGGAGAAAGGTTGAAGTGTTTGAAAGTGAGACAAGCATAGAAATCTACAAGTGTCCTGTGAAACATTCGAACAAGCATGTGTCTATATACAAGTGAGAGGAATATGGGAGCGTATTCTAGTGAGGATAAGCATGGTTATGTACAAGTGATATGGATCATATGCAAGTTTGATTAAGTGTAGTGTAACGTGGTAACCATACATAAGTGAATAAATCATGGAGCATGTGATAAAAAATATGGTATATACATGTGATGAGGAAAATAGCATAGTAGAGAGAAAGATATATACATTATGGTATGAGCAAGGCATATATGCAACATGTAAGTGTGAGAGTAAGGAGAATAAATAAGTGCAGGCATATATAAACATGTAAAAGGAGATAAAAGGAGAGAAGGGGACATAAATCCCATGTGAAATAAAGTCTAGTCCTCTAAAAATAAATAATCCCCAACGGAATCACCACAGTGTCCATCCAGGATTCCTCAAGCACGGGTTCACCCCAAAAGGAGAGAAAAATCGATGCGTGTGGGGATCAAAGAGGGAGGTCCTTATTCCACCACTTACGCAATCTTCACGGGCTCCCATGGATATAAATTGACTGTCCACAAAAGGGGTTAAAAATATAGGAAATTGATTCGCCAACCTATTTTACTGAAAATAGGCAAAAGATATAGCTGCCCCCAAAGAAACAACATCAAAGACAAACTGATGCATACAAAACTATATGAATCAGTGGTTCGGGTACTAAGTTACGGAATGGGAAAGTGTTAAGAACCCACTCCGCCCTTTCGTTCTCTCATGGGCTACGATGATATTCTTCGTTTTCTCCAAAATATAACTCATGTATATAATTTTTGTTATATGAAATTAGGTAAAAAAAAGAAATCATCATACTCAAGTCATGGGAAGGGAGGATATGAGTCATTCCAAGGAGTATAAAAAGAAAGAAAATAACATGGCAAGGTAGCCAAAATGTGAGAGGGGCATCGGATTATAATCTATCGTAAGGAATATAATATGTACGTCTGACGGTTCCACTTAGAATATAATAAAAATAAGGCTAAAATACGTGCAATACACTGTACCATAACTTAGTATGAGGAAATGGACATTTATGTCTATTGGGGTTGCCAAAAAGGAAATATAATTAAAAAAAATATGAAAATATGATGTAATTAATCACCGGATCACGATTCACTATAAAGAAGTGAATGTGCATAACTGAAGGGGTCACAAGTAAATATATGTATATACACATAATACCACTAAGTTTGAGAAAATTTAAAGTAACGAAATAAAAAAATAGGAATCGAGTCTTGAGAATGACTTATGAGGCCTACATAATCAAAAAAGCATCAAACTCCACGTAGTTCAATAACATGCAAGAATGGAGTTTAACCCATGAACCTGAAATTTGAACTTCTCTTAGTTTGTTTTAATGAAAAGTGCACAAGTTTACAGAGTGTGAAAAAGGTGGGGAAATTTTTCTTTATGGTTTATAGATGAACCCACCTTTTGCCTTTTTTTATCTTTATGAAAATATGTTTTTTGTATGCTAATAATAAAAAAAGAGACTAGTTGGGGTGAGAAAGTGAAATAAAACTAAAATATACATAAAGTGGAGAAAAAATTAAATGAATAACACTGATTAAATGGGATGTAAAAAGGGAAAAGTATCCCTCCTATAGAACTTTGCTATTAATTTTTAAATGGCGCGGGATAGTCTTTATGATGGTTGAATCGTGGTGGATTAAGTTTAAAATTCGTGGCAAGAATTAAGGTAAAGGTTATGTAAGCAAAGTTGAGAGAATGTTTAGAAAATGGAATTTTCAGGATGACGTCACACTGATTTCGATGTGGAGAATGTTTTTAATGCTAAAAAAGGGGTCCCTGGGAATGAGGTCATGGCTTCCTTAAATAGGGAAATTATGTTTAGTGGGTTTCTCGATCATCATAGGCCCTAACCTACCTATCGGCATACCCTAGCTTGTTGGTGAAGTAAACGACACCTCTACCTATAGGCAAAGGGTTTCAGGTGCTTATAGGCCATCCAAAATGGAATTTTTGGGAAAATAGGCATAAAATGCACGCTGTAAGTCCAAACCGTGCATAGACAGTACTGCTGGAAAGGGTATTCATATACTTATGAAAATTATTGGGCCACTCTCGGTGACGAGAGTTGACCAAATTTGAACAAGATTTAGAAATGCTCGATGGCCTCTAGAAGGGTGTTCTCAAAGTAAAAAGGCAAGTAGGTGTGAATCGTAAGGCTGACTCGTCCACAGTCTGTATCATGGGAAAGAGTATTTAGATCCCTATGGATGTGTAATGATCTATGCTCGGGATGAAGGGTTGACTAAAGTCAAATAGAGATCGAAAGTTTCTGGTCACCCATGGGTCTAGGTTTGGAGTGGGACCTGGGGTCTTAGGATTAAAGAAAAAGTGTTAGGGACAATAAGTGGTAGTTGAATGGTACTAGGATGGGGTGTCTACACAATGAAAGAAGTACTTAGTTTAAAATTTATGCGGTTAAAGAAAAAATGAGGTGGGGATGGTATAATTTTTGGAGGGGGGACATGAAGCATAATTGGGTCGCATTTAACACTGTTATATAATATAGATATTCCTTGTAACTTTCTAACCCTTACTAAAATATATTGAAAAAAATTACAAGTATTATTATGCGAGAGCAATAGGGTTGAGTAGTTAGACTTGAATTGGTTGGATATCTAGTTCTTCATCCTTAGAGTAGGATTTGTTATTTCATGTTAGTTGACATTCCATTATTTATTATTTAGGATTTAATTTATGGGCCAAGGTTGTTCCAACTTCTATACATTTTAGTTTAAGACTATTCCTTATTGTGGAGTTTTATTATAGTTGGTGGATGTAGTTTTAGTTTTCAGACTCTTTTATATTATAAATATTGGTTATTTATATTGTTCATTATTATGTCATGGATGGTTTTAAATTATTATCATTTTTGTTTGTCACTGATGCTGAGAATAGTATAAATTTCATAAGACTCCATATCTTGGATGTGTGAGCCTAATCAACCGTAGGTGAAAAATTGGGGGTGTTACACTAAATAACATATAACCTCCACAACTAAAATTTTCCACATTATAATAGCGAGATCAATCACAAATTGCATCCATCAACTCGTTGCCACAAACAGTCAGCCTTATTGATAATGCAGTGCTCCAATATTTAAAAAAATATTCATTTAAAGTTGACGATGAATTTTCGTGCACGTAGTTCGTAACCATGAGAATCTAAGGACTAACACCTATTTTTTTTTAGTATATTCTATTAATTGATTGTGTAGAAAATATTTGAGCTCACTCAAAAATCTTACAAAATACTTATCACTAAAATTAGGAAAACTCTTAATAAACAAAATGAAAAATTATTTTAAAGAGTAATTAAAATATTTATTATTTTCTCTGAAAACGTTTCAAAGAGTTTGTATACAAGGAAAGTTATAGCTCTCTCTAGAAATGCGATTTTCTAGCTTCATAAAATAATTTTAAAATCCTAAGTTTTATTTCGTGGAAAGTATAAGTATTAAATATTGTATCCATAAGCTCTCAAATCCCTAAGAAATTATTGTCAACAAAAAAAATCTTCCTCGTTAATATGTCAAATATATATGGCTTAAAAATCAAATCTCACCAAAAATATCTCAAAAATATTTTCACGTTGGGCGTTAGTTGCAACTTCATTGAGGTGAATCATTGCTTATCGTCGTTAATGTGCTTATTAAATTTGCACTAGAAAATTTTGTGGCCCCGAGCAATGAAAAATACGCTTCATTGAAGCGAACTAGATCGCGCCACTAGAATTTACCCAGTTTTTCAAAATTTCACAAAATTCAAAATTCCCTTATTAATCCTATGAATCAAGTTTCAGAAATACATGATGGATTTTCTCAAATATATTTGTACAAGGTGAATATAATGCATCCTGGTTTTAGCAATATTAGAAACCAAAATATTAAATAAAAACATTTGTTAATATAAGAATGTGTTAAATGTAAATTTAACCCTAAAGTTTGGAGCCATTTTAAAATTTGGACCTACTCTTTTAATTTTTGCAATGTTCCTCAAATGTCTTAATTTGTGCAATTTAGGACACCCGTTAGTTCCCCATTTAGGAGCTAAACGAAAATCCAAGCAACATCCTATTTGGCACTTCAAATGATTCAATATTCAAAATCATCAAATTATAAAATGATGTGTTAACTTAATAAAAAATAAAAAAAAAGATAATGAGAAAAGACAAAAATAAAAACAACCTAGGTAAATTCTGTCTATTCTAGATCAATGGTCAAGGGGGAAGGGTTCTATCTCTTTCTCCGATTGCTTCGCCAGAATCAATCCACCTTCACTATCTCTTTCTTCTCATTGCTCTTTATCTCACTCATCTTTTCATGGTGGTTGTCCAATCATGAGTCGTTCATGTCTTGATTGGTATATTGAAGAGTACCAATGATGAGGTTCTCATCGGTACCTCACTCTCCACCTTAGGATTTCTTACTTGGATCATAAGTGTTTGTCGATATGTCCGTGAGATACAAGAGGAAAAAAGATAATTTATATAATTTATAATATTAAACCAAACCTAGGCTATATTATAAAATGTGGTTTATCTATTTTAGAACCCACAAGTTAATCTATTTTTCTTAATATTTTTCTTAAAGCACCTCATTATAGCTGACCTTCGAGTCGTATATATGTTTTTACCTTTACTATTTATTTTTATTATAAGGACAAATTTCCAATGTAGTCAATTTATATATATTTTGGATTATTTCGTGTTTGGACAAAACCTTTGAGTCATAGGTTAGGACTCGAGTGTGTTGAACTTTTTAAGCCTATGATGTGTGATTGAATATGTAACGACAACGTTAGAAGATTTACATCATCGTCTCATGTTTCCTGCCTTATTTTCATCTTCATGTTTCGAGGATTTCTCAGGTATGAATGCGTATATATTTTGATCCTTTGAACTTGATATTTGGTATTATTTTTATAAAAATGGTTTTAAAATTTTTAAAACCATTTTTAAATGTTTTTTAAAAATTCGCCAGGTCATTAGAAAAACATTGGGTATGTCATTTGAAATAGATTTTGTACCTCGTTAGATCATGTTCCAACAAAACTTGACTAGAAATGTTTTAACCTTCTATAGTTTCTCATTAGATATGTCGTTAGATGTTTTTTGAACGAGATTAGGTGCTTCCCTTGAACGATATGTACCTCGTTCAAATGAGGCAACGTGTTTTTTAAGATTTGAGATTTTCTTCAAAGTTTTTCATCCTTATCTCAATTTTGGAAAACCTTCTATATATAGGAGTGCAGAGAATCAGTTTTCTTTGAAGATTTTTCTTGCCTTTTGAGTTACCAACTTGTTTAAAAATCTCTTTAAGATTAATTAATCATCTATTTTCAAGTTTTCCAAACCAAAATTTTAGTTTACACCTAAGCGGCTTTAGATCCAATTTTCATCCTATATATGCTTTTAGATCTAGCTTTGTATGCACTAAGTTTTATTCTCTTAATCTAGATGAAAACTATTTCATGCACTGGATTTCTTGCCTAGATTGTTTATATATGGCGGACTCTATATGTGACGGTTGTCGAGCATGTATTGGTGAATACCGAGGCATGTGTTGACTCACGCGTTGTAGCACTGCATAGGTGGACTCTTAAATGTCTATGTAGAACAACAATTAAATATTGAAGACATTCCAAGGATTATGAGAACATCGAGTCATTATCTAAGTCTCTTGCAAGCTTTGTGTAGTGAATTGCATTGGCTGGACTGTCTGAGATTTAGGACTTCCTCATACATTGGACGATTTAGGACTTCCTCATACATTGGACGTTGTTGTTTGATTTACTTATTTTATCCCGCACACATCTAAATCGATTTTTAGGTTAAGATAAAATAGGTTAATATGTGTATCCTAACAATTGATTTAAAAGTGGTGTTAAGTTTGATTTGGGTTAATTCGTTTAAGCTTATATTTAATTTTAAAATAATTAAAAATTGGCTTTTGTTTTACCCTATCCATATTAGAACCCTACCGCCTATAGGACTTTAATTTATTTTTATTTTATGTTTTTAGTCCTGGATAAATTGTCTTGTACCACACTTGTAAAATTACATTTTGGTCATGTAAAAGCGTCCATCCATTAAAGTTGGTATTAGAACATAAAACTATAAAATATGTACGACCATAAGAGTAAAAAAATTTGAAATGCGTTTAACTAAGTTATCGATATGGGATTTCTTATTATTTTTCTAAAATGATTATTATTTAGCACCGAAAATGTCTAAATAAATTAAAGATATATTAAGTTTAATTATATAAATTAATAAATTATTAATGTAAAAGCTAGCCCAACATTATTTGAGCAGTCAAAGTCAATTAATGTGGCACTTTAGTCTATTGTTCCAAATTAAACACTATTTATCTAGACAATAATCAATGGTTAATCGAAACATGTAATTCATATTATGAAAAAGTAAAAGGTTATATTCCAAAAATAAAATGAATCTTGGATTCATCAAATTGCATGTGTTTGATGTATAGAAATTGTAAACATATATAATTGTCGTTTAAATTGTTTGGCAATGACATCGTTGAAGTAACATCCTCTAATAAAATGTTTTCTTCTTGTGTTTTAACCTTTAACTAATTATTTGAAACTCGAAAGTGGATGGAAAGGAATGAGTCGAATGATAAAAAAAACATATTCATATATATAAATGTTAGTGGGAGAAACTTTCAAATTCTTCTACTAAATTAATTATCACTCTCCTCATTTTTACATTTTATTATTGTAATATTATATTTCAAGTATTAAAAATAAACAATACATAAATATGATTCAATATAGAAAATAAAAAATTTTGATGACACCCCGTATATTTTAATACTTTGATTGATAAAGTCTAATTAATAAAATATTACAAGTTGTTAAATTGATTAAATACCATTCTTATCACGAAGAGATCAAGGGAAACATGTGAAAATATATATGGAAGTGATAAGAAAGTCTTCCAATAAAATTCATAATGAAAATCCACATAGTCCACAAGAGAGAGTTATAATAATGTCCCAACATAAATTCCCAATATAATCCCAATGAAATTAAAGTGATACATGCCCATTGAAATGTCTTAACATAACTAGACTAATAAAAATAGTAACTAAACAAGATAGAAGCTCACATCATCTTAGAAAAGGGAGATCTTGTAAGAATGAGATGAATAGATATCCTAGCTAGAACGAGGAAAGCTAAGCAGGATGTCCATCTCTAGTACCTAAAAAACAGCACGAATAAATATGGGTCAAAACCCTAACATTTATTTAGCTACACAACTCAAAGTATATATATATATATATATATATAATGATGATGATGAAATCAAATTTCATATATATAATCTAAATGAACATCCCAGCACATAAAACATAACCTAATGATCTTCGTTCATCTCCTTAATTAATTATTCTCTTTAATTACACGTAATCGTCATGCACTACTTGCCCTCGACCATATCAAGTGAAAGTACCTTCTCTTGTCTCTTGTATTTATTGGCTTAATTTTGTAACAACATTCCTAATACACTAGAATTTATGGCACACTCTAAACATATTCCTAAAAAGATTTTTTCTATGAATTTTAAAATATTTTTTTCTAAATTTATAAAAATCTAAATTAAATTTGTGTAATATATTAAATATTTTTTAATTTGTACATTTTACATGTATTTTATGCTTAATTATTTGTATATACTATTTTTATAAGTTTTATAATTTTTCAGAATTTAAAAATAATTTTCCTACATCTTTATAATTTTCTAGAATTTATTAAATACCCTTTTAGTTATTTAAAAGAAATAAAATTAAAACATTTTTCTTCTTAATTTAAATTCATCGGATATCAAAATGACGGTGTTTTGTACCTAAATTTAAATGGAAGCATTTTTGTTTTGCAAGTGGATTGGCCATGAGTTGGTTGGGCAGACCTTCTATCATGTTTCGATGGTGGCTTGACTCTTTTGCCCCTCTTTGTACACTGGTTTTTTTACCCATATGCCCCCACCGATTGGATTTTTTTGATGATGTCATTTGTGCCCTTACATGAGCTTTGTTGATTACTTATGTGCCCTTATTATTTGGATAATAAGAAATCTACCATCCCATTCCACCGTCTCTATAAATAGAGATCTCGGATCATTAATTTTAAAGAGAAATTTTTTTTAAAACCTAAGCGAAGCATTATCGAAATTTCTTCTCAATTTTTTCACTCTAAAATTTTCAATGTATTACCTGTTTTAAGAGGTTTCCTTTACACTTTCATCTTATCTTTTATGGTAAATTTATATGTGAGGATGAGTGTTGTTGTTGATGTGTTTTTGGAGTTTAAGGGTTTTTTGGTATGTGATGTTGAGACACGTGGAGTTCATGTGGTTATAGAGCTTGCATGTTCCTGTGATACTTGTTGGTGTTAGTAACTATTTCAACCCACATTTTATATACAGAAATCATACATTGTGTTTTCCTTTATGATATGGGGTTTTGCATGTCTTGACTGGTTTTAAATTTTTTTAACAAACCTTAATTTTAAAAAGATCTATTCTAATGATATATATATATATATATATATATATATATATATATATATATATAGAGAGAGAGAGAGAGAGAGAGAGACTTGGTTCGTTTTTGTTTTGTTTGTGATCTCACTCAAACTCTTTTTCACAAGGTTGAAAAATTAATTT
Source organism: Sambucus nigra (assembly GCA_949130495.1). Lineage (NCBI taxonomy): Eukaryota > Viridiplantae > Streptophyta > Magnoliopsida > Dipsacales > Adoxaceae > Sambucus > Sambucus nigra. Next base: position 596,040,164 of record OX422209.1, read on the forward strand.
ATAAAACAAGTCATTTATGTTCTTGGCTTTTGAATTGATCTCCTAACCATTTGTAAATTTGAAATTTATAAAACCTATTTTGTTACCTATTTACCCTGACTTTGAGTGTGAAGTTGTGTTAATCTACTTCGATGCCATTTTGTTTAGTCTGATTCAGTAGTTTGTGGGGTTGTTTTGTGATTGCCTAGGAATACTAGGTATATTGGGAGTACTAGTTCATTTACACATTTCTAAACTGTAATTCTTACCAAAACTGTTGTTATAATGTACTTGTTTTGTGTGTGGTCTTGGAACTAAAAGATTCGGAGTTTACCAGTACGCTAGGTTCCTCTTTAATAAATACTTTGTTCATATCTTCTCTTATTATCTTGTTCGATCTCTATTTTTATTTTTTGGAATTTGAAAATCAAACAAAACTAAATTATAATTTTTTGTGTGTAATGCCCCGGCCCGAATTAATGGTTTACTCGCGAATCAACCCGATCCAGCCCTAACGTTAGGTGTGAAGTACAATGAGACAACCTAAATAATGTTGTTAGTCCAGTTTTATTTAGTTAACTTTTCACTTATTTAGAATGCAATTTCGATTCATATCAAGCTATATGTGGGACCCATAGAAAGCGTCCCCAAAGTTCGAGCAATCAGATCTACTAGCATAAAATAAAAAGGATACTTACCTGTACAATGCTCTCAAAATACGGAGCCACACACAACCTGTCGTAACAAAGAAGAGAGAATGAGTCGAACGCCCAGTGGAAAATACAAAAATCCAGTATAGAATCGAACGACTAAAAGGACACTCTAACACGTTATACCTATGTGCTCAAACAGTTATCACATATATCTATACATATACATATATTAATTCATGAAATCATTTTTATTCCAAAAATGTTACTTGTTCCGATTAAATTACATTAATCTTAAGAAGACACCCTTTTTACTTAACTTACAAATTTTACCTATTCAATGCACTTAGTTAAATAATTAAACAAAATACCACTTGTTTAGAGTGAATACTTCTTTTGCCAAAATTATCCATTCACTCACACCGAATTTACCTTAGTATTTTTCTTGAAAATGGCCCTTCAACACATACACACACCATGTTACAAAATACTTATTTTCCATTGAAAGGCTTTAACAAACACACACTTGTTCTAATTACAGCTTAAACCTCCTTAGGTTTCTTCATTACCCATTTTAATTTCTTCACTTTACCATTCCTTCATATTATGTGGACATTAGACAATTTCTCATATTACTTGTCCAAATTATCCGTCAACCAAAAACATTTATTAATTTCATTCAAGTTAGGTTGTCTTTTCTTATATTCTCAACAAAATCCATTTCATTACCATATTCCATTATCTTTTTTCTTGAAATCCTCCAAATAGCCACATACTAAATTACCAAATCACACGGGTATGTCAAAATCGCGAGGGTGGGTGTTACACTCTTTGCTCCTTAGGGAATTTCATCCTCAAAAGTTTTAAATCATCAATTCCATAAATTCATGGTTTTATCAATCCTTACTTTAAGTCATAGGTATTCTCCAAGGCTAGGTTATCGAAATCATAAATAACTAAGAGATCATAATACTTCCTTTCATAAGAGCGATGACCAAAGAACTCAACACGTGGAAAGTTCTAATGCTCACCGTTAGGCTCATCATCAAATCGTAGAATAGTCCGCAAGTATCCATTTTCTCGGTGTTCATACTCAATCAAGTCCTAAGTCTTCCTTACTAAAACTGAAGGCATGCCCGACACATTTATCAGAGCAACACTCTCTAGTGATTAACACTCACCCAAGAGAAAAATGACATGCAACTAACACCCATTCCATCATAGTAAGTATCCTAATGCTTGGGACTACATGTCCTGAGCCTCCTCAAGTTCTCGGGTCATCCTGACCATAAAGTTCATTTACACTTGACGCTCACCTTGCATCACTAGTCACTCACCCTGAGGAGTGACATTTCAGCCAAGTCACAAATCGTCTGTCCAATCTGTACTACCGCAAGTTCCTTCTAGAACTAAGGGCCACTCTAGCTGACCCAACTCTAGAGCTCTTACCCGAGTCTTAGGCTAATCCAATCACATTCACAGAGATAAAACAACACCACGTGCCAAGTTTCCTCTAGTTCTAATGCCTAAGACATTTATAACTAGAGCCACTAACCTCCACACCGGCTAACTCATCACATAGTCCTTAAAACTAGATCCACTAACCTACACACTAGTTGACTTATGAAACCATTGGTCTTAGGAAAACAAACACTACGAGAAAATCATGTGACAAAATGCACAGACACGTGTACACAAAACTTGTGTAGAATAGGAGTTAATTTCCCACAAAGTCACACTCAGTTGTCGAGTTATAATGAACACACCAGGTCCATCCGCATGCATACTGACTCAAGTTGTTTCATAACCAAAACAACAATGTGAAACAATTCCAGGCTACCACAATAGAGGGAATAAAATCCTCGAGCACCAGAAATGAAAGATCACAATGAGTCGAAATGGATGAACAACTGTTCTGAGAGATTCCCATTTGCATGCAAGGGACTATGGTTTATAAAAGACTAATCTATACCATACGATTTAAATCCTATAACTCCTCCTAGATGTTCTCATAAGGTCCTAGCCTATACATATAACTTGGTTTGGGTCACCAACCGTGATAATTGGATCACGAACCATTCACCTCCACAAGATGAAAGAAATATATGGACCTATTGTCATTTGGGAAGTAAATGCTTGATGTCCATCCTTAGGAGTGGTTCTTCCACCTTTTATCCTTGACAAACACAAACCTCTTCAATCGGCGAGTGCCAAACAATGTTAGCAATTCTGATCGTGTTTATATTTCTGGTAAATATGGCTTTGTGACCATCTTAACACACCGAGGTTACCGTTTACTTCATTGCACAGTGAATGTATCCCATCATCTACTTAGGTGATTCTCAGTTAGGTAAACCCTTGATTCGTAATAGACCTCATTAGTGCAAGACTCATTGTGCCTATCTCCAAATTCTACCCAAACTAAATCTATGTGACAGACACAGCGATAATCATTAACATTATAAGGATGGAAGGTAATACACACCTTTATTCTTCCTAATCCTTATAAGTTTATCAAGACATTCCAAGGGTTAATCCTTTCCCACTAGGGCTATTCAGCTAGTACTAATAATACATGTTGATACCTTACTCATACTCCAAAACTCCATCTTGGATGTTATTGTTAAGTTCACGACCTCGACATCAATAATCTAATTCTCCAATGCATCTCCTAGTACTTCGTCAAATCTAGTACAACACTTTTTCTTAGTTATTTATCCTATGACCATAAGCGTTATGTCCCATCATGACAAAAATCCCCAATTACCGTTAGAAGGTCACATCATCAATATATACCACATCGGATGGTGCTACAATAGACTATACGATTAAACTCCTTTGAACTTAGTCAACAAACTTAGGTCATCATGTCACCATTATAACAATCGTTAACAAAACATTTTCACTTTATAACAACGAATATGATTGTTTCCATGAGGACACCAAACACACCTCAATGTAAAAGTCACCCAAACCTTTCAAGATTTTGTCACCCATGATTCCCTCACAGTAGGTACGCCCTACCAACCTCCTAGCATCCATCTCAAACGATTATTATATGCTTGCACAGAATCTAACCTATAGGTCTCCAATAATAAGGTATTATATTCAGATGAACTTCATTTCATTTGAAACTTTGTTACATATTCAACCTATGTACCTATCATTGGGACCCAATGAAAGGGACCAAAAACTCCCTTCCAATCAACTTGATGCCATACACTATGTGTCAAACAAAAATCTAACACTACTAAGGATTCTAACATGATACAAGATGTAGTTCTTAACCTACAACCCTTTTAGTCTACACTAATGATGTCATAAGGATCCTATTATTCAATATCACAACATGTTCTCCAAAACCACATCGTGGGAAACTACCTAGGGTTTACTCCTACACTACTCCAATTCATCGCTGACACACGTATGCACTTACGATCAATGGCTTACAATATCTATGTATATATATATATATATATATATATATATATAAGGAGTAGAAGTGTAAACAAAATTTAATAAGATAATAAGACAATTAGGGATGAGGATTGTGCCAATGAGGCTAGAAATGGAGGGTTAAGATCACATTTTTTCTTTTTTACAAACCTACCCATCAATTCTTTGATTTCCCCCTATTTTTTACTTATCAAACATACACTTTAATTCAAAAATTAGGGTATTTTGGTAACGCACTCCAACTTTACCCACACAACCCCATATTTTTTTCTCGATATCTCCCTCACTCGCCCACCGTCCACATAAGCTCTCTATCTCTCGCATCTTTGTATCATCCAAGAAGGTACTCTCTTTTCACATATTTTACAGATTTCTAATTCCACCTTTAGGGTTTATCATTGTGTTTGTTTTTGTATTTCAAGGGTTTGGATTTTTGGTAATATTGATCTTCCTCTTTATTTAGATTCAAACCCATTTTGGTGTTTGTTGTAAGAAACATACAAAAGAACCATCATTTATGATGTTTTTTTTGTCACCCATTTTGTTTTTGTAAACATTTTCTACTGTGATGAATCTGACTCAAATGAGTTTGATATTTGTGACAGCAAGATCTTATCTTATGTATACAGTCCATATCTATCTCTATTATGTGTTGTTTGGTTCAAAACATCTAATGCAATTCATCTTTAAAAGGTAATTCATGGCTGGTAGATTCTTTTGAACCTATGTTTTGCTTATTTGAGTTCCTTTTAAAAAAATGTCATACATTTCCCCCCTTTCATAGCTATATCTCGTCCATACTACATAACTGAAGTCCACGAATAATGATGCAAGAATCTTTTTGGGATTATTTTCATTATTTAGTTTAGAACTTTAAAGATTTTAATTTATTTTTTACAATATGGAATTGACCTTCAAGTATTAATTGTTGAGGAATATATACTGCATTTGCATGTGTGAACCCATAGTTGCATTCATGTGTAATTTTTTTATTTTTGGTTTCCTTTTCACTTTTCATTGCTTTATTAAGGATTTTTTTACATGTTATTGTGACAACCCGCTTATCAAAATAAGAGGTGTCCAGCCCGATACTCCAACAATAACAGGAATCATAGATGGACCACTCTCAGCATCACAAATAATATAATAAGTATACGAGATAACCACCCTAAATTTTGGAAAACGGATTGTCAAAATTTTGTTTTATAAGTTAAAGAAAGCATTTAAACCACCCAATTTGAAAGGAAGGTGGATGAGATCTACTAGAATTTAAACTGAACAGTACATATATAACACAATAACCGAATAAGCTGTCGGTTAACAGTCTATACAAACCATAAATAACAAGTTCATTAAGTTACATAGTACATTTCATTAGACAATTACAAAAGCTTTGTGTCACACGCCCGAATAAATGACCCGATCATAACTAAAGTACAAAAATGGAGGCGTCTATAACAAAATATCCTGTAATATCCGCAAGGTATTATGGCTCCAAAACACCGAAATAGGAAAGTCAGAACGAGCGTTCTTGCGGTGGAGCACCTGAGTGAATAAAAGATTGATGCGAAACAAGAAATACGAACGGGTCAGGGCCCGATTTTATATGATAACCAGATGAATAAAGAGTATGACAGTTATGAGCAATTAATCATCAATTATAATGATAAGAATCTACATACTGAATCTAGAACATAAACTAAAGCAATTAGGATGACCATGAATTTAATTCAATTATACAAGAGGATGTGAATAAATATTATTACTAAGAATCACCGTCATTCTCACTGTTTCATTTCATCGTTCCGTGCCTCATTAGGAAACGTATTCAAAGCCCTTTAATTCTTAGAGCACTTTATCATAAATCAAGTCCCACTTGAATAAGAATAGTTATATTCAATCATATATAACGATTCTAAGGCTGTCCTTCCGAGTTTCCCCACTGGACGCGCCCCTAAATGGATATCATCTTCTAGGGCTTATCAAACAAGACAACCTGGGCATCCTACAATGCAACGTTGGTAAGTTGCCATATACCTTCGACAGTGAGTCATAACCGCACCCGGAATTACCGCACTTCGAACAATAAATACACAATACATAATAATCGGTCCTATGGTCAAGGATTATATTCGCCTTGCATTCACTAGCCAGGGGACTTCACCTCATGCGCGTACTTCCCTTATGATAGCATTTAGAGAGGTGTGTTTATGTAAATTATCATTTACAATTTTATTCCCATTTTAAAATGTACATCACATTTTATCCGGAGCCATACGTAATTTATATCGTCATTAACCTCAATGATTAATACACCTCCTATTCATTCTCCAAGAATTTATGGTGTTACTATAAACCACCAAGTCTATCATACCTCAATTGAGCTTCTAAAGTCCCCCAATATAACCTTACAACTCCTAGTCTCACATTTATTAACTAAAGGAAAATAATACCTTATCATCAATTTGGAAATCCCCGGAACAAGTCTTATTTAATCTACTTCTAACATAGGCTAGTTACTTAACTCATATAAGACTCTAGGACTATAATTTTACTTTATACAATAAGGTTACTATATCCTAAGCCTAAAAAAAAAGGGTTAGAATTGAGTTAGAAAAATAACTCAAAACAGCAGGATTTTCGAATCGATTCGTCCTGGCCGAATCGATTCGGACGGTACGAATCGATTCGGTCAAGAGAACCCAACTTTCTGCAACCTTACAAATCATTTCGGATAGGCCGAATCGATTAGGTCCTTACAGACCTGTATCCTCACCTTTAGCGAATCGATTGGCTAAGCGCGAATCAATTCGCCCAACCCAGAATTGCTAATTTCATCTATGGAGTTTTATAACTCCAAATTTCCCCTAACCCATTTCTACCCAAACCAATATCATTATTTCAACTAACCCAATTATAATTTCATCTTAACTACTATAATCTACACAAATAAACATCTAAATCAACTTCCAAGGGTTCAAAATCTACAAATCCCTCAAAACCCCAAAATTGTTAAACCATAACCAATACACAACAACCATACAATTTATTCACCCTAAACCATATATTAGCAAGTAAGAAAACTTGCCTTAAACTGAAATCTCAGATTCTTGGAAGACGAATGCAAGATCAAACTCCAAATCTTCAATTATTCTCCTTTCTCTTCTTCTCTCTTTCTTTCTAAGTTTAGTAAATACACACTTAAGAGAATAGAAAATGAGGTGCAAGACTTAAATGTGCCTCTATGCTTAACTCCCATCTCTAAATGTAAATGCACAACTAAAATGACTCGTAACTACACATTTAAGTCATAACTAGTCAAAAGTGCCTGAAACCCAAAAATACAATATGGCACTTATTTTTACTATCTCGACTATTTCGGGACTACCTACACCCTCTAAATTGGCATTCGGAAATTTTATAAATCATTTCAAGTTCCGGCTCCATTTAGACCATAAACGTCGTTTAAAGCACACGACGCTATAAAACGTAACATGATGATATTCACCTTCACCTAACAGTAAATATGCAACAATCTAGTAGATATTTTCTTGTAACTCACTTAATTAATATTTACTCCATTATCCAATATTTTATATAATTACTTCACACAGTAAATTGATATAAAATAAATTTCTTAAAAGTGAGGATTGTTATAGTTATTTCCCCTGAATTTATGGATAATGGATAGTGGATATTTCCCCTATTTATTTCACAATTTAATCAACATTTTTAGAGTGCCTTTTTTGTTTGTAGATTAGGTCCGCAATAGAACTATTTTCACGCTCTGAAATCATCCCTAACTACTTAATGTTTAGTGGGTGGGCTTCCAACTTTGGATTGAATATTAGGAGAGTATCTCCCATTTTCATATATATTTTGAGTTGGGATTACATTTTATAATTCAAAGTCACATACCTCTACAAGTATGTGTGAACCCGATTTTCATTAGATTATTTTGCATTTTCTATTACTTTCTTGGGGCATTGTAGATCGTTGTTTGAGGTGTTTTGTTTATATTTCCATTATTATTGATATTTGATATCCTAATGTGATTATAACCTAAATTTGATATCCCATTGGCAGGGACATAAGATATTCATGTTGGGCCATAAAACCTTAATGGAATTTTATACGTGGATACACGAAATTTGAGAATACGTAGGATTCTTGTAGTGAATCAAAATGTGGAATTTTATTTACAACAAACTGTTGACCCTGTTCAATTAACCCCTATTGTTCTGGCTCAAACCCTGAACCTAAATCTTAATTTAAATATTAGCAAACTATATATTGTGCCCCTGTTCATTATGGATTATTAAATTTTTACACAAATTGTTGCCCCTGTTAATTATGGATTTATTTAATTTTTACACAAACTGTTGCCCATGTTCATCATGGATTTATCACATTTTTAATAGACATACTTTGGTTTTCACCTAACCAAATATTGTGTAAGCATTACTTTATTTATGTTTGTAGGTTTGTATATCATTTTGGTTTGTGTTCAGTAATAGATCTTCATTTATATTTTTAGATTTGTATATCCTTTATTTCAACTGTCATAATGGGTTCATGTTGCTTATACTTTGTATAAAGTTTATGAGTAATGGAGATGTACTCCCTCCTACAGGTATGATTTTACGAATCTATTGATAGGGTTTGGTAAGTTAGGTTATGTGTATAAGTTTTGTTCACCGTCCCTGCAACTACAGATCCCAACGCGGTTGTAGATAGGAACCCGTGACTATCGCCCCCTTCAATGTATGAATATTTTGTTGATTTAATTTTATTTTTATGTTTATAGTTTGATATTTAGGTGTTTCATTCATGTTGGATGAATTTCAGAGTAGTGGTATTAGGGTTTCAATTATAATTTTTTGGGTTCTTTATTTCCGATTAATCAAGTATCAATAATGTGGGTTTAATTTTTTTGGATTGATTAGAACTAAATATATCCACTTTTAGTTATTGTCTAGCTACTAAAGTGGTATGACCTCTACAATTTATATGTCTACTTTTATTGCATATTTTATGCTTATTTTACTTTTTCAGATGCTTTGGTATTTATCTCTTATTTCGGATCTAATTTATTTCTTCTTTATTATAATCAGTATCGGCCATCACTTGTAAGGATGGGACTTCTGACTTCATTTATGCGGCATTAACCCCCTTTGTCTCCCGAAGGTATAAATCTATTCCAACTCTTTATATGTTCTTACATTAGTAAATGATTTTATTCATTAGCTAAGCATTGGACTAAATGGGCTATGGGGACTTAAAATTTGAATTCTATTAATATATGCATATTAGGAATACTATTAGGTTAATTATGATTTGTGCAATACTCTGTAAAGATGGTGGAGTTTGTGTTAGCATGAAACTAAGTGTATGTTTCGAGTTAGGTACATATCTAATATTTTTATGTTTATGTAATTATGGTGGTGGAGTTTGTTAAATACTCTTGGTAGTAACTTTATTGTTTCTTTTGATTTAAAAGTTTTTATGCTCTATATTCCAAATCGACCCCTAACTCGCAGTCAAATTTGAAAATCAAGTATACTCTTGGAAAATTTGAAAATCGGGTATATGCGAATTTGAAAGTTTTTACAGTCTGTTTGATTTTTAGTTCTTATATTTTAACATTATGATATTTAGGTTTATATTTTTGGCATTTTGTGTTATAATTTTCTTGAAAAGAGTAATTTCCATGATTTTTCCTTTCCTTACTAATATTTCATTAACCAATGGTTTTAGAAATTAGGAAATACCGATTCATATCCGTATTTTATAATGGTTTAGCTGCTTCCATAGTTGATCAAGTAGTGAAAACGAACCTTAAAGAGGTATATTTTGTTCACTCAGTTAATGTGTGTTTGATATTGTGTTTAATCTGAGTCTTTATATATAAAATTCTTTGTGCTTGATATATTGTGATTGATATTTTATTTAATCTGAGTTTTTGTTCACTCCTTCTACCTTCCAGGAGGCGTGTAGTGGGAGTAATATTTTTAATCTGAGTTCTTATATCTAAACTTTGTTTATAGATGAGTTCTTTAAATGTTTGTTAGATAAGTTTATTCCCGACAGCTATCCAAGTAAGAGTTATCATTGGACATCATCATTTGGGCAAGACTTATCCAAATGTAGAAACCAAAACGAGTGAGCAAGGGTTATTAAAAGTTGTTGAGTCTGGAAACTAAACACTGCTTCTCAAATCACAATCTCTAAGGAATGAAGATGCTCGATCTCTCCTTCACATCGTTGCCTCCTCAGGTCACACCCAGGTGGTGAAAATACTCTCATCTGCTGACTTGTTGGTTAGTGGTATAAATAGTGGTGATGAGGAAGGTCGGGTCTCACAACATTTAGCCACTAGAGGAGATAATGTTAATTTGGAAAATAATGGTGGTCGAACTGCTCTTTATTAAGTTAATAGTAAGGTTGGCTTTATTGCATCGTGCAATAAGCATAGGGAACTCAACAATGTGAAAACTCTTAATTGAGGAAGGAGCAGAGGTTGATGTTGTTGATAAAGCTGTACAAACTCCTCTTATGAATACAATGGTTTGCTATAATAAAGCATTGGTTCTGCTTCTCATAAGACATGGAGATGATGTGGATATGGTGGATAACGAAGGATATAATGTTCTTGGCCAAGCATTAGCTTATTTACGACCTATATTAGTCGATGTTGCAAACAGTATGCTTGATGGATGATTTTTTTTTTGTCTACAAAAAAATAGAATGAATTTATAGGAGTGATTAATGGATAATAAAAGTTTTACATTTAGATCTTAAAAAACACTGGAGAAATATGCACAGGGAATGAATAAAAGAAATCATTTATGTGAGGCTAATTATGGAATGATAATTTCTATGTATTTTTCTATTGTGGATTGGGGTGTAGCTATCTAAGTAAAATTTTACCTTTTTTATGTATTTATAGGTATTTAACCAAGATCTTCAACTCTCCGACTATTGTTGGCAACGACTAGGTATTTTTTATATCTTGAATTTTTTAGATCTTGAATTTTTAAGGGTTGTTTTTCAAATCTTAAATTTTTAATATTTTTTCGTTCGCAAATTTTTATGTTATGTTATGCTCAATGCATATATCATTTGTATTGTTCGAGTCATCATCATTATCTGTGAGTTTGATAAGTTCGTGATTCTTCATGTTCACTTTGATTGTTCATTATATAGTTTGATTCTTAATTTTTTTGAATCTATAAAAGGAGCATAATACGGGGAAGATATTTCAAGTAATGATTAGCATGGATTTTTGTTAAATTTTTTCAAATCATTCTACTAACATCAAACAAATACCCTTTCTCTCCGTTAATTAACCTCCCTCCCTGTTCTCTTTGTTAATGAGAATAAGGTTATGTTATCAATGATAATGATGAATGATGCTCAATTTTAGTCTCAGTTTAGGATGGGTAAGAGGAAGATGCTAGATAAGAGGCCAGTGGATAAGGCTACGTTGGAGAAACAAAGGTATTTTTTCTATAGCAAGGTTTAAAGAGTGAAAGCGCATTCTTTTTCTTTTCTTGGAGTTTTTTGTTGTTATTTACTTTTTGGGATGGAAATGGAAATGGAATTCATGATTTCATGTGTGTTCGTTTGGAATTTTAGGCCTAAAATTTTGAGCTTGAATCGTTGGTGATGAAGTTGGAGGAGAATGTTATGCCTTTAAGAGAAGAGATATTGTTTGCTCGGGGTTTATGTTCTTTTGAGCATGTCTACATTATCTATGTCTATATTCATGTTTGTTATATATATCTAATTATTTCAACTATTTAACGGTTATCGAAAGGGTAATCTTTGATCCCATTTGGATTAAATTATTTAACCACTGATTTTTTCCTCTTATACAAAGGAATATTTTTGGCTAATTTTTTTGTCCTTTGTGTAGTGAGAAGAACTACAGGAAATTTTGTGAGCTTCATCCCTAATCCTTACCATGGCATGAATGCGAGATCGATTGATTTCCAAATTATTGTATGGATCTTTTTAACTTCCTTTCTATATCCACATGTCTATTCATTTGGTATTACTTTATCATTTAGCGGTTCAAGTTTTATAATGCACTAGCGATAGTTGTTTGGTAGGATGTTGTTTTGATCTGGTCAAATATCGTTTCTCTGTTGTCAATGGGACATGTCTATGAAAATCCTTACATTAGATTTTGTTTATACATCACCTTAAATTTATGTAAATTTGTATTTACACTTTATTTTTTAAATTCAAAAGATGATGTTTCAATTTTGGTTAATATTAATAATATCACAGTCAATATCTATATACGATATTTTGGTTGCCGCTAGATATGATATTTTAGTTGTTAGTGTGTTGGTGAGTGGCTACCATATTAAAAATAGTATGTTCTATGATATCCATGATGTTATATTTATTGTTTTTTGGAGATATTTGTATTTACTACTAATTTTTCCATCTAATATTTTTAGTCCAAATTGATGGTGCTTCTTCTTTCTAATGCCCAATTATGTTAATTAATTTCGAGAAGTAAATATGTCGATTGATCCTATCATTTACTTGATTTTGTTTTTGTAAATTGTGTGAACTTTTTTTCCTTTTTGAAAATTTGAGTGCATTAAGACATAGAGTAATTACCCACTTTATGAAATTTAAGGAACTATTTTTAGAAAACTTATATGCAATCAGGTTGAATTACAAACTCTTTAATTAATCATTTGACGGGTTGGAGTTAAAGGAAATGAGTGTTTAAATATAAGGAGCCCATCACATTGTAGCTTGTTATAAAGGACCCCTAAAGGTATGGTGTAATATATATGCGGGGAAACTATTTGAACTTCAGTGTTAATTAAATTTGTTAGCAATGCTTTTGTATAGAACTTTGGGTTTGTATCGTTCATAATGTCGCATGGATATCTATTGTGCTCGATATCTAACATCTTACAATTATAAAGGGTACTTGGTATTCCCCAATATATTTGTGATTTCACTGTTTTGTTTGGGATTCTATTTTTTGTTTTTTGTTTTTAATTTTTTGGGCTTAAATTTTGATTATTTTTCCTTCAATTGGAATGTAATCTTAAGTGGAGAATCTTAGGAAAACTTGCAATCCCACAAATCTTCATGAAATGACCCCACACAGCATCAACATAGCGTCGTAGAGAAAAAAATGTTAAACGGTTTCTAGCATCTAGAAGCAATCTTGGTCCCCACTTTTTTTAAACAATCGTTCATTGGCACAGATTTGTACAAGAGTTTTTATAGCTATGTACTCAGTTTTAGGTAGATTATCGGATGCCAATTTTTTTTTAAAAATATATTGCCTTTTTAATTTTGTTTTGCTCCCATAACTTCTTCGAAGAAAACATCTCATTACTTGCCACAAACCAAATCTCAGATACTTGAAGTCACACATATGCAAGTACTATCCAATGTTTTGCTCAGGCAAACATATACAGGTAGTCTCGAAGATACAATTTTTGCTAAAATTATGTTATTATTAACCTTTTTAATTTTCCATGCTACTTAAAAATATGTTGTTTATTTCAAGCTTTTGATTTAAATTACAATATGGTAAAGCTCATACACTTTTGATGTAAAATATCACAAATCAAAGCCCAAAGTTATTATAAGAGGATTTAACTGTTCAATAAGGAAAACCTCTCATAGAGGAACAAGTTCCTCTAGACAATCAGGAGGGTCAGAAGGTAGAATGACAAGACTCAAAATTCATCCCATCTATGGAGTTATGGGCAGACCCATGCCTTAAATGCTTTTAAAGAAGTGGCATGACAATCGTGTTATGCACATGCTGGCCAGACAATCCCAGCAATGATAGATCCAAGAGCAAGTTTATATTGTGGTTTTAATTTCAAATGACATGGGTTATTTTACAGGTTAAAGGGTCTTATCTCAAATAACATGGGGTATGTCGGTGCCACTAGTGGGGAGCGTTGTGAGAACATCTACCTCAAGACACCACCGACCAAGATTTAACGACAGTCAATGCCATCATCAAGCTTCAACTAGGAAAGCCATGAAATGGTAAGAATGGCAAGTTTATACTTCGTTCTCATTCTACAATTCACAAGTGCACATTTTTTTCTTTTCGTCTATAATTTTTATCTCGATTAATTCTTTGATGCGTGATTTGGACACCACATTTGAAACAATTATGCCATTTCTCGAATGTTAGCATAATCAAAAAAGGAAAATAAAGGACTATTTGCTAAAAAGAACAATGAACTTTACATGTTTTTATCATATAATTGAACTGTTCTTTTCAATTCAGAAAACAACATTGAATAATATTATTGCATAACAATACGCTAATTCTTCATTGTGCTTTGTTGTTGCATGTTACGGGACCATTGGATTTAAAGGAGAGAGATGGTGAAATTAAGTACTTGATTGTGTCTGAATTGATTATGTTGCTTATACGAGGTCCAGGACGGACTATTATTATTGTAGTCGAGTATTTTTTTTAAACAGGGTGGATAGTCCTATAAATAAAGGAAACTCTGTCCAAATTTTCTAAACTATTTACACTCATTTGTGTTGTAAAAAAATTATCTTAAATTATTCATGATGCAATACTTTAGAAACTTTTAACATAGATCACATTTTGGCTTGTCGATGGATCCATAAGGGCGATACATAAATTTTTAAATTATTTACAATTATTTGTGTTACATAAAAAATCTTTTTGTCTTAAATTATATATGACTCAATACTTTGAAAAAATTTCTTCGTGCCTTCAGGCACGAGCATTATGCTACTCTGTGTGTGTATGTGTGTGTGTGTGTATATATATCAGTCGATAATTACTAATGAACTTGTCTATAATGGTAGTATCCCACCAACTAAGTCCGTAGTAAACATCCTCAAGTAATGACCAATATGGGTATATACGCCTACTGACTTGTTAAATAATTGCAGTATGAGACTACCTCAAGAATTATGTTTGTCCAACTAAATCATTACGATTAACCAAAAACGAGTTCCTAACTAAGGAACCTAATGCGTCCTTATGGAGTAAACACTTCTTAGGCATGCCACTTTAGTCACCAAGTCTCCACAATTGACTTTAAATAGTCTTCGTATCTAAGAAATAGATGGAATTCATCTTTACGGACACCTCAAAAGGTTTCTGACATCATAAATTACACCTCACACTAAAGACCATAGTGTTTCCAATAATGGCTTGGACAAACACAGGTAAGCTACTAACATGTCTACATCCGAAGTGCCAGGAATTATTAATGGGAGATAACTTGGCAACTTGCTATTTGGCAACAACTTGACCGTCGTGCTAATATCCTTGATTCCATTTATTGTATGTAAAAATTACCCACCCAAATGAAGAAATAAAAAACACACATATCCTCCTATGTGGCCGACTAACCTGCTTGGTCAGTCTAAGATATATTTAGTAGGCTAGAATGCCGAGAAAATTTAGAATGCTAACCATTAGGAATACCAGAGGTTACTCAGATGGGATGCCAACCAACTCTGAATTCCAAGAGTTTCATTTATTATACACAGGTGTAAATGCCTGGCAATATAAAGGCGTTCCATCTAGGGTTTTACACCATTATAAATACATGATACTCCCTTAGCTGGAGGGAGAACTCGAATCACTCATATGCACAACATATTGAGATATTGTAAACCCAACTAAATAAAACCAACAGTGGACATAGGTTATTTTAAGGCTGAACGACTATGAAAATCTCTCCTCTTGTGTATGTGGTTTGAGTTATTCACTATATTATTATCTATGATTATAAATTTGGAGTTAGTCCATTTTTGACATCAACGGGTTGGCATCGTCTGTGGGAATGTTTGTCTATCATCATTCTCTAGCATTTGTTTCATTTCTTTACCGTTAAGGAAATGAATGACCCAGAGAGTAATGATATAAATAAAGGTAATGCCTTCATTCCATCTGTCCTCCTAGTGAGACAGATCTAAAGGGAATTCTTCTCAACCTTGCTAAAGGATAAGAAGATATGCAAGAGTCTGTTAAATAATTGGCCCGCACTATGCAAGCTAAGTCTTCCAATTCTAGTAGAGCTATGCCACCTCCACCGACCAGAAATGAAATAAGTCATTATTACTGTTCTTCTCATGATCGGTCATACCGCCCTGGTGAAACTTCTTCATTTCGATCAACAGATTACTATGACAAAAGATATTTTCCAAAGGAATTCTACGTGTATTAGAGAGACTAAGTATGGAGTCCGATTTTGATCATATGGGCTCCCAAATAACCAAAGGTCATTATCAAGAATAGGAGCATCATCGTGAACATAGAGAAGGTTTTGTGAGATCAAGAGCTAGCATTAAAGGCTCTGTGTGTGCCGAGTAGACCATTCAGAAGGAGAGTTTAGCACATAGGCACAACAAAGCCGCTAAATCTACCTCGACCAAATCTAAGCCATATGAATAGCCATGGAAGGGATCCACGTAGAAGTTGGAAGATCGACTAGGTGAAATGTCCAAAACCAAGAATCCACTACAAAGGAATTTTTTTAAAGGCTCACATTTTATTCCGACTATCGTGAATTATCCTACACCATCCAAGTTTAAGCCTTCAGTGGTCACTCCCAAATATGATGGTAAAACTGATCCAGTCCTACACATAGAGCAATATCAAGATGCTACAGACATATACTCAGTTCCTAACGAGATGAGGTGTAGATCTTTCTCCAATTCTAGAACAGGGCCAACACAAATCCGGTATAACAATCTCCCTAAAGGTAAAATCTCTACTTTTCATAAGTTAGTTGAATTATTTATAGATAACTTTTATTTTGGAGCGAAGCCGATCAAGAGTGTCACTCATCTCTTGATCGTGCGACAACAGCTGAGAGAAAGCACTAGAGAGTATATTACACGTTTTAATAAAGAAAAACTAGAGGTGGTGGACTATGAGGAGAAAACAACCATAGCAACACTTATGAGTGGGTTTCTTGCTAAAGATCTTTATTATGCTTTGGAGAAAAATCCCCCCAAAACCATGACAGAGTTAATGGATAAAGTTGGAAAAATAATGAATGCCGAGGAAGCTATGGCAACTAAGGAAGCTCTTTAGACCAAGGGTGAAGGTCAAAAAATAATTCTTTTAAGAAGGACCCAAAAGACATAAAACTGGATTGGATTAAGAAGTATGATGAATATACCCCACTTAACGAGGGTGTTCACCATATTCTATAGGAAATCAAAGGGAAAAGAGAATTGAATTGGCCCAAAAAGCTGAAGACACCCCCAACAAGCGGGATAAGTCCATGTATTGTGATTTCCACCGAGATCATGGGTACAACACCAACAATTGAAATGTACTAAAGAATGATATTGAAAATATTATTCGAAAAGGAAAATTGAGCAAGTTTGTTGATCGGAATGACAATCGAAATGATAAAAAAAGGTCTAAATGACCAGCCTGAGCAAGGAATGACAGTAAAAGAGCTAGAAATGATGATTTTCAAGAAGATCCAGACTTGCTGAAGATGTCTGAAGAACCAGAGGTGGGTGTAGGCATGATCTCCTTTGGATTCCACTTCATCGTAGGAGGGGATGCTAGAGGAGGAGATGCAATAGCAGAAAAGGATAGCTTATTTGAATGAAGCTAAGGATTACCCAACTGTCAGATAAATTGACATGGCCGAACCAGTGATAGACAATCGAGAAAGGTCAATAAAGACAGGCTCATGATCAAATTTTCTAAAAATGATCTGAGTGGGGCACTTAATCCTCATAATGATCAATTAGTGATCACTTGCCGAGTTCATCGGGGCAAGGTTTCCAGGATATTAGTTGATAATGGTAGTTTTGCGCATGTAATGTTCTACGAATGATTTAGTAATCTAGGGCTACGTGATATCAAACTGTAGCCATACCCTAGACCTCTAATAGGATTTGCAGGTGAGAAAGTCTACCCATTGGGAACCATCAAGCTGGAAGTTTTGGTAGGCACCTGGCCATCTAGCACGAGGGAAAGAATTTGCTTCTTTGTGTTAGGTAAAAATGTCCCATCAGCATAGAATATCATCCTAGGAAGAGTAAGAATAAAGTAGTTAGAGGTTGTGCCTTCTACGGTACATTAATGCATGTCATTTTTAATTAATTATGAAGTCGGCGTAGTGAATGGTAGTCAGTTACAGGTCATGAATGCTATTACATGTCATCAATAAATAAAGGGAGCAACTGCTTTCCACATTAACACTCTGGATCTTTGGGAAGAAGAGAAGCTAGTAAAGGAGCAAGTTATGGAAGAAACAGAAGTTGTTGTGCTAGACTACAAGAAGAAAAAAAGTACCACCCAGATCGGTTCAAGGTTATCTCCTTCTCTCAAGAAATAATTAATTACATTCCTTAGAGAAAGGAAAAATATGTTCAATTGGAGCCACGAAGATATGTCGAGAATTGATCTGAACTTCATGTGCCATGAGCTTAATATTTATCTAAGCTCTAAGTCGATCAAACAAAAGCAAAGAGTCTTCAGCCCCGAGAAGAATACAGGAATCCATGAGGAAATGGAGAAATTACAGCGAGCACAGTTCATTGAAGACGTCAAGTACCCTAGCTGGTTGGCCAATGTGGTAATGGTCAAGATGAAAAATAATATATGGCGCATGTGTGTAGACTTCATAGATCTTAATAAGGCATGTCCAAAAGATCGTTTCCTTTTACTAAGGATTCATCAATTGGTCGATGCTACAGCAGGCCATGAGTTACTCATTTTTATGGATGTTTATTCTGGTTAAAACAAGATCAATATGAAACCTGAAGACAAGGAAAGAACTTCCTTTATTACCATCCAAGGAACTTATTGTTATAATATCATGCCCTCTGGATTGAAGAATGTTGGAGCTACCTATCAGAGACTAGTAAATAAGGTTTTTGAAGATCAGGTCGGCAAGAACATTAGGGTCTATGTATTTGAAATGCTCTCCAAGAGAAAACGTGTTACCGACCATATTACATACTTGGATCAAACCTTTTATCAACTGGAAAAGCATCAAATGAAGCTCAACCCAACCAAATGTATCTTCAAGGTACAATAAGGAATGTTCCTAAAATGCATTATCAATCAAAGGGGAATAGAATCAAACCCATCCAAAATTAAAGCATTGCTTGAAATGCAGTCCCCGACCAATAAGAAAGAAGTTTAGAAACTGGTAGGAAGAGTAGCTGTTTTGAACTGTTTTGTCTCCCGAGCGACTAATAAATGCCTTCCACTCTTTAAGGTACTTAGAAAGACCTTTTAATGAAATGCCGAATGTGAGAAAGGCTTCCTAGATTTGAAGAAGTACTTGGGTTATCCCCCACTCCTTTCTCGACCAATTTTGGGAGGGAAACTTAATTTATACTTGGCAATTTCAGAGTCAGCTGTTGGTTTGTATTTGATTCAACTGGATGAAGGAGTTTAAAGGCCAGTATATTACACTAGCAAAGCATTAGGAGGAGAAAAAAATTAGATCTCCACACCTGGAGAAGTTTTCTTTATCTCTCATTGAAGCCTCTAAGAGGATAAGGCCATATTTCTAAGCCCACACCATTGTTGTCTACACGGATTTTCCTTTACGACAAGAACTGCATAAACTAAAAAGTCTGGAAGGTTAATGCCTTGGCCAGTTGAATTGGGAGAGTATGATATTATTTATGAACCCATAGTGGAAATAAAAGGTCAAGTAGTGGAAGACATCATTGATAAAATCACATATGCAGAAGAGAAATATGACCCACATTTGCATGCCCAGCAGACTTATACGGAAGAGAGATTAGCTCAAAATCAAACAAAAATTATGTCCGGTCAACTTGACTCATCGGTTGGTCAAGAAAGAATTCAACAAAGCAAGAAGATGTTTAAGAATGGAGTGCTAGCAGAAGAAGAATTATCTGATGACATTCTGATCTCGTAGTTATTTATAGATAGATCCTCGTGCGCTACTGGAAGTGGAGCAGGCCTCATCATAAACACTGCAGATAATTTAGATGTGGAATATGTATGTGATTCCAATTCAAGGCTTCTAACAATGAGGCGGAGTATAAGTCATTGATCACATGATTGGAATTAGCTTCATCACTGGGCGCCTACCAGGTGCTTTTATATAATGATTCTCAACTGATTGTTAATCAAATGCAACAAATTTATGCCATCAAAGGGGAAGTGATGATGAGATATCATAAAAAAGCAATGGAGGTTATTTCTTTGTTTAATTCAGTCAAGATGGTGAGGATTCTTAGAATAAAAAATGCCTGAATAGATGTTCTTGCTCAGCTTAGTTGAGCAACTCCAATAAAACTCGGGCAAAAATTTCCAGTGGAGATTATGGCCCATAGAAGCTTTGACGGGATGGAAGTTGGTGTCATCTGACACCACGTTAGCCTTACCAGGATAATATTGTATATCAAACTGGGAGTCCTTCCCTAATTCTAGCCACCGCATCTACCTCATATTTAGATCCTTCTATGTGAAGAGATACAAAAGTGACTTATAATCCATGAACAATGTAAATTACTCCCTTAACAGACAGTGTCTCCATATCCTTAGAGCAAATACACTCGCTTTTAACTCCAAGTCATGGGTGGGGAAATTCTTTTCATGGGGCTTGAGCTTTCGAGATGCATAAGCTATGGCCCTCTCCTCCTACAACAATACACCCACAAGTCCCAACAAGGATGCATTCGTATAGACCCGGTACTCCATCCCACTCCTGGGCAATGCAAGTACTGGCTCTGACGTCAAATTATCCTTCAGCTCATCAAAGGCTATATGATAATGATCATTCCACATAAACGGTACCCCTTTGCGAGTCAGGTTCATCAATGGACCCTCAATCTTCGAAAATCCCTTAATGAAGTGGCGATAATACCCGACCAAACCTAAAAATGTGTGAATCTATGTCGGTGTCATGGGCTGTCCCCACTACCTCGCCGCCGATACCTTACTTGGATCCACCGCAATACCCCTGTCAGACACAATATGGATAAGAAATTGTACCTCCTGTAGCCAAAATCCAGATTTCTCGAATTTATCATACAAATGCACCACGTGCTCCTCCTCCGCACGAGAGTAAACTATAATGTCGTCTATAAACACGATCATGAACTATTTCAAGAACTCCATGAATACCATGTTCATAAGATCCATGAACACTGCCAGCACGTTGGTGACTACAAACGTCATCACCCTAAACTTGTATGATTCGTACTGCGATAGGAAAGCAGTCTCGGGACATCCTTCTCCCAAATCCATAACTGATGATATCCCGATCTCAAATTAATCTTTGAGAAGTATGTAGCCCCTCTTAACTGATCAAATAGGTCATAGATCCTTGGTAGTGGATACATATTCCGTATCGCGACCTTGTTCTTCTCCCTGTAGTCCACACATAAGCGAAGCGAACCATCCCTCTATTTTACAAACAACACTGGTGCACCCCACGACGATGTACTTCGCCGAATGAAACCCTGCCCCAATAGCTATTGAATCTACTCCCTCAACTCTCGCATCTCTGAAGGGGACATGTAATACAGTGCTCGGGAAATTAGCCTCATACCCGGTGCTAGGTCAATAACGAACTCGATCTCTCTGTTGGGTGGTAGCCCTAGTATCTCTTGAAATACATCCTCAAAATCTCTCACTTCTGGAATCGAGTCTATCGTAATCACTATATCCTATGAGGTCTCCTCCTCAATGTAGTATAAGTCGCACAACCCTCCCTCAGAAAGAGGCATCACCACCAAGAACATCGTCTGACCTGAAATAGATAACACTGTGGTCCTCTCATAACAGTCTATTATTGCCCTATATCCCTCCAGCTAATCCATACTTAGGATAACATCATACCCCTCCATGTTTAACACCATAAGGTCCGCTGCTAAGCTCAGACGCCCAATAATAATATATATATCTCTACATACTGAGTGTATAAGTGACCCACTACCCAAAGGTGACTCTACACACATAAAGATAGTGTTAGTTATCTCTAAAAGACCGGTTGCTCATGCAAATCTAGTAGTAATAAAGGAGTGTAATGCGCCCATACAAAAAATAATCCTACCCACATGCCCATAAATAGGAAAAGTACCCTAAACTTCTAGAGTATCCAAAGGTGCTGGTGGCATAGGCATGTCCTGAACGTTACACATGCCCATAATGCATCTGCCCCTATGGTTGTGGGGCTGGTGCTATTGGAGGCCTCTGTGCCTGTTGCCCCTGTTGGGCTCTCTATTGTTGTCTCATAGCTCTCTGTGGACACTATTTATTTATATGCCCTATCTGACAACAAACAAAACATCTCCCCTAAAAGCCCCATATCCCTATCATTGGTGGCCCTAGCGAGGTTGTCCTGAATGATAGCCTTGGTGGCCTCGACCCTGTTGGCCATCCGTATTGTTCCCTAGGCCCTGTCAGCCCGGGGAACCTACTATTACTGATTAGGACCCTGTTGGCCCTGCCTGAAACCCTAACCCTCCGATCTATACCCACCAGATATAAATCTCTTGGCAGGATACCCCTGCTATCTGCCAACCTATTACTGTGCTCCACTAACAGTACCCCCACCTGCCTTGCCTTGCTGGCTAGGCTCACCTCGTATCTTACTTCGCCTCATGTGGAAGCAATGATCCTGGCAGTGCAGTAATGTTGCATAGACTACATCAGTATATGTAATCAATGTTGGATTACCGATCAAGTGTTGCCTGATCCTCCACACTAAACCATCAATAAACTTCGCTTTCTTCTGCTTCTCCTTGCTCACCTCATCTCGCAAAAAAAATTCCAAACTGGTGAAGTCCTCCTTATACTCTGCCACGAAGTGATCACCCTAGGTCACATCACTGATCCTTTTTCGCATCTCGGCCTCCACTACTTGCAAAAAATACTTACGGTGAAATCTCACCTAGAAATCAGAAATCATCATCATATATCTATTCTCTACGGTGGTAACAAGATACCACCACTGTAATGCCGCCCCAATAAGTCAGAAAGTAGCTAGCATATGCTTTTGTGTCTCACTACACTCCACCATGCGTAAATGGCACTGGATGTTCTTCTTCCACTGACACGCCTCAACCACATCAGAGCTACTCTAAACTCGAGCGGGTGGCCCTTCTGAAATATCTCTCTGACCTTCTGCCAAGTAGATGGCCATGTCTGGGCCTGGATCATTGGTGCCACAGGTTGCTGCAGCTGGGGCTGTGGGAAATGAGAGGCCATAGTTGTCATAGCCGCGTTGATCGACTGGGCCACTATCTCTGCCACCTGTGTCATCAAGATCATCTCCAGTGGTGGTTGTGGTTGCTATACTCATGGCTTCTTGTGAGCCTCCCTCACCTCATCCCTAGCATCTACCCTAACTACTTTCTCTCTCCTCGGTGGCATCTGAAAACAGAACAAACTGTATAAGTACATAATTTCTACAAAATCTAATAGCAGAAGCACGACATCTCAATCACGCAAAGATAAAAGCGACAGTCCTAATAACAGGGCTCTATATCAAAGAACGATACGTAGAAATCGTAATAAGCCGTACAGATTCTATGAACACTAGAACTTATGCTCTGATACTATCTATGACACCCCGCTTAATTAAATATCGGTCAGCCAGTCCTTTATTAAATTAAAACAGGATTTACATTTGATTCATTCTTAGCATCACTATCGAAAACCATATTAATTACTATCCACCTAATTAATTAATTAAACTACTACCAAATTTTATCTTTCATTAAACAGATAAACACATATGTGGAGATAAATAATAAATCCATACACATTATCACTGAGTCTAAAAACAATGCTGAATAAATAACTAAAAGACTGGCCGAATAAACCATCGGCTAAAATCCAAGTCCAACATAATAATCCAATGAATAAATCAATAATCCAAAACTGAATATGAAAGTAAATGGGCAACAAGCCATAATTCGAACTGCAACTGAAATGAGATCCCTAAACTAGGAATAAAGAAATGATGCACCTAATCCAACTCCAGTATGCATCCACATATGCTGCAGCTACGTATCCCTGGAATAAAATCTCAAGTCTGGTGTCCTTGTGGATGGACACCTAAAAGGTTTTTTTAAAAATATTTGCAACAAGGGTTAGAACCCAAAACATTTTGAAAATATTTATCAAGTGATTAAGTTTGCAATAATTAAAATGCACGAATGATTTTCATATTTAAGCTAGTGTCGCACTCACTTCAGAAAATACTCGCCCCTCAACTATTGTGCACACCTAATGTTTTTCCTTATAACCATCCTAGCTGCACTACCCCATATAACTAGCCTTGTTATAACCGCTGCCTAAAACCTTACTCAAGCCCGAGTATCTTTTACTAATGATTTCTAAGTTATTTTTCACATTAACTTAATTTATCATCTTTAAATAACTATATAAAAATTTCACTGGTTATATAAGTGATACCATTGAACTCCAGGTATTTTTCTCGTACATAATTATCAAATCTATTATATATGTATACATATACCATACATTCACACACATGCTGTATATATTTATCCATCATCCCGAGTTAGGACTCACCGGATGCTTTCTTTAAATTTCTATTACCCCATGTATTTTCAATTCACTCGGATACCCCGAGATGATTATCTCACCGAATTAGAAAAATAAAAATAAACATAGAGGAGGCGGTCATGTTTCCCCGATTGTGATAACGGATCATACCCAAAATGTCTCACCCCGAAAAGGATCATAATATAATATAATGGACGATATGACTTGGGGATTATGCTCTCCCTGCTCCTCAAGTCAGTGGATTCACCCACATCATGCAACCTCATATGATAGTACTATAGGGGTATGTATTTATAAAAATATCTAATCACCGATATTTAAAGATCACACAAATATATATATACTATCACACTATCGTATATATATAATAAATTAATCCAGCAAACCCGTGCCTAACTCCCGTAGCACTAGCCCGAAAATATCCAAGTCTATATCCCGACTCTAAATTTAATTGATTTTCACATTAATTAATGTATTAAAGTAGTGTCACTCAATTACAATTCCCGGACACAGTCACTTGGTCCGTAGTGTAATACTTATGAATTTATTTCCCAAAATTTATTCGTTTTGTGTCACACACTTTCCACCCTCCTAATCCCAATTATAATTACCTATAATTTGATAGGGGATAAGCCCCATATTTAATTTTAATCAATTAAATAAGTCCAAAATAAATCCCAATTAAAATCTCGGCTATATACACAAATAGGTCGAAGTTCCAAAAATAAGGGCTCATCGATCGATCAATGAAACCCATTAATCGATCAATCGATCGAGCAGGTCCCTTTCTTCTCCGAGTCCTCTGTTTCCTCCATTAATGAAATTTCAAGGTTTCAATCCTCAAATTCTAACCTTAATTCATCTTACTCGTCATATATCAACCATCAAAACCAATTTTAATTCTCATCATGGTTTCCCAACAGTTACGATTCTCAAATAAGTCACCAATTCCAAATTTGGGTTCTTACAGTTTCACATAATCGTTTCTACCAATTTCAATCCCCAAATCCGAATTAATCAACATCAATTACTGGGATTTCAATATTATTCAGATTCATTCAACATCAAATCCTATACTTACATCAATTTCAATTGTAATCAATTCAACATATTCAATTGCCCAAATACCCATTTTTTCTGGTGAGAACCCACCCCAAAACTAATATAGTTAGCCACCTACTATCATATGAAATGATTATCACAGATTTACAATTAAATAAATATAACCACTTGCCTCTATTGATTCATAGTGTCTGGTCCTTTGAAGTAGACAATGATTTGACAAAGAACACGCACTAATCCTCCTTGATTTGGCTCCCTAAAGCTCTCCAAATCCTCCCTCTTTCCTTTTCTCAAGTTCTTAGGTTTAGAATAGTGTTATCTTCCATTAAATCCCTTAAGACTTAGGTTAAATATCATTAATCCCGTTTTTAGGCTAATGGGTATGCCTAAATGACCCGAACACCCCCATGTGGGCATGGTTATGCCTAAAAACATCCCGAGACCCATTTACTACCCTCGCGTACTCTTTTTCGACTATCTTGGCCTATCAGGTCTCAAACATGCACTCAGAATTGTCATCTAAATTACTTTACTAAAATTCCCTATCTCGACCTAAAATAGTCTATGCTTGACTCCCGATTGAGATAAAATAATACCACGTCACTGTCGCTCATTATGATGTAAATAAATTAATACTATTCACTTAGTAATTATTTTCCATAAATATTAACCATTAAATCTCCCGATTAATATTTAAATTAAGTCATAATAATTAATTAAATTAAATTACGACACATTAGTAATTTAAATTAGCCGAATTAATTAAATATAAGTAATGCTTAAAAATACGAGGTGTTACACAGGCGAGGATATATTGTTTCACTACTTCATTATGTTTATCCAAACAAAGTAAATGATATGATCTAAGAGGTGCATGAAGGCTCATGCGTAGATCACACAGTTGGGAGGTCTCTAACGAATAGCAATGCAAGGTTACTATTGGCCGACGATGAAAGCAGATTGTGTTGCTTTCACCAAGAAATGTGATAAATGCTAGATATTTTCCACCCTCGGCAAAAGACCAGGATCAAGTCTAAACCCTATCATTTTTCCATGGCCTTTCGCTATATAGGTAATTGACCTGGTCGGACCACTATCGACCGCCAAAGGAAGATTCAAGTACCTGGTTGTAGCTGTTGATTACTTAACCAAATGGATGGAGCTGAGCTCTTGGTAAATATGTCGTATCAAAGGGTTTTCCAGTTCATATGGAAGCAGATCATTTGTAGGTATGGCATGCCCCATGCCTTCATCACCGACCATGTCACCCAATTTGATAATGAAGAATTTAAAGAGCACTTTATTCAGTCAGGCATCCGTAAACTTCATTCAAAATCTGGGCATCCACAATGCAGTAGCTAGACAGAAATCACCAATAAAACCTTGCTAGATGGGTTGAAGAAAAGGATAGATGAGGCCAAAAGAAACTGGATTAAGGAACTCCACAGTGTCCTTTGGGCATATAGGACTACTCCAAGAACAGCAACAATGGAAACCCCATACATGTTATCTTTTGGCACCAGTAGTACCAGTGGAAATAGTTTTACCGACTCATAGGTTTTTGAACTTTGATTCCCCTAAGAGTAACCTCATGAGGCGATGTGATCTGGACATGATAGAAGAAGTCCGAGAATATGCTGCTATTTGGATGGCTCCCTACCAACAAATGATTGCAAGGTTTTATAATCGAAGGGTCAAGCTAACCAGCTTAAAGCGAGGAGATCTGGTGCTCAAGAAAGTAATCCATAATAGCAATAAGATGGAGCCTAATTAGCATGGTCCATACCGTATCTCAGTGCTTATCTGACCAGGAACTAATCGCTTGGAAACTCTAGAAGGATAAGAATTCATGAATCCTTGGAACGCTGACCATCTGTGCAAGTATTATCAGTAATGCAGTTTTTCAAAATGATATCCTTAATGCAATTGGTTAATCAAGTTAATGAAATTTCAGCTTTTTCGTTGTATACATCCTTTTTGTGTTTTATTTTTGGAGTATGGTGGTTACACCTTAACGAGTAAATTAATGAGCAATTTTAATTTCAAACTTTTCAAAAGTTTTCAAAATTCCAACCTCAAAAAAGTACACGGTTCTAACTTTTTCAAAATTTTCCAACTTCAGAAAAGTTAAATTTCATGTATGATTTTTCCTCGGCAAGTCACAAACAAGAAGGCAATAAAGTTTCATAATTAGAGGTTTTACCCGACCATGTTAAATACACTTGGTCACCATTGATAAATAATGCTACAACTTAGTACAATAAAGCTATTTATAGTTTTATCAACGTGCATTAGTCAAATCTAAGGCCGTATAATTGATTCAAATACGAATCATATATTAAACATATAAGCAGGTTATTTAGTCTACAAGTCGATTAACTAATCATTAAATTGGTTACCTAGTCGGCAAAAAGATTAATATCAACCATAAGCTTGAATAAAAAGAACTATGTCAAATATATGAAAATCCCATTCTTTTTGTGTTGGCTCAATTTTGAAACATTCATTTTTTATGCACATGCATTTTTTTTTGTTAAAATCTATTTTTTGTGACAAATTATTTTTTATACCCATAATTTTTTTATTCTACTTAAAATAACAAAATAAATATTTTACAAACATTAAATCATTTTTTGTGTTGAATTCAATTTGCTTTGGGTAAAATACAATTTCATTCGTATCTTTTATTTTTAAATATATTTTATTCTCCCATATGAGTTTCATATTTTTTTGTATTTTAAAATTTTATTTTTTATTATGCTTTAAGTCTTATTTATACTATTTGACTTAATGGATAAAATACTTTTTTAAATAAAATATTTGCATAATGTTTTTTTTGTTAAATAAAACTTATAGTGTCTTTCTTTTTAGCTCTATTTTATTTTCAAAATCTTTAAATTTACACTTGTGTTTTTTAATTTATTTTTCTGAATTTTAAATGGGATAAAACAAAGATTTAAATAAACATAAATTTTGTTTATTTTAAACAAATTTGTCCCTACATTGAAACGATAGTGTTTCATTTTTTTCGTGTGTCATTTTGATGCTCGTAGTTGTTGTCGATTGGGGCTTGATATTGTGCTTTGCTCGAGGTTTGCTTTTGCGTGTGGTTTTGTCCAAGCTTGTCTACTAGTATTTGACCATTCTTCCCTTCAAAGGCTTATGGTTGTTTATGCATGTAGCCTTGAAATGTTATTTTCATATTCTACCCTTTGATGCTCTTGGTATTTTACGTTGTTGCCCTTAATTGTTAGCGAATTACATGTTTACCGTAGAGGTTCCAGGTCCTTGCTTTGTTTGCTATATATATGAGGATTGGGTGCTGAAGAAAATTGGGGTTTTTTATTTTCAAAACACAACGAGACGATGCCGAAATTTCGCCTTATTTTTTCTCTCTCTAAATATCTGCCATTTACCTTATTTTGAGAGATTTCATTCCATCTTCTACACTATTATGATCTTCGTATATCTTGTGAGGGTAATGTCTGAGTGTGGTGGTTTGATCGCTTGGTGCCTTTGTTGTTTTTGAGTTCTTTTTTGTTCAAACTGGTTGTGATTTTGGATTTTCTGGGGTGTTGAAGGAGCATTACATGTTGCTGATCATGTCTAATATTCGTTCGATCTAAACACGTCCCTAACCTAGCGTATTTGGAGTTTGAATCTTCTTTGGTAATTTTTTTCCCTTTCTTCTTTTGCGTTTTATCCTCACCTGCATATATATATATATATATATAGTTTACCTATTTATATATACATATGTGTATTTCACCTGTTTGAACCTAAAATCTGTTAAGACATCTTGGGGCCCTTGCATATAGATCTTTTCCCCAAACTTAAGTCTTGAACGAATCGGAGATTCAAAATATATACAACTATATATAATTTTATTTGACTTAAATAATTTTTTAAAATTGGTTGAGTTTGTTATTTTCTCTTGCATGCTTCAAACACCTTTATCAACTTCTCAGATTTGATTATTTTTGTGGCTGTAATTTTTTTTTACAAAAAATGGACTTAGATAATCTGGTTTGTGTGTGTGGGTGTGTCACTTTTATTGGACTTTTTAGTCCTGTTTGGCTAAACTGAGTTTGTGATTATTCATCTCATTTGTGTATTTACTGTTTTATTTGAGAGACTTGAAATCAGTTGGTTTAATTTCTTTTACCTAGTTATAATTTCTTGAGCCGAGTACTACATGCTTTATCTTGCACTCATTTGACTTGGACTACATCATTTTACTCATACATGTTTATATCCTCTAAGTTGAACATTTTTGTTGTGTTCATTTTATTTAGTTGTATTTAATATGCGTGTGAGTTTTAATCAAAACCTTTTTATTAATTTGTGGGAGAACTTGTCTTGTCACATAATTTTTTTTTCCGTTTTGTTTAAAATTGGATCTTTTAGTGATTGTTTTACATTGCTTGCATTACACTGTTAGACCTGGTATTTTAAGATTTAATTCAATCTTAAGGCTAGTTTAGGTTATTATTTTATTTCAGTAGTGTGACAAAATTTCTGGAATTTATTTCCTAATTTGTTTGTGGACATTTTCACTTAACTGAATTTTTATTTGGGTTTATTTATTGCTGCTAAAAATTAATTATTAAATAGGACCATGTGTGTGTCTAATAATTTAATAATTTTTAATCACTTTATGCTCTAATTAAATCAAACTCTACTTATTAATTTTTATTTGTGTTCTGTACAATTTCACTGATATCCTAGCGTTGGGTGTGTAGTTGTGCGTGTGTTCCAAGTTATCACTACCTTGGTTGTTTAGTAGATTCAGTTGTGGGGTTGTTTAGTTTGTGCCAAGGTGTACTTGTATGTATTGGCCAAACTATTTCATTTACACTTATATTGCTGTAATCTGTACTTAAACATTGGTTTTAGTGGACTTTGGTGTGTGAGTTGTCCTGGGACTAATGGACACGGGGTTTTCCATTTCGGTGATTTCCTAAAGAACAAATATTGTGATTCTTGCCACTTTTCCTCATATCATTCTTAAAGGGTATCTTTATATCAAGCATCACCACTTTTACTTACTAGTGTGCGTGTGTATTTTTTTAAATTATAAACTTTAATAGATTTTATATCAAAGAGTTAAAAGAGTTGTTATAATCGGCTGTTTTCAAGTGGTATCAGAGCTTCAGGATTCACTTTTTAAAAGTTTTTATTCCGCAAAGATCCTGAATGAGACACCCCGCCTAATTAAATACCGGGTGATCAGTCCTTTATTAAATTATAATCAAGGTGAACGGTTGGTTCATTCTTAGCATCACTGTCGTAAAAATAACTTTTCCAATTAAACACCCTAAATAATTAAGCTAAGTGTCAAAACCATTTTTAGACATCAATTTCCAAATTTCATTTTAAAAACCAACATTTAAAACTTTACAAGATTCATAGTTTAAGAATCACACAACAAATATACTGGAACATATAATCCAAACAATTAAACATCCAACTAATTAATTCCAACTTTAAAACTTAAAGGAAAATATTCTGACAGTAATAAATCCCAAAGTATAAATACTGGAAATAAACAAATCAAAATCTCTGATAAAACGACTGATTAATGGAAAAAGGGCGACACATGCCCAACTGAATAAATAGTGCTAGAAGTGGAATCACCAATGAGGTCGTCTAAGCAAGAGGCCTGCAACTCCCACCTAAGCTGCAGCGTGTTCCTTCCAAAGAATCCAATGCAAGACGCCCCTGTGGCTGGGCACCTGTAATATATACATATATATACAAGAGAGATGAGAAAATATGAAACGGGTCAGAGCCCGATTGTAAAACAGTTTAAAATTAGTTTAGCAAGTATTTAAAATGCTTACCGGCTAATGCAACCAACATATTAGTGCGGCACCCCCTTGAGAAATTCTCACCTCTCTTCTAATGTGCACACCTATTGCACTAATACTCCCAACAGTTTAACTTATCTTATCTTAAGCTACTCATAAGATTTCATGCCAACGATTTCAATTATTAAGGAAGTTAATTTTATTTTATTAAACAGTAAAGTTCTCACATAAGCCTCATTTGATTATAAAGTTTCTCAGTAACACATTATACTTTTCAAACACTTATTCCCAAGTTGAAATAATTATTCTTTTCCTACATACCATAGTCACAATAGGTAGTTCCCAAATTCCATATTTAAATATATATATTAAATACTCATATAATATATATATATATATATATATATTCTAACAGCACCCCACATAAAATTTATGGTGCGGGCATACTCTGCTATCCAGTCTCCGTATCACTCGAACTAAGGGAAATACAATTTCGGAATCACTCTCGAACTGTATTAACACAAAACACATACAAAATGAGGCGAAGCATAG
The DNA here is from genome assembly GCA_949130495.1 of Sambucus nigra. Lineage (NCBI taxonomy): Eukaryota > Viridiplantae > Streptophyta > Magnoliopsida > Dipsacales > Adoxaceae > Sambucus > Sambucus nigra. Next base: position 596,072,227 of record OX422209.1, read on the forward strand.
TTCCAAGTCACTAAGAGGTCAGCATATACCCTCACATCTCTTAGGACCGTCTGACTATCGATCCGATAGACTGTACCAAGGATTTCTATCTTCTAGGGTACGAGTCAATATTCCCCATAAAGGTCCCATCGAGATAAGACTGTCCCAGCGCAGTAACCTCAGGGATAACAAGTAGCGCGGACATGATTTTTACACGTATATAGTATATGCATAAACACAGTCATATATGTATACTACTATTCCCATATCAATTTTAGGTACACTCTCACGACCCATAATTATGATATTTATTCTTATTAATCATTATTTAGTTATCACGTATAACGGTTTATCTCTTATTCTTATTCGTGGAATTATTCCAACTTACTACGTAATACTCGTGGATTCCTATCTCCCCAAGTGTAATTTCAGTAGGTACTGATTTATTTTACAACATAACTTCCTTACGAGCCTCACCCTTTAACACATGTTCCCATTGTCCCTTATATGTAAAACACCCCCGTGAAATGTTAATCTCATTTTACATCAACGGTTCCATATATTTCTAAAGTCCTACTGGTCTTCTTTATAACCCAAAATATTCTAACATTAATATCCAAGAAGGTCTAATCATTTAAGTTGGAACGACCTATTAAAAGGGAAATATGAGTTATACAGGAGGGGTCGATCGATCGATGGCAGGTGTTTGATCGATCGAATCATCGATCGATCGATCAAGTAGGTATGGCAAATCTGCAGAATTTCCAGTTACGGGTTTCCTCTTCCAAAATCAGCCAAAACGATATCTTTGACTACCAAACTCCAAATAATTTATACTACACGTATTATAACCTCAAATAAGTGATTTTCTACGTCAAGCATGAGGATTTTCACCATGAATAACGAATTAAAAGGGCATAATCCATAAAAATATCAAGAACCCTAATATTTCTTTTGTTTAGTTTCTTCCCATTCTATTACCAGATTTCATACTCTTTATTTACTATAATTTCGTGGTTCAATCTCTACATATGAATTGGGTTTCCAGAATACATCTATTACTCATACAACAAGCGAATTTAAATCTCCAAAATGGGTTTTTCTTTCACAAAAACTAGTCCTAATCAATCCTAGACTAATATTATTGGAGAATTAACTGAAATAGAGCAAGATAGATACTTTTCTTTCTTGGTTCAGATTGTGGAGAGATTTGTGTGGTTGTGATCCTCGTTGCACGATCTATCGTTTGGCGGCGACGGCGGTGCAAACGGTGGAGTTCTTGGCCTAGAACTCCTTGGAAAACCTCTCCTCTTGCTCTCCTATAGCCGTCTTTGGTTTATGGTGATTCTAACCCTAGAAGATGACTCTTACCATCTGATATACCCTTAGAATTTTCGTGGGTTTTCATGCCTAAAAATGTAAAATGTCCAAAACGCCCTCCCGGGGTGTTAATTAGGCCAAAAAACGACCCGAGACCCAAAATAAACCCCCGGGTACATTATTTTGACTATCTCGATCCTTCCAGACACGTTGATGCACTCAAAATGACCATACGGGTGACTTATAATTTATTTACTTTTAATAGTCTGAATTTAATCCCGACACGACACAAGCGCGTCGCGATAAATTTCCAAAATTATCAAATTAGATTCTCATGATGATTTTACTAATCATAATTACACCACTTACTTTAACCATAAAGTAACTTATAACAAAAGTAATTACTAACTCTCATCACGCTAGTAAGTATTTAAATGATTTTTCGTATTAATATTAATTTAATATCTTTAATTAAATTTAATAAATCCTCAAAATTAAAAGGCATAAAAATACGGGGTATTACATACTTCCCCCCTAATAACGGAATTTCGTCCCGAAATTCAAAAAAATAAGGTGTACCTGGTAAGAATAACTCTGGGTACTTCTCACGCATGTCCGCCTCACGCTCCCAAGTGGATTCCTCCACATTATGATGCTCCCACTGGACTCGGACAAGTGGGACTACCTTTGACCTCAATCTCCTTTCGCTATGGTCTAGATTAGCAACTGGCCTCTCCTCGTAAGAGCTGTCGGGCTGTAAGTCAATCTCCTCAATCGCGATATGGGTATGGTCCATGTCATCCCGAAGGTATCGTCTCAACGACGAGATGTGGAATACATCGTGAATGCGATGTAAATGCTCTAGCAGTCCCAATTTGTATGTTACCGGCCCAATCCTCTCGATAATGGGAAATGGTCCCATGTACCTCGAGAAAAATTTCCCTTTCTTCTCGAACATCATTACTCCTTTCATAGGAGATACACGTAGTAATACTTGGTCCCCCACATTAAACTCTCGGAAGAACCGTTTTGCATCGGCGTAGCTTTTCTGCCTGTCCTGGGCTACCCGAATGCGACTCCTGATAATATCAATCCTAGTGGAGGTTTCCTGAATCACCTCTGGTCCGAGCAACTTGTTATCCTCCACCTCTAGCCAACACGTTGGGGAACGACAAGGCCTTCCATATAAAGCCTCAAATAGAGCCATACCAATCGTGAACTGATAAGAGTTATTATAAGCGAACTCTACTAGTGGAAGATGTGGCTCCCAACCTCCTCCAAAATCAAGGATACACATGTGTAGCATATCCTTCAACATCTGATTAGTACGCTCTGTTTGTCCATATGTCTGTGGGTGATAAGCTGAATTTAACCTTAACTCTGTACCCATGGTCTCCTGAAAGCTCTCCCAGAAACGCGACACGAAAATCTTGTCTCTATCTGACACAATATTCAGGGGTACCCAATGTAATCTAACAATCTGAGCAATGAACAACTGAGCATACTAATTCGTGGTATAGTCTGTCCGCACCGGAAAAAAATTATCCACCTTAGTCAAACGGTCCAAAATCACCTAGATAGAGTCGTGGCCCCGCTGTGATGTTTGGTAACCCAGTAATAAAATCAATGGAAATACTCTCCCACTTCCACGCGGGTATTTCCAATGGCTGAAGCAACCCCGACGGTTTCTGGTGGTCCACCTTTACCAGCTGGCAGGTAGAACACTTGGACACGAACTCAGCAATGTCCTTTTTTATCCCACTCCACCAGTATTGCCGCCTCATATCCCGGTACATCTTATCTCCCCCAGGATGCACCGTAAATTGGGACCCATGAGACTGGGTCATCACTGCATGACGTAAGTCTGCTCCTTCGAGAACCACCAATCTCCCATTAAACCTCAAACCTCCATCGAAACTAACGGAATAGAACTCAACACCCTCAGCTAAAAGTCGTACAATCTTCTCCTGGAAAAATGGGTCTGCTGTATGTGCCTGTATTACCCTCGTAACAATCTCGAGTGTCAATGTCATGACAGATATAAAGGAACGGGCTACTGCATCCTGGTGACCCAACTCTTTCCACTTTTCTTTCCAGACGTCCGCTATATCGTCTATCGGTCTACGGCTCAATGCATCAACAACTACGTTGGCCTTCCCCGGATGGTACTGTATGTCGAACTGATAGTCCTTCACAAACTCTAACCACCTGCGCTGATGCATATTCAGCTCTCGCTGAGTGAACAGGTACTGCAGTGACTTATGGTCTGTGAACAAGCAAAATTTCTCCCCCAATAAGTAGTGTCTCCATATCCTCAATGCAAAGAGGACCGCTGCTAACTCTAGGTCGTGTGTGGGGTAGTTCTTCTCGTGCGGCTTAAGCTTGCGGGAGGAAAAAGCTATAGCCTTCTCCTCCTGTTGAAGTACTCCCCCAAGTCCCCGTAAAGAGGCGTCGGTGTAAACCAGATACTCCACGCCTGGCATAGGTAAAGCAAGGACCGATGCTGAAGTAAGCTTGTATTTCAGCTCGTCGAAAGCCAATTGACAAGCATCATCCCAAACGTATGGTACCCCCTTACGAGTCAGGTTCGTCAATGGACCCGCTATTTTGGAGAACCCTCGAATGAATCTCCTGTAGTATCCGGATAACCCCAAGAAACTATGTACTTCCGTCGGTGTCGTGGGCTGTCCCCACTCCCTCACCGTTGACACTTTACTCGGGTCAACTGCTATCCCCTGTTCAGAAACAACATGCCCCAAGAACTTCACTTCCCGTAACGAGAACCCGCACTTCTCGTACTTAGCATACAACTTATGCTCTCGTAGAGTCTGAAGAACCTGCCTCAAGTGCTCGGCATGCTCTTCCTCAGAGTGTGCATATATCAGGATGTCATCTATGAAGACGATGACAAACTGATTTAAGAACTCTGTGAACACTCGGTTCATCAAGTCCATGAATACGGCTGGAGCATTTGTGAGTCCAAATGGCATTACTCTAAACTCATAGGATCCATATCTCGTTAAGAAAGCAGTCTTCGAAACATCCTGCTCCCTAATACGTAGCTGATGGTATCCTGATCTCAGATCTATCTTCGAAAAGAAAGTTGCTCCCCTCAGCTGGTCGAACAGATCATCAATTCGAGGCAACGGATATTTGTTCCGTATCGTGACCTTGTTCAGCTCCCGGTAGTCCACACATAGCCTCAGTGAACCATCTCTCTTTTTCACAAATAAAACTGGAGCGCCCCAGGGTGAGGTACTCCTGCGAATGAAGCCCTGACCTAACAGCTGCTCTATCTGATCTCGTAGCTCTCGCATATCCGTCGGAGCCATAGGGTATGGAGGGTGTGCTATAGGTCGAGTATCCGGTAATAAATCTATGACAAAATCTATCTCTCGACTGGGGGGTGTGACACCCCGCCTAATTAAATACCGGGCGATCACTCCTTTATTAAATTAAACCAAGGTGAACAGTTTGGTTCATTCTTAGCATCACTGTCGTAAAAAGAAACTTTCCAATTAAACACCCTAAATAATTAAGCTAAGTGTCAAAACCAATTTCTAACATTAACTTCCAAATTTTATTTAAAGAAAAGATTTATTTAAATTATTAACAAAGCCCAATGAATAAGGTTCACACCACAATAAAAATGGAACGAAAGAATCCAATATATAAAACATTCATCAACGAATGTCAACAAGCGAGAAAAATAAAGTAATACATCCGTCCTGAACAAAATCCCATAATAACGAACTAGGAAATAACTGAAGTAACAATGTCCCAACATAAAGAAATAATGGAAAGGGCCACACATGCCCATCTGAATGAAAATGCTAGGAGTGGATCTGAATGAATGAAGTCGTCTAATCAAAAGACCTGCAACTCCCACCTAAGCTGCAGCGCGTTCCTTCCAAAAGATCCTAAGCAAGACGCCCCTGTGGCTGGGCACCTGAAATACATACATATATATATATACAAGGGGGAGAGGGAGAGATAAAACGGGTCAGAGCCCGAAAGTGTATGATTTAAAATTAGTTTAGCAAGTATTTAAATTGATACAGGCCAATGCAATAACATATTAGTTCGACACTCTCTTGAGAAATTCTCACCTCTCTTCTAGTGTGCACGCCTATCGTACTAACCTTCCCCAAATGGTTTAACTTAACATATTATCATACTAACCTTCCCAATAATTTAGTTTATCTTAACTTACTCATAAGTTTTAAAAACCGAACAATGTCAACGTGTGAAAAGGGTACTTTCAAAGTGTAGCACAACTTTCGTTTTATCTTCATTAATTTATAAAGTTTCCCAGTGTCATATTATACTCTCATAAAACAAGTATTTCCAATCTGATTCATCAAACATGACTTACTTACCAAATCACAGTAGGTAGTTCCAAGTTTCAGAACTTCATATATATTAAATACTCGTGTAATATATATATTCTAATGGCACCCCACATAAAAATTATGGTGCGGGCATACTCTGCTATCCAATCCCCGTATCAATCGTACTAAGGGAAATACAAGTTCGGAATCACTCTCGAACTGTATCAATACAAACACAAACACTATTGAGACGAAGTATAGTTTCCAAGTCCAAGAGGTCAGCACATACCCTCGCGTCTCTTAGGACCGTGACTACCGATTCGATAGCCTGTACCTAGGATTCCTATCTTCTAGGGTACGAATCAATATCCCCCGTAAGGCAACACAGGATAAGACCGTCCCAGCGCGGTAACCTCAGGGATAGCAAGTAGCGCGGGTACGTTTTTCACATGTGTATAATATATGCACACACAATCATATAAATATACTACTTTCATCATATTAATATAGATCACTCTCGTTACCCATAATTACAACATTTATCCTTAATTTAACAGTATTAGTATTACGCATAAGGTTTTGTCTCTAACCTTAACTCGAAAGGTTTTCTCACTAGTTATGGAACACTCATGGGTTCTATCCATCCAAGTAACAAATTCAGTAGGTAGACATCTATTCACTATCGTAGGTATTCGTCGTAATCCCTCACTTGAAATACGTAGTTCGTCATTCCTTAATTAATTATCCCTAAAACACAATAATCATTTCATAATAAAGTTCTCAACACTTAATCATATGTCCTACTGGTCTCTCCTATATCCCAAAACATTTTATTTAACATGCCCAAGGATTATTCCACGATAAATTAATTCGACTAATTAAACATGGGGAAAAAGAGGCTTCCAGGAAGGGTCGATCGATCGACGGCTGGGGCTCGATCGATCGACGCTCTAGGGTCGATCGATCGATCAAGCAGGTCTGCGAAAATTCTGCAGAATTGCAGTTGCGGGTTTCACCAAAATTCTTCATTCAAATCCATATTTTCCAACCCTAATCGTCCCAAAACTTATACCACAAACATAATAACATATTACCAGATGTTTCTAACGTTAAGCATGCGTATAACCATCATTAAACATGATTAAACAACCTAAAATCTCATCTAATCATCAAGAACCCTAAGTTTTCTTAACTTCTATTCTAATCAGTTTTTCTCCAGAATTTCCTTCTACATAATCATCCAAATTCGTGGGTTAATCATCTACATCATGTAAGACTTCCAGAATATGGTTTTAATCTTTTCTACATGCAAATTCCTATCAAAAAGTGGGGTTTTCTTCCGTAGATTATACTCCTAATCATTCCTAACTAATATGAATATTGCACCAACGAAAATATGCAAGTTAAACACTTGCTTGGGATTTCAGAGGTCTGGTTTCCTGCTGGTATTGGTGTGGTTGTGTTCTCCTCCTCGCGATCTACGCGTTGGTGGTGACGGCGGTGCAAACGGTGGTGTTTTGGCCTTGAATCTCCTTGAAAGGTCTCTCCTCTCTTCTCTAATGGCCGTTCTAGGATTTTGTAGGTTCTAACCCTAAAAGGCTAACTTAACCAGCTGATAAAGGCTGCTAAAATTCGTGGGTTTACTTACCCTATTTTATAAAATGACCAAAATGCCCTCCCAGGTCACTAATTAGGCCTAAAAACACCCCGAGACTCAAACTAAACCCCCGGGTACACTTTTCTGACTATCTCGACCCTTCCGGACGCGTTGGCGCACTCAAAACGACCATACGAACAACTTATAAAATATTCACTTTTATATATATTAATAATTAATCCCGACGCGACACGGGCGCGTCCCGACTAAAATTCCCAAAACTGCCATTTCATTCACTCGTGACATTTACTATAATCAATATCATATATTACTATGCTCATAAGTAATATTCAACAATTTCCTATAATTACTAACTCACGTCACATCAATAATTATAACATAATTAATTTCCGGATTTTTTTATTAAATCATATACTCTCATTAAATTTAATAAATCCCCAAATTAATATAGCATAAAAATACGGGGTATTACATACTTCCCCCCTAATAACGGAATTTCGTCCCGAAATTCGGAAAATAAGGCATACCTGGTAAGAACAAATCTAGATATCTCTCGTGTATATCTGCCTCGCGCTCCCAAGTGGATTCCTCCACATTATGATGTTCCCACTGGATCCGCACAAGTGGAACTATCTTCGATCTCAATCTCCTCTCACTATAGTCTCGGATAGCCACCGGTCTCTCCTCGTAAGAGTTATCAGGCTGTAAATCGATCTCATCTATCGCGATGTAAGAATGGGCCAAATCATCTCGAAGGTATCGTCTCAACGACGAGATGTGAAATACATCGTGAATGCGATGTAAATGTTCCGGCAGTCCCAATCTGTATGCAACTGGCCCAATCCTCTCAATGATGGGAAATGGTCCCACGTACCTCGGAGCCAACTTTCCCTTATTCCCGAACCTCATCACTCCTTTCATAGGAGACACACGCGGTAACACTTGATCCCCCACGTTAAACTCCCTAAAGAACCGTTTCGCATCGGCGTAGCTCTTCTGCCTGTCCTGGGTTACTCGAATGCGACTCCTGATCATCTCAATCCTCACAGAGGTCTCCTGAATCACCTCTGGTCCTAACAACTTGTTATCCTCCACTTCAAGCCAACAAGTTGGGGAACGACAAGGCCTGCCATACAACGCCTCAAATGGAACCATGCCAATCGTGAACTGATAAGAGTTATTATAAGCAAACTCGACCAGTGGAAGATGTGGCTCCCAACCTCCTCCAAAATCAAGAACACACATGCGTAGCATATCCTCTAACATCTGATTAGTACGCTCTGTTTTTCCATCTGTCTGTGGGTGATAAGCTGAACTCAACCTCAACTCAGTACCCATAGCCTCCCGAAAGCTTTCCCAAAAACGCGACACGAAAATCCTGTCTCTATCGGTCACAATATTTAGGGGCACCCCGTGTAATCTGACAATCTCAGCGATGAACAACTGGGCATACTGACCCGCGGTATAGTCTGTACGCACCGGCAGAAAATGAGCCACCTTGGTCAAACGGTCTACAATTACCCAAATTGAATCGTGGCCCTTCTGTGATGTAGGCAACCCTGTAATGAAGTCCATGGGAATGCTCTCCCACTTCCACGTGGGTACTTCCAATGGCTGAAGCAATCCTGATGGTTTCAGGTGGTCCACCTTAACCAGCTGACAGGTAGAACACTTGGACACAAACTCGGCAATGTCCTTCTTCATCGCACTCCACCAGTATTGTCGCCTCATATCCTGGTACATCTTATCGCCTCCCGGATGTACTGCAAATCGGTACCCGTGAGAATGAGTCATTACTTCATGACGTAACTCTGCCCCTTCTGGAACCACCAATCTCCCATTAAACCGCAAACCTCCATCAGAACTAACAGAATAGGACTCAGCACCCTCGGCTAGGAGTCGCACAATCTGCCCCTGGCAAAACGGGTCTGTGGTCTGTGTCTGTATCACCCTCGTAACAATCTCGGGTGTGACAGACATAACGGATATGAAAGAACGGGCTACTGTGTCCTGGTGACCCAACTCCTTCCACTTAGCTCTCCAAGCGTTCGCAACATCCTCTACCGGTCTACGGCTCAACGTATCAGCAACTACATTGGCTTTCCCTGGATGATACTGTATATCGAACTGATAGTCTTTCACAAACTCTAACCACCTGCGCTGACGCATATTCAGCTCTCGCTGAGTGAACATGTACTGCAGTGATTTATGGTCTGTGAACAAACGGAATTTCTCTCCCAATAGATAGTGTCTCCATAACCGCAATGCAAATACGACCGCTGCTAACTCCAGGTCGTGGGTGGGGTAATTCTTCTCATGTGGCTTAAGTTTGCGGGAATCAAAAGCTATAGCCTTCTCCTCCTGCTGGAGTACTCCTCCAAGTCCCCGTAAAGACGCATCGGTGTAAACCAGGTACTCCACACCCGGTTTTGGTACGGCAAGGACTGGTGCTGAAGTAAGCTTGTATTTCAGCTCGTCGAAAGCTAATTGGCAAGCATCATCCCAAACATACGGTACCCCTTTGCGAGTCAGATTCGTCAATGGACCCGCTATCTTGGAGAATCCCCGAATGAATCTCCTGTAGTATCCGGCTAACCCCAAGAAACTATGCACCTCTGTCGGTGTCGTGGGCTGTCCCCATTCCCTTACTGCTGACACTTTACTCGGGTCAACTGCTATCCCCTGCTCAGAAACAACATGTCCCAAGAACTGTACTGCTCGCAACCAAAATCCACACTTCTCATACTTAGCATACAGCTGATGCTCTCGTAGAGTCTGAAGAACCTGCCTCAAGTGCTCGGCATGCTCTTCCTCGGAATGGGAATATATCAAGATGTCATCTATGAAAACAATGACAAACTGATCCAAGAACTCTCTGAACACTCGGTTCATTAAGTCCATGAACACGGTTGGAGCATTAGTGAGGCCGAATGGCATTACTCTGAACTCGTAAGACCCATATCTCGTTAAGAATGCAGTCTTAGAAACATCCTGCTCCCTAATACGTAGCTGATGGTATCCCGACCTCAGATCTATCTTCGAAAAGAAAGTTGCTCCCCTCAGTTGGTCGAACAGATCATCGATTCGAGGCAACGGGTACTTATTCCGTATCGTGACCTTGTTCAACTCCCGGTAGTCCACACACAATCTCAGTGAACCACCCCTCTTCTTCACAAACAAGACTGGAGCGCCCCAAGGTGAGGTACTCCTACGAATGAAGCCCTGACCTAACAGCTGCTCAATCTGATCTCGTGGCTCTCGCATCTCTGCTGGAGCCATACGGTACGGTGCGCGTGCTATAGGTCTCGTATCTGGCAATAGGTCTATAACAAAGTCTATCTCTCGACTGGGGGGTAGGCCTGGTATCTCCTGAAACACGTCGGAATACTCCCTAACAACTGGGATCGAATCCAAAGGAAACACAACCTCCTTAGAGGTATCCTCCTCTATGTAATACAAGTGAGCGGTCGAGCCTCCCTCTGGGCGAGGCATCGCCACTACAAACATCTCTTGCCCCGGAATGGCAAAAACAATGCTCCCACCGAAACAATCAATCATGGCTCTGTAAGCTGCGAGCCAATCCATACCAATAATAACATCGTGCTCATGCATGTCTAAAACTAACATGTACGCAGGTAATACCAGACTACCGATCTTTATCCCCACTCCCCGGCATGTAAAGAAAATAAGTGACCCACTCCCCAATGGTGAGTCTACACACGTCACTGTGCTCTCAGCTGTGACTAATAACCCTAAGGTATTCGCAAAATGAGTAGCTATAAAGTAGTACATTGCCTCGATATCAAACAAAACTCGATCCATAGTACCATGGATAGGAAACATACCGTTATAGACACGTCCATATTATGACTGCCATTGCTGCACTGGAGCTGTTGGCATGACTGGTAGGGCTGGCACTTGGACTGAAGTTGGTAGGGCAACTGGATAAAGTGGCCTCCGTGGCTCATTACGGGCTCCCTGCTGCTGTGGGGCCCTATCGCCCTCTGGGCAATCCTGACGTCTGTGGCCATGTTTACCGCACCCAAAACATCTGCCTCTGAAGTTTCTCCTCTTCTGACCCTGCTGCTGGCGGTGTCGGCCTTGCTGTCCTTGCCGACTTGGGACTTTATTTCTCTCCTGACAATTTTGACAACTATGGTCTTTCCTGCCACACTGAAAACGCTTCTCTCGAAATTGTTTCACTTCATCACTTCGTTGACTAGTCTCACCTTTTCCCCGGTCTTGCTGACCTTGAGGGGAAATTCGCGGAAAGACCCTGTCAGGGTGAGGGCAATCCCTCCACTTGTGGTCCGGCTGTAAACATTTATAGCAGAGTTTCGAAATTCTTCGCTGGTCGGATTGTAGTTTATCCCCAGTCTGATTCGGACAAAATTGACGTTTGTGACCTTCCATTCCACAACCGAAACACCTCCTTGTGATCTCATTATGCATCTGGCTTCGTTGGCCCTGACACTTTTGGCCCTTTACAAAAATTTTGTTACTTGCGGAACTAACTCGGTCTTGAGTAGTTTGTTGTTGCAATTTCGGTGCCTTCGCACGACTGTCATCTTTAGTCACATGCCTTTGGTTAACCTCTCTAGGTCTTTTGCCTCCTGTAAGTTGTATGCTGCGTTCTTCATATTGCAAGACCGCAGTGGTAACTGCTTGCGCCACGATACCTTCTAACTCGGCGGTTGATATTCTCTCTGGGGATACTTGAGGTGTGAGTCGATCTAGCTCTTTGCCTCCCCTGACCGTGTTAGCTAGTTCTCCTCGACGATCCATCTGAAAATTTAAGTAAATTTGGATGAGTTCATCATTCAAATAAACAAATCGCAGAAGCACGAATTCCCGAAGTATAGAGATGAACACAACATTCCTAGTATTAGGGCTCTATATCAAAGAAAGCAACGCTGAAAGCATAATAAGCCGCACAGATCCTAAAGGACACTAGAACCTGATGCTCTGATACCACCTGTGACACCCCGCCTAATTAAATACCGGGCGATCACTCCTTTATTAAATTAAATCAAGGTGAACAGTTTGGTTCATTCTTAGCATCACTGTCGTAAAAAGAAACTTTCCAATTAAACACCCTAAATAATTAAGCTAAGTGTCAAAACTAATTTTTAACATTAACTTCCAAATTTTATTTAAAGAAAAGATTTATTTCAATTATTAACAAAGCTCAATGAATAAGGTTCACACCACAATAAAAATGGAACGAAAGAATCCAATATATAAAACATTCATCAACGAATGTCAACAAGCGAGAAAAATAAAGTAATACATCCGTCCTGAACAAAATCCCATAATAACGAACTAGGAAATAACTGAAGTAACAATGTCCCAACATAAAGAAATAATGGAAAGGGCCACACATGCCCATCTGAATGAAAATGCTAGGAGTGGATCTGAATGAACGAAGTCGTCTAATCAAAAGACCTGCAACTCCCACCTAAGCTGCAGCGCGTTCCTTCCAAAAGATCCTAAGCAAGACGCCCCTGTGGCTGGGCACCTGAAATACATACATATATATATATACAAGGGGGAGAGGGAGAGATAAAACGGGTCAGAGCCCGAAAGTGTATGATTTAAAATTAGTTTAGCAAATATTTAAATTGATACAGGCCAATGCAATAACATATTAGTTCGACACTCTCTTGAGAAATTCTCACCTCTCTTCTAGTGTGCACGCCTATCGTACTAACCTTCCCCAAATGGTTTAACTTAACATATTATCATACTAACCTTCCTAATAATTTAGTTTATCTTAACTTACTCATAAGTTTTAAAAACCGAACAATGTCAACGTGTGAAAAGGGTACTTTCAAAGTGTAGCACAACTCTCGTTTTATCTTCATTAATTTATAAAGTTTCCCAGTGTCATATTATACTCTCATAAAACAAGTATTTCCAATCTGATTCATCAAACATGACTTACTTACCAAATCACAGTAGGTAGTTCCAAGTTTCAGAACTTCATATATATTAAATACTCGTGTAATATATATATTCTAATGGCACCCCACATAAAAATTATGGTGCGGGCATACTCTGCTATCCAATCACCGTATCAATCGTACTAAGGGAAATACAAGTTCGGAATCACTCTCGAACTGTATCAATACAAACACAAACACTATTGAGGCGAAGTATAGTTTCCAAGTCCAAGAGGTCAGCACATACCCTCGCGTCTCTTAGGACCGTGACTACCGATTCGATAGCCTGTACCTAGGATTCCTATCTTCTAGGGTACGAATCAATATCCCCCGTAAGGCAACACAGGATAAGACCGTCCCAGCGCGGTAACCTCAGGGATAGCAAGTACCGCGGGTACGTTTTTCACATGTATATAATATATGCACACACAATCATATAAATATACTACTTTCATCATATTAATATAGGTCACTCTCGTTACCCATAATTACAACATTTATCCTTAATTTCACATTATTAGTATTACGCATAAGGTTTCGTCTCTAACCTTAACTCGAAAGGTTTTCTCACTAGTTATGGAACACTCATGGGTTCTATCCATCCAAGTAACAAATTCAGTAGGTAGACATCTATTCACTATCGTAGGTATTCGTCGTAATCCCTCACTTGAAATACGTAGTTCGTCATTCCTTAATTAATTATCCCTAAAACACAATAATCATTTCATAATAAAGTTCTCAACACTTAATCATATGTCCTACTGGTCTCTCCTATATCCCAAAACATTTTATTTAACATGCCCAAGGATTATTCCACGATAAATTAATTCGACTAATTAAACATGGGGAAAAAGAGGCTGCCAGGAAGGGTCGATCGATCGACGGCTGGGGCTCGATCGATCGAACCTTCGATCGATCGACGCTCTAGGGTCGATCGATCGATCAAGCAGGTCTGCGAAAATTCTGCAGAATTGCAGTTGCGGGTTTCACCAAAATTCTTCATTCAAATCCATATTTTCCAACCCTAATCGTCCCAAAACTTATACCACAAACATAATAACATATTACCAGATGTTTCTAACGTTAAGCATGCGTATAACCATCATTAAACATGATTAAACAACCTAAAATCTCATCTAATCATCAAGAACCCTAAGTTTTCTTAACTTCTATTCTAATCAGTTTTTCTCCAGAATTTCCTTCTACATAATCATCAAAATTCGTGGGTTAATCATCTACATCATGTAAGACTTCCAGAATATGGTTTTAATCTTTTCTACATGCAAATTCCTATCAAAAAGTGGGGTTTTCTTCCGTAGATTATACTCCTAATCATTCCTAACTAATATGAATATTGCACCAACGAAAATACGCAAGTTAAACACTTGCCTGGGATTTCAGAGGACTGGTTTCCTGCTGGTATTGGTGTGGTTGTGTTCTCCTCCTCGCGATATACGCGTTGGTGGTGACGGCGGTGCAAACGGTGGTGTTTTGGCCTTGAATCTCCTTGAAAGGTCTCTCCTCTCTTCTCTAATGGCCGTTCTAGGATTTTGTAGGTTCTAACCCTAAAAGGCTAACTTAACCAGCTGATAAAGGCTGCTAAAATTCGTGGGTTTACTTACCCTATTTTGTAAAATGACCAAAATTCCCTCCCGGGTCACTAATTAGGCCTAAAAACACCCCGAGACTCAAACTAAACCCACGGGTACACTTTTCTGACTATCTCGACCCTTCCGGACGCGTTGGCGCACTCAAAACGACCATACGAACAACTTATAAAATATTCACTTTTATATATATTAATAATTAATCCCGACGCGACACGGGCGCGTCCCGACTAAAATTCCCAAAACTGCCATTTCATTCACTCGTGACATTTACTATAATCAATATCATATATTACTATGCTCATAAGTAATATTCAACAATTTCCTATAATTACTAACTCACGTCACGTCAATAATTATAACATAATTAATTTCCGGATTTTTTTATTAAATCATATACTCTCATTAAATTTAATAAATCCCCAAATTAATATAGCATAAAAATACGGGGTATTACAGGGGGTAGGCCTGGTATCTCCTGAAATACATCAGAATACTCACGAACAACTGGGATCGAATCTAAGGGAATCACGACCTCCTTAGAGGTATCCTCCTCTATGTAATACAAATGAGCGGTCGATCCTCCCTCTGGGAGAGGCATCGCCACTACAAACATCTTTTGCCCCAGAATGGCAAAGATAATACTCCCACCGAAACAATTTATCATGGCTCTGTATGTTGCGAGCCAATCTATACCAATAATGACGTCGTGCTCATGCATAGCTAAGACTAACATGTCTGCTGGTAATACCAAGCTACCAATCTCTACTCCCACACCCCGACATATAAAGAAAATTAATGATCCATTTCCCAGAGGTGAGTCTACACATGTTACAGTGCTCTCTGCTGTGGCTAATAACCCTAAGGCCTTTGCAAAATGGGTAGCTATAAAACAGTGTGTCGCCCCAGTATCAAATAAAACCCTACCCATAGTGCCATGGATAGGAAACATACCCTCAATCGCTGGTGGCGCCTATGGAGCTGCTCCCTGGTGGACGTTATAGACACGTCCGTACTGTAACTACCCCTGCTGCACTAGAGTGACTGGAATGGATGGTAGGGCTGGTACCTGAGCTGGTGTTAGGAGGGAGGCTGGAAAAAGTGGCCTCTGTGGCTCATTACGGGCACCCTTCTACTGTGGGGCCCTATCACCCTCTGGACAATCCTGGCGCCTGTGGCCATTTTTACCACACCCGAATCATCGGCACCTGAAATTTCCTCCCCGTTCACTACACCAAAAACAGGATTCTGGCACAGTTCAAAACCGTGCCAGATCAAATCTGGCACGGTTTTGAACTGTGCCAGAATCAGGTGTTCCAAAATGGGAATTTTTTTCTTGCACGGTTTAAAAGTGTGCCAGAATCAGTCAAACTGGAACACTTTTGGCACACTTTTAAACCGTGCCAGAATTTGATATTTCTGGCACACTTTTGGCACAGTTTTTAACTGTGCCAGATTCAGCAAAATAGGAACACTTCTGGCACACTTTTAAACCGTGCCAGAATTTGATATTTCTGGCACACTTTTGGCACAGTTTTTAACTGTGCCAGATTCAGCATAAATTTAAAAAAATTAGCACAGTTTAAAACCGTGCCAAAATATGATATACACTTTTGCCACGGTTTTGAACTTTGCCAATTTTTTTTAATTTAAAAAAAAAATATTTGAAAGCACAAAATTCACAAATTAATAATATTGCGCGTTATTAATAAACTAATGTACATACAAACTTCAAAATATTACAAGTCTTTAACTGCACGCATGCAAAAAAAAAATTGGGCAGAGTTTCCTCTATTTTCTGGACATTCCAAAACCTGTTAATACAAAACCTGCCTAATATAAAGCCCGCACGGCCACAAAATATAACAATTAACTTACAAAAGCCCTGATGGCCATAAAAGTCAATAATAAAACAACAAAAGACATTGCGGTCATGACACAAAAAAATGGATTCATTAATAAACCCCTTGTTGTAAACCATTGAGTTCTTTGTGTTCCACGCGAATAAAAGCCAACGATAAACTGTTATCCTGCAAAAAAAATAGAATACAAAAAAGATGCGATATTAGTAACCCAATAATTTACAAAAAAATACTCAAAACAAAAAAAATTACATATATGAATGGAAATTAACGTCATACTCACAAACCGGGAGACCCGGGACTACGCGGTCAGTTCCTACAAGTTACATTGGTCCCGTGCGAGGTGTTCGTGCTTCCTACGGGGTCGTTTGGGGGATGGTTTGGGTTTTCACCCTTTAACAGCATGTTTTTAAATTTAAGTGTTGATTTTTGCCAATTATCGTCCTATTCACAGACCGGGAGATCCGGGACTACGCGGTCAGTTCCTACAAATTACATTGGTCACGTGCGAGGTGTTCGTGCCTCCTACGGGGTCGTTTGGGGGTTGGTTTGGGTATTCACCCTTTGACGACATGTTTTTAACTAAGTGTGATTTTTGCAAATTATTGTCATATTCACAAACCGGGAGACCCGGGACTACGCGATCAGTTCCTACAAGTTACATTGGTCCCGTGCGAGGTGTTCGTGCCCCCTACGGGGTCGTTTGGGGAGTGGTTTGAGTTTTCACCCTTTAACGGCTTGTTTTTAAGTTTAAGTGCTGATTTTTGCAAATTATCGTCATATTCTCAAACCGGGAGACCCGAGACTATGCGGTCAGTTCCTACAAGTTACATTGGTCCCGTGCGAGGTGTTCGTGCCCCCTACGGGGTTGTTTGGGGGATGGTTTGGGTTTTCACCCTTTAACGGCTTGTTTTTAAGTTTAAGTGCTGATTTTTGGAAATTATAGTCATATTCACAAACCGGGAGACCCGGTTCTACACGGTCAGTTCCTACAAGTTACATTGGTCCCGTGCGAGGTGTTCGTGCCACCAACGGGGTCGTTTGGGGGGTGGTTTGGGTTTTCACCCTTTAACGGCTTGTTTTTAAGTTTAAGTGATGATTTTTGCAAATTATCGTCATACTCTCAAA
This sequence comes from Sambucus nigra, assembly GCA_949130495.1. Taxonomy (NCBI): domain Eukaryota; kingdom Viridiplantae; phylum Streptophyta; class Magnoliopsida; order Dipsacales; family Adoxaceae; genus Sambucus; species Sambucus nigra. The sequence continues at coordinate 596,090,014 of OX422209.1, forward strand.
CCGAGAGACCCGGGACTACGCGATCAGTTCCTACAAGTTACATTGGTCCCGTGCGAGGTGTTCGTGCCTCCTACGGGGTCGTTTGGGGGTTGGTTTGGGTTTTCACCCTTTGACGGCATGTTTTTAACTAAGTGTGATTTTTGCAAATTATCGTCATATTCACAAACCGGGAGACCCGGGACTACGAGGTCAGTTCCTACAAGTTACACTGGTCCCGTGCGAGGTGTTCGTGCCCCCTACGGGGTCGTTTGGGGGGTGGTTTGAGTTTTCACCCTTTAACGGCTTGTTTTTAAGTTTTAAGTGCTGATTTTTACAAATTATCGTCATATTCACAAACCGGGAGACCCGGGACTACACGGTCAGTTCCTACAAGTTACATTGGTCCCGTGCGAGGTGTTCGTGCCTCCTATGGGGTCGTTTGGGGGTTGGTTTGGGTTTTCACCCTTTGACAGCATGTTTTTAACTAAGTGTGATTTTTGCAAATTATCGTCATACTCACAAACCGGGAGAACCGGGACTACGCGGTCAGTTCCTACAAGTTACATTGGTCCCGTGCGAGGTGTTCGTGCCTCCTACGGGGTCGTTTGGAGGATGGTTTGGGTTTTCACCCTTTAACGACATGTTTTTAAATTTAAGTGTTGATTTTTGCCAATTATCGTCCTATTCACAAACCGGGAGATCCGGGACTACGCGGTCAGTTCCTACAAATTACATTGGTCCCGTGCGAGGTGTTCGTGCCTCCTACGGGGTCGTTTGGGGGTTGGTTTGGGTTTTCACCCTTTGACGGCATGTTTTTAACTAAGTGTGATTTTTGCAAATTATTGTCATATTCACAAACCGGGAGACCCGGGACTACGCGGTCAGTTCTTACAAGTTACATTGGTCCCGTGCGAGGTGATTGTGCCCCCTACGGGGTCGTTTGGGGGGTGGTTTGAGTTTTCACCCTTTAACGGCTTGTTTTTAAGTTTAAGTGCTGATTTTTGCAAATTATCGTCATATTCACAAACCGGGAGACCCGGGACTACGCGGTCAGTTCCTACAAGTTACATTGGTCCCGTGCGAGGTGTTCGTGCCCCCTACGGGGTCGTTTGGGGGGTGGTTTGGGTTTTCACCCTTTAACGGCTTGTTTTTAAGTTTAAGTGCTGATTTTTGCAAATTATCGTCATACTCACAAACCGAGAGACCCGGGACTACGCGATCAGTTCCTACAAGTTACATTGGTCCCGTGCGAGGTGTTCGTGCCTCCTACGGGGTCGTTTGGGGGGTGGTTTGGGTTTTCACCCTTTGACGGCTTGTTTTTAACTAAGTGTGATTTTTGCAAATTATCGTCATATTCACAAACCGGGAGACCCGGGACTACACGGTCAGTTCCTACAAGTTACATTGGTCTCGTGCGAGGTGTTCGTGCCACCAACGGGGTCGTTTGGGGGGTGGTTTGGGTTTTCACCCTTTAACGGCTTGTTTTTAAGTTTAAGTGATGATTTTTGCAAATTATCGTCATACTCTCAAACCGAGAGACCCGGGACTACGCGATCAGTTCCTACAAGTTACATTGGTTCCGTGCGAGGTGTTTGTGCCTCCTACGGGGTCGTTTGGGGGGTGGTTTGGGTTTTCACCCTTTGACGGCTTGTTTTTAACTAAGTGTGATTTTTGCAAATTATCGTCATATTCACAAACCGGGAGACCCGGGACTACGCGGTCAGTTCCTACAAGTTACATTGGTCCCGTGCGAGGTGTTCGTGCCTCCTACGGGATTTTTTTGTGTTGTTTTACGTTTTCACCTTTCGATTGCATCTTTTTATGCTTAAATCTAAATATTTTGCAAATTTACGTCGTGCACTCAAACTGGGAGCCCCGTGACTACGCGTCTCATTCTGGTATGTTTATTAGTTGTTTTACATTTTCATTCACCAATGTTAAATTTTCAAATGTTGTATGCTAGCCTTAATCAATTTAGAACACTTACTTATTTCATAAAATTTCGACAGAGTTTCCTTTGTTTATTGATGAAATCCAACTTATTTTAATATTAACATAAGCCCAACAACAACAGCAAGCACAAAAGCCGCAGCTAAACCACCAATAAATCCCTTCCACCGATTTAACATCTAAAAATAGTATATAAATCCATATATAGCCCCTTCCTCCATGTCAACCACTTATTAAGGCCTTAAGACACACATCTTACACAACACACACACGCGCACACAACTAAATGAAGAATTTACTTTGGTAAAGGTGAACTACATTATAAAATCTTCTATCATCAATAAATACTTACCAAATTTATTCGCAACTTGAGATCCTCCGAATAAGCTCCCTCATTCTTGATCCTTGCGTATTTGTGCAAACAACTTGAGATCTTCCATTTTCCAATCACTTCTTCGAGTTCCGCTTTGGCTTTCACCAGTGTGCTGATGTTGTATCAGTCCCGACACAAAGAGGTCCTGCAATACCAAAATTATATTTTAAAAAGATATATTAACCATTATGTAGGGAAAGTAGTCATTTTACAACATGTGACTTAATTTTCTGACTTGTGAAATGTTCTTGGTTTTTTGTTTTATTTACCAGTTTTTCAATTTTGGCATACATGAAGAATTAGTGAAAATGAGTAAGTAATTGAGAAAGGCCACAAACCAAGCACATGTGTTCGATGTATATTTATTACGTTTTATATTTATTACGTTTTACTTTTGATTTAAGTTTGTGAATCTTCTCCGTGATCTAAGAGAAAAGCTAATTGTCAAATTCAACCCACCCCACTCCCCACCCATATATGCAATCATATATGCACCATATATGCAGATATATTCATATATGTGCATATATGCAAGCATATATGCAGATATATGCTGCATATATGTTGCATATGATGCAGATATATGCATATATGCAGATATATGCAGCATATATGCTTGCATATATGCACCATATATGCAGATATATGCATATATGACCTGATGGAGGCAGCGAGGGAGGGAGGCAGAGAGGGAGGCAGCGAGGGAGGGAGGGAGGGAGGGATACCAACTGACCTGCTTCTTCTTAGAATTGTCAAATTCAACCCACCCCACTCCCCACCCATATATGCAATCATATATGCACCATATATGCAGATATATGCATATATGTGCATATATGCAAGCATATATGCTGCATATATGCATATATCTGCATATATCTGCATATATGGTGCATATATGATTGCATATATGGGTGGGAAGTGGGGTGGGTTGCATATATGATGTAGCTAAATCTCAAATTGCGAAAAAGATAACTACCCAATCTCAAATTGTGAAACAGATAACTACCCAATTGGCCGCCTAATCCTTTCCATGTTATGACAAATGAATTAAAAACAAAATTGTACCTGCTTGAGCAGTCCACGTGTTTGTAAATCTTCTAAGAAATGCATTCGCACACACCGTTATGGTCTAATTGGAGATTGAATACAATAAAAGAGGTAACTGCTGAGGTGCCTGCAATATAAGCATTTTCTTATGCATGTGTCACATTAGAACAAATAGGAAAAAGAGAAACTATATTAATATCTTCGGTTTAGGGATGAATATCATACCATTTGTAGCTCCAGTATCCTGACTTTACAGCTTTGGTTTAGGGATGAAAACAACAACTTTTCTTGAGTCTACGATGTCTTCAAAAGGCAATTCAACATAGTCATTGACAATAACCGGAACACACGGGCCCACAATAGCTTCAAAGAGTCGAGAGGCTGATGCAGTATCACCAGTCGAATGTAAACAGAACTTTGGCACAATGTTTTATCACATCATCTTCTTCATTCTCAAGTAGTTGAAAAAGCATGTCACGAATTGTTTCCCCTACAAGCAAACATGGAAAATTTAAATTCCATAAACAAATCTAAAACCCCTAAATTTGGAAAAGAATTCATACAACCAATGCGCATAGACAATGATCAAATTTAAGTGGGCAAGACATATCAATTTTAATAAAATATAATATCCTCCAACTCTCAATTCACATGATAAAATTTTCCAATATTTCTTACGGTTTCCCAATACGAAAAATGTGTGCATAAACACGGTTGGGAGTATGAAAGCATGAAACCCCCACCCTTCCCTCCAAAAATACTCAATTGAATACAAATAATATATCAAATACATAAATCAATAAAAAATATAAAATCCATATAACTATTACATAAATTAAATCTGAGATCCAACATCCAAAATCGAAAAAATACCTGAATCCGTGTTATGCAAAATAACACCAAGAAATCACAAAATCCAACTGACCAGAAAAGCATAATACAAACAACAAATAATCATAAAATCAAACTCGGTGAAGATCAAACCATAGAGAAATCCAACAAAAGCTAAATTCTGCAAAAAAAAAATGACATCGTAAACTAACATGTTAGAATGAAAATAAAAACACAAAATACAAATAATTTTAACGAACAAAGCTGCACAAAGCAAAAGGTTAAATAAAAGTTCCCTAAACCTAACATCAAAATATCTGACTCAAATATTAAAAATAAATAAATACATAAAATCTGTGAGACATTTTCTAAAAAACGCAACAAATCAGACATTAGCACCAGATCAGGCCGGAGGTTACCTGAGGGAGGACTGCGGTAGCGGAGGGCGAAGGGCGGTACCGGATCTGGGCAAAAAAGCTGCTGATGTTACACAATCCATAAGTGTGTGTGCGTGTGTGCCTGATGGTAAGATTTTGTGTGTGCGTGTGTGATTGTGTTAGAGAGAAGGGGATAAGTGTGTGCGTGTGTGTGTAAGAGAGAATGAGATAAGAGAGAGCGAGATTACCTCTGGGGTGGCGGTGAAGAGGAGGAAGATGTGGAGAGGAGGAGGGGCGATGGAGGAGGAGGCGGCTGAGGAGAGGTAGCCTTACCGGACGGAGCGGATAAAGCCAATACGCGGGTGAGGGGAGGGAGAGAGTCGGGGAGCGGGAGATTGAAAGATGAGAGAGGAAAGAGAAGAGGGAAACTAAACATAATAATTTTTTTTGGGTCTTTTATATTTTAATCAAGGGTACTCAATTTTGGCACACTTTAAAACAGTGCCAAATTTTGGCACTGTTTTAAAGTGTGCCAGATTGTCCTTAAACCGTGCCAGAATCTGGCACTGTTTAAAACTGTGCCAGATTTTTAGTATCAGGGTGTGCCAAATTGCTGTTTTTGGTGTAGTGGTTGTCCCTGCTAATTACGGCCCTGCTGGCCATTACCACCCCGCCATTGGCCCTGCTGGCCCTGCTGAAAACGCTGTTGGCCCTGATGGCCCTGCTGCTGACCCTGCGGCTGACAAAGTTGGCCCTGCTGGCCCTGCTGAATAGGCTGGCCCTGCTGACCCTACCTAAATCCCCTAAATCCCTGCCTGGAATCACCTGATCAGAACCGCTTGGCAGGGTCCCCCTGATGGGAACTCTGCTCATGCTGACGAGTCTGTCCCTGAGATGTCGATGCTCCACTAGCACCACTACCCCCTGTCCTACCCTGCTGGCCGGACTCTCCTGCTCGCTTGCTTCCCTGCAGATGGAAGCAGTGATCCTGGAAGTGTAACAAAGCAGCATTGAGTACGTCCGTGTAGGTACTCAGTGACAGGTTGCCTATGAGGTGCTGACGGATCCTCCAAGCCAACCCGTCCACAAATAATAGAATCTTCTTTCCCTCGGTGGGTGCCTCATCTAGCACTATAGTGAGAAGTCTTGTGAACTCCTCTTCATACTCAGCAACGGTCAAATTCTCCTGCTTCAGACTTAGTAATTTCCTCCTCATCTCAGTCTGCACGGTAGATGGGAAGTATTTGCTGTCAAACCGCGCCCAAAACGACTGAATAGTAATAATATCCCTCTCCTCCAAGGTGGTAGTGGATTCCCACCAATGCAAAGTGCCTCCCACTAGCTTAAAGGAATCCAACAGTTATTTCTGCACGTCCGTGCACTCGTACATGCGTAGATGCCTCTGGATATCTTTCTTCCATTGGCTGGCTACAATAATATCTGAACCACCTGCAAACTCTGGGGGATGCGCCTTCTGAAATGCATCCATAACTCGCTCCCATGCAGATGGAAGCTGTGGCGATACTGGCGCCACTGCCTGAACTTGGGGTGGAGCCTGCTGCACTACCGCTAGCGCGGCATTCACCGCCTGAGCAACGATGGCGGCTACCTCATTTGCGTTCATCGTTCCCTGAACCGGAGCTACTGGATGCTCGGCTTGGGCACGCCTATCCTTTGGTGCACGTCTCGAAGGCATCTGAAACGTGAAGAAATTTATTAGTCTACAGTTATTATCAAATCTCACATAGCTGAAGACGTAATCGTAAAAACAAGAATACAGCAATCCTAAAATAGGGCTCTATAGCAACAACGCTAAGATGAAAGAGAAATAAGCCGTAAAGATCCTAAAGGACACTAGAACTCGATGCTCTGATACCACCTGTGACACCCCGCCTAATTAAATACCGGGTGATCAGTCCTTTATTAAATTATAATCAAGGTGAACGGTTGGTTCATTCTTAGGCTAAGTGTCAAAACCATTTTTAGACATCAATTTCAAAATTTCATTTTAAAAAATAACATTTAAAACTTTACATGATTCATAGTTTAAGAATCACAAAACAACTATACTAGAAAATATTATCCAAACAATTAAACATCCAACTAATTAATTCCAACTTTAAAACTTAAAGGAAAACATCCTGACAGTAATAAATCCCAAAGTATAAATACTAGAAATAAACGAATCACAATCTCTGATAAAACAACTGAATAATGGAAAAAGGGTGACACATGCCCAACAGAATAAATAGTGCTAGAAGTGGAGTCAACAATGAGGTCGTCTAAGCAAGAGGCCTGCAACTCCCACCTTAGCTGCAGCGCGTTCCTTCCAAATAATTCTATGCAAGACGCCCATGTGGCTGGGCACCTGTAATATATACATATATATACAAGAGAGAAGAGAAAATAAGAAACGGGTCAGAGCCCGATTGTAAAACAGTTTAAAATTAGTTTAGCAAGTATTTAAAATGCTTACCGGCTAATGCAACCAATGTATTAGTGCGGCACTCCCTTGAGAAATTATCACCTCTCTTCTAATGTGCACACCTATCGCACTAATACTCCCAACAGTTTAACTTATCTTATCTTAAGCTACTCATAAGATTTCATGCCAACGATTTCAATTGTTAAGGAAGTTAATTTTTTTTTATTAAACAGTAAAGTTCTCACATAAGCCTCATTTGATTATAAAGTTTCTCTGTAACATATTATACTTTTCAAACACTTATTCCCAAGTTGAAATAATTATTCTTTTCCTACATACCATAGTCACAGTAGGTAGTTCCCAAATTTCAGATTTAAATATATATATTAAATATTCATATAATATATATATTCTAACAGCACCCCACATAAAATTTATGGTGCGGGCATACTCTACTATCCAGTCCCCGTATCACTCGTAGTAAGGGAAATACAAGTTCGGAATCACTCTCGAACTGTATTAACACAAAACACATACAAAATGAGGCGAAGCATAGTTCCAAGTCACTAAGAGGTCAGCATATGCCCTCACGTCTCTTAGGACCGTCTAAACCCCCAGGTACATTATTTTGACTATCTCGACCCTTCCGGACACATTGACGCACTCAAAATGACCATACGGGTGACTTATAATTTATTTACTTTTAATAGTCCAAATTTAATCCCGACACGACACAAGCGCGTCGCGATAAATTTCCAAAATTATCAAATTAGATTCTCATGATGATTTTACTAATCATAATTACACCACTTACTTTACCCATAAAGTGACTTATAACAAAAGTAATTACTAACTCTCATCACGCTAGTAAGTATTTAAATGATTTTGCGGATTAATATTAATTTAATATCTCTAATTAAATTTAATAAATCCTCAAAATTAAAAGGCATAAAAATACGGGGTATTACACTGAACTCTTTTTAAAATCTATATTTTATATCTTAAATCTATTTTTTGTATATGGGAAGACAATATGGTGATGCTTATTTTTCTGTTAGAAAATCCCTTTATAAATGGTTTAAAGAGGCAAAACTTTATTCACAATATGACATTAAAAGCAGTAATACCATTTGCCAAGCGATGGGTGCAATCGAACTTAAAAGTATTTTCGCTTGCACAACATCTTTAGATGCTTGGGACATCTCTAATAAATCGTGTTTATCTAAAATGTGGGATGAGATTTCTGATAGTGATAGCGATGCTAGTTGTGATAATTTATTGGCATTTACATCTCGTTGTGCTTTTAAGTCCGAGGGTATGTTTTGATAGCTTATCTACTCATTCTAATGATTCAGATTTATATGTAGATAACTGTGAGTCAGACATTGTAAATTTATCTCATATCTCACCTGCTCAAAACCACCCTACTGTTATAGCTTCCTTATTTAATATTAGTAGTATTTTTTATGATGTTGATGAATCTAATGTTAACAATTTTGTCATTATATAAGGGTGCATGAGTACGAGTTTAGAAGGTTGTGTGAGTACTAGTTTAATTGATAGCCCTATTGAAGACAACAGTGATTTAGGCACAATTAATGATAGGTTGTTGGTTAAGATTGACGTTTTAAACAATCAAATCAAGTCTTGAGAAAAGAATTGTCATGCTAATTGATCTTAATCACTCTCTTGAAACTAAAAACAAAGATGTTTTGTTTAAATTTGATGAATCTCAAAATAAAATTAATGAGACATTGAAAAATTTGGATGCTTATTCTAACTCTAGCATTGTTGTTAAGTCTTTAAATAAATATGATGATCATGATCCTTTAAAAGGAAATGGTTTTGTTGGTGAAATTTTTGATGAATTTTTTTTTGTTAACTCTAGAGAGAAATTACCTTATAAAAATGAAATTAAAATGAGTTTTAAACATGTTAAAAATGAGGAATGTGCTTCTCATTCGGTTAAGCCAGTATTTATTTGTAATTTTTGTCATAAAAAGGGACACCTTGAAAAATTCTATTTTAAGAAATTAGGACAGAATAAACCTCATTTAGGTAAATTTAGGCAAACTAAAAATGTTAAAATTAATCAAACTGCCAAGCCTGTTTTTAAATGTGGATTTTGTTCCAAGATACGACATTTAGGGAATTTTTGTTATAAAAGGTTGAATTTGAATTGAAATATTTAAGTTGAATATCAGCACACCAAGTCTTGTAATAATGCCAAAATTGTTGATAAAAAGACATTTTATTGTAATTTTTGTTCAAAATATGGACATTTAGAACAGTTTTGCTTTAAACGGTTGAATTTAATTATAAGTGAGAATGTTAAACAGGTGAACATTCTCGTTAATGCTAAGCCAAATGTTACTCAAGATTTTAAATGCATTTTTTGTCTAAAAAGGGTCATTTAGTGCGATTTTGTTATAAGCGTTTAAATAGACAACAAAGTGGTAAATATATTATGCCAGGATCCCTTTAAAATCTAACTTTGTTGTGAATCGACCCAAATTTATTTCTAGTGATTCCCATTTTAAAACTATTGTTCCCAAAGTTAAGACTAGGTGGAATAAGAAAGATAATTTGTGTTACACGTTAAGGTGTACAAATGTCCCAAACTAATTTGTTTTAGTTTATTTGTTAGTACTTTTATTTGAATATTATATTGTACAAATTTATTTAGTAGGTTTATTCCCCTAATCTTAATCCTTTTGAGGCAAATAGGGGAGAATTTGAGAATCTTTTATTTGATTGTATTTACAATTCTTGTCGAGTGTATTAGAAATTCATGTTGTTAGTTGAGTTATGTACTCTTCTATTTTATTAGGATTCTTGTTGTTAGTTGAGTTATGTTCTCTTCTATTTAGGACTCGTGTGTATAGTTGAGTTATGTAATTTGTGTTATTTCTTGTCTTTGAGTCTCATATTAGTTTGTCTTAAAATCGATCAAAAAGGGAGATTAAAAATCTCATTCTTTTTGCGTTGGCTCAATTTTGAGACATTCACTTTTTTATGTTGTGAAAAATCATTTTTTAGACTCATACATTCTTTATTCTGCTTAAAATCATAAATTAAATATTTTACAAACATTAAATTATTTTTTGTGTTGTATTCAATTTGCTTTGGGTAAAATACAATTTCATTTGTGTCTTTTATTTTTAAATATTTTTTAATCTCTCATATGAGTTTAATATTTTTTCGTATTTTAAAATTTTATTTTTTATTATGCCTTAAGTCGTATTTATATTATTTGACTTAATGGATAAAATATTTTTTAAAATCAAATACTTGCAGAATGTTTTTTTTGTTAAGTAAAACTCATAGTGTCTTTCTTTTTAGCTCTATTTTATTTCAAAATCTTCAAATTTTACACTTGTGTTTTTGAATTTTATTTTTTTGAATTTTAAATGGGATAAAACAAATATTTAAATAAACATAAATTTTGTTTATTTTAAACAATTTTTTCCCTACATTGAAACGACAGTGTTTCATTTTTTTCGTGTGTCGTTTTGATGCTTGTAGTTGTTGCCATTTGGGGCTTGAGATTGTGCTCGGCTCGAGGTCTGGTTTTGTGTGTGATTTTGTCCAAGCTTGTCTATTGGTATTTGACCATTCTACCCCTCAAAGGCTTATGGTTGTTTACGCATGTAGCCTTGAAATGTTATTTCTATTTTCTACCCTTTGATGCTCTTGGTCTTTTATGTTGTTGCCCTTAATTGTTGGCGAATTACGTGTTTACCGGAGAGGTTCCAGGTCCTTCTTTTTCTTGCTATATATATGAGGGTTGGGAGTTGAAGAAAATTGGGGTTTTGTATTTTCAAAACACAACGAGAAGCTGCCGAAATTTAGACCTATTTTTTCTCTTTCTCTAAATATCTTCCATTTAACATATTTTGAGAGATTTCATTCCATCCTCTACACTATTCTGATCTTCGTATATCTTGTGAGGATAATTGATGAGTGTGGCGGTTTGATCATTTGGTACCTTAGTTGTTTTTGAGTTCTTTTTAGTTCAAACTAGTTGTGATCTTTGGAGTTCATGTTGTTGGATTTTCTAGGGTGTTGAAGGAGCATTATATGTTGCTGATCATGTCTAATATCTACAAGATCTAAACACATCCTAACCTAATCATATTTGGAGTTTGAATCTTTTGGGGTAATTTTTTTTCCCTTTCTTCTTTTGTAATTTATCCTTACATGCACACACACAGTGGCGGAGCCAGGAATTTTTAACAGGTGGGGCACAAGAAGATAATATGCAGGGGTTCGGGGGCGGCAGCCCCCGAATTTTTTTTTTTTTTATGGTTATTCATGCATTTATACTTTGTGACTAAAAAGACAGATATTCACATAATAATTATAATAAAATAGAACACACGAAACCATAATACTTCATTACTAAAACGAGTATCCAAAATCTGAATTTCTCATTACAAGTATTAATCAAAATATAAAACAAACAAACTACAATCTCCCTCTACGATTTTTCATCTTTTGAAATCGATCCACAATTGCGTCATTGGAAATGCAATCAAAGACATCTTTTTCGATATACGTCACGCAAGAGTCACTTAGCCAACCATTCCCCATACGGTTTCGAAGATCAGTTTTTACGATGTTCATAGCAGAAAATGACCTCTCAACTGTAGCTGTTGAAACTGGTAGAATTAATGATAACTTTATGAGCCTATAAACTAATCCATACACAATGTGCTTTCGTTTCTCTACCATTTTCCTAGCCAACCCACTTATTCCATCCACATCAACAAAGTCACTATCGGATTTGATATCGAATTCATACAACTCAAGCTCACCCCGAAGTACAACACGCTCTTGCTCAGTGAAATCGTCAACATAAAGTTCAGATAGACGAACCAACTTGTTTATATCAAAAGCAACAAAAGAATAAGTGGGATCAAACGATGCCATGCATAAAAGCAATTCGGAATTCACCTCATCGAAACGGTTGTTAAGTTCTACAAGTTGTTTATCCACGCAAAGGTAGAACAAGTCAACTTTATAGTGATGTAAATTTGTGGTTCTCAATCCTCTCCTTGATCTTCCCAAAAGACAAAAATCACTTTCCATGTTTGGAATAACAATATCATTTTTCACACAAAAAGACGATACCTCCATCAAAAGATTTTTCCACCCACTATCCCTCAATTTTTGCATTCGGCTCTTTGACAATTTCACTAAACTCATTGCATTAACAATATCTTGTTCTTTTCGTTGAAGCGCTTTAGAAAGCTCATTACTTATTGCAAGTACATTCTTCATTAAATGTAAGGTGAATACATAATCAAATGATTGCATTGATTTCATCAAATTAATCGCCTCACCCTTTTTATCCGTGGAATTTTCCCCCAAATCATCGAGAACACCAAGCACGGATTCATACATTACAATCAAATTAATCAAGGTCCCAAAGTGCGAACCCCAACGTGTATCACCGGCGCGTTTCAAGCAAGTTTCTTGATTTAATCCTCGACCACTTGATATTTCACCACTAACCAATTGATATTTAATCCGCTCTACCTCTTTCTCTCGCAAAATGTCGCGACGCTTACAAGATGCGCCCACAATGTTCACTACATTATTTACTAAGAAGAAGAACTCATCAATGTGTTTAAGATCCTTTGCAACTTTTACAAGTGCCAACTGAAGTTGATGTGCAAAACAATGTACATAAAATGCTGATTTGTTCTCCTTTAGAATAAGTGATTTAAGTCCATTGTACTCGCCTTGCATATTACTTGCCCCATCGTAACCTTGACCCCGCAAATTTTTTACACTCAAGTTATGTTTGTTGAAAAATTGATCGAGTGACGCTTTTAATGATTTAGCGGTAGTGTCAGGAACATGTACCATACCCATGAATCTTTCCATCACATAACCCCTCTTATCCACATAACGAACTACAATAGACATTTGTTCTTTAACTGATACATCACGTGCCTCGTCAATCAATATTGCAAATGGATCTCCACCAAGATCTTTTAATATTGTATTGGTAATCTCACTCGCAATTGCATTTACAACATCCTTTTGAATGTCAGGAGATGTCAATTTATGATTACCCGGTGCATTTTTAAGAACAACTCTGTTAACTAATGTATCTCTTTTGGCAAACAATTCTAAAAGTTCAAGAAAGTTACCTTTATTCATGGAGTCCTCTGATTCATCATGAGAACGAAAAGATAAGGCTTGCCGCAAAAGAAATCGAATCACATCAATAGTTGTAATTAGCCGTAGACGATAATCATCTTTACATTCCTTCGATTGCTTATCAAATAGCGCCGCAATATGCTGATTTTGGTTCAACAAATTTTGAGTCTTCATGTACGCCGCATTATGACCCTCAGTGTTAGCATGCTTTTGAAGTCGGTCTTTTTGTTTCCAATTGTCAAAATCATCTCTAACAAAAGCATCACTTTTATATTTGTCCGTGGATTCCGAACAAAATAAATAACAAGGCAAACAAAATGCCGCATCCTTTGATACGCTATATTCCAACCAACTACCAAATTGGGTGAACCAATTCGAAACAAACCGCCGATCCTTTTCTCCCATTGATTTTTGAGGATAAAGAGGCATAAAGGGTTGACAAGGGCCCATTTGCAAGTATGCTAGCCTAACTTTGTCTTGATCGTTCGCATCATAATCTGAAATGCGTGGTCGTACACTAGGATCCGATGGAAGATTTGTCAAATCAACTTCAATGCGAGTTCGATACACTTTTGAAGGTTCCACTTGGATAACTTTGGTTGGAAGCGGTGTGACATTGTCATTTGGAGAAACCTCTACACGGGCTTTTTTTGAAAAATAATTATCAAGAGACTGCAATGCAATTATAAAAAAAATTATTAGAAACTTTCAATAGACTGCAATTAAAATGGATAATACAATTTACAATTTATCTACTTCTAAAAAAATGGACACTAAAAAATGGACTATTCTAAAAAAATGGACTATTATTATAAAAAAAAAAATGGACCCCAAATAAAACCCCCCAAAAATGAAGCTTCTGCATAAAACCCATCACATAAAACACTCAAAACCCCCAAAAATGGAGCTTCTGCAAAAAACCCATCACATAAAACCCCCTAAAATGGAGCTTCTGCATAAAAACATCACATGAGTCTAGCAATTAATAATTTCTTACAAATAAATCAACCACAAACAAATCAACTACAAATAACAGCTTGTAAAAGAATAAACAAATCAACCACAAATAACAGTTTCTGCAAGAACAAACAAATCAACCACATACAAATCAACCACTGTAAATGAAATCAACCACAAACAAATAAACTGTAAATGAAATCACACAAGAATAAGAGATACCTTCATCAGTGAACAGAGTAGGCCGAACAGGGGAAAGGAGGCCGGAAAATGAGAGGTCGGAACACCTTAGGTCGCCGGTCGGAAAAAGGGTTCAGACGAGGGAAGGGGAGAGCAGAGCGGGTAGGGGGCTGTTTAGTTTTTGTGGTTTTGTTTTTTGTTTTTGGCTTACTAAGCTTTATGTACTCCTTTCAATGTTTACACAAATAACAATTTCTGCTGTCCATCTGTACGTAAGCTGTAATATAAAAAAATTTTTTTTTTTTTTTTTTTTTTGAAATCAGGTGTGGGGCACGTGCCCCACTGTGTAAGCCATTCCCTCCGCCACTGCACACACACACACACACACACATATATATATATATATTACCTTTTTATATATACATATGTGTACATCTTGGGCCCCATGCATGTGAATCTTTTCTCCAAACTTAAGTCTTGAACGAATCTAAGATTCAAAATATATACATTTATATATAATTTTTGTTTGTTGTTTTAAAGCACACGTGTTGATTCTCTATTGGACTTAAATCCAAAATAGACTTAACCAATTTTTTTTAATTGATTTTTTTAAAAAAAATTTGTTGAGTTTGATATTTGCTCTTGCATGCTTCAACCCCCTTTATCAACTTCTTAGATTTGATTATTTTTGTTGTGATAATTTTTTTATACAAAAAAATAAATAAATTGGAATTAGATAATCTCGTTTGTCTGTGTGGGTGTGCCACTGTTTATTGGAGTTTTTAGTCCTGTTTGAGTAAACTGAGTTTGTGAGTATTCATCTCATTTGTGTATTTATTGTTTTGTTTGAGAGACTTGAAATCAATTGGTTTAATTTCTTTCACTTAGTTCTAATTTCTTGAGCCGAGTGCTACACGTTTTATCTCGCCCTCATTTGACTTGGATTAGATCATTTTACTCATACCTATTTATATCCTCTAAGTAGAACATTTTTGTTGTGTTTAATTTATTTAGCTGGATTTAATCTGTTTGTGAGTTCTAATCAAAACCTTTTTATTAATTTGCTGGAGGAGTCTTGTCACATAATTATTATTTTTTTGCTTTGCTTAAAACCGGATCTTTTAGTGTATGTTTTACACTGCTTGCATTACACTATTAAACCTAGTATTTGAGACTTACATCCTTCTTAAGTTAATTCCATCTTAAGGCTGGTTTAGGTTATTATTTTATTTCATCAGTGTGACATAATTTCTGGAATTTATTTCCTAATTTGTTAACGGACATTTTCACTTAACTGAATTTTTATTTGGGTGTATTTATTGCTGCTGAAAATTAATTATTAAAGAGGACCTTGTGTGTATAATGATTTAATAGTTTTTAATCACTTTATGCTCTAATTAAATCAAACTCTACTTATTGATTTTTATTTGTGTTGTGTATAACTTCACTGGTATCCTAGCGTTGAGTGTGTAGTTGTGTGTGTGTTCCAAGTTGTCACTACCTTAGTAGTTTAGTAGATTCAGTTATGGGGTTATTTAGTTTGTGCCTTGGTGTACTTGCCTATATTGGCCAAACTATTTCATTAGCATTTGTATTGTTGTAATTTGTATTTAAACATTGGTTTTAGTGGACTTGGGTGTGTGAGTTGTCTTGGGACTAAAGGACACGAGGATTTCCATTTATGTGGTTTCCTCGAGAACAAATATTGTGATTCTTTCAACTTTTTCTCATCTCATTCTTAAAGGGTATTTTTATATCAAGCATCACCAATTTTACTTACTAGTGTGCGTGAGTGTTTTTTTAAGTTATAAACTTTAATAGATTTTGTATCAAAGAGTTAAAAGAGTTGTTATAAATAACTTCATTTCATTGATCAAAATGTATTATAATAGCATGAATTGATCAAAATACGGTATAATAAGTATAATTTTATTCCACTGAACATTTTCCGTGTGCACTGTCTATTCCAACAGGAAGATCATTCAAAGGCATCAAGAGTTGAGATAAGAAAAAATGTTCTTTCAACGGTACAAAAGTTGATACATCATCAAAAAAGGAAATAAATAAAGTAAACTTGATAGACCTTCTCCTTCTCCTTGTCCTTGGCCTGGTCTTGGCCAGCAACTGGTTGGTCGGCACTAGTACTTGGCACCATGGGAGGATCAAAGGGCATCAAAAAAGACTCTCTTGGCCCTCCTTGTCATAGAATTCCACATCCATATTTGGAGGAGTGTTAGGGTCATGCCTTTGTAATAGTTCAGAATCTTCTCAATTGCCGACCACCTTCAGAGCTTTAGTCCAACCTTCCTTGAACGATAATTTTTTGGCATACTCAATCTGAGCAGAGGTAGTAAAAATAGCCTTCTTCAGCCTTTATTAAAGGCAGCTTTGCCTTTGGCCTTCAAGGAAGTACTCAAAAGTCAATTAGCCACTTTATCTTTTAGTAATTTGGGCCTGAGTCATGACTTTTAGAAGTTTATCCTCGGCAGCCTTGGCCCTGCCTTCAGCATCACTCAATTTCTTCTCGTTAGCTTCAACTCTTTCCTCGGTAGTATTTATTTTACATTCAACTGCAGTGGCCCTATTATTTTTTTTCTTTAAATCCTTCTCCCAGGACTTCTGTTTTGTTTCCAAAGATGCTTAGGAAGCAGCCAAATGTTTCCTTAATCCATCAAAGGCCTCTTCCACTTCATCAAAAGAAGTCCTCAGTTGATCATCCTTCTCCATCATTTGGTTAAAATCAACCAAAACTGCAAAAAAAGACAAAATACAAGATGTTAGAAAGAGTTCATCAACATGGAGAGAAAAAAGTTAAAAATGAGATACTTACCAATGCCAAGTTATGGCAAGCTCTTTCAATCAGCCTAGACATGGGCATAGGGGCTGACGTAACCCTATCAGTAGGAAGTGTCCCAGACTTAATTAAGCCCTGGAAAGTTCAAGGTTAGCAATAAAAGAGGTTGATCCAATGTCAAGGTCAGCCTGGACCACTCTCACCAACTCTTGTTGTTCACCTGTCTTCTTTCCAGCCAACGTTTGTTGGTCGGCTTGTGTTTTATGAGACTATTTTTTAGGATCAGGAAAATCTTTCCTCAACCTCTTCAGCTGAGGCTCAATAGCTTGAGTCTCATCATCACCAATAGGCCTCTTATCACTGGCTTGAGTTTTCTTTTCAACTATCTTCTTACTAGCATCAGTAGCTTTAAGGGTAGGAGATAAAGGAACACCCAGCAAGTTGGGAATTTTCCTCATGGTCATGTCTGTTGAAGGAGAGAGGGGAATCTTATAAATATTAAAGGATTAACATGAGGAAGAAGTTCCCCCTTGGATGAATTCAGCACCAATAGACTCAGTAGCTGAAGAAGTTGGTACATGATCCTCCTCAAGGTTGACAGCAACTTTGGGTAGAACAAGTCTAGGTCAGGCAACAAAGGTTATGGAAATTTTATACTCCAATAACAAAGAAGCTTATTGGGGACGCTCTTCTCCCACTCTCTAGTTACGTCCCCACGAGAACTTCATATCTTTGAGGTTAATTTCCCTTTCTTTGGGACACCTCTTCTTACTTTCCTCTGCATTAAAAATACACAGAAAAGTTAGTTAGCTAATTTTAGAAATGCGTAGTAAAAGGGGAAAATGGATAACAAAACTATAACCTATACCACATCCTGATGAAGGACATCTGGGACCAGTGTAAAGTACTCCAGTAGGAAGGGGAACATATTGCCAGTTCTTTACAACTACACCATAATTCCAATAGTCCTTATTGGAACCTGGTAGAGTTACTATTAAACCCCTATTAACTTGCTTAATCTTCAAATAATATGTACTTTCTCCAACAGTAACCCACTTATAGCAAAACATTAACTCTAGAATCCTAATATGGATCCTATAAAGTTCGTTCAATCTATTTATAACTCTCCAAGTGTTGGTCAAAATATTGGAAAAACTGAAGAAAAAGAGGATTTGGTGGAAACCTAATACCACACTTAGCAATGAACAAAGTAGGGATCCAATGACCCTCAGTAAGTGAATACAAATTTATGGGACTCTGGGCTATCTATAAATCTACCTAGGATGGGATTTTTCTTTTCTCTCTAAACTCCTCTCTTGAACTCTCATCTACGATGTAAACCATTGTGGAAATAGAAAAAGAGATAATAAAATAGAGAAAGGAGAAAAGAAGGCTTATATGGAATCTATAACGATTGCAAAAACTGAAGCAAAAATGGTAGCAAATGATCACACAGAAAAGGCTACAAGACGAAGGAAATGTTAAGTTCAGAAAGTTTGAGGTGAAAAATAAGGGGGGAAACTTTGTTCCTAATTATAGGTTGCCTCGATAAATGGGAATGAAATGATTAACTGAATAAACTGTATAGCTACAGCCGATTGTACGCCTCTCGAAGCATCAAAAGACTATTGTATCCTTTGGCAGTTCAAAAAAGTTTAAATTATTTACAAAAATGCAATTATCAAGCAATGCCAGTGGAAATTTTTACAAGTATGGGTGGTCAACTGCTGACTAAACACTTAAAATAGTACATCAAACAACTTTATGAGTTAAACACTCCATACTTTCAATCAATCATCAAGCATGGAGCATTGGGGGGGTTGGTTGTATATAAAAATTATCCACCCACATGGACCAATAAAAAATACATACATGTCCTCCTATGTGGCCTACTGACCCGCTTGGTCAGCCAAAGACATATTTCGTCGGATGGACTGCCGACCAACTCCAGAATGTCAACCATCAAGAATACCAGAGGTTACTCGGATAGGATGCTAACCAGTTCTGAGTTCCAAGAGTTTTATTTATTATAATCAGATGTAAATGCCTGGCAATATAAAGGCGTTCCATCTAGGGTTTAACACCATTATAAATACTTGACACTCCCTCAGCTGGAGGGACAACTCGAATCACTCGTATGCACACCATATTGAGTTATTACAAACGCAACTAAATAAAACCAACAGTGGATATAGGCTATTTTATGGTTGAACCATTATAAAAATCTCTCCTATTGTGTGTGTGGCCTAAGTTATTAAATATATTATTATCTTTGACTATAAATTTGGAGTTAATGCATTTTTAGACATAAACACCATTATCGAAAATGAATCGAAACTGTCACATATCTAGCAGCCCAAAAATAACACCGACGTTAAAAGATCCACTGCCGACCTCACCACATCAATATCGAGAGGAACCTTGAACCTAGAGCTTGTAACACCCCGCCTAATTAAATACCGGGTGGCCAGTCTCATACCAAATTAAAACAGAATATACAGTTGGCTCATTCTTAGCATCACTGTCGAAAACATTTACAACTCACCCAATACCCAATTAAGCTGGTGTTAAAAACTTTTCAAATTTAAATTTCAACGAAACCATTTTTAGTTTAAGAATAACACTACACATTTTATTCTACAAAACTAGTAACACAATAAATAACACAAAAGAATTTAAATGCAACTGGAATAAACATTCTCAAATAATATAAATTCATTACAGTAATCCCATCAATATCAACTGTATTAAAAAGACCCGATTACAATAGTATTTAACCTCGATAGAAAAGATAACTGAAATCCTTTGGGCGACATGCCCTAAATAAGAATACTGGGAATCAAAAAGATGATAAGCGTCTAAGCAAAACTTCCATAGCTCCATAGCTCGTCACAATCAACTATGGTTGGCGTCCCTGTTGCTGGACACCTGATATAGAGATACAATAGAAGAGAAAATATGCAAGGAAACGGGTCAGAGCCCGAATGTGTAGATTATTTTTAAAACAACAAGTATTTAACAAGTGCAATAAAGCATTTATTATGTACATGTTAGATCCAACTCTCACTTGCTATTCTCACCTCTCAACTAGAGTGCACACTTAACGTTTCCTATTAACCTCCTAGTTAATGGTTCCTCTTTTCTAGTCTCCATATTATAATTCCATTCCCATATCATAATCCCCGTATGTCCCATACCATACGTCACATTATTATTCATTTACATTTCTCCTTTATATGATTAGTTTCTCATTAACATGAATCATTACTCATTAATATGAATCGTTTCTCATTAACATGAGTTAAGATTTTCAATTCTATAAGCATAAACATTCATTACTTAATTCCATTATCTTTCTTTATTCACCGTTATCTACAATTATCACCGTCGATAGATTTAACCACAATATATCCATTCAATCATTTAATCCATTATATATATATATATATTCATATATAATACGGCACCCCGAGTCACAGCTGTGGTGCAATGCATTACTCTGCTATCATGTCCCATCATCGCAGGTCGCCGAATAGAGGACTAAAGGTTCGGTAAGATTCCACGAACCACAAACAACAATAAACAAATTGGAGGCGAACATAGGTCTCGTATCCATGGGTCACGCACATACCTACGTTCCCACAGTCAGCGGACTCATCAACTCCCCGATAAGTCTTTCATAGACCTATGTTCTCGAGCGACAAATCAAAGATCCCATGGATTCATCAGGATATGACTGCCCTCACGCGCAAACCTCCCACCGATAGCAAGTAAGCTAGGTATGTCATACACATAAATCATCAATCAATCAAATAGGTATTATCATACCTATAATATAATATCAATAAGGTAATTATCACTACCCTACGTAGCATTATATCTCTTTTAAATTTCACGTATTAAAATATCATATCTTTACTTCATAATTTAATTATCCTCGTATCCTATAACATCTCTCCACTCCCGACGTCGTTAAGGTTCATGCGCGGAGCGTCTCGCAAAGCAAAATCCAAACAAGGAACCCCTCCAATACACTACTACTTAACTTTGTCGATCGAGGAGGTCCGAAAACTTCAACTATGCGATCGGGATAACCTCATACCCTCTTTCAACCAAATGTGTTCTAAACTCCCATCTCACAAGATTCAAATAGGATTTTCCTCATCTTATATTCAGTAAGAAGTCACTAATATCCTACTGGTCCATAACATTATTTCTCCCGAACTACTACGAGTTTAGTTCTCCTTTTAATTAAGGTTAAAACCGATAGTTTCAAATCTCTTATAAACACATATTCTTTCACTTAGGATTAAACCCTCTTGTAAACTTAAGGATACCCAGGTGTTATATTAAATCACCCCTACTGGTCCTATCTTAAATCCTCATACATCCCCATTTGGAATTTAACAAATGAATCTAGCAACCGAAATTCCATACAATATAATTTTCATCATTTAAATCACTTGAATCCAAATCAAATTAATTCAAATCTTATCAAGGGTTTACTGATATTTTCTAAGTCCCATAATCTCCAAATAATAATCACCAAAGATCCACAAAAGGTTTGGGATAAGAATCAACATTTAAAAAGAATTAACTTTACATAATCTGGGGAGGTCGATCGATCGAAGGTAGGGGTCGGTCGATCGATCCCTCAGGTCCAAGCCTGGTTTTCTGCATTTCAGCAACTATGAGTTTCACCATTTTTACTCATTCAAACCTTCATATGAACCTCCAAAATGAGTTATAATTATTACTACATGATATGTCAACATATATGAACAATTTCCAGTACTCTAAACATCTTAGGATCATCAAAGGATTGGATTAAAAAGCATGTTTATCTCCTTATTTCCAGAAAATTAACAACATATCATCTTCAAGAACACATAAATGGTTTTCATACTTTCTTCAACAGATTCATGACTATTTAGTGGATTAATATCAACCTAAAACATGAGTTTAATTCCTAAATCATTTCAGTTTTCCAGAACTCCATTTAATACTCCATTATTTCTTCCAAACATGAATAATCTTCTCTTTTCATACTATTCTAACATGGAAAATATACGAACTTAAATTGCCATTATCAAACACTTGCCTTTACTGTAGGTCTGATCCTTTGGTGTAGTATATCTCAGTTGGTTGTCCCTTCTCCGGTCAAACTCCGGTGGTGGTTGGTGGTGGTGAACCTTGGTTCTTGTTCTTCTCCTTCCCAAGTGGCTTTTCCCTTCCCAAGCACTCTTACACTCTTTCTAGGAAGATGGCTTCTCTAATTTGTGAAGAGGAGATGAATAACCCCCATACACTTAATCTACCAATACTTATAATAGTACCAAATCCGAAATCACTATTCATCCCCCCTAGAAAAATGACCAAAATGCCCTTTCGGGTTGTCTATTCATTTCCAAATGACCCGAGACTCAAAATTAACATCCAAATAGACTTTTCTGACTATTTCGAACCTTCCGGACGCAACTACGCAGTCGAAATGACTATAAGGTCGATAGAAAATAAATTTCCTTTTTAATTTAATAAACTAGTCCCGACACGTCCCATACCGCGTCTGACTAAAAATATAAATTACCGAATTTATATCATACAGTCATATCAATGACATCACATTCATATATTACCTAAATATCTTTAAGTAATATTCAGAATCATCCATTTTAATATCCACCGTCCGGATCAAACCCGAATGAATTAATTAATAATAAAATCCAATTAATCCATTAATTTAAAATATAACCCATTTTAAAAGTCATTTAAAATTACGGGGTATTACAGAGCTCTGATACTAATTGTAAAGACCTAGCCCAGATTTATGGGTTACTCGCGGGTCAACCCGATCCGACATGAACATTAGGTGTGAAGTGCAACAAGACAACCTATATAATGTTGCTAGTCCGGTTTTATTTTGTTAACTTTTCACTTTTTTAGCATGCAATTCCGATTCATATTAAGCTACATGTGGGACCCATGGAAAGTGTCCCCAGAGTCTGAGTATTCAGAGCTACTAACGTAAAATAAAAAGGATACTTACTTATACAAAGCTCTTAAAAAATAGAACCGCACAAAACCCGTCGTAATAAAAACAAAGGAATGAGTCGAATGCCTAGTGAAAAATACAACAATACATTATAGAATCGAGTGGTATAAAGGAGACATTCGTAATAAGATATTAGCTACAATTGAAAAGGTCTTATCGATAAAATTTCCATTTATTCGCGATCTAGGCATAGGTAGAAATCCATTCTATAATTATTCTCATTACCTATCGTGGGAAAATGATCCCACAAAGAAAAGAATTGTACAGTACATTGTTGAGAAAAAGATGGTTTTTCCCGAATCAAATGCAAATTGGATTCATGGAATAGGAGAAAGACTTCCCATTGCTTGGATGAAAAGATATGTAGCCATGAAAGAGTGAAGAGGGATTACGTGGAACATAATTGAGTGGGTGGTAGAGTCATGGGAGTCATTGGGATTTTCAAATTTATAAGATACTTATTTTGTATGATCCAAGTCAATAAGGAGCCGAGTGATGTGCCAGCACATAATTATGCTGTCAGCAAGAAGGTATCCGACGCCATTGAAAACACTTTCAAGTGAGCACTTATAATATCGAGCGGTAGAAGGGAGACTCTAACATGTTATACCCACGTGCTCATGCATTTAGCACATATATATACATACATTAATGGCTGAAAGCATTTTTATTCTAAAACATTACGTATTCCGATTAAATCACATTAATACTATGAAGAAACCATTTTTTACATAATTTGCCAATTTTCCCTATTCAACGCACCCATTTAAATACTCAAATAAAATACCATTTGTTTAAAGAGAATACTTTTTATTTTTGAAATCATTCATTTACTCACACCGAATTTACCTTAGTATTTTTCTTGAAAATAGCCCTTCAACGTACACAAGCACAGTGTTAGAAAATACTTTTTTTTTTTCGTTGAAAGGCTTTCATAAACACACTTGTGTTAATTATGTGTTAAACATCCTTAGATTTCTTAATTACCCATTTTAATCTCTTCACTTTACCATTCCTTCATGTTATATGGACATTAACCAATTTCTCATATTACTTGTCCACATTATCTTTCAACCAGAACATTTATTAATTTTAGTCAAGATAGGTTATCTTTTCTTATATTAACAACACAACCCATTTCTTTATCATGTTCCATTATCCTTTTTTCGAAATCCTCAAAATAACAACATACTTTAACAGGCTCTGGACCACAGGCTACACTACGATATCCTCTGGCCAGTATTTTGGATCATTTGGTCCAGGGCTCCGGGCCCTTCTTAAGTATTTCCTAGTCTCATCTGACTCCATATTAATGTGTTTTAACATTTTTTTAAATGTCCACATTATTCCACTTTTTTCGTTCGAAGCCAAAATCCGAGGATTTCACCCCACTTTGTGTTACACTTTGAAAATCACCATTTCTTGTACTTTACATACTTGCATTGATTTTACCACAAAAATCACTTCAATTTAAGACCATTTATGTAACACCTTTTCGAACATTTTTATTTCATAAAAATGTTCATCTTTAAATAAAATTATCATTTTACCCCTTTATTTCCAAACTCGACTTTTCCTCCATTTTCACGAGTGTTGATTTTTCAAAACATTATTAAGTCATACACACCAACTTCTTGAATATTATTACTCATTAACACTCATTGAACTTTTTGGAGTTAATAAGCTTTTCAAGTTGTAAATCACTTTATTTAATTACTCTCTTTACTAAGGAAATCATTTGACATTTTTAAGACTACTTTGAAAAAAAAAATACCATTTTCCCTTTATTTTCACATATAGTCTTGAAATACCCACTTACCACATTTTGCACACTCATTCACACACTCTGAGGGATGGAATTTCTATTTTTTTATTCATGTTAAAACCTTTATTAAACTTATTCATATACTCATTATCAAATTACAAGAAGTTAATGTACATAGGAAGAGGGATTTTAAGTCCAAAAACCCCTATTAAATGGGTTTAACACATGGTTCATTCTAGAAATTTCATAATTTTTGCAAAAAAAATATTATTTTCAAGACAAAGACATTTATGTTTCTTCAAAACTTGAATAAATGTCAATATTTAGAAAACTCCCAATTTTATAAGAAAACTGTGAGACATTTGTTCATCAAATATCTTTAACAAGATAAATATTATTTCAAATATTTTATTCCATAAAATGTTTAAATACCAAGTTTTCTTGAAATATATCATTTTACTAAAAACTATTGAAAGTCATTTCTAAATCATTTTACACAAATCCATAAGAAATAATCCTCTTGAATAATATATGGATTCTACTCTTACAAACTCTAACTAAAAGACCAATACTATGAAAAATAGGGTTTTTAAGCTAAAGAATATAGTTTCCACCTCAAAGAAGCTCCAACAATGGTAGGTTGAATTTAGAAGAAGATGGAAACCTCCCACCTCCTAAGATGGCCTTAAATAGGTTTTCTATCTCCACCAAGCTTAATCCTTGAAATCTCCATGAAAAACCCTTTTAAACTCCATTATTTCTTTTCAATCTTCTCTCCCAAATCCCCTAATAAAATCCAAAATCCATAAACCTGCACAACAATGGTGTAGATAGGTTTTATAAGCTTAATTATGGTAGAAAAGGGTTAGACTATGGTAGTTTTAGGCAAAAGGAAGGTGGTGCTAGGATAGTGTTTGGTGGTTGGCGGAGGAGGAGCTCTAAGAGATAGAGAGAGAGAGAAAGAGAGACGCAAAATCTGATTGGGTTATTCAAGTAAGACAAAACCCACTTTAAATACCCCAAAACCCTAAGGGTTAAATTCCAAAATGCCCCTAAACTCAACCCTTTTATCCATTGGCCTATCAAGCCTTTAACCCACATTTTTATCTGAGCTGCTGAGAGTTCAATAGCTCATCCAATCCAATGATCCACATTGCAACAGCAAATTAAAATGTGCAAAAAATTTCTAATTTTCATCCGATCATTCGAACGACAGTCTTTTCCTTGTTCAAATGACATGGCCACTCGTTCGAACGACGACCATAATTCCGAATAACAACTTTGAGTCATGCCAATCCAGTTTAATCGCACCAGGTCCACTACATTACCTAAATTTGACTAAAGATCCATCTTACCAAGTCTAAAGCCCAAAAAGGTCATACAAAATTAGCAAATCACACGGGGGCGTGTGTTGCATTATGTGTGTATTTCAACCATTGAAGCTTGAAAGGTTTTTTTACCAAAGATTTATAAAAGAGATTTTAAATCTTGCACTTTTGAGTCCATAGATTACTTTTAAGTGGTATTAGAGAAGGCATAATTATTTTATTGTAATAGATTTTGTTAATCTTTAATATCTTGGGCACTTTATTTAAACTCGGTTTTAAATGGATGATCGAATTTGTAGTTCTGTACGTCCTCCTCAGTTTCATGGTGCAAAATTTTCTTTCTGGAAAGTAAGAATGATTATGCATACCCAACGATCAGATTGTGATGTATGGGATATGATTTGAAATGATTTTTTAGTACCTACTCATGTAATTGGTGAAGGTGATGTTCAAATAACCAAAAGAAAACCTCTTTTTGAATGGACTAGGGAGGAGATGTTGATAATAAAAAAGGCAAATATGCTATTTTCCAAGTAGTGGGTGAGTCTGAGTTTAAATTTATCTTAGTCTGCACCACTTATAAGGAAGCTTGGGACATTTTAATGTCTACACATAAGGGTGATGTTGGAGTTAAACAGGCTAAGTCTCAATTATTAATAGATATATATGATACCGTGTTTGTCAGAGATGATGAAAATTTTGATTACTTCTATCTTATGTTGCAAGATAGAGTAAATCAATCACATGCTAATGGTATTATATATGTTGATTATGAAATATGTACTAAAATTCTTAGATCTTTGCCATGAAGAAACGTAGCACAAAATAAATTGATGATCCTAATATGAAACACGAACTACTACGTTGTAAAAAGATTACTTTTGAACTTGAAATTACTTTAAGTGATAATCAAGGAGAAAAAGCAAAAGCACAAACTTCAAAACATATTTTAGTGTTTAAATCTTCAGTGAATGGTCTTGATTTTATATCATATTCATCTGATGTTGATGATTCCTATGTCTCTCTTGAATCCCTATATCATGAAATTGCATTATTATCTAAATATTTTAAGAAATTTATTGAGTTCAGAAACAAATTTGCTTCTAGACTAGGACAACCTAATTATTCTCATAGGCCACATGAATTTTTTTTTGAATAGAAATCTTTTGATAAATATAACCATAACAAACAATTAAGTCACATTCAATGTAAATGCAACAAGTTTGTTGATTATGATAATAACAAATGTTTTTCTAAATCTAAATGAGAATCTTCTAAAAAAGCACACTTCTCTAAGACTTGGGGTGATAGTTGTAACTCTACTAGTGATCGTAGTTATTATTGTAACAATCTTATGGTTTTTACCTCTACATGCTTCAATGAGTTTGACGATTTAGTTGATAACCTATCTGTTATGTCTAATAATTCTAAATTGTTTATTGACAATTATGATTTACCTCATGAAAATGATACTTTACCTATTAACACTCCTATGCATTCTACTATTCCTGAATCTGTATGTAAAATTATTTATGCATCCACTTTTAATTGGGATGATGATAATGATTATATTAGATATTCTCCTAAGATAAAATCATTTAATAGTGATTGTGATGATGATGACCCGTATTTAAGAAACTCTAAAAGTTTACCATTAAAATGTATCTTCGCTTACATAAAGTTAATGTAGGTTTCTATATAAAATTGATGCTCTTAACAATCAAATTTTTTTATATACCGGATGAATCTTCCATAGAAGTAGATTAGCTTGAGACTAAAAAACTGAAGTTAAAGCAAAATATTTTGAAAAAAAAAAAGAAAGTTGATCTTCATTAGAGCAAAAATATAAAGATATTTTAATGGAGTTTGATGAATCATAAAATAAACTAAAAGAAGATTATAAATCTGGCATTAGTGTACAACAAATTCTGAGTTCAAAAAGTCTTCTGGTGACAAAGAAGGATTTGGTTTTAAAGGAAAATAAGCTTTTGAAATAAATTTCGTATCTTCATATATAGACTTTCCAGAATCCCCGAATGTTGGTATATCTATTTCGCAATTTGAAAATAGACACAAGTTCCCAATCATGTTAGGAAGATTTATCATTGAAACTTTTGTGGTCAAACTAGACATTTAGAGATGTTATGTTATAAATTAACTAATAGGTATAGGAGAACTGTGAACACGAAACTTGTTAAAAAAAATCTACACTACCTAAGACAATAACTTACAAATCTGAAAATCATTTTCCAAAAAGTAAGTCAAGTTGAATTAGGAAGGATAAATTAAGTTATCAACTGAGATTCAATGTTTTTACATCAGCATTAAACGCCTCATATAAAAATTATTGGTGATACCTTGATTGTGGGTGTTCTACACATATGAGGACAAAACAAATTTTCCTTCTTCAAAAAATTATATTGGAGGAAATGTTTATTTGGGAGATGGAAAAATATCCCAAATCATAGGAAAAGGAATAATACAAGGTGAAGGTATTCCTAATTTATATGAAGTTTTATTGGTTGAAGGTTTTACAGCCAATTTACTTAATATAAGTTAATTTTGCAACATTAATCATACCGATAATTTTTCAAGAACTGATTGTAAAATTGTAAGTCAAGATGGTAAAATAATTCTTTGTCATTAAAAGAACCCTTGACAGTTACTAAGCTTTGATGCAAAACGTAGATGTTGAAAATTGTTTAACTACTGGACTTAATGACTTAAACTTGTGGCATGAGAGGCCTGAGCCTCTTAATTATGATAATATTTCTAGGTTAAGTAGTCAATAACTTGTTCTTAGTCGGCCTAAAATTTTAAAAATTAAACATTCTATTTATGGACAATGTCAAATAGGAAAGATGCCCAAAGTCCTTCATAAGAAAATCAAAGATGTTTTAACAACTCGACCTTCAGAATTGCTACACATGGACTTAATGGGACCCTCTAGTGCTACTATATTATGTAGAAACTCCTACATTCTTATCATTGTAGATGATTTTTCTAGATTTACTTGGGTCGCTTTTATGAAAGAATAATCTCACAATTTTCAAAATTTCAAAAGAATCCTTTTTAAGATTGAAAATAAAAAGGATATCCAACTAACTAGGATTCGAAGTGACAGGGGTGGAGAGTTTAAAGATGTTGGAGTTATAGAATATAGCGTAAGGAATAGTTATAAACATGAATTTAGTGCACCCCAAACCCTTGAATGAAATGGGATAGATAAGAGAAAGGACCAAACCATACCAGAAATGGCCCATGTATTGCTTCACGCTAAAAAAATGCCAAAATATTTATGGGTTGGGGCTAGTCAAACTGCATGTCATATATTCAATCGTGTGTGTGTAAGAAAAAAATCCTAAGAAATTGCATATGAAATCTGGAACGGCAAATAACCTAATTTGAAATACTTTAGGTTGTTTGGTATTGAATGCTATGTTGTTAAAGATAAAGAATATTTTCCGAATTTGACTCTAAAGGTGATAAGACAATCTTTTTTGGTTATTCACAAAATAGTCATGCAAAATATAAGAACAAAATCTATGATGGAATCTATTAATGTTGTTTTTAACGATAGTATTGCCCATCATATGAAAGAAAGTGAAAATCCTATACCTGTTGACAATTTTGAAAATGAAAATGAAACAAATTTACATAATTAGTCAACGAATAATGATTTTTCCTCTCTATCACTTGATGAGCATGATGTTCCTAACCGGGTTAAGGAAAATCACCCAAAGAAAAACATTGTAGGAATGTTAAAGACCCCATAAGAACTATATCTTAAACTATCAGTGCTTTTTTTTTCTTCTTATATGTCTTTAATTGAACCTAAACGTGTGAAAGAAGCTTTAATAGATGATTCTTGGTTATTAACTATGCAAGAAGAATTAGGGAAATTTAAACTTCATGATGTTTGGTATTTAGTCCCATATCCTACTTACCTTAATATAATTGGAACAAAATGAATTGTTTACAATAAGTGTGATAAATCTGAAAACGTTTTGAGAAATTTTGTTAGATTAGTAGTACAAGGTTATTCTCAAATAGATGGCATAGGTGTTCATGAAACTTTTTCTCTTGTTATTAGATTTGAATACCTTAGACTCTTACTAGATGTATCATGTCATTTAAAAGTCAAACTCTATCAAATGGATGTAAAATTCACTTTTCTAAATAGTGTGCTAAATGAGGAAGTTTAGGTTGAACAACCTAATGGATTTTTAAAACCTTTCTTTCCAAATCATGTTTTTAGATTAAAGAAAGAAGTTAATGGTTAAAAATAGGCCTCTCGTGCCTGATATGCGATATTACCAAATTTATTAATGGAAAATGGTTTCAACCTTGGGGGAGTTAACTCAACAATGTTCATTAAATGTAACAAAGATAATTTACTAATTGCACAAGTTTATATTGATGACATCATTTTTTGGCTACTTCTCCCTTGGAAGTTTAATTTTTTTCTAATATAATGAAATCTGAGTTTCAAATGTCTTTAATAAAGGAACTTTAAATTTCTATTAGGTCTTCAAATAGCTTCAAAAATTGATCATATCTTCATCTTTCAAATTAAATACGCTACCGATTTGATCAAATATTTTGTTTTAAATACCGTTGAATCTGCTAGAACACATATGAGTTCTTCTATTAAGCTACCAAAAGACTTATCTGAAAAAAAGATTGACATCCCTTTTTTGTAGTATGTGTGACACCTCGCATATTCTAATACCGATTTAAATAAAACGGGAATCATTATGATTTCATTTTTAGCATCATAGTTGAAAAATATAAATATAGCCAACACAAACATACACCAAATAAAATGATACTAGAATTGATAAGAGAAAACATGGATAATTTAAACCGAATAAACCATCGGTTACCATAAATAATATCCCATGTAAACGTACTGCTGAGAAGTTATAAGAGAATACTTGATATAAAAGTAAAGTCCTATCCATCTACAGATAACACTCCCAGAAGGAAATACTAAAACTTAATCCTATCTAAATAGAACGAACTAAGGCGACCACAATCAAAATCTTACAAAATCCATAAATATTGTGTGCATCGGCATGATGAAGAGACTAACCTTGTTGCCCATACTTCTGAATACCCGAGGTTTTGAAAAATAAGTTGGCAGTGGGTTAAAGCTCAAAAGAATTTAAAAGTATTTGCATGTATTTAAATGCTTTAAATATATCGGTGCAGTGTCTTACCTACGTAATTAACTTTTCAGTCGAACTCACGTGATACCTTTCCTCACCGTTGATCTACAATACGCACCTAACTCATTCATTTTAATATCCTAATCATGCTACCCAATCAAACTCGGATAATAACCTCTATCATGGCCCATCACTCTAATAGTCCCATTAGCTAATATGTACTACCCTTAATAGGTATATTTTCATAAGTATTACATAGCTACACACATGCTATAAATATATATTCACAGACTATGTCATATACATATACACATATATATCACTCTTTATATACATATATACCACATCCCTTAGAGAAGGACCTCGAGGATGCATCCATCATAGGCTACCAGGATCCAGTTATATACGTACAATAACTGGGCCACGAGCCTAAATCTTACCACCAAACCCAAACGTAAATACAAAAAATGGAGGCGATCATACACATACGTCCTTGGGTTTCAACCAACCACATTCCATCGAACGGGTCTCCAGGCCAATTCTTATCATCACACATGAATAGTGGCCATGCAACAGTACTATGACCTGGGAAATCAATCAAACACCAGTTGATCAATGTCAGGGTGGACTGCCTACTACGCGCAACCTCTTAACAATATCATTACCGAGTATGTATGTTACAAACAAGTATATAAACAATAACACACATACACATAAAAAACAAATATACATATATACATACAGAAATCCCACAGTGTAATGTTTATAAAACCTGAAGTCCAAATTGACTTCCCAATTTTCCATTTAAATGTTCACTCACTTGAAATCTGATTCGTCTCACTCGAACCCATCTAAAAGTTGGCCAAAAATATTCACCAACACTTGATAATGTTCTAAGGAAATCCCAATCTACCTCGGAAGCCCATACGCCCATACGCCCATACGCCCATTTATCCAATGCTAATGGGTCAAAACAACACATAACAAAAATCAGGACAAACCAACAAACCAAATCAGTTTGTTGGCAGACCAAACTGGTTCGGCCAAGCAATCCAATTCCCTCACCCAGCAAACCGGTTTGATTTTTCGGGCTGCCCTCCATCCTCAACCTTGGGATATTACCTCCCAAACCCTTCAATGGAGGTTTCAAGCCTCCCAAAACCATACACTTAGATCCTAAACCAATACACACTCATCCCAAAAAGTATTTTATGCCCGATCTAAATCC
This sequence comes from Sambucus nigra, assembly GCA_949130495.1. NCBI lineage: Eukaryota > Viridiplantae > Streptophyta > Magnoliopsida > Dipsacales > Adoxaceae > Sambucus > Sambucus nigra. The sequence continues at coordinate 596,122,645 of OX422209.1, forward strand.
AAATCCTACATTAATTCAATTTACTTAGTCTAAAATTAATTAGTTTATTAAACTCATTTTCTAACACCCTATTAATGTTCTTCATGTTCATATTCATATTTCCAAATTTACGTCACAAATTTTTCCATTATTAATTCTCAATCATGATCATAAGTTAAACACGAACAAATTCCTCTAAACTAATCCCTATAATTTCAATTTCAATTTTGAGATTGATTACTAATTAACTATGAACATAATTAATTGCAAAAAATCGTAAATCTAAAGAAAGTAAGCACTTTCCTTGTTGGATCAAATCAAAAGTTTGATATATGAAATATGAATTGAATCTGGAGATGGTCATTCATTTCTTTTCCAAGCTATTTTTATTTCTTTTTCTTCTCTTTTCTCTTCGCTTTCATCTCTCCTATAATCCACACTAAGCAAAGGCTAAATAAGGCTCCCATCCACCACCACTTAACCTTGAATACCTCTTATTTAAATCCTAATTTCGTATTTAAGTGTAGCTCTAAGGGTAAAGAGATTACCACACCCCCATACGGGCCATACCATGTCTAAAAAGCCCCTAAAACCCAACTATAACCCCCACGTACTATTCTAGACTAGTTCGATCGATTTCAGATCAGTGTGCACTCAAAAATGTCATCCAAGTCACTAAACTAAAAATATTCTACCATATCATTAATTGAGCTCGACACGTGCGTATAGTACGCGACGCCCTTAAACCTTTTAAATTAGTCGTCTTAACTCTCTAATGATAATATATAATAATTCGTCGCTTTTCACTCATTAAACGGCAATATAATAATCAATGTCGCTATTTACTTATCATATGAAAGTAAATAATTTTAATGATAAATATTAATCCTAAACCTGTTCAATTAATATTTATCAAAACTAATTTAATTTCCCTACTTTAAATTAATAAATCAATGCACACGTGAAATAAAATATTCTCAAAAGTACGGGCTATTACATTCTCCCCTCTAATAATATAATTTCATCCCCGAAATTCAAATGTACCTGCCACGAAAAGATCTGGATACTTTTCTCGCATGTCATTTTTATGCGCCCAAGTTGATTTGGCGGCATTGTGATGTCCCCATTGCACACGTACCAATGGTACCAACGTTGACTGAAGCATTCTCTTGCTATGATCCAAAATGGCAACATGTCTCTATCTCCTCTAATGCTATATTCCAGTAAGGCAAGTCATCCCTGAGATAACTCCTCAATGATGACACGTGGAACAAGTCGTGAATCCGCTGCAAGTGTTCTGGTATGGAAAACCTATATGCAACCATCCATACCCTCTCAATGATGGGTAAAAGGACCCATATAATTATGTGCTAGCTTTCCTTTTACCCATATAATTATGTGCTAACTTCCCTTTCTTCCCAAATCACATCACTCACTTTATGGGTAGTACTCGTAACAATACGTGATCACCCACGACAAACTCTAAGAATCTCCAATTCATATTAGCATAAATCTTCTGACGGTCTTGAGCTGCCCGAATACGACTCCTGATCAGCTCAATCTTTATCGACGTATCCTGAATCACATCCGATCTGAGAATTTTATCAGCTTTCACCTCTAATCAACACGAGCGTGAATGATAACGTCTACCGTAAAAAGTTTCAAAAGGTTCCATGCTAATAGTAAACTAGTACGAGTTATTATATGTAAACTCCACCAATGGTAAGTACTGCTCCCAACTACCTTTAAAATCTAGAATACACATCCTCAGCATATCCTCCAATATCTAATTAACTCTCTTTGTCTGCGCATCGGTCTGCAGATGATACTACATAATCAAACGCAACTCTGTCCCCATCACCTTTTAAAAACTCTTCCATAAGTGGGACACAAAGATCTTATCCCAATCCTAAATAATGTTGAGCGGTACTCTGTGTAGTCTCATTATCTCTGCAATGAAGAGTTGGGCATACTTCCCTATCGTGTAATCCATTTGAATAGGTAGGAAATAATATACCTTAGTCAAATGGTCCACAATAACCCAGATGGAATCATGACCCATTTAGGACGTCGATAACCCTGTGATGAAGTCCATTGATATATACTCTCTCATTTACACACTAGATTCTCCAATGGCTGCAAAACCCTAGCTAGTCTCTGATGATCAACCTTCACCATCTGATAAGTGGCGCACCTGAAAATAAACTATACTATGTCCCACTTCATGTTGGCCCACCAATATTACATCCTTATATCTTGGTGCATCTTGTCCCCTCTTAGATGAACTGCGAATCGTGACACATGAGACTCCTCCATAACTGTGCGCCATAGGTATTTCGTTTGTTATCTTATATATTTAGTGACATGGATCATTTGTGGACTTATCCAAGTTGGTAAACCACGTAAACTTTGCGTTTTACAAGCACGACACACACTTGATGTAAGTGCAAGCGTATATTGTAACATGACACAAAGATGTAACAAGGCACGAATAATTGGGAGAAAAATTATAATTGTGTGATTGGCACCGAGCTATAACTAGTAACAAATCGAACACGTTATATTTATTTACGTACAACAATTTATATTCTTTGGTTCAAAATTTATCATTTAACCATGATTGCCACAACAATGTGTTCCAGCAAATATTTTAACACAATTAGTAACATCACACGTATTATTTTGGGTACATATGGAAGGTTTCTCTCATCAATAACATCACACATGTTTTTATCCAATGTATGAACTTTTTGGCCAAAGCTAAATAATTAAAATTTATTATCTCCATCTCATATTAATAGTCATGTATTTTTTTTTTTTGTTCCAAATTAGTAGTAAGGTAATTTCAAATAGTATATAAAATTACGTGATATTATCAAATTATTCATCCAAATAATGCATTGAAAACAACCAACCAAGTATATATTGTGGGTAACCAAAATTAAGACCATGGGCTTGGACGAGTAGCCCAATTCTGGCGGCCTAAAGTCCAGGCCCCCCCACCTCTTATTTTGAATATGATCCGGTCTCTTCCCACGTTCCCATTAAGGGAAGTTATAGGGAGAGATGGAAGACGTGGGGGAATCCATCACCCCCACTTACCTAAATGTACATGTATATATAAAACCCTAGGTACGGGGCAAAAGGACAGGTTGTATTCTCTGTAATCACTCTACGGAGTATATAGAAATAACATCGACTGCACCACCGTGGACGTAGGCACATCTTTGTTGAACCACGTACATCCTTTGTTATGTGATTGTCATTTTACATTCCTTGCTCTTACTTGGTGCTTGTCTTTTCTTATCTATTTGTGTTGCATAATAATTGTCACCACAATTGGCGCCGTCTGTGGGAAACGTTCATCTTTCCCTGAGAAGAGCCCACACCAAGAAAGGAGTTTAAAATGTCTCGTCACAGCAGCAATGCCCCCTAGGCAGGGGATATTCAAGAACCACCTGCTCCTCGCAAGATTAGGTCTGAAGTTCGACGTTCAGATCAGAGGGCTCGCTTGGAAAGGCCAGCCTCAGAAGAGAGACAAGGACCAGCGAGGTCCACAAAGATATCCAGATTGATTGATGCATACGAGGCAAGGCTCCACGATCAGAGGGAGTCTTCTCGCAGATACGAGGCTGAGAATGCTCGCTTGAAAAGAAGACTGGAAATACTGGAGAGGGAGCTTCGTCCTGATAACAGGAGACGTCCATACCGCACTCCTAGCCCTCAGGCAAGCAAGTCTCGCAGCCGAGGAAGGAGCCCTAGGCGGGGATCTCAAAAGGTCGAAGGAGGCGAATCAGACGACGACCTTCGCGAGCAGATGCGAAGAGCTCGCCGTTACCAGAGCCCTGCTCGCAGCAACGAGAACATACGAAATCTGGTCCGCAGGGAGATAGACCAACATCCTGCCCACCACGGTACCAGATTGACTAGAGAACTCACTAGGTGAGCTCTCAAAACCCAGATGAAGTCACCTTTCACGAGGGAAATTGAGGAAGAAAAAGCCCCCAAGAAATTTGCCATTCCAAGGTTCAATATTTATGACGGTAAGACTGATCCAATTGATCACGTCAGGCAGTACCGACAGGCCATGACCCTCTCGAATCATCGGGACGCGCTAATGTGCCGAATTTTTCTTTTGAGCCTGCATGATGTAGCGCAGAAGTGGTTCAAAAGGCTCCCCCACCGGTCAATCAGGAGTTTCAAATCCTTGGACGAATTTTTTACGGCCCGATTCATTACCAGTAGATCCCATCCCAAAAGGATGGATGATTTGCTGACGATGAAGAAAACGCCTCAAGAGACCCTCTGAGACTACGCAAAGAGATACTGGGAGTTATTCAATGAGATCGAGGATTGCGCAGAGGAAGTGGTAGTGGCCTCTTTCAAAATCGGGCTCCCTAGTTCTTCCCTTATATACCAGTCCCTAATGAAGAAGGAGGCTATGGCTATTGACGACCTGATGGCTCGCATCGAGAAGTACGCTAAGGTGGAAGATGTCACCCGCCTCAGTACAAGTGAAAACGGTCGAGCTAAACTCACTGCCAAGGGAAGTGACAAAGCTGAAAACCAGAAGAAAGGAGGAAAGAACGGGGGCAAAAATGGCTCCAAGAACGGAGGGAACAATGATGCGTCGAAAGCATTCCAGGCGGTCAACACCGTCTTCAAAGAACCAATTTATAAAATTCTCGCGAAGATCAAAGATGACTCATTCATCAAGTGGCCCAGGAAAATGGGAGGAGATCCCTCGAAGAGAAACAATGCGCTAAGATGCGCTTTTCACAAAGAAAGAGGACATAAGACTGAGCATTGCAAAGCTCTTAAGTCTCACCTCGAGGAGCTGGCCCAGTCTGGGCATTTGAGCGAATTTGTGGAGAAAAGGGCAGAGAAAGTGGCTACCAATAGAGAGGCGAGACCTAACAATGTACTCGAGGATAACGCTGGACATGAGTTCGCGGTAATTCACGGGGCATCTAATGCCAAGAAGATACAAGGAAATTCAGCTCGAATGGAGATGAAGAAACTTACAGCGGTAATGCAGGCTTTCAGATCGATCCAGCAAAGTCGCAGTCAGGAAAGCGTCGACGAGCAGATGACGTCAACTATAACAAGCATATTGTCTTCACAGATGAAGATCTGGTGGGAGTGAGAACCCCACATCATGATGCTCTGATCATTACACTCAGGATAGCCAACTTTGACGTCGATAAGTTGCTCATCGATCAAGGAAGCTCGTCCGAAGTAATGTATCTCGACCTATTCAAAAAATTAAAGTTAAGAGTTACCGACCTAAAGGAAGCTACTGTCCCTTTAGTTGGCTTCACTGGAAAAATAACTATGCCTCTGGGAAAGATTGTACTATCGGTGCATGCTGGAAACGTCTTCAAGATGATCGAGTTTTTGGTAGTCGACATTGACTCTCCATACCAGGCCATCCTCGGCAGGGGATGGCTTCATGCGATGAAGGCAGTCTCCTCGACCTACCATCAGAAACTCAAGTATGTAATCGAGCGAGGAGTAATGGAGATCCACGGTGACCAAGCGATGGCAAGAAGGTGCTTCATAGCATCCATCCGACCAAAGCCAAAGAAGAAGGCCGATCAGCCTAGCGAGAAAGTTGAAGAAGGTCTGACACCTTATAGATAGCAATTAAAGTACGGAAGACCTGGAGTAGAGGAGACCAGGCTCCTCCCCTCCGAGCGTGTCGTCGAGGACCTGGTAGAAGTTATGGCTAGAGATGGCGATAGTAACAGAGTCTTCTTGATTGGAGCATCTCTCACCGACTAGGAACAGAAGGAATTGACAACTCTGCTAAGACGCAACGTAGATGTTTTCACGTGGGAACCATACGAGCTACCTGGAATCGATCCTGGTATGGTCTGTCATCAGTTACACGTCGATCCCACCTTCAAATCGATCACGTAGAAGGCACGGCGAACCGCACCCGAGAAGGCTAAAGCGGTCGAAAAAGAAGTTGAAAAACTACTGGATGCAGGATCCATACGGGAAGTACAATTCCCAAGTGGTTATCCAACCCAGTAGTAGTTCCGAAGAGCAACGGGAAGTGAAGAGTTTGCATCGACTTCACTGACCTCAACAAAGCGTGCCCTAAAGATAGTTTCCCTCTCCCAAAGATAGACCAACTAGTAGACGCCACAGCAGCTCACGAGTGAATGAGTTTTCTGGACGCATACTCGGGGTATCACCAAATCCCTTTATATGCCCCAGACCAAGACAAAACGGCGTTCATCACAACAGTTGGGTTATACTGCTACAAGGTCATGCCCTTTGGGCTTAAGAATGCATGGGCAACATATCAGCAGATGGTCACCAAGATGTTCAAGGACCAGATGGGAAACACCATGGAGGTCTACATCGATGATATGCTCGTTAAAAGTAAGAAAAAGGAAAATCTCCTCTCAGACTTGTCAAACACGTTCGAAATCCTCAGGAAGTACCGAATGAAGCTTAATGCAAGCAAGTGTTCTTTCGGTGTCCAGTCAGGAAAATTTCTTGGGTACTTGGTTAGTAAGAGAGGCATAGAGGCTAACCCAGACCAGATCGATGCCATTAGCAGGGTACAACCCCCTCGCACAATCCGGGACGTACAGAAGCTCACTGGAATGCTCGCCGCATTAAATCGGTTCATCTATAAATCCTCCGAGAGGTGCCAGCCTTTCTTCAAGCTTTTAAAGGGGAACAAGACGGTAGAGTGGAGCCCATATTGCTCGCGGGCATTGGTCGAGCTCAAATCCTACTTAAGCTCTCCACCGCTGCTCGTCATACCATGACAGACAGATTCTCTGTACCTGTACCTCTCTGTTTCCAACCACACTGTCAGCTCTGCGTTAATATGCGAGGTTGGCAGAATCCAACACCCCATTTATTATGCGAGAAAGACCCTACTTGATGCCGAGCAGAGGTACCTTCCATTGGAGAAGCTCGCCTTTGCACTAATAGTAGCCTCGAGGAAGCTGAAGCATTATTTCGAAGCCCACACTATTATCGTCCTTACATCGCACCCCCTTAAAGAAATCCTGAGGAAAGCGGACTTATCGGGCAAATTGTCTAAATGGTCAGTCAAGCTCGGGAGATTTGATATCCAATTTCAACCAAGGACCACAATCAAGGGGAAGATCCTTGTTGATTTCATAGCCGAATTTACGGGCGAGAAACCATCCGACCAATCTCGACCAACAAGGCAAGAGGATAACCAAGCAATAGAGGAAACCTGGAAACTGTTTGTTGATGGAGCCTCCAACTCAAAGGGGGCAGGGGTAGGCATTTTCCTCATTACTCCAGAGAACATAATCCTTGAATAAGGAATCAGGCTTGGATTTGCAGCCTCCAACAACGAAGCAGAGTACGAAGCCCTAATAGCCGGCCACTAAAAGGCGCATACTTTGGGAGCAAAACATTTACAGGTGTTCGACGACTCCCAACTAGTCTCCAATCAGATAAGTGGAGATTACAATGCAAAGGATGAAAGAATGTTAGCCTACCTCGCCCTAGTGAAAAAACTAATGTCAAGCTTTGAAGAGATCAATGTCCAGCAGTTTCCCAGGGGCCAAAACAGTCATGCTGATGCCTTAGCAGCCCTGAGTTCGGCAGTTGACTCCGACCTAAAAAGAGTCATCCCCATTGATTTCCTCACTTTTCTGAGCATTAACCGCGATAACAAGCCACCAAACGTGGAACAAGTACTCCAGGTGGGATCAGCCCCCAGCTGGATAGACCCCTTAAGGGACTATTTAAAGGATGGCACGCTCCCGGATGATAAGAAGACTGCCCACCAGATAAGAGTCAAAGCAGCTCACTTTCACTTATCCCTAGAAGGCAATTTGTATAAGAAATCCTTCTCTGGTCCCTACCTCCAATGCGTCCACCCAGGGGATGTCGAGCAAGTGCTACACGAGCTTCACGAAGGAATCTGTGGAAGCCATATCGGAGGAAGGTCTCTAGCCTTTCGAGCAATGAAGGAAGACTATTGGTGGCCATATATGCAAAAGGACTCTGCAGTGTATGTCCGCAAATGCCTGAAATGCCAACTTCACACTCCTATGGTCCACCAACCCGCCAGCGATCTAAAATCCCTGTCCAGCCCATGGCCATTCACCCAATGGGGAATGGACATCGTGGGACCTCTGCCTACTGCCACCGACAATTGCAAATATCTATTGGTTGCGACTGACTACTTCACCAAATGGATCAAGGCAGAACCCCTAGCGAACATCCGAGACGTTGATATGATAAGGTTCATATGGAGGAATATAATCACTCATTTTAGCATCCCTAGAACCATCATCACCGACAATGGAACACAGTTCGAAAGCGGCTCCTTTCAGAACTTCTGTAACGAACACGGTATCAGACACCACTTCAGTTCGGTGGCCTACCCTCAGAGCAATGGCCAAGCGGAGGCTTCCAACAAAACTGTTATCGATGGATTAAAGAAGCGATTGGAGCGAGCCAAAGGCGCATGGGTAAATGAACTACCCCACATCCTATGGGCATACCGAACCATTCCTCGGCGAGCAACAGGAGAAATCCCATTTTCGCTGACATATGGCATGGAAGCAATCATCCCACTCGAAGCAGGTTTGCCAACAATGAGGTCCAACCTTGTCGACCAAAGCCATAATGATGCAACATTGCTCCCTGAGCTCGACCTAGACGACGAGCACCGAGAGCTAGCCCTAGTGAAACTAGCGAGCTACCAGCAACAGCTCGCGAGGCATTACAACAAAAAGGTTAACCCGAGGACATTACAAATTGGGGACTACGTTCTAAGAAAAATCCTGGGCAACATAGTGAAACCATCAGATGATAAGCTAGGTCCAAATTGGGAAGGACCCTTTAAGATAACAAGAGACGATCTGCAGGGCGCCTATCACTTGGAAACGATGGAAGGAAGAGAAATACCACGAGCATGGAATGCAACCAATCTCAAGAGATTCTATTTTTAGATCATTCTTTTATTCTTTTGTTATGAAGCTAGAAGTTCACTTCCCTTATCATTAATGAAAGTTATTTAATTGGTTACATTCTGATAAGTAACAGCTGCATGAGATTTATCGCACCCCTTTTCCAAATAACAAGCACATTGATCACTACACTATAGCAGGGGAAATCCCTCCTCAGGTCATCGTTATGAAACACGAAGGACCTCTTACCATTGCCCCTGGCAATATATGAAGCCCTACAGGGGATTGATCGAGTGCGAAAAGTAGCGCGTGTAAAGACGCTAGTCGTTGTTTTTGTTTCGCCAACTCAATACAAAAACCTAAGTTACAACTACACTTGCGGGGCAAGTAGAGCGGTAAGTCGGGTATCAAGAATCCACAGGGACAAGTTGTTAGAATTTATAAAGTTTAATATTCCGAAATAAAAGTATAAAAGGTGATTACAAACTAAAAGAAAAGATGCATAAAAGTAAATGATTAACTAGGCAATGGTATTGAAACTAGATTATGAAAGCGAGTAAAACTATAGGTTGCGTCGAATATCCCTCACCTGAGTTAATTAGTATAAAATGGTTACATGGGTCGACGAGTTATTACAAATGCGTCTCGTTTCGACAGTTAATTAAATCAAGGGTTGTTACGCCCTAAATCATCATAAAAGCCTAATAAGATTTTGGCGTCAACAAATATCCCGGAAATTACGCGCGAAAAGGTCGTAAGCACGGGACATACATGATATGCCCCGTCAAATCTCCTAGGCGTAATAACTAGGACAACGCACCCGAAATAGACCAGTAAACACCATCACCAAAGCAAAGCAACGCGTCAACCCGAGTGAGTTCAATTCAAACACAACCTAATTTAAATTACCTAGAAAGCATGTTAAAAACGCGATAAATGGAAAGCGGTAAATAAACGCGGTAAAATTACACTAGAAAGCGTGTAAATCAAAGCATGTAAATAAAGCAAGAAAACCTAAATTAGAAAGCTTGTAAATTAACTAGAAAGCAAGAAATGAAGAAATACAACTATATTCAAATGGTAGGGGAGATGAATAGTCAACTTACAATCCAAATGGGGTGTCAAACCAAAGAGAAATGAAGAAGAACCAAGCAAAAACCCCAAACCCTAAGCTAAACTAACCTAAAATCGTGTATATCTACTGAATGAATGATTATTACAACAAAAAACCTTTATATAGTAAGTGGGAAAAGATAAGGGAAAAAGGAAAGAAAGAGGAAAGAGCCCAAAATATCTGGCACTACCGGTCGACCGGTCGCAGGGGCGCGGTCGACCGGTCCCTTAAGCCAAAGCATACTGTCTCCTTCCTACGGCAAAAGTTGAAACCGCGGTCGACCGGTCCCTTGTACGCGGTCGACCGGTACTCTGTTTTCAGGCTGCATTTGGTCCATGATGAGGGGGAAAAGGTCCATTACGGAAACGAGCCTAGCTTCTTCGTCCGAACTCCAAACGACACACCGTTTGCGGCCACACGATGCTAACTCAATGAACTACGCATCCGTGGAATTTCCAAGAGCCGAATAAGAAATGTGAATTGACTAAAAAGCCCTTGAAGTAGCGTCCAGCGACGAAACTTCTCCGAAATGCAACGGATCCTCACTTTTAGCGTTCCAATACCTACAAAAGCACAAATAACCCCTGCAAAACATGTATCTATCCAACTCCAAGGTTGTCTGGTTAATGAGCATAATTATAGGCATATAGGACCATAAAAGCGCTAGAATGCATAAGGATAACGGGCGGAAATATGCAATATTCGATACGAATCACACCCCCTAACTTACACATTGCTAGTCCCTAGTAATGAAACAAAGAAAACCAGACCACAGAGGGCGGTACAAAATGTATATATGCATCGAAATATAATTGCCACTTTCGTAGGGAACACGATTGCATTTAGCATATGCAATAAGCCGTTAAACCCCTAGGTTACCCTAGTGGACGAGTGTCGTCTCGTGAGGGTTTTCAGGGATGATACCCACAAACATCATATGGTTTCCTGAAAATATGCCCAAACCAAAATGCGACAAGCCCAACAATGGCGAAAAGGATTTCATATGCATTATTAGCAAAGTGAATGAATTCACACAAAAGTCCGAATCATTAACATTATAGAATGCACCTCATAGAATTGAAACCTTAAAATGTGGGAGGGGAGCGAGCACATGCAAAGTGTGATTTGGCGAAAAACTTAAATAAATCGGATAAACATTAAAGCAAGCATATATTCAATCCTCACGGGCATTACGCTCATCAAGCAAATTCACTCGAAACAGGGAGGTAACACACGGGACATGCGGGCTAAAGAGTAATTGTAAATGGAAACTAGGCCGCGCACATGTCACAGATGAAGAACGCAATATAAAAACTGAAAAATGTAATCTCAATGAAAGGATACCTCACACTAAAAGAGGCGAAATGCATTTTCACAGATTATCAAAACTATTTAAACTTTTAAATTACATCAACCTAAGATCACATAGGACTTGTATAGGGTTATAATGTAGGCTAGGCTTAGGTATGAAATGAAAGGAATGTATGTACGGATTCAAAGTGTTCGGGATGAAAACTCGGGATAATGGGAAAATGCGGGCAATATCAAAATTGGAAAACAAGTTTCAAAACGGCATTAGATATATCATCGGGAAGAGTAATAAAAGCTTATTGAACTATATACATCATATACAAACTTTCTCTTTCTTTTTCTTTTCTTCATTTTCTCTTTTGTTTTCTTTTGCTTTTTGCTCTCTCTTTTTCTTCACTTACTTTTCTCACTCTCATATGCCTAAATTGCAACCGGCATCATAACAACATCATTCAATCCCAAGTAACATTCCAAACAAAGGTATGGAAAGTGTATGTATGGGCTAAAACTCCAATTTAGAGTTGGTTATGATAATGGGGTTATGAAACGAAAGGCTAATATTTAGGCTCAAAGGGGTTAACGAGGGTAAACATATAAGGGTGAGGTCAAGGCTAATATGGGTGATATATCAAAGAGGGCCTATGATCATTTCACAAAGTTTACGCAATTCTCGAGTCAAAATAATATATGAAAATCATGCTCAAGTAACACATTTCAAGTATGAACTTAATTAATGAACGGTGAAATGAAAGAATAGTGAGATTACCAACGAATTCAACGTTTTCAATGAGGAAAGAATAGTGTATAACACTCACAAACGACGAAAGGTACAAAGCTTACTCGGTGTAAGTATATACAATGCAACAAAAGATTACCGAGTTATAAAAATCTTAAACCAAATCAATAGAACCATAAAAGTGCATGTGCTCATGGGATTAAAGTTTAATTCATGAAGTTATTCACAATATCAATAATCGAGACTAAAGTCTAATAACTTCTAAAATCGAGAACATGCATCATTGGGTTGTCAATTGGATCGGGCAATTATTGAAATTTATCATCGGAAACAAAGGCAAAATGCCCAAAAAAGGAGAAAAAATAAAGAAAATCTTTTTGAAATTTTTGAATTTTTGAATTTTTCTAAGAAAAGCATACTAAGTAACTAACATGTGAGCAAAAACATGGACTAAATAAAGAAATGGATAGAATATCCCACACCCCCTAACTTAAAACTTGACATTGTCCTCAATGTTAATTAAGAACCAAGTCAAAGAGAGGAAAATAGCGATATTACCCACACGTGGAGCGATCCCCATAAGAACAAGTCCAAAGAATCTACAAAACAAGTTAGTACCGAGCATAGCAAAAAAATAAAAATAAAAAAAATAACAAAAAGTTAACTAATTACACTAAACTAGATTAAAAAGGAAAGAAAAAAATAAAAAGCTAACTATATACAACCTACTATTTAGACTTCACACTAACTGTACACTAGAAGTCTAAATAGCTGAGGGTCCACCATAAGAACGATTTGACTTTGGAGGATAACCAGTGTACCCTCACATACAAGCATGCCTTCCGAAAAATATGGATTCCGTTTTAACAACGGAAGGCATGTGTAAGGCGGAAGAAATGAACCATCGCCAATTAAAAGTTTTGGAGGGACGATGGGGGGTTTGGATTGCACGGGTGACAAAAACAAGTGGGGACCGAGAAAAGCCGAATATCCTCCCAAGGATTTTGAAGTTGGAATGAGAGGCGGCGCACACAAAGGCAAAGATGCGATCGTGGAGGGTGACTCGAGCAAGTACTCCTCATCGGCGATAAGGTTTAAAACATTAAAGTTCGAAACCGAATCATCGGGTACTTGTTCCGGTGGGGTAATAGAGAATGAAAATGGGGATGAAAGAAATTCAAACTCATGAGATGAATCATCATCGCATGAAGTTGGAATTTCGAAGGAAATAATATCATTTTCAATGAAATGTTCTTCTTTGGGGGCCAAAGAAGAAATCATTTCATTGCAAATAGATATTACGTCATTTTCATCCTCACTTTCAATATCTATTACGAGATGGGCAAAGTCTAGAATGGCTTGTTCCAAAGTAGGTACAAGTACCTCATTTGGTTCAAAACATTCATCGACTTCAAAAGTCTCGGAAGCAAAATCGTCGTCGGACTCAAATAATAAATCCAACTCATGTTCCCACGAACGATTTTCTTCCCGATAGCGGTTTTCAATTTTCTCATTTTCATACATACGCAAGCCCTCACCGAATGTCATGGGTCGAGGTGCGGATGCATGAAAATGGGAACTTTGAAAATTACCATCGGACTTAAACGAAAACTCATTATTATAGGAATTTTGAAAACTATTGCAATTCGTTTCAAAATTCCTATTATAAGGAGGTAAAGGCCCAAAATCATTATCATCATCATCAAAATTCCAATAACCTAATTTTTGACTTTCGTTATACTCGCCCAAAGTCATATTTGAATTTGTTATACTTTGGGATTCTAAGTATTCACCGAAAGTCATAGGTTTGCGAGAATTTTGAGAATTATGACAAGGATTACCGAAAGAATTGGAATAAGACATGCTTACCCCAAATATGGCTCGAAGTGGCAGATTCCACAAAGTAAGTGTGCGCGGGAAAGATTCGAGCGTTTCTAAGTGCTCAAATGTGGAAGTCCTGCAAAATATTAGCAAATAATACAAATAGAAAGAAAATACTATGAAATACTAAATCAAATAAAGTCTAAAACAAACTAGTCACCGGCAACGGCGCCATTTTGATCGAGTGCGAAAAGTAGCGCGTGTAAAGACGCTAGTCGTTGTTTTTGTTTCGCCAACTCAATACAAAAACCTAAGTTACAACTACACTTGCGGGGCAAGTAGAGCGGTAAGTCGGGTATCAAGAATCCACAGGGACAAGTTGTTAGAATTTATAAAGTTTAATATTCCGAAATAAAAGTATAAAAGGTGATTACAAACTAAAAGAAAAGATGCATAAAAGTAAATGATTAACTAGGCAATGGTATTGAAACTAGATTATGAAAGCGAGTAAAACTATAGGTTGCGTCGAATATCCCTCACCCGAGTTAATTAGTATAAAATGGTTACATGGGTCGACGAGTTATTACAAATGCGTCTCGTTTCGACAGTTAATTAAATCAAGGGTTGTTACGCCCTAAATCATCATAAAAGCCTAATAAGATTTTGGCGTCAACAAATATCCCGGAAATTACGCGCGAAAAGGTCGTAAGCACGGGACATACATGATATGCCCCGTCAAATCTCCTAGGCGTAATAACTAGGACAACGCACCCGAAATAGACCAGTAAACACCATCACCAAAGCAAAGCAACGCGTCAACCCGAGTGAGTTCAATTCAAACACAACCTAATTTAAATTACCTAGAAAGCATGTTAAAAACGCGATAAATGGAAAGCGGTAAATAAACGCGGTAAAATTACACTAGAAAGCGTGTAAATCAAAGCATGTAAATAAAGCAAGAAAACCTAAATTAGAAAGCTTGTAAATTAACTAGAAAGCAAGAAATGAAGAAATACAACTATATTCAAATGGTAGGGGAGATGAATAGTCAACTTACAATCCAAATGGGGTGTCAAACCAAAGAGAAATGAAGAAGAACCAAGCAAAAACCCCAAACCCTAAGCTAAACTAACCTAAAATCGTGTATATCTACTGAATGAATGATTATTACAACAAAAAACCTTTATATAGTAAGTGGGAAAAGATAAGGGAAAAAGGAAAGAAAGAGGAAAGAGCCCAAAATATCTGGCACTACCGGTCGACCGGTCGCAGGGGCGCGGTCGACCGGTCCCTTAAGCCAAAGCATACTGTCTCCTTCCTACGGCAAAAGTTGAAACCGCGGTCGACCGGTCCCTTGTACGCGGTCGACCGGTACTCTGTTTTCAGGCTGCATTTGGTCCATGATGAGGGGGAAAAGGTCCATTACGGAAACGAGCCTAGCTTCTTCGTCCGAACTCCAAACGACACACCGTTTGCGGCCACACGATGCTAACTCAATGAACTACGCATCCGTGGAATTTCCAAGAGCCGAATAAGAAATGTGAATTGACTAAAAAGCCCTTGAAGTAGCGTCCAGCGACGAAACTTCTCCGAAATGCAACGGATCCTCACTTTTAGCGTTCCAATACCTACAAAAGCACAAATAACCCCTGCAAAACATGTATCTATCCAACTCCAAGGTTGTCTGGTTAATGAGCATAATTATAGGCATATAGGACCATAAAAGCGCTAGAATACATAAGGATAACGGGCGGAAATATGCAATATTCGATACGCGGTCGACCGGTCCCTTGTACGCGGTCGACCGGTACTCTGTTTTCAGGCTGCATTTGGTCCATGATGAGGGGGAAAAGGTCCATTACGGAAACGAGCCTAGCTTCTTCGTCCGAACTCCAAACGACACACCGTTTGCGGCCACACGATGCTAACTCAATGAACTACGCATCCGTGGAATTTCCAAGAGCCGAATAAGAAATGTGAATTGACTAAAAAGCCCTTGAAGTAGCGTCCAGCGACGAAACTTCTCCGAAATGCAACGGATCCTCACTTTTAGCGTTCCAATACCTACAAAAGCACAAATAACCCCTGCAAAACATGTATCTATCCAACTCCAAGGTTGTCTGGTTAATGAGCATAATTATAGGCATATAGGACCATAAAAGCGCTAGAATGCATAAGGATAACGGGCGGAAATATGCAATATTCGATACGAATCAGGGATCCTTAGGCAATATGACCAAATTTTATACTGGTCATCAAACCTACTTCGGTTGAGTAAAATCCTGATCGGATAAAGTATCCAACACCAGGTGTGTCCTCGCCAATTGCCCCACTTAGGCCTAAGGGAGTGTGACGACACAACCTAAAAGGTAAAGTGGTGCACAATGGTATCTCGGTATTATACTAGACTGGGAGGACACTTGCATGACAAAACAAACTTAGAAGATTATAAAGCAGCAAAAATATGAAGAATATGATGCACACGTTTAGTCGGCAAAATTGCCCAAAACACAAACTTTTCATTAATTCATCATATTTACAACAATGGTGATACATGTTTAGTCGGCGAGCTCGCCCAAAGCATTTACCTTATCAAAAATACAAAAATTAACAACTGGAAAAATCTCAATGGGGGGGAGGCCTCTGAGCGAGATAATCATCCACTCGAGCTCTTCGTCCGTCATCGGGAGCAGGAGCTAACTCTTCCTCAACCTCATTCGCATTCGCCTCCAATAATTGCCGAGGGATGGCATCGATGGGGATCCATTGATCATTCCTCCGAAAGGGGTTAGGCATCAGGGTAGAGGGAGAAATCTCATGGTGATACCAGAGCATTGAGTTCCTCGGGACTTGCAGCTCCTTCAAAGCACTTAGCCACCCCCTAACAAAGGAAAGCTCTTTGAACTCTGACAACCTTGTTGGAGCATCTAACCAACCCTGGTCGTATCCATCAGCCCACACTTGTCGAGGACCTTTTTTGAACAGGTGTCGCAGCCGAGTAACGTCCCTCTGAAGCCCAGCAGCAATCACATATGCTCGCTGGACATCACCACAAAGTTCTTCCATTTCCCTCTCTCGAAGTTCTTCTACCTCCCTATTTCGGCTCCTGGTGGTCCTGCCAGCTCGCGAAACAGATGGACCAGTGGAACCCCGCAGCACAGGAGGAATATCACACTGACCAGCTCTAGCTCGCGATGATGAGGAACCCTGTAATACTACTAGAGCAGTGCTCGGAGCATGCTCCCTAAGTCGTGAGACCTCTCTCCTCATAACCTCATTCTCTTACTGAAGCATCTCACCAACCTGGTTGATCTCGGAAGCATCGAGAAGCTTTGCTCTCAATGCATTCACTTCTTTTTGCACTGAAGCACCAACCTCTTCCATCTCTTAGAGCCTGTCCTTCACCTTGGCCACAAGTTCAGATTGCTCCTTATACTTCTGATTCCTAGATCTATGGGATTTACAAAGCTTAACGAAGGCCTGGCGAACTTCAGGACTCGCATTAGGACCAAGGGTCCTTCCCAATTAGGAAGTAGCAGGAATGTAATCATCCACATCAATTAACTACAAGCAATCGAAAGACAAGGGAAAGAAAGAGACAAATCAGTGCACTCAGAAATATAAGCCTTTTTCATTAATGAAGGTTGAAATTACATCGAACAGTAAAAAGAAAGTTTATAGACAGAAAAAACCAAAAATACAAAGCAATCCTAGCAAATAACTAGTTAGCAACCTCGGATGGCCCAGAGGTCGATGACCCTTTCCCCTTGTCGGCATCAGCAGGAGCACCGCCCTCGACAGGGGTAATCTCTGTCGCCACAACAAGGGAAGCATCAGTAGGGGATGCCTGGGGGACAGGATTGGCACCTTCAACAGCTAGGGCAGGGACTACATCCACGGTAGGCTTCGGACCCGGTTCATGCTCGTCAAATAAGGGAGAATCGATGTCGACGCTAGTAGCCAAAAGGGCTTTATTCCAGCCCTTCTTGAAGTTCAGACAACTAATATAGCCTATCTGAACTTCAGCATCCTCGTATGCTGCAGCCCAACCAGAATTATATGAGTCCTCCCTGGCAGTAACAGCCTCAGAGTCCTTCTTCTTCAGCTTTTCAAAGAGCTCCCTGTTCTCCTCCACAACAGCAAGTTTGCTCGAGCAAACCAGGTCGTAGGCCTGTCGTAGCTCTTTCAAATCCTTGATTGTCGCGTCCTTCTCCTTGTTGGCAGTAACAAGAGCCAGGTCAGATGATATTCGAGCAGCATCAACGGCTTTAAAACTAGCCTCGAGCTTAGTACCCCTCAGCTTCAAGGCAGCGTTTTCCTTCTCCAGCTCGCTGTTTTTCTTCACCAGCTCATCGCGTGAACGATACAGCACGGCGAAGTCAGTAACAAACTGCAGAAAAAAGAAGACATTAGAAGAGGGAAATGAGGGAATTCATAAAAACATGGGAGCGAAGGGAAAAACCTTACCATATCAAGCCTTTGACTAGCCTGAAGGGCCAATTGCTCGGACCCTACTTCCCTTTGGCGATCAGCCGGGAGGACAGCTCTCTCGAGCAGAGCGGGGGCCAACTGGGGGAAATTACAACAGAAGCCCCCTCGAGCAGTGCGGACACCGGGACTAAGGCCTGCCCGGCCTTCGTCCTTGCTTTTGCCCTCCTCTCCTCCTCCTCCCTCTCATTATGTTTCTTCTTCCTCTCCGTTACTCTCCTCTTCTCTTCCATCTTCTTCTTCTCTTCTTCCTTTTTTCTCTCTCTCTCCCTTACCTGCTCCTCTTCCTTCCTCTTTCTCTCCTGCTCCTGAGCAGAGGACCGGGAACCAGTAGCCACAGCTCCAAAGCTAGATTTTTATTTCTTTGACCTCTGAGCGAGAAGCATATGGTCTTCATCATCATCATCCCGAATCAGGTTCTTTCGGGGTGGATCCATCTCCTCGATCGAACTACTGGACGTGCTCGACGACTCTCGAGCTTCAGAGACCTCCCCACGATCAGAGGAACTGCTACTATCAGAGCTACCTCCACCCAAATTACTTAATGCTCCTGCGAGGTCACTTTCAGAGCTGCTCTCCTCCTCGTCCAACTGAATAGGATCCACAGTAGTCTCTTCAGAAAAATCAAACTCTGGGATATTGTCCACAGGCCTTGCTATGAAGCTGGAGCCAATGTTCTTGTACTCGAGCAGAAAGGCAGCAGACCTGGGATTCTCGCCGTCACCCAAAGGCTCCCTGATATTCCAAGCCTTAATCAATTCCGAGAGACGAACCTCGCTGGGAGCAGGTTCCAAGTTCTTTGACCTCGTTGTAGAAGAAAAAGCAAAGAAGAGTTAGAAAGATCACAAATCAACAAAAGTCGAAACAACAGTGCAATGTATACCTATGTATTCTTCCCCATAAAAGGGAATAGAGAACCTCTCAGACCTCAACCCTTCAAATTGGGGAGAAAACTGCCAATTTCTAACAAGGAAACCTTCTTGCCAGTAGTCCTTATGGGAATCGGGTAGATTTACTACCAATACCCTGTCAGGGCTCCTAGCTTTGAGGTAGAGGACACCAGAGCTAGTTCGAGAAAAGGAATTGCAAAAATAGACCTTGGCGAGCCCTAACCTAGTACCATACAACTGATTTATCCTATGTACGCCATTAACTATTTTTCACACATTGGGCGAGCATTGTGCAGGAACAATATTAAAATAGCCAAAGAAATGCAAAAACAAGTCATTGGGAGGAAAAGTGAGTCCCCCCTGGGAAAGCAACAAAACGTGGATCCAGTGGGCATCATCTATCTCTCTAACGTTTCTAGGAGGGGAGGCACAGCACTCAATATCTACCCACTCAGGGATGCTGTAAAACTTCATAAACTCAGAGACCGACCTGTTCCCAATTTTCGCCATTAGAAAACCCTAGAAAACTACAAACTCAAAGAGAAAGTACAAAGAAAAGGTACAGGAAACTTACAAGATAGAAGATTGACTCGAACGATGAAGAAGCACAGGCCCAAACGACAAGGAAGCAACGAGAATGGAGATTGAGAGAAAAAGGTACGAAGTGCTAGAACTCACAGAGAATGGAAAAGTGCTGGAAAGATTGAAGCGACGGTAGAAAAATGGCTATCCCAAGAAACCTTCAAATTTTGCTAATCATAGTGCACAAGGTACGAAGCGGGTGCCGCCAAAATCAACTTCACAGCTTTCGAAGAATTGCAAAAGAGCCATTATGGCTAATCATTTAAATTTATTGAGCCCATAAACATGGCCCAACAAACTTAGGGGCAATTGTGGGTACCCAAAATTAAGACCATGGGCCTGGACGAGTAGCCCAATTCTGGCGGCCCAAAGGCCAGGCCCCCCACCTCTTATTTTGAATATGATCCGGTCTCTTCCCACGTTCCCATTAAGGGAGGTTATAGGGAGAGATGGAAGACGTGGGGGAATCCATCACCCCCACTTACCTAAATGTACATGTATATATAAAACCCTAGGTCCGGGGCAAAAGGACAGGTTGTATTCTCTGTAATCACTCTCCGGAGTATATAGAAATAACACCGACTGCACCACCGTGGACGTAGGCACATCTTTGCTGAACCACGTACATCCTTTGTTGTGTGATTGTCATTTTACATTCCTTGCTCTTACTTGGTGCTTGTCTTTTCTTATCTATTTGTGTTGCATAATAATTGTCACCACACATATTATGTATGTAATGATATTCAACATTTAAGAGGATAAATTTTAAAGGTAAAAGTAATTCTAAAAATGCTCGACTTTCAAGCATTATCTATAATTTAGGATAGGAGGATATATTTTTATGATTATAATAAAAAATGTATCTTACTTAGAGAAACCCTTACGAGTAGTCTAAAAATCCAAATATGGTGTATATGCGTATGTTATGGGTAGGCTAAAAGTTCAAATTTGAACGTTGTTAGGTTAAAAAATAACAAATATAGAATTGGACTAGTTGGTTTTTTTGGGACCCACTGTTAAAACGGAACATGTTGTTCCGCGCAAGAGAAAAAAAAAGCCTAAAGCGGAGCATCTTGTTCCGTCCAAGCTTAAATGAATATTTTCCTATTTCTATTTTAACCCCCAAAATCTGTTATATTTATTTGAACGGCTATATTTATTCAATGGGTATTTTTTTTTTTTATAAATCTCAATACACTAAATTTTGGGGAGAAATAAATAGGGCAAAATAACATTAAAATGTTAGTTGAATGGTTGGTAAGGTGATTGGGATATTAAATTTTGGGGGTAAACATAATAAAACATAACAATTTTGGAGAGAAAAATTGGGATGTGGATAACCCTTAAAACGGAACATGATATTTCGTCCAAGGGTGTCATTTCACCGACAATTCAGCATCATTTTCAAGTTTTTAGGATATATTTGATTTTATCCATAACACTTTAGCATTTTGCTTACCTTATATTTAAACTAATTTAATTCATTTTCACCTTATGCATAAAGAATTCTCTTTACTTGGTCTGTCACAGCGACGTACACAAGTATTCTAAAACAAAATTAGAATACTAGATCAATATTTCACGGAATCTTAGATTCCCTATTGAATTGGGTATCTCTTTCAAAAAGTAAAAAGCAAAAAGCTAAGTACTGTTTTCCTTGGATGTGACTTGGAATGGTACTAAATAAGATAATTTTTTATATTTTTTTATGATATTGCTCAATCGAATTTTATTATATTGGCTGTTTGTGTCCCAGTTCTTTCAATGTTACCATATCTTGTGTCTTTATTTATTAGTTTTGTAACGTGACGTGCTGATGCTTAGACTTCTCAAATTAGATTTAATTTACTATCAGTACACAGATAACTTGGGTCCATCCATAGTTTTGATGCTGAAGGGTTGAACACGTCTTTTATATTGTTTATTATTATAATTATTTTTTTATTCATTCCCATAATCTTAAGTTTTCATATTACATAATTTTAAAATTGTAGTAAATCTTATAATCAATTAAAAGCGGTCACAACTATTCTGTAACCGTCCGGTGATGGAGTCAAGAATTTATTTTGGGTGAGACCGAAACCATTGACGGGGGTTTGGAGGCAATACTCCCCCCCCCCCCCCCAAAAAAAAAATTAAGATTATTTTTAAGTTTTACAAATATTTAATTGATAATTTATATTTGTACACAATTATAACGTAAATAAAACGTTATCCTGAATTATTTTATAATCTTTTTTCACAGCTAAAATAAGAAATAATTTCTTAATTTTTACTAAATCGTTGTACTCTAAACTCTAAAACTAAACATATATTCCTTTATATCCTATAAATATTATTTTTTTGAAAAGATTGGGGTGGGCAGCCCACCCTAAGTGCAAAACAGTTAGCAATCTTTCTTTTTACGAAAAGAAAAAAGATACCTGTTACATAGTTTTTACCATAGGACGAACAAAAAAAACATGGAACATGGAGTCGCCACAAAAAAAATCTTGAAAAATTGAGT
Source organism: Sambucus nigra (assembly GCA_949130495.1). Lineage (NCBI taxonomy): Eukaryota > Viridiplantae > Streptophyta > Magnoliopsida > Dipsacales > Adoxaceae > Sambucus > Sambucus nigra. The sequence goes on from OX422209.1 coordinate 596,144,993, forward strand.
TTATTGTATTTTATAACTAAAACTTTGTAATTGTTTACTCAGTCTGACCTAGTTGCTATCTATCAAGCACATAATTTCTTTCCAATGAGAGAGAGGGTTGGCCAAGAAAAGTTATATTTTTACAGACATTTTTATAACTTTGATAAGACATAGCTCTACCGTTTGTTAAAAGGTTTCTAATATTAATATTTTGTAGTTCAAGTAGTTGAATATTCCCATCCTCTCAAATTTTACATTGACGGTGAACACTAGAATACATGGAGCGTTCAGATTGAGGCATTCATCAAATAGATTTTGTTTTTGCTCATTTTTATTAATTTGCCAAGATAAAGCTCTACCTCGTCTTAAAATTTTTTAATATTAATATTGTTAGGATTAATTACACTTTTTTTCTCTTGAACTTTATCTTATTTTTACTTTGCTACTCGAACTTTTATTTTTTGGTCATAACTATCTGAACATTCAAAACGACTACAAGTAATCCCTAATCCTAACGGTGCTAAATACTTCATTCCAAATTAAGAGGTCATATTCATTTTTTGAATATATTAATGATGCACTCAATCAATGGAAAAAATCACCCTCCATTTACTATTGTGGAATTTGGTTCGTTAATTATATGCAAAAAAAAAAAGTGAATTCTTAATTTGAGACGGGATAAAAAAGAATAGTGGAGTCTTAGTTTGAGTTTACTTTCCGATTTTTAATTTTTTTTTATTTTTAAAATGGGCGAAGTGTATTTTAGTCAATTTGTGCTAAAAAGGGAGGGAACCTGATTTATGGGCTTAATTGCAACGAACTGATAGTTAAAGAGGTGTGTTCGTCAGGTATTTTTTTGAGGGGATGACTTGTAAAACTGAGATAGTTTAGGAGGTTTGGAATTATTTACCCTATATATTATTAGTTCTTAAAAAAATTAATCAAGATTATGTTGGGGATAATGGGCAAATTTGTATTGGATATTAAAATGTTAAAGTTTATATTTCAATATAGCTCAAGAATAATTTTAAGGTTATTTATGGTTTGACCTCCATTAACTATTCATAACTGGGTTAAAGAGTTTTCACTGATTTGAGTTTGGCTCTCATTTTGATGGATTGCATTAGTTGATCGCTAAGCAACTCCTTTTTATACATAAATTGTCAAATATGGCCCTTATTTAATACCTACCAAATACATTTTACCATAAAACTCCCAACAATTCTATTTTTTCCTCTTGCAACTCTTTTCCCATATATATATATATATATATATATATATATATATATATATATATATATAATTTATTATAACTATTTTTTAAATTAAAAAATGCCACTTTGTTCATTGAAAAACTATATTAATATATTAAAAAAAATTAACTATCTTGTAAAAAAATTCTCAAACATTTTAGACAGTTCCTTTTTAATTGTTTAAATTTTTTAAAAATTAAAAAAAAACATTGCAACTGTTTTATTAAAAAAATCAAAAAGTTAAGTTTTTTAACAATAAAACATTTTAAAATATAAAAAAAATTACTATTTAAAAAAATAAAAATAAAATAAATGCTATTTTAAAATTAATAAATTATTTTAACTATTTTGAAAAATTAATAAATAATGTTGATTTTTTATAAAAATAAGAAAAATGTTTTATAAGAAGTAAAAAAATATTTTATAAAAAATAAAACGTTTTTTATACAAAAAATTGATATAACTATTAAAAATTGTTGTTTGTCATAAAAACTAATTGAACTGCTGTATAAAAACTATTTTTCGAGTTTTTATTTATTGAAAAAGATAAAAGAAATTTTTTTGTTGATAAATAGCGATTAGATTTTTTTTATAAATAATCTGCATTTTTTTAACTAAAATATGTAAAAAATACGCATAGTTTTTTTCTGAAAGAAATTTCAGTTGAAATAGCGAAAATATTTTTATTTAAAAAAATTAATATAAGAAAAATTCAAACAACATTTTATAGATTCAAAATGTTTAAATTTATTATAGATAAATAAATTCTATTATTTTTAACTATCTTTTCTTTTAGAAAAAAACTATAGTGTTTTTATTAACACATACTTATAATTAAAACGTACTTTTTAATAGTAAAATAAATTTTTAATTAAGAAAAGCGTTTTATTTTTCATAAAACAATATTTTTATCTATTGATTGCTCAGAAAGGCGCAGAGAGTTTATAAAAATAAAAATAAAATAGTGGATGAGTGGGCTCACCAGCAAGGCTTACATGCAAAACCGAATTGAATAAGAAAACACATAACGACAAAAAAAAAAGGAAAAGTCTTATAGAACGGCTCGAAAACGACAAGGAAACAAACATGACTAAAAGCCTAGGATCCTATCAATGCCACAAGAGAGACGCGAGATTGAACCACATGCCTTACAAGATAGACAAGAGGCCAATATCATCATTTATCCTTGCAGATCTTGAATATTTTCTTAATTTCTTTAACTCAGGCATCTCTATATTTTTTAGCTTCTCACATAAATTGTACTATTTGAATCTCCACGTTAAAAGGGTTTTCACAATCATGACAATTTTTTTGTAGACTATTGTCAATTGCCATTTCAGCATCTGTCATAGCTTCAAAAATTTTGAAGTCAGCCAATTTTTTGTTAACTTCATCTTTGGCGAGTTACTTTTGTCTTTGTTTATTTTTTATGACAATTTTTTGAACTTACACAAACTTGAACCTTTAGGTTTGGAAGGATATATATATATATATATATATATATATATATATATATATATATATATATATATATATATATATATATATATATATATATATATATATATATATATATATATATATAATTATCTTCTAAGTTGTCTATTTTAACCTCATAAGGCTGATTTTGTGATTTTTGTGATGAAAAAAAATACTAGATGGATTTGGATTGTTTAATATGGGGTTTTCATCACTCAAATAATCCATTTAATTTTTTTGCTTCTTAAAATTATCAAGAGTAGAGTCACGAGCTTTCTTCATGCGAAAGGGTGGTGCCATTCGGTTGAGCCCATTATGTTGAGCCAACTCAACAGAAGCATGCACTCCTAACATGCATCTCTCACCCATAATTAAAATAGTTGAGTGAGAGGGAGGAATACCTACGTGATGATTAGGCTCACATTTCTCCCCATCACGTGTTGGAGAAATGGGAGGAACATTTATGAGACCCAAAGTTTCCATGGTTGGGATTTTGAAGGAAGATATTAATCTATGGAATAGAAATGTGTTTGGGAATATGTGTGAGACCACAACGAGGTATATAGAGGAGGTTAGGAGTTTAGATGATAAAGAAGGAAGGGAAAGGTTCTCAGGGAAGGAAAGAGATTGATGGCGGAGATAAAATGTTATATAAGGATAAGATTGATACATAAGAGATTTGTTTGCGTAAAAAATATCATACTTAGTGGTTAAGGACAAAGATAAGAACACAAAATTCTTCAACAAAGTGGCTGATTCTCATCGTCCTTTTAATCATGTTCGAATTTTTTTGTGAATGGAGAGGAGTTTGAATAAATTAATGAGGTTAAGGGGGATATTTCTCATTTTTATGAGGGTTTGTAAAGGGAGGAGGAGTCGTGGCACCCTAATCTGGATGGGGCAAAGATGCTAAGTATTTCAGGGGAACACGCTGAGATAATAGAGGCGTCCTTTATGAAGGAGGAACTAGTTCAGGTTTTGCGATCTATGAGTGGAGAAAGGCCCCTGATCCACATGATTTCACTATGGACTTATTTTAGCATTATTGGTCAGTTTTGAGAGGAGACATGATGGCTTTCTTCATCGAGTTCCATGATAGAGGTTACTTTTTGAGGAGTCTTACTACGACATTTATTACTTTGATTTTAATGGTTGGGGGTTCGATTAATGTGAAACACCTTAGACCGATAAGTCTAATCGGTAGATATTATGAGATTCATCCCGAGGTTTTATTAGTTAGATAAAAGAGGTTTTGGATCCTCTCATTTTAGAATCACAAAATGCTTTCATGGGCAGAAGGCAAATCCTCGATGCAATCTTGGTTACGAATGAATGTGTAGAGTCGAGGGTTAGAAGTGGGGAGCCGAATATATTATGAAAATTAGATATTGAGAATACATATGATCACGTCAACTGAGGTTTTCTGTTATATCTTCTAAAGAGGATTGGTTTTGGAGAGAGACGGTGACGTTGGATCAAGAGATGCATCAAGACTGTCAGAACCTGGGAAATAACCCCTTTGGAACCCCATTAATCATAACCGAGAACCTAACAGTCCTGATGCAGCTCTTGACCCATCGACACCACCTCTATCGAAAACCCATCTTCTCCAAAGAATATAATAGAAAACCACAGTTGACGTGATCATATTCCTTCTAAGATATCGACTCCTTACTCCTAACCCTCGACTTTACACACTCATTCACAACCAAACCTGTATCGAGGATTTTCCTTTTGCCCACAAAATAATTTTGCGATTTTAAAATGAGAGGATACAAAACCCTCTTTATTCCAATTGATAAAACATTGGAAAGAATCTTATAAGCATTATCGATTAGACTTATCAGTCTGAAGCCTCTCACATCAATCGACCCCCTAACCTTTGGAATCAATGTCACAAATGTCACATTAAGACTCGTCAGAAAGTAACCTTTGTCATGGAACTCGGCAAAGAAAGCCATCATGTCTCGTCTCATAACTGACCAACGATGCTAAAATAAAGCCACAATAAAACTATTTGGACCAGGGCTTTGTCTCCACTCATAGGCTATTAAACATGCATCACCTCCTCCTCCATAAAGGAACCCTTTAACATCTCAGGGTCTTCCCTTAAAATAATCCTTGTCTCGGTCCCATCCAAATTAGGCACCACGACTCCTCCTCTCTGGACAAACCCTCATAAAAATGAGAAATATCCCCCCTGACCTCACTAATTTCTTCAAACTCCTCCCCATTCACATATTTTTTTAATATGATTAGAAAGAAGATGGGAATTGGTTAATTTGTGGAATAATTTATGTTCTTATATTCATCCCTTAACCATAAAGCACGATATTTATTTCACACTAACTAACCTCTTCCTGTATCAATTTTCTCCCTATATTACCTTTTCTATCCTCCTTCGGTCTCTTTTCGTCCCCCACGAGCCCCTCCCTCATTTCTTTGTCATTTAAACTCCTTATCTCCTCCATATACCTTTCTATGGTCTCATACACATTCCCAAACACCTTTTTGTTCCACAATTTAGTATCTTCTTTCAAAAGCCCGAGGGACCATTTGTTTGGAGGAATATGTATGAAATTAGTACACCATTGAATAGGTATGAAGAAATCCACATTAAGTCTCAAGGGACCCAAGGTTCAAACTTTACCCATACCATCCTTTGAATCACAGTGCATACTATAAAAACCTTTGCCTATTGGCAAGAGTTTCCATGGTTAAGAAACTTCCCATTCCTTTGATAATGGAGAATGAAGCTCATTAGATGTTAGGGGTTGTGTTCCTTTAGTAAAATAATCCTAACTACTAGGTTAGAACCGTAAGAGAGGAAAGAAGCCTGGAGAGTTTCATTATGAATCTTGACAATAGAATTCTCACCATGAAAGGTGGGGTAGGTAGTTTGGACAAAGACATTTTAAAGGCATCAAGATCTTTGATGGTTGAAGAAAAAATTTGACGATTTCTAGATAACTCACCATTTTTAGGAACAAAAGCAAAATAAGGGTTGTTAAAAGATGGATCTATAAATTTTCATGGAGCAATGGGATGTTCGGTAGAAGTGATGAAAGTTTCTTGGCCTTATGTGAGGGTGAAGGAGAGCATCTCAACCAAAAATGAAAAGTTTGCATGTGTAGGACATAAAACTATATCTTACTTTCTATAAAATAATTTTTATTTTTTTAAATATAACTATTATTTTCTAAAACTGGTATTGAGATAATTTTAGGTGTTACCTCATAAATACCAATAATAAACTATAACAAATATAGAAGAATACGGTTGAACTTGAGAGAGATGAGAGATAGAAAAAGTGACAAAAAGTTTAACGTGCTACAACCCAATAAGATGCCTACATCCAGAAGTGAAAAGCCACTTCATATTAGGACAGGGTACAAACTTTTAAGGATCTTTCTAGGTTTAGTGTGTAATATCTCGTACTTTTAGAATAAAATAAAATTTGTAGGAATAAAATTAAATCGATCAATTTAATTAATTAAGTTATGAATAAATTAATTCATTATTATTTCCTTTCATGTGAAATTGACTTTGCATGTGAAATAATTTCGGTAGAAAATAATTGCATGTGTATTGAATAATTGATAAATGATGTGTGACACAATTGAAAATTATTCTTGTTGAATAAAATGTTTGGGATGCGTTTCGAGGGGCTTCATGGGCTCATTTAGGTATTATATATGGGGCTAGTTGAGATATGTATTTGGGTCCATTTAGGGGTCCAAAATTTAGGGCTAATTCCCAACTTGGGATTTGAGTCTTAATTATATTAATTAGGAGTTTAATAACTCCCTACCATTTGTATCCAAGAACCCTAAAACTCATTTTTGGGAAGAGAGGCAAAAACAATAGTAGGAGAATTGGGAGAGAATGATTCAAGAATTATTTGGTGAAATTATCCATGAAATCAATCAATAAATTATCCAAGAATTAAGGCAAGAATTCTCTTGCTAATTTTATTTAGTCTAAATTACTTTCTTAATTCATTGTGTATTTAATCCAATTCAGAAATTACGAAAAGTTAGGAAATTTTGATGATCTAATGATGGTATTAAACTATACTCATGAAAGATTTGAATTTGATGATAAAATAGGAAATCCAAATTTTAAGAGAGTAGACTTTAAAAGTTTAAGTTAATGGAAACTCTGTGATGATTCATATATAACAACATTAATCCTTGCTTAAAGTTTTGAGATTTTGATAAACTATGACCCTTAGAGATTAGAGGATTTGTGGACAAAATCTGAATATACATGAACACCCTCTACAATTTAAATTCCTGGGATTTGGGATTTGATCCGGGATTTAAAATACGTAATAACTGATCTTAAAATGATGAACAAAGTCACGGGGATTGATATTATTTATTATTATAAGGTTTAAGCCTTTGGAATTGGGTTTGGGTGGAAGAATGTATTTCCCATTCTCTAAAAAACTATTGGGTTTATAAGCCATCAACAGGGGCGAAGGTTCGCCCCTGGGCCGAACCGATTCGAACTTTGGGGGGTCATTGCGTGGGATTTGTTGTTATTGTAACACCCCGCTTATTCAAATAAGAGGTGGCCAACACGATATCCCAATAAATGCAGGAATCATAAATGGTCCATTCTTAGCATCACTGTCGTGAAAATAATAATATGAGATAACCACCAATTATTTTAGAAAACGGATGTCAATTTAATATGTAAGTTTAAATAAAACGATTTAGACAATCCAATTTATAAAAGAAGGTGGATACAAAATGAAAGCTTACAATAGTTTAATTATCATACAACAAAATGATAACTGAATAAGCTGTCGGTTAACAGACTAATACAACGATTACACCAAGTATTCCAAACAAATATCATAATATATATAAGCAAGTACAGAACTTGGTCAACACACCCGAATGTTCAGTATGCCCATAACTAGAGTATACAAAAGATGAATGCATTATTAACCAAAAGCCCTACAACATCCGCAAAAATGTTGTAGCTCCTTGACACTGAGAAGGAAGGATCATATCGGGCGTCCTTGCGGCGGAGCGCCTGAGCATAAACGAGAACCACAAAAGAAAAAGAAATATAAACGGGTCAGGGACCGGTTTGATATGATATACATGTGAAAAAAATGCATAATAGTTATTAGCACTAAACATTTTAAACAGGCTGGATTCGTTCATCAATAATAACCAACCTCTCCTCTCATCTAAATACACATCCTATCATCCAAGTAGTTCATTATGAATTAAACTTCCTATTTAAATAAGGGAAATAGATAAATTCCATAATCATGATTATCTTACAATGATGAGTATACATTAATGCAAGAGAATATAACTTAGTTTCAACTTACTAAGATTTCCTTTTCAGTTTTACAAAATATGACTTCACAGTTCCATATCTCATTAGGAAACTTATTCTAAAACAATTGGTTTATAAAATGCTTCACCATTTATAAAATACCACTTTCATAAGAATAGTTATAATCACAATATGACAATTCTAAGACCATCCTTTCGGGAGTCACCCCACTGGATGCGTCCCTAAATATCTATTGTCTTCCAGGGCCTAACACCAAGACATCCTGGGCATCCTAAATCGCGTGACGTGGGAAGCAACCATATACTTTCGATAGTGAGTTAAAACCATACACGAAATTACCTCACTTCGAAAAATAACATCACAATATATAACAACTGGTCCTATGTCCGAGGACTATATGCTCCCTGCATTCACTAACCAGGGGACATCACCTCATGTGCGTAACTTCCCTTATGATAGCATTTAGAGAGGTATGTATATGCATTCCAGGATTCACAAGTTATTCCAATTTAAAACATCCACTTTTTATATTTTCAAAATTATTTATGCTTAACAATATGTGCTAATTTAAAATATGCATTTCTTATTCACGAAGTCATGTGTTATTATCAACATAGGCTACCAAGTACAATTATCCTCATACTAGTCTCCAAGAGTTCAAAGAAATACCATAAGCCCCCAAGGGTAATTTTCCTCAATACTAGTCTCCAAAAGTCATAAACAATATCTCGCAACTCCCCTTTAATCCTAAGCTAGCTCACTAGAGGAAAATGACACTAACTTCTATTGAATAACCCCTGTACTAAGCCCAAATTACCTCCATACTAATCTAGGGTATTAATTTCCCTAATATATACCCCTCATAATATTTATTACTTCCCAAGAGAAGGTTCCTAGGCCTTAAACCTAAAATAAAAGAACTAGAAACTAAGCTGTAAAAACCCTATTAAACAGCAGGACTTCCAAATCGATTCGCCTAGGGACGAATCGATTCGACAGAAAAAAACCAACACTATGTCTCAGCCCGAATCGATTCGGTTCCTTAGACCTGTAGCCACCCTTATTAGTGAATCAATTCGCTCAGGAGGGCGAATCGATTCGCCCTGGTCAGATTGCCTAGTTGGGGCTACGGGTTGACATAAACCCTAAATCTCCCAATTTAAATTCTTCCCTCTAATCTCAACATCATCAACTAAAATTTTAACCAAATCATTCCTACACAATAACTAACTAATATCTCCAACTAAGATCAAATTTAAATTAAGTATTAAGGGTTTAAACACCAAAAGTCATCAAAACCCATAAATGGTTTATACCTCAAAACACAACTATATATACAAATTACCCACACTAAATCATACATTTGCAAGTTAGAAACTTGCCTCAAGTTTGTAGTCTCGGATTCTCTTCTCGTAGCAACGATTCCCAGCTCCAAATCTCCAATTCTCTCTTTTATCTCTATTTCTCTTCTCTTTCTCCCAAGCTCTCTCTGTCTCTGACTCTCTCTAAGTTTAGAAACACAAATGAGAGATAATATGCTCTTGGAAGACTAAATACCCTAAATACATTAAGTCTAGCATTTAAATGCTATTACACAATTAAAATGACTCATAACAACATAATCAAGTTATAGCCGGTCAAAAGTACCCGGAACCCAAAAATACAACTTGACACTTATTTTGACTATCTCAACCATTTCCAGACTAACCGTACCCTCAAAATTGGCATCCTGAATATCGTACAACATTTCCTGTCCCAACGTCATATTAATTTATTACTGATAATCCAATAGGAATATAAGTCATAACAGTCGCTTAAGGCACAATGAGGCAATAAAACACAATAAGATGCTATTTACGATCACTTAACAGTAAATATGCAAAACTCAGTAAATATTATCTCTTAAACCATTTAAAATAATATTCACTTCAACTTCCATTATTTTTTATAATTATCCCACATGACAAATTTATATAATAACAATTACTCAAAAAATTTGGGTTTTACATACTCCCCCCTTATAAGGGAATTTTGCACCCCAAATTCGGGCGTACCTTATAAAAGACTAGGGGGTACTTCTCTCAAATATCATTCTCTCATTCCCAAGTTAATTCCTCATCATTGTGGTGTCCCCACTGGACTTGGAACAAGGGTACCACTTTCGATTTTAGTCTATACTCTCTATGATCTAAAATAGTAACTGGTTGTTCCTCATATGAACTATCGGGCCTACCTTTACAACAACGAATAAAATGCCAACATAACGCGGTGCAAGTTGCTGTTCCTCCTGAATCACGTTATACCCTTCATCGGGGATACCCACACCAAAACTTGATCCCCTAACTTCAATTCTACATGACTTCCATTTGCGTCGGCATAGCCCTTCTGATAATCTTGTGCAATTCTATATGAATTCATGTTGTATTATTTTTATGTTTATGTTGGTCCTACTGATTCCTTAGCATCAAAGCAAAGTTTTTTTTTTAACATGAAAACCTTTTAACATTATTTTTCAATTTTATGTAATTTGCATTGAGAGCAGGGCGATGTGTATTTGTCATAATCACAATAACACGTTCGAGAGCAGGGCAGTTAACTAGAAGAAAATAAGATTTATGGCAATGGGGATATAAGCACTTACAGGCTTGCGAAATTCAAGAATGACCACAAGTAATATAATGTCTCATTGAATATTTAGGGATACTTCGTAGGCACATTTTGATAGTTTTTTCTGTGACGAATGTACTTACACTGCCATCACATTACATTTTGACATGGTGGATAAGAAATGTGAAAAACGGGGTTGGATCAAATGAAAACGCGACGATATGGGCAAGAGTAATTGGCAATGAGGTATAACAATCTATGCATGGAAGCCATCAGATATGCAGAGGCCTATAAGATGGCAATGGCTATTCTTAAAGGAGGGAAGAAAATGGTTGCTGTGAAGAAAAATGCTGCAAAAGTTGCACCTCCCAGCACACAGGTTGGCTGGGTTGGTTATGATGATTGAAGGGCTTTGGTTTCTGCTCCATATTTGACCCCTTTATTATGGCCACGACAAGATGAAGTGACACAATGCTTTAATCTTAATGATGCCGGTGATATTTCCTTTATATCATGAAGTGATATTTCCTTTATTTCATGAATTGATATTTTACATAAATTTATAAGCTCTTTTAATCGAAGAGCCTATTGAGATCGATCTTTATTATCTTTTGCATTCCCTTATGTTTTTCAATTCATCTACAATGAACTGAAGTATTATTTTGAAAGGTGGCATTATTTTGAATTTTTCTTTTCAAATCATCATAGAGATGCATTTGTTCGTCAAATTTATGGCCAAACTTGCAGCCCATTGGTACATTGAGGGAAGTGCGACTAAAAACATTTCAGCGGAGATAATCCAACTTTAATGATCCAGTCATCCCCCACAATTCTTTTGACATCCAGTATAATGTCTATTATAGAATGTATAGATTATCTTCACAAAAAAACATTTTGGAAAAGAATCCACATCAATAATTCAAGGACAAGAGGGGCTTATGACCCACATTATTCGATTATTGCACTTCTTGATAGGTTTTATATGATGGAGAAGTGTAACTAAGATTACAGTCTTATCATCCACATTGTTAGAACTATAATCGCTTTTCAAGTATGTACTCTGCCTTCATTTTGTATTTTGGTATTATCAATATGCTTTATATATAAGAACACTAAATGATGGAAAACTAAATGACTCCTATTTTTGTTTTAGCTAAGGATATTAATGATTTCCTATTGTACTTAAATATTCGGTTTGAGACGTGTTGTTGCCTTGAGGTAATGGTGACTCGTGGCATTTATGTTTTTGGAGTATTTTTGTTGGATAGTCCTATAAATAAAGGAAGTTTTGGCCAAATTTTCTTATTTGTTTATACTTATTTGTATTGTAAAAACACTTTGACTTAAATTATTCACGATTTAATGTATTAGAATTTTTTTTCCATTCTATTGACAGACTGTTAGTATTGTACACGACTTTAGACTTTTCAAAATTTTATGCGTCCCTTCAGGCATGGACATACCTTAGTGTGTATATATATATATGCACTACATGTAGTGCCCCTCAGAGGCCCATCTTGAGCTCATTTGGCACGGCCCTCCAATCAGTGTAACCCAGGCCGACGATCGCCTTCGACAACTCCGGGAATCTAGCCAATAATGTTGTCTTATTCTTGACGATGGACCCCAATTTGCCTCATTTGGGGGGCCTAGTGGACGAGGAGCCCTCGTCGCCTCCGCTACCACCCGGGGATGAAGACATTTTCTGCAAAAATTGTTATTATTATTACTAATATGTATATAGACTTTGAATTAATGCTCAAATTCGATAATAACAAAGCACTATTAGAATACAACTTAACGACATTATAAATCTAAATATTATTTCAATATCAGGTCATGTCATGGACTTTGAATTAATGTTTAAATTGATTAAAATCCTAATTAACATATTCACTAACCATAAAATAAATTTTGATTCAAATCCGATAATAACAATGGCATGTAAAGTTGTTTGACCTTTCTCACAGCCAGAGTACAACGGTTGGGTCACCTTCAATTTTAAACTTTGGTAGTCATCGTCATGGTTTATCCCGATATTTTCATGAGCGCTTGAACCTTGTACATCGCCCGTGACCTTATTTTCTTCCACTTCATTAACTCCATACGCGCCATCAACTAAATCCTCTAGCATATTATGATCTACATTGTCCTCCCTTTATACATCTATCCTACTTGTTGATGGTTGTTGTGAAGATTGCTCGGGGATAAAAGGAACTTTCAATTCACCGTGAAAATTCCAAAATCGATAACTATCTTGCATACCCCATCTTAACAAATGTAATTCAATTGTTTCCCACTTAAACACCTTACCATTCTTACACTTAGCACACGGACACGGGGAATCTTCATCATTACGACATCTCTTTGCTATTTTACGAATACATTAGCACCTCTACGAAACACATTCCCTAATTTATTTGTTTCACTCATACATTCTTTGTATTTTGGATATCCCATCACAGCTACTACAAATAATTACCTATTATTGGTAAGAAGCGTATATTTGTGGATTAGTATAAACAAAAGTGTGAACCTTTAGTTCCCATTAAATAATTTACTACAAGATTGACATTTCATCTTTCGATGTTATATTATAAAAATAATATAATTATTATTTCCTCCATCTCCTCTAAAGGATGAGTGGTCCTATCCCATTCAAGACCCCATATTTCTGTAATATACTTAACAAATAATGGACATTATTCCAATTTGAGGAAAATTTGGCAGCATATCCCCATAGTTCACCAAGTACACGATATAGATTCGTAAGTATCATGCATTCAAATGAGAATACATGCAGGAATGCACCCCCCGAAGCAAATGTTATATAAGAAGTTGACTTAATGTAAATTTACACACAGGCTATCTATTGCGGTTGCCGTTATTAACTTTTACCCTCGTTACTTGTTATATAACACTTGCTTTGCGGCCTACATGCATGCATGTATTCTCGTGTGAATGCATAATTACTTATTACTTGTTGTATAAAATTTATAGTATGTTTCATTTAATTATATCTTATTTATTTTTTACGTTTACGTAGTTATGTTTCATTCGCGTCACAACCCGAAATGTTAGAGATTGCCTAGGGCCAACCAACTCAATGGCGATTTAAGTGTTCAAATTCACTAGTCAATAACATTTCAAGAATTCAAAACAACAATGCAAATAATAATGTCTTTTATTAGAAATTCCTAGGGCCAACCAACTCAATTGTCATCTAAATGTTCAAATCCACCAGTCAACAACAATTCAAGAATCCCAAACAATTCAACTATTCAACAATTTGTGTGTGTGTGTGTGTATATATATATATATATATATATGTACAACATTATACCCAATTACACAACATTATACCCAAGTTCAGATTTACACAACACTATACCCAATTTTGGTTTTATACCCAATTTCAATTTTAGTTTCACATTTACACAATAATATGCCCAACTTCATATTTATACCCAATTTTAATTTCATATTTACATAACAAAGGGGTCCAATTTTAGATTTGTGTCCAATTTTTATAAACACCAAATTAATCACATACACACACAAAATCACACACACACACACACACACACAAATACACACATGTTTACAGAAAAAACCACACACACAATTAATCTTATACACACACACAAAATCATAAATGCACACAAAACTATACAGAAAAACCACACACAATTAATCTAGCACACACACACACACACACACACACACACACACACATATATATATATATATATATATATATACACACACACACACACATATGCACACACACACACAAACACAAAGGAAACAGAGAGAGAGAGAAAAGAGGGAAATAAAACGGTGGGAAAAAAAGAGCGTTTAGGGTTTTTAGTTAAAAGACTTGTTATAGACGTCTCACGGTCTTTGACCGCGACAACTGTATTCACGATCTTTGACCGTGACTACTTAATACAGTTGTCACGATCAAAGACCGTGTCACACCCCGCCTAATTCTAGCGTCGACCGCCACCAAAACTAAGCCGAGCGTGAGTCAATAAAATACCATTCTTAACATGAGATAGATATGAGACATAAATAAATCAATCCTCAAGATAAATAATTGAATCAAACTCAATTGATAACAACAACTGAACGATAAAAGATCCATCACATGCTAAACTCCAAATAATAAGCTAATCTCCAATAATATAAAACTGAATAAAATCCATACAACTTTTGAATCGAATAACCCAATCAAAACCATAAACTGTGCCTCGAAGTGCATACGAAGGAATGAAAAACTAAACTAAATCAATACGCATAAGGTAGAGCAACTCTAACTTCACCTCCAAGCAAATCTCTAAATAATTCTAAGCAGTTTCTCCAAAACTTATCCTGAAAAGTTAGTCAACGCACGAGGTTAGAGCCCCGAGCATGAATACATACTACTCCCCTCAAATAGGATCTTTAAATCCATACAGTAGCATTATACGCAATAAATATCACAATAGAATATTTTAAATTAAACGGGATAATTAAATGCGATTATTATAAATCACTAACTATTCGTAGATCCCCATTTAAAAAGGCACACCAATATGATTTTAAAATTTTCAAGTCCCGCGGAGTTAATCTTTTATTAATGAACCCAAATTACCAAAATTTCTCAATTATTTATGTTCTTACTTCAATAATTATTAGGTATGGCGGTCCTCCCGTCGCGGGTGATATTTCACCAAAATTCATTATAGCGGTCCTCTCGCCTCGGGTGATAATTCACCAAAATATCACACTTACCCTTGTCAATAGCCAGTCGAATCCATTTAAAATGTCGATCCCCCGTAATATGACATGGTTCCAACTCACGACATGACATAAATCGCCCAAGCTGACCTGTTTAAACTGTCGGTCACTGACACATTATGTCGCCACCAATTTTAATTCCCGTTTTTTTCTTAGGTATTAATTCTCAATTTCTCAATTTATAAATTACCCCACCCTTATAATCGACGTGAGATCCTCAAAACACCCATTAATTCCATACCTAAGGGTCCCCAGGTTATCAATACGTCCTACCCTATGTATAGGATGAATTTTTAACATAAACCTCAACCTAGTCTCATGCCTAGGCTAGTGTAACGACGATAAAGCGATAAAAATCAGCCCACCCCCGACATAATAAAGTCGTAATAATCTACCCTCACTAGTCCCATACCTAGAAGGCATCCTAAAATAAAGAGAGAGCATAAATACCCAACAACCCGTCCTTACAATGGAAATTTAATAAAACCAACAAGTCACATAAATAATCACAATTAATCAAAGTACCAAACAACGCATAATAGACCAATTCCATTAAATCTTAATTTAATTATCACAACGTCAAAATACCTAATTAATCTCATTTAATTATATCAAATTAAATATACCGAGTTTTCATCGTTTATACATCAAAATCCAAATTTCATTATCTCTACACAAATTTCGTGAGTTAAATGCCCCCAACTTCAATTATTTCAAAACTAAGGTTTTTCTACATGCAACCTACACCCACAAAATCCAAAATCCACTCATGAATCTTACGTACCCAAAGGTTATGAATGTTATTCATATTAAAAGATTTCATAAAAACAACCCCGAACTTTAGTGTACACTTTCTCTAATTAGATTGCTAATTGATTTTAAGAAAACATTGAATTAATGTTTAGGTAACACTTAAAACTCATAATACTAAAGGAAAATAATAGAGTATTCATGCCTGTGATTAGCTTGATCAAAATCTGAATAGAAGGTTGAACTCCTCTAGAGAAAACACCAATTGAATCTTCAAAACTTTTGAAAAGTAGGGGCTTGGGGTTGAAGATGAGGGAAATATGTTTTGAAAAATCTTTCTGGAGAAAGTTTGAGAGAAAAGTGATTTTCGAAGTTCCAACCCCGTTTCTATTTAATATATAAAGGGTTTAAGAGTTGAAAAATAATTAGGAGTCTAATCCATCCATCCACCGCCTGTCGTTCGAACGAGCACGCCTGTCGTTCGAACGAGCCCCTCAATTCCCAAAATCAAAATTTAAAATCCGACTTAATTATCTGATAAAAATATTAGCTGAACAAATACGCACCTACCAGTTAAATGTTTAAATAAAACCTTATAACATTTTTATAAAAGACTCGAATTAATTCCCGATTGAAAATTTATGAATAATACCAAGCTAAATCTTTAAAGGCCATAAACTCCAAAATTTTATTTTACTCTAAATTAATTAAAGTCAATTAATTAAAACACGGGGTGTTACAGACCATGACAAGTCCGTGACAACTGTACTTATCACAATCAATGATCGTGACAAAAAAACATATTTTTTTATCACGGTCAAAGATCGTGTCAATGGTGGCTAGTTGAAGAGTGACATTTTAGCCTTTTTGGTGTAGTGTAACAGTCACCATGTCCCATAGTTAGATAGATATGAGGACAATTAGAGGGATGGTATGTCGACCATGGGTTGGGAGCCAACACTTAGAGAGGGACTAAGTACTATTGTCTTATATCCTTACATGACACAAGATTATTTTATCTCTTAGGGATAATATTCACATTTGGTTCTCAGGTATTAGTGACATCAGCAACACATCACGTTTATAATCTCCACTGATAAACATGACATGATAACATATGCAACTGGAACATTTCACTAACCATAGAGAACACAATCGATGGCACAATGCCACCACTTACGTAGATATGCACACGTTGAAGTCGTACGAGTGTGGGTAATTGGGACAAATGGTCTACATCGTGACTAATATCAATATCTTACAAGCCTATGTCATACGCCTACGCTAACAAATCTGGAACTCGTGTAAGCATTACTCTAATCCGGGTGTACCCTGCAGGAGCACCCAACCCCATGCAGCGAACCGGATAAGTGGACAGCACACGTAGTGAGTCTGCATGGGTTGGAGGAATGCATCCCCATTTCAGGGGTTGCTGATGAAGTTTTTATAGGTATTGTGAAAAACTATACCAGACATTAGTAGTAATATTTTATATATTTGGTTGTGCACATTTTACTTCTAGTTTATTATTATTTGGATATTTATATTTTTATGTCATTAATGTAGGCGAGGCTCATTGGCTTTTGAGTCACTATATTCAGATTAATCATAATCTAAGAGGGACGATGTACATGGAGACGCATGATCAACACTATTATCTCCAACAGATGCAAGGTACTTTGCAAAAAATCATAGGGGGCTTCGAATTTTGCATATTAATTGTTATTCAATTTGGATGGAGTCTGATGCCTTCCTGAAGATGTACGATGCAAATGACGACAACAATGAGGAGCTGAATCCATCGACCGATTGATGAGGTGGAGATTAAGCCCGAGTAGGCACGCCCCCACACTACAATGTATCAATTTCTTATATCAGTGATATGCCTCGAACATATGCTATATATGCTTCCTTTTAATACTATAGTTTTAATACAGATATGTATGGTTTTGTTGCACTTTCGAACGTATCATATTTTTGTAATTGAAGGTAACAAAATTTCAATTGTATAATTATACTCTAAAGAATGAAATAAATTAGAATTCTTTTCTTTAAATACTATGTTGGTATCATGACATTACAACAAGCACGCTATACCTCATCGCGATTCGCGATGTTTGATCTACCATGCATTCGTAAGCGATGCTCTACAGTAACCTATAAGTTTAAGAACATTTTGCTTATGAATCTAGTTTTTTAAGAAGAAAATAACATTTTACTCTATACTTTGAAAATAAAAATAAGCAAAAACATCAAATGAAACTATTATATTATTTTGAAGATAATTTGGTTGGATAAATGTATCATATTCCTTATTTGACAATATAGATTCGTTTCCTAGATTGAATTGAAGTGGTTTGCCAAAGTGGACCCACACAGTCTACACCGGAATCATCGACCTCGTGGGTCCCAAGCAACAGCCCAGCCCAGCCCACCCCGACCCCATGCTTGAGTGCATATTTACATCACCACTTATTTATTGAAAAAGGAAAATTCAGTCCAATGACGATTATATCCTTGTCCGATGTTCCTCACTACCTCCTATAAATTCCAAAGCTCCTCCGGCATCACTCTCCCATATTATTCGCCATTTAATTTCCAACAACAAAGTAGACAGAAATATAATATAAGAGAGAGATGTTGGGAATATTCAGTAGCTCAATTGTGTCGCCGCCGGACGAACTGGTGGCCGCCGGTAGCCGGACGCCGTCACCAAAAACCAGCTCGGGTAAGCTGGTGAAGAGGTTTCTTGAGGCTAACCCCTCGGCGGTGTCTATGAAGATTGACGAGGACGTTCAGTTGGCCTACACTCACCACAACCAGTCACCTTTAAACCCCAGGTACATATATATACCATGATTAGAATATTCATATTATTCAATGAATCTCGGTTTGTAATGTTCTTATTAATATCATGCAGTAACGTTAAGTCAGGAAATCAAACTCCATCAAAATGATCATCTGCTTTGATTGTTATGAACACGGAAGACAAAAATATAAAGCGTTAAGATGACTATTTCAAGATGCTTTATTTATTTAAACTAAATTTATCATTTGATGATATTTATATTTTTGGTTTTCGATATTTGTTATGCTCCTGTTCAAATGATGTGGGCCATGAAGTGCGTGATCCAATGGGTAGCGTTATCAACAAGGTTTTCATCTTGGAGTTACATGGGATTGGTCCCTATTGCATGTTTACCACGTATGAATTGAAGACTAAACAAAGATTCTCCAAAAATGAATCTGACCATCGATTTCTCCTCATCTCACACCTATGGGTGTCAAATTTTGACACGCAATACAAGAGCCACGCTAGGGAATACAATACAAAATTAAGATAAGGTTAATTTCTTTTTAAGAGAAGCTAAGAAAGATGCAAACTCCCATGTGCCAATAATAAATGGATTGACAATATATAAATGGCTAACGCTTATTTGGTTGCGCAAATCAATGTATTTCATGTTTTTATAAAATAATTTAATTTTAAATTTTATACATGGATTAAAATGAAATAATTAATGAATCATTTTATTAATAAAATTAAACATAATTTATAAATGAATTTATAATTTTGGGATAATCAATCGGTTCCTAATAGTTTAAAAGGAACATGTGAATCTATTTAATATAATTAGATATTTTATTATAACTTGATCCGTAATTATGTCAATTCTAGCCGATTTAGATGATATTTTAGTTATTTATTGCAGGTATATGGAATTATAATTTCTTTCAATTATAGAGTACTTACAAAATTACTAGTATGCTTGATTGAAAGAAAACTTAATTTACAGTTTATATGTTGAAACCTGAAAAAAAAACATGATTAATAAATAAATCGGAATAGTATCATATGAATATATTATTAGGAAGTTTATAAACCTGTAAAATAGAATTTACTAATACTAAACACAAACAAACTAAAATATTTTAACCACATACATCTAAAAAACACATATGTATGCATATATGTATATTTGTATGTATGTGTTTCCATGGGGTTGATCCATTTCCTCCGGCCATGCCCGAGACTTCAAGTAAGTGCAATCTGACCTGCCACCTAGGTCTAATTTTATTGGGGTTGTCTATTTACGAATAGTTTAATTATAGATTAGAGATGTCACTCAACGGAGTAGGAGATGTATTTGGAAGGATTATATCTAATTTTTAACTTTGAAAAATTATATTTAATGATGCAATTACCACACAACACTAAGTTAAGATGACTATATTCAACCCAAGCCCAGTTATACGTGATACAAAGTCATTATAAATGACTCGATCATAATTTTTCACCCAAAAAAAATGACTCTATCATAACCATCAACCACACAAATGTAACACGACCCAGTGTGTGAGTGAGGTGTACACACCCCCTTAGTCACACTCTTTCCCGAAACTTTACTAATACACGTGGCATGTTTATTAGAGGTGGAGAAAAGCTGGATCCTAAATTTGCATTAAATGGAGAAAAGTGGGTCTACATAAAATTAAAGTTTGGGAGTCATATCTGTCATCAAGTTATCTTTTCCTTATTCTTATCTTATCGAGACTTTATGTCAGTCATATTTTGATGGGATTGATTATTTTTCTATCTTTGGGAAATAATTTGAGGATAATTATATTTTCAACACTTTAATTTAGTCTCTATTTTTATTCTACCACTCCTAGTTTTATATTTTTTAGATTATGTAATTTTAGGACTTAAAATAATATTGATTATGGATATAGGACAACAAACATTTCGTTTTCATTTTTAGTCCCTATTTTCAAATTAAAGGGACATGTGACATGCTGTGATTGGTTGTCGTTTTATGAATATGGGTCCGAGCCAGCGATTTTATTAAAAAATAGGGACTAAAATCATAAATAAAATATTTGTTATCCTATTTTCAAAATACATATTACAATAGGTCCTAAATTGATAAAGCCCATTTTTTTCCCTCTAATTGAAACAAGTCAAATTACCTTCAAACCTTAATAATGTTTTGTTTTTGACTGAAAATTGATCATGTACATGACATATGAGAATATTTTATATAAAAAAATATATAACATCATTAGAGTTTGATAGTAATTTAAACCGTTTAAAAAATATTAAGGGATTTAGTGTAGCAAATAAAAATAAAGGTGCCGAAGTAAGAATAAGGATAAAGTTAAAGGGGTAAAGTGTAAACCAACCCATATTTTGAATATGAAACATCAACTCAATCCAATCAGATGTACGCATTACTAACGTCCCATTATAATTTATTTCTATATATTGACTTTAGTAGGATTTCTACCAATGCAAAGCATTAGTGTGTCCATAAAGATAAGATCATCATCTATATCGTAATTTTAATATGGGTTAATTATGAATAAGTCACTGAATTATTATGTTAATTGTTATTTAGTCCCTAAGCCGCTACAATTTTGTAAAATACACAAAAAAAATCTTTGAATTTTCTCAACAAGTTACAAATAGGTCCCGAATGCCACTTAAAACAGTTTTCAGCTATTATGCATAGAGAAGTCTTTGCAACATTTTCATAGCTAAGAGCACATATTTTGAGGGACTTAATTACAATCAATGTAAAAGTCTTAAGGGTTTATTAACAACTTCACTTTTTACAACATTTAACTGTTGATGTAAATGGCAGATCATTTGCAGTTAAGGAAGAGATATTCTGCTTATTCGAGGGATCTCTCGACAATTTAGGCAGTCTAAAGCAACAATACGGACTTGCCAAGTCAGCCACTGAGGTTATTTTAGTGATCGAGGCTTACAAGGCTCTTCGCGATAGGGCACCTTACCCTCCCAACCATGTTGTAGGTCACCTCGAGGGCAACTTTGCCTTTGTGGTCTTCGACAACTCCACCTCCACATTGTTCGTGGCTACCGTAAGTCACTTCGCTAAAAATAAAATATTATATGTTATGGTATGGTATAAAGGGTTCATGCAAAACATCAATAAGAAATGTCCTACATATTTCTATGTAGTATGGGCATATGCTTGATAGATACTCTCTCTTTCTTACCTACCAATTGTCTTTGTTGAAAATCTTAATATTGTCGTAGTTGGTGGTGTTTACCAATAATCTGGAGTTGGTATAATTGTGACAGGATCAATTTGGTAAGGTTCCTCTGTATTGGGGAATCACTGCTGATGGCTACGTAGCATTTGCGAATGATGCTGAACTGCTGAAAGGTGCCTGCGGCAAGTCACTCGCTTCTTTCCCTCAAGGTTGGTTTTTTAATCAATAAGCTGTCCATTAATTAATTTTTTTTCTTTGGATAAAATATTGTTAATAATTACTTGAGGTCAAAGGTTTCAAGAAAATAATGAAATCAATGTTTTAAACGATTCTTTATTTTTTTTTAAAATTAATAAAGTTCTCAAGGAATTGTTTACAACAACAAAGACCCTAAAACTATAATTTGATAAAGGGCGGCGATATTCACACCCAGAGGCGGATACCCGGGAATAGGCCTGTAAACGGATTGGATTCGGACCGGATCAGACAAATCCAAATTCATAAATGTTTATGTTAAACGGATTCAAATCCGATCCGTTTATTAATCGAATCAAATCAGCCAAATCCAAATCCATATTCATTTATGTTAAATGGATTCGGATCTGATCCGATTATCCATTTATGTTAAACTTCATTTGCAATATTTTTATTTTCAACTCTTATTTCAATAATTTATTTTGCAAATGTTGCAAAAAAATAGATAATGAAATAAAGAACTATTATAATAAATATTTTAAATAATATTAAATACAATATATATTAATTAAAAATATATTATGTATAATTTATATATATATTAAAAATATTAATCGGATCGGGTTATTAACGGATCGGAGTATATGAATCCAAATTCGCTCCATTTAATAAATGGGTAATCGGGTAATTGGATAATCGGATTTTAGGCATGATCCATATTCGCTTAAATGGATCGAATTCGGATTCGGATAAAATTCGATCCATTGACAGCCTACCCGGGGGGGGGGGGGGGGAGGGGGGGGGGGGCAAGGGGGATCCTTGGCTCCCCCAAACTTCAAGAATTTCAAATTTTAACCATATAGTTTTCAAATTTTATGGAAAAAAATTATATTTTTATAGTTTTCGCCCCTACAAAAATAGAGATTTAATATTTGGCGCCCTCTTACTCACATTTCTGGATCCGCCACTGTTCGCTCCTCAAAAAGTTGTCCAAAACACTACAAAAAATTCACTTTTATCTCCTTAATACCACAGACCGTGAAAATGGGTATTACGGTCAAGATTGACTGTGAAAATGAGTATTACGGCCAAGGTTAGCGGTGAAAATGAGTACCACGGTCAAGGTTGACCGTGAAAATGGATACCATGGCTAAAGGTTAGCAGTGAGATTTTGTTGGGTTGAATAGTAAAAAAAATGATTTTTTTTCTTTTTAGTGTTAAAGAGATCTTTTTGAGGTGCGAATATCAGCACCCTTTGATAAATGGTCAAGAATAAACCCAACACTTATTATTATTATTATTATTATTATTATTATTATTATTATTATTATTATTATTATTATTATTATTATTATTGTATTGAGAGATAGAGAGAGACCCTCCTGTAAGGACTCCTTATGATGCGGGCTCCGATTCATACTATTTTTTTAAAATAGTAAAAAAATAAATCTGTTGATGAAACTTTGTGGATATGATCTCTACGGTGAAAAGATCATCTCCAATTTTTTTCATCAAAAAATTCAATAAAAAAACTGTTAAGAATAGATGATATGTAACAAAATGATATAAATATGCATTTTCGACCGTTGAAATGTTGGCGATCCTCTCACCCACTTTTTGATTGAATTTTTTTATGAAACTTCAATTATTAAAGTGGCCGGCGCTAACCCAACATTTCAACGGTTGAAAATGAATATTTATAGCATTTTTTTACATATCACTTCATCCTAACGGATTTTTTTATTGAATTTTTTAATGAAAAAAATTGGAATTGATGTTTTCACCGTAGAGATCATCTCCACTAAGTTTCATCAACAAATTTATTTTTTTACTATTTTAAAAATGGTATATGTCGGACTCTACACCATAAGAAATCCTTATAAAAAAAAACTTTCTAAATATATATATATATATATATATATATAGGGGGGTTGTAGAGTAAGTAAATGATTTTGTTAGATCAAATTTTGTAGTTGTGAGATAAACATCAAATTTTGCAAAAAAAAAAAAGGTCAATCAGTTGGTGGTTGAAATGATGATGAAAAAGTTCCCATGACAAAAAATGTACATATACATCTATTCTGCAGTTCACCCACTAAATGAGAGAATTTTTTGACGAAATTTAGAGAAAAATTGTCTCACTAGAACATCTCCTCCAAATTATCAATGGTTAAATAGACTGTGTTGGAGAACATGAGACTCCCGAATTTTACCAAAAAAAGTCAATTAGTTGGTGGGTGAAATGATGATAAAAAAGTTCCCATGACAGAAAATGTACATATACATCTATTCTGCAGTTCACCCACTAAATGAGAGAATTTTTTGATGAAATTTAGAGAAAAATTGTCTTCACTTCTCCGCCAAATTATCAATGGTTAAATAAAGTGTGTTGGAGAACATGAGACTCCCGATCTTCATAAGTAATCACCTATTACGTGTTTTATCCTAATTCTTTTTGGTATTTAATAAATAGCTCATGATATATTATTTATTTAATTTTTGTCCATGATATTTTTACATATAACCTTTACTTCCTAGTAGCATATTAGAATGACGTTAACATTATATGGACCATTATTTTAGGAACAAAGTTATTTTTAAAAAATATATGCCGGATTAAACATTATATGAATATTGTTTTGGGGGACTAAAAATTATTTTTAAAAAATCACTAGACTAAACATTAAATGGAATCTCTAATTATTTCATAACTGTGTCTCATATTTCACACTATTATGACTGGATTCTGCAGGATGTTTCTTCTCCACGGACATTGGAGAACTGAGAAGCTATGAGCATCCTAAGAACAAGGTCACTGCAGTTCCTGCAACTGAGGAGGAATTTTGGGGAGCCACTTACAGGGTAACACAATGTTTTATTTTATATACATGTAGTTTTCGCTCCAAATATTAAAATCTAGGTGCAAGGGGATTTTTTTTCCGTGAGTGGGGACAATTCCGTTAAATTGTAGCCACGCATTCTTAAAACAACCATATCCGCTGATGTACATGAATATCTTAACACACTTTGTGGAAACTAAAGAGAGTCATTATTCAAATGAAGACAACAAACCTATATGCAGCCAATCTTGAAATGAAGGCCCCATTTGGTTCAATATGCAAGATGATCCATTTTGGTGCGCCAATTACTTTGATTTTTAATTAACCATGGTGGCAAAGGAAGTGTTGTGGAATCATATTCAATCATTTTTCCCAATGTTATATTTTAATCTCAGGTATAGAAGACATACTGCGAATTACAAACAATAAAATACACTCTAGCAGTCCCAAATTAAAAGTATATTTTTTGCTTTTCGTGTTGGCTTTTCTCAATTAAGAGTCATGTTAGATTAAAACTCAAAAACGTAAAGGGCCCGTTTGGCAACCCAATTCTAAGGCTTGGAATTGAAATTGAAAGGCTAATTTCAATTCCGTGGAATTGAAATTCACCTACAAATTCCATTTCCGTGGGTTGGAATTGAGTTGCCAAACGGACCCAAATTGTAAACATTATATAAGTTTTCCAAATTTATAAAGAAAGCAGCATATTGTATTTTCTTTTTCATTTTCCCCGTTATATTTCCAATATCTAAAAATGGAAAATGGAAAGGGAACAAGTTATGCTATATGAAAATAGTTGAGCAATTCAAAGACACAAAGCTGGGGTCATTATAGTTTAATATATTAAGTTTGAGCCACATATTCTGTTCTAATATCAGGTGGAAGGGCAAACAGTTCTTGCAGCCACTGAGTAGAAGAAGTCATATCTTCTTACTGTTGAATTAATGGAGGGGTTGTTACTGCATGAGGGCATGAATGCTGGGGAATTTCATGTAAATAAGTGAATCGTGAGAGTGGGTTGGGAACTGTTAGCAGAATGTGAAGTGGGAGCATGTTAAATAGGAGAATGCTTTAGTTTGTTTCATTTCCTTCGATAGCTTTTTTGTTTTTTTAGGAACAGTACTGCTAGCTTCATCTGTGTACCGTAATCCAGTAAAAGCCCTACCTCTCTGTCTAATAATGTTTGGATCATAAATAGTTTGACTTGTTGAATGTTGAATAAATGGAAGGTTCTGCTGTTTTTAATCTACACTAAACACTACCTACTGTAGTAATAACCCATAACAGTAACATAGCATAATTTATTCATTTTGCTGCTGCTTTATATAAGTGAGTATATAGTGGGGAAAAAAGTATATTTTAGATTTCCACAAAGGCCTACGAATCTCAAACCTGCCTAGCCGCCTCCATGAAAAAGATGAATTGGACATTTGAATTGATACATTTTTTCAGGGTTAAGTTGTCTCATATGGCTGGCTGAGTTACCTCAGCCAAGTTGATGCGTCTTAATCAGTCATTGGACCTATGCGATTTTTATATTGACCTTTATAATATCAAGACAAAAATACGTGGTTATAATATACTAGTTTCTCTTTCTAAATCAGTAGTCTACTATTTTTATCGAGTTATCCCAAATGGATAGTTTACCAGTTTTTAGGTATAATCAACAAATTAAATTGTATGATAGAAAAGAAGTATTGATTTTAATCGTTAATCGAGTGTATCCTTAATTTATACAAAAAATAAATGGGGACTCTTAATTTAGGAGTGAGTGAGTAAAAGGGTTGTGTTCTTTTGGCTCGTCAATTAACTTTGAGCGTTTACGCTCACAACTTAATAAAATGAATATATATATATATATATATATTTCGCACATAAAACAAACTCCCGCCACATTTTTCTGAATTCGTCTTCTTCTAATTCAAAATGCATAAATCCTCCAAAAATCCCATGACTTTTTTTTTTCGCTAAAATATGTGCTACGATTATTAAATTAAAATAAAGTAGATACAAAATATATTCAAAACATGTTTCGTATATAAATCAATCGAATTCAATCTACAACAAAGACAAATAAATAGTCAACTCAACAAAGTCTTTCCTTAATTATTTGGAGCTGGCCACATGAATTATGTTTTTCCATTATGTTATGTTCATCGCAATATCCTCTATTAAATCACATGATATGAAATAATATGTTGATCACATAATACATCTGTAACACTTAACAGTTCTCCACTTGAATCAACCAGCTATAATTTTATGAGTAACTTAATCACTAATATATTCATACCTTTCAATAATAGAGCCTAAATAATGAAAATGATTGTTTCTAAGTATCTTTTGACCCTTAACTTTTAGCAGATCCCCGTTCTTTAGCTTATTATTACTAAAATTGCACTTTATATATAATGTTTTAGTTCTACTTATTTTAAACCTTGTGGATTCTACTGTTTGTCTCCACAATTCCAATTTAGCATCGATCTCAACCTTGGTTTCATCCAGTAAAATATTATCATTTGCAAATAATAAACACCGACACCTCATCTTGTATTTGTCAAGTCAATCCATCTTAACAAGAGCAAAGAGATAAGAGTGTCGTGTTGAACCTTGGTGTAGACCTACAGTAATTGAAAATTTACTACTTTCTCCAATTGTTGTTCATACTGTAGTAATATCCTATTTACATATCCTTTATTACATCAATATATCTACGAGTCACACTTATTTTATGTAAATCCACCATATAAAATTTATCGGTATTCTATAACAATCCTTCTCCAAATCAATATAAAAAGAACCATAAGAAGATAATTTTTACCTTCCTATACATCTCCACTTATCTCCTCAATAAATAAATAGTTCCCATTTTTAACCTCATAGGCATAATCCCAAGGAGATTTTTAGATATTGTAGTTTTCAATATGAATTTATATACAATCACTCTCTTATAAAGTTTCATTGTATGACTCTGAAAAACTTGTTTACTAAGTTAATAACAACATGTTATAGATTAATCAAACTCTGATAATAAACTCCTTGAACGAAACTCTTTTTGAAATATAAAACAAGATGTGTTGAACAGGTTATGAATATGTTTTCTAGATTTTTTAGTTTGATTATCTTAGGTTTTTAAAATTAAAACCTATCACTAAGTCTTTAGGGAGAAACCATTCACAAAAGACATTAAGAACATTCAAGCAAAAAAACACAGGATTTTTAATGTGGTAAAACCTAAAGTAAGGGAAACATCTACGGTCCCCTCTACGGAGAAAAACGAAAAATCCACTAGAAACAATCACAATACAAGTTACATCACTAGGCATACAAATCAAGATCCTAAATCTAAGTCAAAAAAATATACCTACATGAGTTACTCCACTCTTAAAAGCTTCTGACTTGATTTTGATCTCCCATAGCTGTTTCCTTGCTTTGTCCTTGTCCACTGATTGTAGTAGCTCTTACAGCACCCAATTTCTCAAAAAGAACCACTATACTAAGTGTTCGTGTGAGAGTGTAGGTAGTCGTGAAGTGAACTACATTCATAAATCAAACTCACACCTCCCAGAATAGTTATACAAACAGAATCCTACGAATCATAGAACTTCTATATGACATGCAAGAATTATTTCTGAAACTTAGACTTCTTTTTTCAAATCGATTCAGAAAAACAATCTTGTTATAAAAAACAACCAAGATCATATATGTCTCAACTTTTATTTATGTACAACTTTATTTCACAAAATGTGAAATATAATCAGAGAGAAATAAACGTCTTTAAAATCTCTTTGAAAAATTAGAAGTCTATTTTTCAAAAATAGTTGAAAATAGAGAAGGATCTTTTAGAAAATAACAACAAATTTAAAGATCTAAGAGATATAAAAACCTAAAAATGTTTGTGTGATTTTCTCTTTGGAAAACCTCAAGATTTCTACAAAGAAACTCGAGTATTTCTTAGAGATAGGTTCTAAGAGAGACAACTGGTTTGAAGAGGTCTTCAAACAGCAAATACCCCAACACCCTTACTCATAGAAACCCTAGATCTAACACTCAAGTTATGGTTTTATAGTATATGGAACTGGTAGGTTTGAATGTATGGTATTTCGGAGAAAACACTTTGGATTTGGTCTTTGGACGAACAGAGTTTCCTCTCTTCTCTCTTTTCTCTATTCTATGGTTTTTCTCTCAAACTAGACGAATGAAAAAAAGTTCCCAAATGAAGACTAAGGGCCTTCTTCTATACTGGTCGTGGAAGGATCGAGAAGTCTTAGGCAAATCAACGGCTAGGATTCACTCGACTACTGGGCTTCAAATATAAAGGTTTAAAACCTCCAGTGATTAAACTAATGCTGATTGGTTGAAAGTGGGATCACATGGATTAACTTAGAACGCATGCAGATCGTTGATTAGATTGAACCAAAGGCTACGATCTCTTCTCATAACTGAGTCTTAAAAGAAACACAAATCCAATTGTTGAATGACCAACACGTGTATGGTTGAGATTGCATAAGAAACACGTGTTTTTGAGTTTAAGAAAAATGAATTGGACCCCAGAATTCTCTAATGCTTTCGATTTCTACCTTGAGCAAGTTTTTAGGAAAAACAGTATTTGCATTTAAACCCCAAACATTTAAAATCACAATTTAATTAATTTTGAAAAAATATTTTTAATTCGAAAAAAATGTTTTAAGTGATATAAAAATGTTTGAAAAATTCCTAAAAAATAATATGACCCTTGTGCACACATAACATCAATAATATGCAGTGTAAGTGCCCTAAAGTGGTCATGAGGTAGAAATAACTTCCCTTTTTGGTGGATCATGAGATTCTTGGACTGATTTCCTTATTTGATGCTTGGATACTTTGAGAGAGAGCAACTCTTTGAAAATATAATCCTACTTTGTCTCAATGTTCATACTGGTTAGAACTTCTATATGATATATACTCAAGTAAGTCAATCATATTGTGTGTTCCCAGACTCAGTATCTTAATACCATAATAATTTGAACAATATTGTATGACTCCTTTATTTATATAAATAGGTAATAAATCACCCTTTCTCCATTCATTTGATATCCTATTAGTCGTTATAATTTATTAAACAATTTTGATGGCACAGGCACTCCTTCCTCCCTTAAACATTTTCAAACCCCAATAGGGATACCATTTGGTCCTAAATCCCTTATTATTTGATCTTTTTCAAAGAAATCATAACCCGTATTGTCCTAATTTCATGAAAAAATATATTTTCTCGAGTCTCTTTAAGTTCTTTCATATTTAATCTTCTCCCATGATCTTGATTCAATAACCTCTCAAAGTAATTTTTTCATTTTTCCTTAATCTCTTCATATTTGACTAAGACTTTCGAATAATCACTTTTAACACACTTAAGATTATTAAAATCTTTTGCTTTTTTGTCCTAAAGTTTATCAATTTTATAAATATTTTATCCTTCTTGTGTTCCTAGTTGTTATAAAGAGCATGACGTAAATGGCGCCAAATGAGTCATAAGAGAAGATATCACACACTTCAATCCTCAATCGCTGAACTCTCCAAAATATAGAATGCCTAAAATGAGGCTACAAATGGGGTATTTATAAGTGAAAAGTAGCTTGGGCTCTAAGCTTCTAAACTAATTATAATTATGCCCCAAGATGCCACTTGTCCTTCCCACTTCTAAATACTAAACAAAAGAAAATACAATGCCTTATCAAAATAAAAGGAAATAATAAAAATACTACAACATCCTAAAAATGATGAAAATATCCTCAATATTCACCATTCACATCAATATCCCCGTCTTCGAAAAAGCTCATCATCGGGCTTTGAAAGTTTACGATGCACAAAATCTTCAAAGTATGGGGCCGAGAAGATAAGAAAAATATATGGGGTCCCAAAATAATTTTGTCAAATATATGGGATGGCCCAAAATGTATATTCAAAATTGCGGAATCATTTTAAAGTCTCCAAATATGTGTAGGGCCAAAAATAATTTTTTGAAAACATTTGGGAGGAAAAGGTCATTCTTGAATTCTTGTTTCTCATGTCATTCATTAAGAATAGCTGCCACCTGAGTCAAAAATCAAGTTTGGGCGGACAAACACTATTCTTGAATTTGTTGGAGGATTCCACCTCGGGCAGATAGGCTAACATAGGAGGCGATTGGGTCGAAATGGGTTGAAACCCTATGGTGTTCCCCACTACACTAGGTCTTTTTCCTATCGGGTTTCGATTGACCTGTTGGAGCAGTGCCCACGGTGAGCCATGGTTGTAGAATGGAGGTCGGCCTGAGTTATTTGACGCCAAAATAAGTCCTGACAGACGAGGCGATATTCGATAATCGTTGGAAGGTCGGCTCTGAGATCCCTGGTGTAGAATATTGGTGGTAGTCCTCTTGTTGAATGTTGTTACGGTTTCATCGGTGCCAGAACTGAACAGTGTATTTTTCCTCCCTCCATCATCTCATATTCTACACGATTTTCTCCTACTTGACCATCAAAATCTCTCTACACATAATGTATTTCACCAACATATATTTTTTGAATTAGATCATCCACATGTTACCAAAAATTTACTTTAGTATGCGCATTTAATTATACTTGGGGTGAATAAGCACTAACAATATTAATAATATTTTCATATAATGCAAGTTTTAGAATTGTAAGTCTATCGCCGACTACGCCAAAAACTAGAAATTTTCACGGTTTTGGTCCTCGACCCTGACAATTTAAAGATGACCATTTATTGGGTCATGGTCCAAAACCATGACAAAATCAAGAGTCACGATCGCATTTCGTAATCTAATGTTGGGGACATGGTCACGATTAGTAACCGTGACCCTAATCGTAATCATTATTTACTGGTCACGGTCATGATCCGTGACCCTAACCGTAATCATTATTTATTGGTCGCGGTCATGAACCGTGAACCCTTCCATGAAAATAGGTCATATGGTCACGGTTCTAGATTGTGACCCATGTTGTTAGTTTTTATTGATTGGTCATGGTCATGAACCATGACTCCCTATCATGGTCAAAGATTAGGTTGTCAAGGTTCCTGACCGTGACTACCTTTTAACCTATCAAAAAAATATCATTGATATGGTTACGGTTTTGTACCATGACCAATAATAAATTTAATTAGAAATAATGATTTTGATTTATTTGCTTCCACAAAAATTCTTATACATATTTTCAAACTTGTATACAATTACATTATAAAATTAACTAATACATCAATAAAAAAATAATATTAAAATTATCAAGCTGTCAAATTAAATACAAAAAATAATAATATTAAAATACTCTAAGATTTACTTTCCCCAAGCATATGCAATCTTGTTGTAATCGACGTCTACATCCACCTGACTAGAGCTCCAAATACCATAAAATGTTTCAAAATTTAATAGGAACAACAAAATGTTCCTTAACCAAAGTTATAAATGTTACAAAATGTATTGAGCATAATTTATAAGGAAAGAGTTATGGTCTTAACCTCTTATCACGTTTGTTGTATCAAAACTACAAAATACGAACCGTTATCTTAACATGTTTATTGGGCGTAATGCATGGACATGAGAGATAAAGTGTGTGCACATGTGTGAGGAGTAGAATCATCATATCCATATGGAAAAATTGAGTACACATGAAAGGTACCGCTAGAAGAAGGTAAAGAAATAAGTAAAAATTACTAAAATGGGAGCGATAAAGTAATAAATGCAAGATAACTAACTATATTAGTAGAAGATGCTAATTTCATATATGAGATGATAATTGACTAAGGGTGAAAAGTAGCACGTGTCAAACGCTGATCGTTATTTTCTGTTCACCGCCTTAACACAAAAATCTAAACTTATGACTACACTCAAAAAGAGAGTATAGCGGCCAAGTCCTGGTATCGAAAATCCACAGAGACGAGTTGTTACAATTTAATTGGTTTAATACTTCTAAATAAAAGTGTAAAAGGTAATTTTTCTAACTAAAAAGAAAAAAATATAAATACGCTTGAGTGTATTTAAAATAAATTAACAAAGCGAATAAAAACTATAGGCTGCGTCGAATATCCCTCGCCCCGAGTTAATTAGTATAAATTGGTTACATGGGTCGACGAGTTATCAAGGTTGCATCTCGTTTCGTCAATTAATTAAATTAAGAGTTATCACACCCCTAAATTCGCATAAAAGATTAATATGATTTTGGCGTCAACAAATATCTCAGAAATTATGCATGCAAAGTCGTAAATACGGGGCATACATGATATGCCCCGTTAAATCTCCTCGGCATAATAACTAGGACAATACACTCGAAATAGATACGTAAACTCTATCACAAAAGCAAAGCAACACATCAACCCTAGGTGAGTCCAATGCGACACAACCTAATTTAAGTTGGTGCCTAAGAATATTAAATGACATGAAAATAAATTAACTAATTAATTAAAGCACAACTAATTAATTAAAGCAATAATAAATAAATTAACAACTAAAATTATCTAGGGATGAAATAAATAACTAAGCATGGAAATCTAGGCTACAAAGCATAAAAATAAGAGAGAAGATAATAAATAGTACTCACTTACATTAATGGGTGTCAAACCACCAAGAAAATGGAGGAGGGGGTGGTCTCCACTAGAAACCCCAAATTATCTCTCAAACCCTAAACTAAGAACTAAAAAATGAATCCCACAAGATCTTTTCAAACAATGAGATATGTCTTCTATTTATATTAAGTGGGAAAAAGAAAAGAAAAAGGATAAGTTCTAATTAAGGAAACAAAAAAAAATAAAAGAAAAAGAAATTAAAAATTGAAAATGGGCAATAGGTAGAAATCTCGGCCAAAAATAACAGAGCACCGGTCGATCGCGTATAGGCCCGGTCGACCGTGCTAGAATGGGGGAGCATACTGGAATCGAACACAACACAAATCGCAAATACCGATCGACCGCCAGAGCTAGGCCAGTCGATCGATCCTGCTGAACAAACCCATAATGCAAAATGTCTGAGTCCCACTATAGCCAACAAAATCCAAGACCACGAATGGGTATCCACCAAAAATAGCCAAAGTCATGTAAATGTCAAAGTGGGTACTCCAGAAACCCAAGCCAATTGACCCACAACTATATCCGTTCGCAACCCAAGCTTCAATTTCGGACGAAAGCTTCAATCTGGGGCAAACCCAAAACTTGAGCACAAACCGGTGCCAAAGAAAAATCGTCCATGGAAGCTTGTTGTAATTTTAGGAAGAAGGACATGGAAGTCATTAATAGCATTGTTAGTAAATTAATAAAATAATATTTAAATAAATTCTTATAATTCTTTCTCGATTAAAGGTTCATGTTTCTTTCGTTAGGACTCCAATTCACGCACCGTTCAAGGCCACACGAAGCTTAGCCCGAGGGATACAACTTCCGTGAAGACTTTGGTCAAAAATACCAAAGTATGAAATTATGAAAATGCCCCTGAACGTGCGAATCGCGACGAAACTTTATCGGAACACGCTCAAACTTTATACTAAGCACCATAACACCTATAAAAGATCAATAATACCTCAAATAACATGTTAGAATATAAAAAGGAGGTTATCTGATTAATGAGCATATTTATAGCAATTACGATACCCGAGGGGGCTAAAATGCATAAGTTCGAGGGTATAAATGTACAAGATTCGATACGAATCACACCGCCTAACTTCACATTGCTAGTCCCTAGTAATGAAATTAAAATCAAGAAAAACTATAAGAAAATCGTAAAACAGTAGATATATACAAAAGCGATAAACGGGACAAGGCCACTTTCGCATGTGAACGATTGCATTTAGCGTATGCAATAAGCCGTTAAACCCCTAAGTTACCCTAGTGGACGAGTGTCGTCTCGTGAGGGTTTTCAAGGATGAAACCCACAAACATTATATTCTTTCCTCAAAATAAGCCCAATCACATGCGACACACCCCATAATAGAGAAAAAGATTTCGTAAACATTATTAGCAAAGTGAATGAATTCACACAGAAGTCTGTATTATTAACATTATAAAATGCACCTCATAGAATTGAAATCTTAAAATGTGGGAGGGGAGAGAGCACATGCGAAGTGTGATTTGGGAAAAACTTAAATAAATAGGATACTAAATATTAAGGCATGCATATAAGTCAATCCTCACGGGCATTACGCTCATCTAGTGAATTCACTCGAAATAGGGAGGTAACACACAGAACATGCGGGCATAAAGAGAAATATAAAAGGAAACTAGGCTACACACATGTCACAAATGAAGAACGATATATAGAAAATGAAAAATTGTAATCTTAATGAAAGATACCGCTCATTAAAGGAGACGCAATGCATTTTCACAGATTATCAAAACTATTTCAACTTTTAAATTCACCCTAGGATCACATAGGATTTTATAGGGTTGTAATGTAGGTTTGGGGCTAAGGTTATGAAAGGAAAGAATATATGTACGGATTCAAAGTGTTTGGAGATGAAAACTCTGGATAATAGGAAAATGTGGGCAATTTTAAAAATTAAAAAATACAATCCATAAAAGGCATTGAATATAATAGTTAGGAAAGTAAACAAAGCTTATTGAACTATATACACAACATATAAAAAGTTTATCTTTCTTTTCTTTTCTTTTCTTCCTTTTCTCACTTTTTTCTTTTGTTTTCTTCTTTCTCTTTTTCTTATCGTTTTCACTTCTTTGTGTTCTTTTCTCACTCTCGCATGCCTAAATTGCAACCACAAAACTCTAACATCATTCAATCCCAAGTATCATTCTAAACAAAGGTATGGAAGGTAATATGTATGGTTTATAACCCCAATGTGGAGTTGGTTATGGAATTTTGGGTAATGAAACGAAAGGCTAATATTTAGGCTCAAAGGGGGTGACGAGGGGAAATATATAAGGTGAGGTCAAGGCTAATATGGGTGATATGACAAAGATGGACTATGATCATTTCCTAAAGTTCACGCAATTCTCGAGTCACAACAAACTTTGAAAATCATGCTCAAGTAACAGATTTCATATGTGAACTCAATTAATGAACGATTAAATGGAAGAATAGAGAGATTAACAACGAATTCAACGTTTTCAAAGAGGAAACAATAGTGTATAACACTCACAAACGACGAAAGGTACAAAGCTTACTCGGTGTAAGTATATACAATGCAACAAAAGATTACCGAGTTATAAAAATCCTAAATCAAATCAATGGAACAAGAAAAGCGCACGTGCTCATAGGATTAAAGTTTAATTCATGAAGTTATTCATAATATCAATAATTAGGACTAAAGTCTAATAACTTCTAAAATCGAGAACATGCATCGTTGAATTGTCTACTGGATCGGGCATTTATTAAAATTTATCATTGGAAATAAAGGCAAAACACCCAACAAAAGAGAAAACAAAAAGAAAATCTTCTTGCAATTTTTAACTTTTACAAGAAAAGCATGCTTGGAAATACAATATAATAAAAAAAATCATGGACTAAGCAAAACAATGGATAGAATATCCCACACCCCCTAACTTAAAACCTAACATTGTCCTTAATGTAAATTAAGAATCAAGTTAAAGAGAGAAAAATAGCGATATTATCCAAAATGGAGCGATCTTGTAAAAGTACAAGTCCAATGTTTCTACAAAACATGTTAGTACCAAGCATAAAAGAAAAAAAAAACTTGACTACTTACACTAGATAAAAAGTAAGAATAAAGAAAAATAAAAACTAACTATTTGTAACCTATAATTTCAACTTCTAACTAACTATACACTAGAAGTTGAAATTTTTGAGGGTCCACCCAAAACACAATTTGACTTTGGAGGATAATCGGTGTACCCTCACTTGAAAGCATGCCTCCCAAAAAATAAGAATTTCGTTCGAACAACGGAAGGAATGTGTAAGGCGAATGAAATGAACCACCCCCAATTAAAAATTTTGAAGGGAGGATGGGGGATTTGGATAAAACGAGTGACAAATACATGGGAGGGGGAAAGAAAAATAGAATTATCTCCCAAAAATTTTGAAGTTGGAATGGGAGGGGGCGCACATAAGGGAAAAGATAACTTCATGGAAGGCGACTCGAGCAAGTACTCATCATCGATGAAAAGGTTTAACACTTTAAAGTTTAGAACTAAATCATCAGGTACTTGTGACGGTGTGATAACGGAGAATGAAAATAGGGAGGTAAGAAATTCAAACTCAAGAGATGAGTCATCATCGCTTGAAGATTGAGTTTCAAAGGAAATAATATCATTTTCAATGGAATGTTCTTATTTGGGGGCCAAAGAAGAAATCATTTCATTGTAAATGGATATTACATCCATTTCATACTCACTTTTATTATCTATTATGCAATGGGCAAAGTCAGCAATGGTTTGTTCCAAAGTAGGCACAAAAATCTCACTTGGTTCAAAACATTCCTCGACTTCAAAAGTCTCGAAAGAAAAATCGTCATCGGATTCAAATAATAAATCCAACTCTTGCTCCCAACAACGATTCTATTCCCGATAAAGGTTTTCAAGTTTCTCATTCTCAAGCATGTGCAAGCCCTCACTGAAATTCATAGGCCGAGGTGCGGATTCTTGAAAATGAGAACTTTGAAAATTACTATCGGGACTATACTCAAAATCATTATTATAAGAATGTTGAAACCTATTGAAATTTGTTTCAAAATTCCTATTATAAGGAATTAGAGGCCCAAAATCGTTATC
The DNA here is from genome assembly GCA_949130495.1 of Sambucus nigra. NCBI lineage: Eukaryota > Viridiplantae > Streptophyta > Magnoliopsida > Dipsacales > Adoxaceae > Sambucus > Sambucus nigra. The sequence continues at coordinate 596,182,926 of OX422209.1, forward strand.
ATCATCCTCAAAATACACACACTTCAAAGCTTGACTTTTGTAATACTCGTCCAAAGTTATTTTTGAATCTGCAATTTTTTGGGACTCTGAGTATTGACCAAAAGTCATAGGTTTACGGGGATTTTGAGAATTATCATAATGATTACCGAAAGTATTGGAATAAGACATGCTTACCATAAAAATGGCTCGAAGTGGAGAAATCCACAAAGTGATGCGCGGACAAAAAATTCAAGTGGTTCTTGGTGCTCAAATGTAGAAATCCTACAAAAATATTAGGTAAAAATACAAATAGAAAAAAAATACTACGAAATATTAAATCAGATAAATTCTAAAACATCAAGTCCCCGGCAACGACGCCATTTTGACTAAGGGTGAAAAATAGGGTGTGTCAAACACCCATCGTTGTTTTCTGTTCACCGCCTTAATACAAAAATCTAAACTTTTGACTACACTCAAAAAGAGAGTATAGTGGCCAAGTCCGAGTATCGAAAATCCACAGAGACGAGTTGTTTGAATTTAATTGGTTTAATACTTCTAAATAAAAGTGTAAAAGGTAATTTTTCTAACTAAAAAGAAAGAAAAGATAAACTATGCACGAGTGTATTTAAACTAAATTAACAAAGAGAATAAAACCTATAGGTTGCGTCGAATATCCCTCACCCCGAATTAATTAGTATAAAATGGTTACATGGGTCGACGAGTTATTAAGGTCGCATATCTTTTCGTCAATTAATTAAATCAAGAGTTATCACACTCCTAAATTCGTATAAAATATTAATACGATTTCGGCGTCAACAAATATCCCGAAAATTACGCACACAAGGTCATAAATATGGGGCATACATGATGTAACCCGTTAATTCTCCTAGGTGTAATAACTAGGACTCCACACTCGAAATAAAAACTTAAACTCCATCACCAAAGCAAAGCAACACGTCAACCCTAGGTGAGTTCAATACGACAAAACCTAATTTAAATTAGCCCCTAAGCATATTAAATGACATGAAAAAAATTAACTAATTAATTAAAGCACAACTAATTAATTAAAGCAACAGTAAATAAATTAACAACTAAAATTATCTAGGCATGAAATAAATAACTAAGCATGGAAATCTAGGTTACAAAGCATAAAAATAAGAGAGACGACAATAAATAATACTCACTTACTTTAATGGTTGTCAACCCACCAAGAAAATGGAGGAGAGGGGTGGTCTCCACAAGAAACCCCAAATTATCTCTCAAATCCTAACCTAAGAACTAAAAAATGAATCCCAGAAGATCTTTTCAAAAAATGAGATATGTCTTCTGCTTATACTAAGTGGGAAAAAGGAAAGAAAAGAAAAAGAAATAACAAAAGAAAAAGGATAAGTTCTAATTAAGGAAACAGAAAAATAAAAATATAAGAAATTAAAAATAGAAAATGGGCAACAGGAAGAAATCTTGCCCAAAAATAACAGAGCACCGGTAGACCGCGTATAGGGCCTGTCGACCTCGCTAGAATAGGGGGACATATTGGAATCGAACAAAACACTAATTGTAAATCCCGATCGACCGTTGGAGCTGGGCCGGTCAACTGGTCTTGCTGAACAAACTCACGCTAAAAAATGTTCGAGACCCACCATAGCCATCAAAATCCAAGACCACAAATGGGTATCCACCAAAAATGGGCAAAGTCATAAAAATGTCAAAGTGGGTACTCCGAAAACTCGAGCCAATTGACCCACAACTATATCCATACGCAACCCAAGCTTCAATTCCGGAAGAAAGACTTCAATTTGGGACGAACTCAAAATCCGAGCACAACCCCGAGCCAAAGAAAAATCGTCCATGGAAGCTTGCTGTAATTTTAGGAAGAAGGACATGGAGGTCATTAATAGAATTGTTAGTAAATTAATAAAATAATATTTAAATAAATTCATATAATTCTTTCCCGATTAAAGGTCTGTGTTTCCTTCATTCGTACTCCAACTTCCGTGAAGACTTTGGTCAAAAATACCAAAGTATGAAATTACAAAAATGCCCCTGAACGCGTGAATCGCGACGAAACTTTATCGGAACGCGCTCAAACTTCATACTAAGCACCATAACACCTATAAAAGCTCAATAATATCTCAAATAACATGTTAGCATATAAAACGGAGGTTATCTGATCAATGAACATATTTATAGCAATTACGATACCCGAAGGGGCTAAAATGCATAAGTTCGAGGGTATAGATGTGCAAGATTCGATATGAATCAATAATATATGAAGATAAACTAAAGGAAATTGGTAAAAAAAACTTAAATGTCAAAATGACTTTGGTAAGCCTACGTATCGAAAATTGACATTGAAGTCCACGTATTTTCTAAGACGACACGAAATTAAAAGTCAATGTCATATTGTTAATTTGATTAATGTGTTCAATAATCCAAACAGTGAAGTTAAAATCCTTTTAGAATTAATAAAGCTTTATTCAGAAGGAATTAATCTTGTAGGGACATTAAGAGTGGTTCAAATCAATGTTGTGTGGAACCCACCCTTCGGTTGAAACGCATGCTAGTATTAGGGCTTATAGGATTGACCAAATTGTATCTATACACAAACTTCTTTTGGCAAAGCCTATAAGCCCAATTAATAACATGTGTTGCACCTCACGGGTTTCACAAATTGGGAATGTGATTTTTTTGTTAAGAAAATTGGTATAGATCAAGGGAATTCATAAATCTAGTTTTAGTTTTATGTGAGTACCCTTAAATTTTTTCTTGGAGGCTAGTCCCACTCATAACCTTGTTAAGCTTGAAATCCTGAATGATTTTGACAGGTTAAACCTCCACAAAAAACATCAAGGGTATTCATACAAAACTAAAATTATATTTGTGAGTATCCTTGATTAATATCAATTTTCTCATCAAAATAGTCACATTCCCAATTTTTGGAAACCGCAGGGTGCAACGCCGGCTATTATTTGGGCTTATAGGCTTGGCCAAAAAAAGATTGTGTATATCTATAATTTGTCCAAGTCTATAATCCCACCTAATATCATGCATTTCGACTAACGGGTTTCACATAACATCGATTAGAACCACTCTTGATGCCTTAACAAGATCAATCCCCTCTAAACAACACTTTGATAATGATAACAAGATTTTGGCTTCAATGTTTGGATAATTAAATACATTAATCAAATTGATAATATGACATTGAATTCTATTTTTTTTGTCATGTTATCATGATGGTCGTATAAGAATTACCAATCGCGAAACGTTATCTTAGCAAGTCATAATATAAGACAATTCATAAATGAGTTGTTCATCTCATAAATATGTGGTTTTAATGGGTCGTGTCATACATACATACACAAATGTAAATACATACAAGGCGTTTGTTCTAATTTTGGTCATATATACACAATACATTAAGGGTTGTTATAAATGGGTGAGGTAAAAAATAATAATAAAATAATGTATCAAAACTTCATCTTCATCTAAATTGAGTAAAATATAATTCAAATTAGGTGTGTCATTAAGGGCAAACTATAACTCTGTAGGGGCCTTTAATGCGCCTATTTGAGTAGTCCAAACCCTTTGGCTCATGCAAAATATCAGGCAAATTATTGTTGTTTATAAATTTCAAGAGGGATAAACAAAAGGAACGTCGACTATGTGATCTTTAGTCTTCATGTGAGATAAATATACCATGAGCATGTTTATGGAAAGATCAACTTTACTACCATCAGTAATGTGATTCACATTCACCTAGTCACAGTAGACGATTTCTTTGAAATGTAACTAATATAGATCCAAGATTTGTTGGACAATCCCATAATAGGTCGACACCATATCTGTTGGATTTTTATTGCTTTTTATAGAAACATAAGAAGTCAAGGTGAAAATTGAAATAATGTTGTTTTGCATCAATAGTTTTTCCTTTCATGGGTATGGGACGAAATCAAAATTGTTGGCGTAAATTTTTTAAACTCCTTCACACCAAAACTAGGACCTTTGGCTAGGCTTTCAAACCTTGAAGGGACATCACCTCTTTTTAAAAGCTGTAATTATTAATGGATTTGCATTAGGGCATGTTTTACAACACAAGCATAATTAACCGCAACAAAAGATGTGACACTTATCTATTTAGATAACCATGCCTTAAAATCATTTATCGCATTCGTTCAACCTTTTCTCTTCTAATTTTGGACAAATTATCTCTCATACTTCTTATACGTGTTCATGAAATCATAATATATAGATAGTAATATAGAGAATAGACTTACATAAATAAATATACGTTATATATGAAGGTACTTACTCTCTCTAATTTTAAACTTCATCTTGTGTTTTAAAATACAATGAGTTTCTTGCTCGAATTTCATATTGGTGAGTCTCACCTCTTTAGGGTTCGTGAGAGTCAATTCATCCTCAAAATCGTCAAATTCCCCGACCACGCATTCGCCATGAAGATTGAACCTTTTGAGACCTTATTCCGGCATATATTCTCAAGTGTATAATGATGATGATTCTGTTATGTATTCTTTCGCAATTGACCATCCAGTATGCCATGTATTATTAATTTATTCTTTGAAGATTTTTATCAAGTACTAAAAAGAATACATATAGAGATACTAGACAAGTTCACTCAATAACACCTCATTGCATAAATACACAAGTAGGTGGATGCTGATGTCAAAAAATAGCAAAGGAAAATATTTTTCTAAGACACAACTCTCCTTGGATAATGTTTTTTTTGAAACCGCAATCTCCTTTCTATTTACAACTTTTACATATAACAAAATGAAGCATAAACCAATCTGCATAATTTTCTTATGGAGATCTTTGTGCTTAAAAAATCCTAAACAACAAAGGGATTAATTAAATATTGACGTGCCAATCGTGAGAGTTTTACTATTTCAAATCATTTGTTTGATAGTTTACAACCCAACACAAATTACCGCAATAATTGGTTGGAGTCTTCAAGTTGAACAATGTTTCTAGAAGGATGTTTTTCTCTTTAGTAGTCAAAGTGAAAGCACCCACGAGAATTGAATTTCTTGTTATTGTAGCAATAGTTTTTAACCATGTTTTTTTTTCATCTCCTTTAGATTATGATGTGCTTTCTCTCCATAATTGGAATGAGATCCAATAAAACATGTTCTTATCATATGTTACACAAAATTCTTATATGTGTGAATCACATCAATTACATGCCTTACACGGTGCTCTTTCTAAAAATACAAGTGTGTGTTAACTCTTCATAACCTAAAGGGGGGGTCAATAGGTTATTTTACAAATTATGTCCAATTTTAATTTTCCAATTCACAAAACCTAGATCTAAATTAATTTTTTCAAATCACAAGTAATGAAATTGCAATAAAATAAACATAATCAAGCGATCAAAAATTATAATCAACCACACAAAAACGCACAACATCGGATATACGATGAAAAACCCAAATCTATGGGTAAAAATATTTGTGTGACCTAGCATCTCATTAAATTTCAAAAGTTCACTTACACAATACAAGGAGATAAATCAATCAAGTGCAGTTACAAGAATTTATGGATGAATGTCGCAAGTCTACCTCACTTCAATGAGAAATCCAAGTGAACTTATCACTTAAACACAAAAGTCCATTCTCCGCCCTAGATCCATACCATGCTCCAACTCTCAATAGATTTAACACAACCATTTTAGATTTTAGAGTATATATCAAGTGTTGAATCATAAATCATATGTAAACTTGGCTAAATGTGGATTGAAAGACTCTCAAATCAACTCTCAAATGTATTACAAATCTCACAATCTCTCAAAGGATTTTCAAATTTTGAATTAAAGAGAAATAAAAGTTCTCAAACACAAAATTTTCTCAGATAATGTATTTTGAAATGAGGGATAATGTTTGTAAAGAAATGGGGGGAAACAAGTCTATTATAGAAAATTTTAAAATTCCATCTCCTCCATGCGTGTGGTTGAGTATTTTTCGTGCGTATGATGTAGACATAAGGCCTCTTCTCGAATTTAATCCATGGTTGTGTGCACAGGAATAAAACATTGCCATGAGCACACTTTGCCTAAATCATGCGAATGGTTTGAAATCTAGTCGTGCGAACAAAATATATTCAAAAACCCTCACAAACACTTACAAATGGATTTTTTAAAATCAGCATTGATCCCATTTTATAAAATCAATACACAACTCAGAAAAGTATTTTTCAAAAAAAATTATGAAAAAATTCTCAATTTAAAAATCGTGAATGTGTTTAATAGCCAAAGTTTAATCAAAATTAGCAAAATGATATACTTCAATTTCGACAATTGATGTCTTCAAACTTAAGTGGTCTTCATGTCTTCAAATTGAAATATTCATCGATAAAGGACAAATACACTCTCATTCATCTATTGTAAATCAAGATTTTTGGCTCGACGTAGTGTATGATTCAAATCTTTTAACACTTAACAAAGTCAACTTATATGTATTATAAATTTTACATTTTGAATCTCACTCCACATTAGCCATATAATGATTACGACAAGAAAAACTCACTCCACATTAGCCATATAGTGAGGGAGTATTATCACAATACATAAATGCATATGGCCGACTCAATACTCTAATCTAATCTCTTTGGTCATGTATCAATGAGAGATATCCTTCAAAATCTTAGAAGCAAGAAATAATGATGCAGAACATGCAAATGAAGAAACTCCCCCTGTTTCAAAATCCTTCCAAAAACGATGATGTCAATAAATATAAATAATGGGATAATGATATATGATAAAGGAATGATAATGCAATAAATATCCCTATCAATCAAACATATACACAAACAAACAAATCATGTAACAAACAAACATACAATGATCAATGAGATAATTAAACATGAGACAAAGAAATTATATAACAATGTAATCAAGATATGTCATAAAATTATATCCCCCTATATGAAAACAAACACCTCCCCTATCACAAAGCACAAGTAACATGAGAATGAAATTATCCTTTACCATATCAAATACATGGTCAAATCACAAAACCAAATTATCTTGCAAATAAGCACATCAAAATCATCTCTCCCTTTTTATCACGAAATTAGATAAATGAAGCTATGAAACAAATAAGCACAAGAGATATATAAATAGGGGATAAACATGGAAAATAAGAGATATGTAATAATATGGGCATTAAAAAATAAGAAATCATTTTAGAAATAGTGGAGAACTAAACAAATAAAAACGAGCACCATGCGCACGGGGATAAAATGGGTTGTGTGGATAACAGGGTACGCACATAGGCCTTTTGACCATGTGAACGAAATGGGGTAGAAGACACCCAATTCTAAACAATTAAGAAACCATGTGAATGGTCCAATTTACGAACTTTAAACGGATTTCTCATAAAAACTTCCTTAAATTTAAGATTTCACACACACAATCACATCACTTGCAAAGCAAGTTTATCACTCCCCCTAAGCACAAACCATCACAAGACACTTTATTTCCATAAACCAACGCAACACAACCATAACAACTAAATAGGAACCAATCAAAATGTTCAAACACTAAAGATCAACGAAAGATAATTGGAACAAACCAAAAATATTATCATATATGGAAAAAATACATGGTCAAATCACAAAACCAAATTATCTTGCAAATCATAAAATATCACATAAACTTGAATGTAGTATCACTAGAGATTTGAAAATCAAAATTGTTTACAAAGGTTATGCAAATTAAACATTTTCAGTTCACATTTTAAACATAATAAGAGTAAGTTAAGGATCATATGAGCTTGCACATGCATAAAGATGGAAAATGAAAATAAAAAAACTTTAACAAGTTGCTTTTTTGACACATTTTGCAAACTTTTATAGGAAAATGAAATACGATCATGAGTTTCTATTTAATATCTACTCCATCTACAAACTCCCTTAGCATAAGTGTTGACCATTTCTTTTGAATGCCAAACTAAAAAGCAAATTCTTTTGAAATGCTGAACCCTATCTTATGTTTATTGTCAATTAAGAACTTGGCTTATGGCTCTTTCCAACCAATAGGCTTTTGTCGTTGATTTGATTTTCACACACCCAGTTGACACCTAACCAATGATACTTAAATTCAAATCAAGTGTTATCACACTAATGGTAGACCTTATCAATGTATTAAAATGGTCAATATTTAAAACCAACATGTAAAATTCTCATTTTCTCACAAGTAAACCATAGAGTGCTTAAGAAACTCATGTGAGATTTATTTTTAACTTTAAATTTGCAAAAGCTTGTGATAATTTGTAACACCATTTGTGAATTTTTGCGGTGTAAAGTGATTACAACCTTTTAAACCATCAAAGTCGAACTAAAGTCAATGTTTGTCATGATATTTTTGAAAAGTTTGCTTTGACAAAACATATTCAATAATTACATCAATAACAAACCATTTAAGCAACAAAACATCAAAATGTGCAATCATATAGATTTATCATGATGTTATGTATGGAATTTAACCAAAAATACATTAAAAAAATGAAAAATATTTTGAATTTTTATATAATAAGCATACACGATATATATATATATATATATATATATATATATATATATATATATATATATATATAATGTGTACATATGTAAATCAAAATGCACCTCACACTCTCCAAACAATAAGATCACCCAAACTTTACCAACAAGATATTAACTCCTCTAAAAAAAAGATCACTTCTCTAAAGATATGCATGCAAAGAGAGAATCGTGAGAAACATGGCAAAGAAAAACATATGAAGCATGTGAAACATAATGGAGTAGGAGTATCATAAAGAAAAATACCAAAGGCGTGTGATCATGAACATGGAACATACGAAAAAATATGAGAATCTATTATAAGAAACACATACCTAAAATCAACATAAAAATCATGTGAAATGGTAAAAATCACATATTCAACACAAATGAGACCAAATATCTGAGAAACATGGATAAGCACTAATCAAGGAATCAAACAAACACGCATGTTTTTTTTTATAGTTTTAAGAATATATCAAAAGAGACAAATCACACATGAATCGCAAGACACTCTCACATAACATAAAAAAACTCAAAAATATTTTTAATTTTTCTTAATGGGAACGTAACCATAACAAGAGATACAAAAACCATGTATATACAAATAATGCCACACAAACCATACATAAAAAACATCAACACCCAACATATAGTCTAGGACAAGGTATGAAAAATGAGATTATATGATATTATTTATAAAAGGCACCGAGCAATTAAAATGTAGGGAATAACCTCTTCGGTATCAATAAGAGGTAGGGAAAGACATGAAGACGACTCACCCTAAAAGGTGGAAACACCAACACTAATGCTCAAAACACCTTTATTTTTTAAAACATCCCTTGAAATGGGATTCTTGGGTTTATAGGAAACCCTTGGCACATGTAAGGACAATTTTTTTCAATTGAGGCAATTTGTATGTATTGGGTTAATTCCGGACAAAAAAATTTGAGTCATAAGGAAGAAGTTATGCTTGTGACGTCTTAAGGCTATGACATGTTTGTTGAAGACGTAGTGGCCTATCCAAAGAGAATACATCACCATGTCGTGTTTCGTGCCACTTTTTATCATCAATGTTCCAAGGATCTCTCAGGTATTAATGCATATTTTATGTTAAGCCTTGGATATTTAATTATTGGGATTAAGATTTTTAAACTAGTTTTAAAATCACTTTACATTTTTTAGAAATATATTTTTATTTTTTCGTTGTCGTTAAAACAACTTTTCTAGGTCGTTCGAGCGAAATTTTGAGCCTCATTCGAATGACTTCTAATGAAATTCATTTTTGGTTTGCATTGACATCTCGTTAGAAGGTTGGTCACTTGTTTGTTCGAACTAGATAAGCATGTCGTTCGAATGACCGATGACATTTTTCAAAAATCAGTTTTTTTCTTGACAGTTGCTTTCCCCAACTCCCCACTATTCCTTCCCACCCATTTAAGGAATATGGGATTGCAACTTTTGAAGAGACTTAATCCATCTTTTTTAGAACGAAATAAGTTTCCAAAAAGTCCAAGAAGTTTTTGTTAAATGATTTTTAATTAATTTTTCAAAACAAAAACCATGTTTACACCCAATTAGTTTAGATCTAAGATACTACATTATATATGTTTTGAGATTGAGTTTTTGGCACCATATTTATTCTCTATACTATTGAGAATCATTTCTTATGGAGGATTTCGTGCTCGTTGGTTTACATACGGTGAACTCTATATACATGACACTTATTGTTCCCTATTGGTTGACTCCAAGGTATAGGTGGACTCCTGTATTGTAACTAAGCAGAGGTTGAAGGAATAAAGAGTGTCAAGTCTTGAAATGGCTTCGAATCGTTGGGTAAGTCTTCTGTTTTGTCCTGTTTGTAATTCCATACTTAGTGGATTTTATGGCTGGATCGTCCGAGATTTTTCCCATTTGGGTTTTCCTCGTACAACGGGCATAGTGGTTATTTATTTTATCTTATAATCCACCTAGATGCAAGCTTACGTTAAAAAGATAAAATTGATTTAACCACAAAAATGATTTAATTAGTGCTTAATTAATTTGGGTAATTAGTCTGTTTAAATTTGGTTTATGTAAATTTGAACTTGAATTAATTCTTTTTTAAGAGAAAATTAATTTGAAGGAATTAAAATTTGAACTTCGGAACCATCTATTTTTCCCTTAAAGTGGTATCAGAGCGGGTTCACTAATTTATCCTATTAGATCCTTTTAGGATTAAATATGGAACATTTCTCTTATTTGAGGTTTTCTATTTTTTATGGTTCTAACTACAGATATTGGAAAGCGCCTATGAGATCATCACCTAAGTCGTTAGATGAGCGTGTTTAGCAAGCGGTTGTTAGAGGGTGGTCCCAACCAACGTGTTTAGTAGGAGAAGTTTATGTTTCTAAACCCATAGAAAGATAGAGTGAGGATGAGTATAAGCTAGCAAACTATAATTCACGTGGTTGAAATACTCATTTTAGTGCTGTCATAACTGAGAAAATCTATCGTATTATGATATGCAAAATTTCTAAAGAGGTTTAGGACTTATTCTTACTCACCCATGAAGGTAAAGTGTTGTTAAGCCTTCCAAACTCCAAAACCTCATCACTCAATTTGAAAGGCAGAGAGTGAATCCTTCGACGAGTTTTATACTAGATAGTCTGATATTGTGAACTCATCTTTTAACTTGGGAGAGAAGATACTGATAACTGTGTCATAAAGAAAATCTTAAGGTTGTTGCCTCAAAGATTTAATCCAAAAGTGACTGTTTTGAATTCTTTGGTCACTTTAAACTATACAAAACTTAAATAGCTTATAGGTGATCTTCAAACCTATGAACTCGACATGTTTACCTCTAAAAAGCCTACTAAAGATAAGGGCATTGCTTTAAAAGACCGAAGGGAGGAAACACAAGTCTCGGGTGATGAGTCTGACATCGAATCTGATTATATGGCCATGTTTGCTAAGAAGTTCAAAAAAATTCTTGAGTTTTAATATAGAGAAATTAAAAAATGATTATAAGAAATTTGAGAAGTCTAAGTACAACAAGGCCGATAAACGCCCAAAAAATTGTAATGATAATCTAAAGAGGGAGGAGTCGAATAAATTTTTTGGGTGCGAAGGGTATGGCCATAAGTCAGATAAATGTCCCATTAAACTAAAACAGGAGAGATGATATGACTAAATTACACCTCGTACTCTGAGAAGCAACGTCGTCTGATCTCACTGCCGAGTCACTGGAAGGGTCCAACTAGCTAGAAGAAGGATCGTGATGATAAGGGTCGGCCTCATATGCATCACCCTCGGCCTCATTGACAGTCGATATCAATAATGGTCCAAGGGGGCTCAATAAGGACCAGTTTCATTCTCTGAGGTAGCCGATATCAAGAGTGGTCTCGATTACCTAACCTCGGTTGACCTGTTTAGCCGAGGTTCTACTTATGATGGCAAGCTCAATAGTCATCTGCATTCGTATCCTAATGTTCTCTGGGTACATACTAGATTGACAAGTGTGACTGTTATTTAAATAGATTAATTAAAATAACACTCACACTTGCCAATCTACGTCGTGTACTTGGAGAACTACGGGGATATGCTGTCGATTTTTTCTCAAATCGTAACAATGTGGATGAGTTGCTAAGTACATTACAGAAATATGCGGTATTGAATGGGATGGAACCACTCACCCTTTAGAGGAGATGGAGGAAATAGGAATTTCTATTATAAATTGAATTTGAATTTGAAATTTAAAAATTGAATATAAACAAGACATAATTAAATGAAACATACTATAAATCTAAGTTTTGTTTATACTAATCCATGAATATACGCTTCTTACCTTTAATAGGTGAATAGTTGTGGTAACTGTGATGGGATATCCGAAATATAAAGAGTGGATGGCTGAGACAAATAGAATGGGGGATGTGTTTCGCAGAGGTGCTAATGAATTTGTGAAATACACAAAGAGATGTCATAATTATGAAGAGTTTTCGCGTCCGTGTGCTAGGTGTAAGAATGGTAAGGTGTTTGAGTGGAAAATAGTTTAACTACATTTGTTAAGATGGGGTATGTAAGATATTTATCGATTTTGGAGTTTTCACGGTGAATTGAAAGTTCCTTTTATCCCCGAACAACCTTCACAACAACCTTCAACAAGTAGGATAGATGTAGAAGGGGACGCGTAGATCATAATATATTAGAGAATTTAGTGGATGATGCGTACAAAGTTTATAAAGTAGAGGAGAATGAGTTTACTGATGATGTACATGGTTCAAGTGCTCGCGAAGATATCACGATAAAACTTGATGATGACTACCAAAGTTTAAAATTTAAGGGGACCCAACCGTTATACTCTAGCTGTGAGAAAGATCAAACAACTTTACATGCCATGGTTGGTTTTCATAGTTTGAAGACGCAATACAGTTTGTTTGGCAATAACGTGACATGAATTCTAAAATGGGTGAAGGGATTACTACCTAAGGAGAATACGCTTCCAAATAGCTAACCTGCTAAGAAGAATAGTTAGAAAGGTTTGGGAATGAAGTATAAATTGATTCATACTTGTGTGTATAACTCCATACTATACCAAAAGGAGTATGAAAATCTCGATCGTTGTCCAGTATGCGATGAACCTAGATATGTTCAATCTACTAGTAAGGAAGGCACAAGCTCAAAAGTGCCTCAAAAAGTGTTGAAATATTTTCCCGTTGGGCCTAGATTAAAAATATTTTTCACAGTACCATGGATAGCAGAGGAAATGACTTAGCATGCTAGGGCAGAAGTAGGGGTAATCTCATGCGTCATCCTATTGATTCTACAGCTTAGAGGAGGATGAATTACGAGTATCCTATTTTTGCTCGAGAATCGCGCAACATTCGTTTGTCTATATCAAGAGATGGTTTCAATCCATTTGGAAATTGTAATACCCCGTAATTTTAAATGACGTTTAAAATGGGTTATATTTTAAATTAATGGATTAATTGGATTTTTATTATTAATAAATTCATTTGGGTTTTATCCGAATTGTGGATATTAAAATGGATGATTCTGAATATTACTTTAATATATTTAGGTAATATATGAAGGTGATGTCATTGATATGACGGTGTGATATAAAATCGGTAATTTGAATTTTTAGTCAGACGCGGTATGGGACGTGTCGGGACTAATTTATTAAATTAAAAAGGAAATTTATTTTCTATCGACCTTATAGTCATTTTGACTGTGTCGTTGCATCCGGAAGGTTCGAAATAGTCAGAAAAGGATATTTGGATGTTAATTTTGAGTCTCGGGTCATTTGCAAATGAATAGACAACCTGAAAGGGCATTTTGGTCATTTTTCTAGGGGGATGAATAGTGATTTCGGATTTTGTCCTATTATAAGTATTGGTAGATTAAGTTTATGTGGGTTATTCATCTCCTCTACACAAAATAGAGAAGTCATCTTCCTAGAGAGAGTGAAAGGTTGCTTTGGAAGGGAAAAGCTTTCTTGGGAAGGAGTAGAACTAAGAACCAAGAGTCACCACCACCAACCACCATTGAAAGCTCACCGAAAAGGGAGAACCACCTGAGATATACTACACCAAAGGATCAGACCTTCAGTAAAGGCAAGTGTTTGATATTTTCAACTTAAGTTTGTATATTGTCCATGTTAGAATAATTATAAAAAGAGATGATTTTTCATATTTGGAAGACATAATGGAGTTGTTATATGGATTTCTAGAAACTGAAATGATATAGGAAGTAAACTCATGATGTAGGTAGATAATAATCCATGAAATGATCATGAATCTGTTGAAGAAAATCTGGAAACCATTGTTACGTTCTTGAAGTTAATATGTTGATGATTTTCTGGAATATGAGGAGATAAACATGCTTTTTAATCCAATCCCTTGATGATTCTAGGATGTTTAGAGTATTGGAAATTGTTCAAATATGTTGATATATCATGTAGTAATAATTATAAGTCATTTAGGATGTTAATATGGAGGTTTGAATGAGTAAAAATGGTGAAACCCGTAGTTGCTGAAATGCAAAAAAAAAAAAAAACAGGCTGTGACCTGAGGGATCGATCAATCGACCCCCTGCCTTCGATCGATCGACCAACCCAGGATTGTTAAAGTTGTTTCTTTTTAATGTTGATTCTTATCCCAAACCTTTTGTATATCTTTGGTGATTATTAATTGGACCTTATGGGACTTAGAAAAGATCAGTAAACCCTTGATAAGATTTGAATTAATGTGATTGGGATTTAATTGATTAGAATGATGATAATTAAATTGAAAGATATTTCGGTTGCTAGATTCACGTGTTGGATTCTAATTGGTGTGCATGAGGATTAAGGATAGGTCGAGTAGGGCAGATTTAATATAAGGTGAGGATAGCCTTAGGGTTACAATTTGAACATCAAGGACTGAGTTTAAGCTCATTATTGATTTCGCAAAGGCTGAGTGTAGTACAAGAGCGTAGTGGTATGGCTCCTGGATAGAGATGGGAGTTTGGAACACATTTGGTTGAAAGAGGGTATGAGGTTATCCCGATCGCGTATTTGAAGTTGACGGACCTCCTCGATCGACAAGTTAAGTAGTAGTGTATTGGAGGGGTTCCTTGTTTGGATTTCGCTTTGCGAGACGCTCCGCACATGAACCTTAATGACGTCGGGAGTGGAGAGATGTTATAGGATGCGAGGATAATTAAATTAAGAAGTAAAGATGTGATATTTTAATACGTGGAATTTAAAGATATATAATGCTACGTATAATCTAAGGTTAATGTGAGTACCTTGTTGTTAGTATATTATTGGTATGATAATGCCTATTTGATTGATTTATGATTATGTGTATGACATACCTAGCTTACTTGCTATCGACGGGAGGTTTGCGCGTGAGGGCAGTCATATCCTGATGAATCCATGGGATCTTTGATTTGTCACTCGAGAACATAGGTCTATGAAAGACTTATCGGGGAGTTGATAAGTCCGCTGACTGTGGGTACGTAGGTATGTGCGTGACCCATGGATACGAGAACTATGTTCGCCTCCAATTTGTTTGTTGATGTTTGTGGTTCGAGGAATTCTTACTAAACCTTTTGTCTCTTATTCGGTGACCAGCGATATTGGGACATGATAGCAGAGTAATGTATTGCACCGCAGTTGTGACTCGGGGTGCCGTATTATATATGAATATATATATATAATGGATTAAATAAATGAATGGATATATTGTGGTTAAATCATCTGCTGTGTGATAATTGTAGATAACGGTGAATAGAGAAATAGAATGAAATTAAGTTAACGAATGTTTATTCTTAAAGAATTGAAAAGCTTAATTTGTAAAGGAATTAATGTAAATGAATAATAATGTGACGTATGGTATGGAACATACGGGGATTATGATATTGGGATGGAATTATAATATGGAGACTAGAAAAGAGGAACCATTAACTAGGAGGTTAATAGGAAACGTTAAGTGTGCACTCAAGTTGAGAGGTGAGAATAGCAAGTGAGTGTGGGATTCTAACATGTACATAATAAATGCTTTATTGCACTTGTTAAATACTTACTGTTTTAAAAATCATTTTCACAATCGGGCTCTGACCCGTTTCCTTACATATTTTCTTTTCTATTGTATCTTCTATATCAGGTGTCCAACAGCAGGGACGCCAACCTTAGCGGATTATGACAGGCTATGGAGCTATGGAGTTTTGCTTAGACGCTTATCTTCATTTGATTCACAATGTTCTCTTAGTAGGGCATATCGGCCAAAGGATTCAATTATCTTCTTCTATCGGGGTCAAATACTTTTGTATTTGGGTCTTTTTAATACATTTAATATTGTTGGGATTACTATAATGGATTAATATTATTTGGAAATGTTTATTCCAATTACATTCAAATTCTTTTGTGTTATATACTTGGTTATCAATGTTGTAAAATAAAATGTGTTGTGTTATTCTTAAACTAGAAATGGATTTTGTTAAATTAAAATTTGGAAAGTTTTTAACACCAGCTTAATTGGGTATTGGGTGAGTTGTAAATGTTTTCGACAGTGATGCTAAGAATGATTCAACTGTATATTATGTTTTAATTGGGTATGGGACTGGCCACCCGGTATTTAATTAGGCGGGGTTTTACAGGTGGTATCAGAGCATCAGGTTCTAGTGTCCTTTAGGGTCTGTACGGCTTACTGTGTTTTCAGCTTAGTGTTCTTTGATATAGAGCCCTATGTTTAGGATTGTTGATCTCTTTGGTAAGATTCAATATATATCAATGAATCTTATTTACGTTCAGGAGTGATAGAACAAAGAAGTATGGCAGATGATGGCCATTAGATGGATAGTGGAGATCGTACTTAGGAGGTTATAAAGTATGTTCGAGTATGATGACCGTAGTCAAGGTCACCCCTATTATGGAAAATTGAGGAGAGACATTAGTAGAAGGTTTATAAATGCGGGAATTTTGTGTGTTACCTAACGAAGGCAATATATTCAAAGGCTTGGACATATAGTGGAGTACGGTTAACTAGAACTGGAAAATTTGGGGTAAATTTTTCTTGACTCATCGGAGAAAAGTTATAATATTGGGATTCAACAACCATCACCCGCAAATGAGGGTATGTTTCCTATCTAAGGAATTATGAGGCGTATTGATATTTGTAGCGATTAATATTGTGGGGGATAAAAGGGTTGCTAAACTTAGCCTATAGCATCGTTATTTACGTAGACTCACTGAGGGGTGTGGGACACCTATATATTACATGTTATCACGTGGGTTTGATTTTTATCATGGGATTACATACTTTGGGCATGTCCGAGCATGATGTGACTATTGGCATGCATTGACTTGTGGTATACGAGAGCGTATGTACTACTATTAACCAGCATCTTGTCTTCTAGAGAAGAGTAGATGAGTAGACTCTATTTGAAATCAATAAAACCTAAAAAAATTTGTTTAAATCGATAAACCTGATATTTTTTTCGATAAACCAAATTTTTATATACTATTGACTAAGGACCTTAGGAGTTTCGATGACTGACTACTTTAGGAAGTAGTGTATCGGGGTGGTTCCTTGTTTGGATTTCGCTTGCGAGACACCCCACGCATGAAACTAATAACCGTTGGGAGTCAAAATAAGTTAGGTCTTTGGGATGTGAGTTTATAACCTTTGCAAAAAAAAATTATATTGAAAGTGGTACGATAGGGTGTATGGGCGCCCTGGATGGTTAAATGGTAGTAGTATTCAAAATTGTGAAAGAGTAAGTAGTTGTGACTTAAGGATTTATTTGCTTAATAAGTGAGGATCATTTTGCCCAAAGTTTGTCACGAGGACGGTATGGGGAAGATTGGGTAAAGTTTAAATTCGATTCAGTTGAAACTATATGGTGAGGCTTGGCGTATCACATCGATAGGAATTTTCGTTAATATACTGTATGAGCGGTACGTCTTAGATTTCTTGCAATGTGAGATGTATACTCGGAGTTGACCTTACCGTTATGATTTATATTCCTGAATTTTGGGACGAAATTATGTTATAAGGGGGGAAGTATGTAATACCCCGTAATTTTAAATGACTTTTAAAATGGGTTATATTTTAAATTAATGGATTAATTGGATTTTTATTATTAATTAATTCATTTGGGTTTTATCCGAATTGTGGATATTAAAATGGATGATTCTGAATATTACTTAAAGATATTTAGGTAATATATGAATGTGATGTCATTGATATGACGGTGTGATATAAAATCGGTTTGAATTTTTAGTCAGACGCGGTATGGGACGTGTCGGGACTAATTTATTAAATTAAAAAGGAAATTTATTTTCTATCGACCTTATAGTCATTTCGACTGTGTCGTTGCATCCGGAAGGTTCGAAATAGTCAGAAAAGTCTATTTGGATGTTAATTTTGAGTCTCGGGTCATTTGGAAATGAATAGACAACCCGAAAGGGCATTTTGGTCATTTTTCTAGGGGGATGAATAGTGATTTCGGATTTTGTCCTATTATAAGTATTGGTAGATTAAGTGTATGTGGGTTATTCATCTCCTCTACACAAAATAGAGAAGCCATCTTCCTAGAGAGAGTGAAAGGTTGCTTTGGAAGGGAAAAGCTTTCTTGGGAAGGAGTAGAACTAAGAACCAAGAGTCACCACCACCAACCACCATCGAAAGCTCACCGGAAAAGGGAGAACCACCTGAGATATACTACACCAAAGGATCAGACCTTCAGTAAAGGTAAGTGTTTGATATTTGCAACTTAAGTTCGTATATTGTCCATGTTAGAATAATTATAAAAAGAGATGATTTTTCATATTTGGAAGACATAATGGAGCTGTTATATGGATTTCTAGAAATTGAAATGATATAGGAAGTAAACTCATGATGTAGGTAGATAGTAATCCACGAAATGATCATGAATCTGTTGAAGAAAATCTGGAAACCATTGTTATGTTCTTGAAGTTAATATGTTAATGATTTTCTGGAAAATGAGGAGATAAACATGCTTTTTAATCCAATCCCTTGATGATTCTAGGATGTTTAGAGTATTGGAAATCGTTCATATATGTTGATATATCATATAGTAATAATTATAAGTCATTTGGGATGTTAATATGAAGGTTTGAATGAGTAAAAATGGTGAAACCCGTAGTTGCTGAAATGCAAAAAAAAAAAAACAGGCTGTGACCTGAGGGATCGATCAATCGACCCCCTGCCTTCGATCGATCGACCTCCCCAGGATTGTTAAAGTTGTTTCTTTTTAATGTTGATTCTTATCCCAAACCTTTTGTATATCTTTGGTGATTATTAATTGGACCTTATGGGACTTAGAAAAGATCAGTAAACCCTTGATAAGATTTGAATTAATGTGATTGGGATTTAATTGATTAGAATGATGATAATTAAATTGAAAGATATTTCGGTTGATAGATACACGTGTTGGATTCTAATTGGTGTGCATGAGGATTAAGGATAGGTCTAGTAGGGCAGATTTAATATAAGGCGAGGGTAGCCTTAGGGTTACAATTTGAACATCAAGGACTAAGTATAAGCTCATTATTGATTTAGCAAAGGCTGAGTGTAGTACAAGAGCGTAGTGGTATGGCTCCTGGATAGAGATGGGAGTTTGGAACACATTTGGTTGAAGTAGGGTATGAGGTTATCCCGATCGCGTATTTGAAGTTGACGGACCTCCTCGATCGACAAGTTAAGTAGTAGTGTATTGGAGGGGTTCCTTGTTTGGATTTCGCTTTGCGAGACGCTCCGCGCATGAACCTTAATGACGTCGGGAGTGGAGAATGTTATAGGATGCGAGGATAATTAAATTAAGAAGTAAAGATATGATATTTTAATACGTGGAATTTAAATATATATAATGTTACGTATAATCTAAGGTTAATGTGAGTACCTTTTTGTTAGTATATTATAGGTATGAAAATGCTTATTTGATTGATTTATGATTATGTGTATGACATACCTAGCTTACTTGCTATCGACAGGAGGTTTGCGCGTGAGGGCAGTCATATCCTGATGAATCCATTGGATCTTTGATTTGTCGCTCGAGAACATAGGTCTATGAAAGACTTATCGGGGAGTTGATAAGTCCGCTGACTGTGGGTACGTAGGTATGTGCGTGACCCATGGATACGAGAACTATGTTCGCCTCCAATTTGTTTGTTGATGTTTGTAGTTCGAGGAATTCTTACCGAACCTTTTGTCTCATATTCGGTGATCAGCGATATTGGGACATGATAGCAGAGTAATGCATTGCACCGCAGCTGTGACTCGGGGTGCCGTATTCTATATGAATATATATATAATGGATTAAATGAATGAATGGATATATTGTGGTTAAATCATCTACTGTGTGATAATTGTAGATAACGGTGAATAGAGAAATAGAATGAAATTAAGTTAACGAATGTTTATTCTTAAAGAATTAAAAAGCTTAATTCATAAAGGAATTAATGTAAATGAATAATAATGTAACGTATGGTATGGGACAAACGGGGATTATGATATTGGGATGGAATTATAATATGGATACTAGAAAGGAGGAACCATTAACTAGGAGGTTAATAGGAAACGTTAAGTGTGCACTCAAGTTGAGAGGTGAGAATAGCAAGTGAGTGTGGGATGCTAACATGTACATAATAAATGCTTTATTTCACTTGTTAAATACTTGCTGTTTTAAAAATCATTTTCACAATCGGGCTCTGACCCATTTCCTTACATATTTTCTTTTCTATTGTATCTTCTATATCAGGTGTCCAGCAGCAGGGACGCCAACCTTAGCGGATTATAACAGGCTATGGAGCTATGGAGTTTTGCTTAGACGTTTATCTTCATTTGATTCACAGTGTTCTCTTAGTAGGGCATGTCGCCCAAAGGATTCAATTATCTTCTTCTATCAGGGTCAAATACTATTGTATTTGGGTCTTTTTAATACATTTAATATTGTTGGGATTACTATAATGGATTAATATTATTTGGGAATGTTTATTCCAATTGCATTTAAATTCTTTTGTGTTATCTACTTGTTTATCAATGTTGTAAAATAAAATGTGTTGTGTTATTCTTAAACTGGAAATGGATTTTGTTAAATTAAAATTTGGAAAGTTTTTAACACCAGCTTAATTGGGTATTGGGTGAGTTGTAAATGTTTTCGACAGTGATGCTAAGAATGAGCCAACTGTATATTCTGTTTTAATTGGGTATGGGACTGGCCACCCGGTATTTAATTAGGCGAGGTTTACAGGTGGTATCAGAGCATCAGGTTCTAGTGTCCTTTAGGGTCTGTACGGCTTACTGTGTTTTCAGCTTAGCGTTCTTTGATATAGAGCCCTATGTTTAGGATTGTTGATCTCTTTTGTAAGATTTCGTATATATCAATGAATCTTATTATGCAGCAATAAATCAAAATTATGTTCCTAGATGTTCTCCTCACTTTTTCTCTATCAAAAACTACTAAAAAATATCCAGAACGGCTGTTCCTAGGTTCCTACCTACATATCCCACACTTCTTGGAGAGTTTTAACCTAAAAGGAACCTTTGGAACCAATCAGAACGAAGGATGCAATTTCCCGCATCAGGACCCCTGAACCGGTTCGCATGTACCCCGAACCGGTTCGCCCCCCAAACCGATTCGCCCATGGGTTCGCGAATGTTTGCTGGTTTGGGGTGCTTTTTCTTCCATTCAACACTTAGAATTTTTTTCTTGTTTTCTTTCCTTTCTTCCTTGGATTTTTCTTCAACTTCAACGGGTCATAACTCATCAACTGTAGCTCGGATTTGGGTCCCGTTTCTTCCAATGTTCTCGTTGTTACGAGCTCTTCAACTTTCCAGTTGACTCCTCCTTTGGGATCTGGCTTCATAATTACCAAAATGCCCTTGAACTTGCCTTCTTAGCTTTTCTTTTAATGTCTCGCTTTCTCTTTTGCGCTGCTTGCATAATTAACCTGTAAAACCAATAAGAGAAGCACGAAACACGAAATACTTGCCAACGAAGATTAGTAGCATAAATGTGCATCAAATACATATAGGTTACATCACTTGGGTTCACAAATGCACTGAAATTAGGGGAATAAATATACAATATTTATGTCCAATCAAACCCCCCTAACTTAGAACTTTGCGCGTCCCGAGCAATGTAAAAGAATCCTAATGAGGTTCAACTCTTGAAGATCACATTTTATTAGAATAAAATACCTTTTTCACGGGCAAGCGATTGCATTTAGCGCATGCAAAAAGCCTTTAAACCCCTAGGTCATCCTAGTAAGACGAGTTGTGTCTTGTGAGGGTTTGTAGAGAATATAGCCACAAAATTCGACTCAAAGAAATTTCAAAATATGCAAAAATTGTGTAATTCAAACTTTCCAAAAAATAGTCATCATCAAGTCATATTTACGAGTCTCAAACCTTAGTGCGTGTGTGCGAAGCCGGAAATATAACCGCCAATTTCCACCGATTGATCATTACGTTACTTATTCGAAAATTCATTTTGATTTCAATTTCTCACGGAACGCTCTCATAAACGAATCTCTCAGATTATGTCTATTCTCTCGGCATGCGTGATATAAAGAGTAAATGTAATGGAAGCAAATTCACGCATGCAATTAGAAAGACGCAAACTTTATGGTGAAAGGATCTCATCAACGGATTACGATTTTAAAAATGGGAACATTGCCTCTATTTTGCGCACTTAACCTCTTATATTATCTTTTGGTGTCTTAACTCTCCACGCGGTAATTAATTTTTGCAATTTGGACTCGGTTAGGACTTTTTCGGGTTGAAGGTTGCATTGGGTAAATTGAAGGAGGTATGGAAGGTTGGAATTGGAAAAGTCATTAATGATGTCCAATTGTGCTTTTTTCGGGCTATTGCTCATTTTTTCTTCTTTTTCTATTTTTTCATCTCTTTTCTTATTATTTTTGCTGAGCATACTATTTTGTTTCTTGCCCCTTTATATGCACTTTTTGGACTTAAAATCTGAATTTTCTCATTTTTCACAATTCCGGCTATTTTGGGTTTTTCGGGTTGTCAAACGAAAGGGAAAATTATTCGGCTCAAGTTGGGTTGCAAAGGGTGATTTTTCGCTACTTTTTTCTGGCCAAAATTTTTGGGCCTACTTCATTGTCCAAAATGCCAATTGCGTTACCCTATGCGTTTCGAGATTAATTTAAGTTTAGAGGCTAATTTGGCACATTTTTCAAGGCAATATTGCACACATTTTTTTAAAACCGATCAAAATGAAAGGATTGAGATCCTTGACAAATTATTAAGCGCTAAAAAGAACTTTGAGTTAACAATTAACTCGGATTGATTTAAAAACTCGCAAAACGTGATAGGCTCGAATCTCACGGGGTTTATTAATCTCCACATTCGTCCGTTAAGTCGTCAATTTTCGCTCAATTTCCATCTTTGGTCAATTTCGACTTTGTGTATGTTGGATGTTTACAATTTGAGACTCCAATTCGACTTTTAATGATATTTTTGAAAAATTTGAATTCCAATTTTTATTTATTTTGAACAAAAATATTTTTGGATTTTTCGAAATTTTATGATTTTTTTGGAAATTTCTGGGCATTTTTGAAAATTTGTGAAGTTTTAGAAATACGCACTTGTGACCCCCCCTAACTTAGACTTTTGCATTGTCCTCAAGCAAAAAGGACGAAAATCTAACTCAAGGTGAATGAAAAGTGCGGAAAAATAAAACAAACAAATATTAAAATGCAACAAGACACTATATGACACTCATGCATGACTCAAAAATACAACAATAATCACCCCATACGCGTCGGGGGTGCGACGACCTCTCATCTCTCCACAAACTCACCCGACCCTACTCATGGGGTTTGATGTTCTCCTTGTCTCTCCCGTCCTAGGATTATAAGCTAACAATCGGAACAAGTTGGGACCTCGACCATAGATAAAGGATAGACCGGGAGACTCGTCGTGACTAACTGGAAAGGGATCCTCGTGATGTTGGCTCAAAGTTTGATCTGCGTGCACTGACTCGGAGGGAACACCTAGGTTTCGTTCAATTTTTAAGATGCATGGGTTGGGCTCTAAGTCAAATGAACCGCAACTTTTCTCCTCACTTGCCTTCGGGGCCTCTAGTGTTGTGGGTGGATTGTCACAACGAAGGAATTCATCAATTTTTGCTTTCAATTCACTTTCGTCTAAGTGACTACATGAATCCAATAGGGATTGGCCTTCAATAATAATTCTTTCATCCACCTGCCCAAATTCTCTTTCAAAATTTTTCATGCTCATGTCTCCTAGTTCTCTCTCTCGAGTAGTGCCTACGTCCTCTCTTACTTGCTCGATCTCCAACTCCACCAGTTTTCTCTCTTCTAACCCCTCTCTCTCTCTCTTTCAATTGCGGTCACTACACACCTCTCCCCCACTTTTCTCTCATTGTCACAACTACCACTATTACTTGATGAAATAGGGCACACCCCTAACGGCTCTCTCTTGTGGGACCCGTCAGTCTCATGGCTCGACACTAAGCATGACCCTAGGGCATCTCCACAATCATTATCCTTAAAGTATTCCTCAACGATCTCATCTATGCAACTTACCGCGTGAAGATAATCTTCTTCCCCTGTCTGTTGGGTTATATGGAAGATGTTGGTCTCTAAAGTCATGTTCCAAAAAGTGAGTTGCATTCGCCCATTCTGAGTATTGATGATTGCGTTAGCCGTAGCTAAGAAAGGGCGCCCAAGGATGATGGGAATATGGTTGCTCGAGTAAAAGGAGGGCTCCGTGTCCCAAATGACAAAGTCTACCGGGAAGTAGAAAGTGTCAACTTGGACGATCACGTCCTCGACTATGCCTCTTGGGATCTTCACAGTTCGATCCGCTAATTGAAGAATGACCTTTGTGGGCTTAATTTTGCCCAAGTCAAGTTGCCTATAGATGGAGTAAGGGAGGATATTGACACTTGCTCCCAAATCGAGTAAGGCTTTTTCGATTTTGTTTTCTCCAATGATGCAGGAAATGGTGGGTGCACCGGGATCTTTGAATTTAGGTGGGAGATCATTGAGTAGAATAGAGCTCATATTCTGTGTTAGAAAGACATTTTTCTTTACCTTCATCTTTCTCTTTACCGTCAATAAGTCTTTAATGACTTTTCCATAAGCTGGAATTTGCTTAATGGCATCGAGGAAAGGTAAATTCAGCTTAACTTGTTTTAGCACGTCTAGAACGTCATCATGTGGGTTTCCTTTATGGGAAGGAATTAGCCTTTGAGGAAACGGTGCCGCGGAGGGTGGTTTCACTACTACCTCGGCCTCACTAGCATCTTCTTTGTCACTCTCATTCAAGGGGACATCTTCGGCCTCTTTCGTACCGGGCGAAATCTCCTTGTCTTTAAGTACGTTTCGTGGGGGAGGTGACAAGTCAACTACTCTCCCACTACGTAGAGTGGTAATTGCGCTACATTGCTCAGGATGGTCATGGGGTGTCGAGCTAACACTAGTTTGACCTTGGAGAAGTCTTTGGCCCTGGGCAGGAAACTTGCCCTTCCCTTGAACACTCAATGAGGATTGTATTTTAGACAGATTTGCATTTATGTCGTCGATTAGACGATCATATTTGGCATTGGTTGCGGTCTGGTTTGCAATGAATTGATTCATGGTATCCTCGAGAGTTCTCCGCTGTGGTGGAATATAATTTCCTTGAGGTGGCGGTGCTTGCACATGTCCTTGCATGTGTGGAGCTTGTTGAAAGTGTTGTGGTGGAGGAGGGGCAACATGCGAAGGAGGGTTCATTGCGGCATGTTGTTGACCATAGCTAAAATCGGGATGATTTTTCCAAGAAGGGTTATTTTAATTCCCGTGCGGGGCACCGAAATTGCCCTTAAAACCTCCTACACCACTAACTTGCTCTTGCAGCATTGCCTTGTAGGCGGGTATCGTCGGGCATTCCTCAGTTGAATGTCCCACCTCACAAATAGCACACACCTTTTCGACCGGGTTTGGAATGGGTCCAGCTGGTCCTTTTCCATATATCTCGCACAGATCTCGAAATCCTATCTCAAGAGTCTCCAATCGGCTATCCATCATAGAATTCTTATGTACATGGAATAGACCAGATGCTGACGGAGTAGTGGTCACTTGTCTATTTCGATTTTGAGTGTTGGGATCAGAAGTGTCCTAGGATTGGGTAGTCTCGGCGACACACCTCAAGTGAAGCTCAGCATCCTGGGCATCTAAATCGATAAACAGACCACTTCCCATTGTTTCAACAAGTTGTTTGGAATTAAGATTAAACCCATTACAGATAAAAGAGATGACTTGCGCTGAATCAAATCCATGATGGGGGCATGAAGCAACTAACTCGTTGAAACGTTCATAACATCGATGAAATGACTCATTTTCAGCTTGTCTGAATGCTTGAATTTGAGCCTTTATGGAGATTGTTCGATGTGGTGGGAAGAATTTCTTAAGAAATTTTGACTGTAGCTCATTCCAGGATGGAATCGAGCTTGGAGGTAAATACCATAGCCTGGCCTTATCTTTATCTTTGAGCGAGAAAGGGAAGAGTTTTAGGCGTATTACCTCTTGTCTGCTGGTTTGATCATTTAGAGTATCACACACGTCCTCAAATTCTCTAATATGGAGGTATGGCTTTTCAGAATCCATACCGTGGTTATGCGATAGCATCTGGATCATCCCATTTTTGAAACGGAATTGCCCGGCATTATACGGGAGTATAATGCATCCCGGAGTGACAGTACGCTCGGGATATAAGAATTCTCTAATCAGACGGTATGGGGGCTCTTCCTCACTGGAGGGCGCACTGCTGTGTTGAGACATCTCTCCCTCACTTACTGACTCTGTGTTCTCACTGGGTGTGCTCGAAGTGTGTCCTAAGAAGGGAAAGGGAGTGTTTTCGGAGACTGAGTGCGATGGTGTGGGAGGTGGGATCCAAAACTATGGGGCGTTTGGAGTGTGGGGACTATTAGGATTGTACTCAACAAGTGGATTTTCGTGAATACTGGTTGGAGTATTATGGGGTGTCGGAGTGGTTTCAGAATTTTGCATTAAAGCTTAAGAGAGATTATGGTGAATCTTTTTGTGTTTTTTTTTTATGTTTTTGGATTTTTGAAATTTTTGGTCAAAGCTTTGGATTGACTCAATCTAATCCTAAGTCTACCTAATTCCCCGGCAACGGCGCCATTTTGATCATGTGGAAAATCGAGTGTCCGTGTAATACGCTAGTCGTTGTTATCGGCTTCCAACCACAATACAAAAACCTAAACTATAACTACACTCTTGTGGATTATAGTGGCTAGTCTGGGTATCGAATCCTCAGGGAACTAGGACGAGTGAACGTAACGACGTTGGATAAACAGAGAAATCCTAACTTTGACTCTAAAGAAAAAGGAAAAATTGATTTGGTTTTGAGATTGATTAAGCTAAATGCGATAATAAAAATGAGCAAAGATGCAACTAAATTACTCTACCGAAATGGAGAATGATTGATGATTTCAAAAAAACTTTTTATTTTAAATGATGAGAGAAATAGGACGGGAATACAATCCCCCAACCCGAGTGTAGAGAGGTGATAATATTAATCGTAAATTTATCTGATTGATCTGACCCGGAATTTAGTACTCCTAAGCATTATGTATACGAGGTTCAAGCCCTCATCATACCTAATCTGAGGATGAGTAAATCGGTATTGCGATAGTGACACTCAAATTGTACTCTAAATCATCACGAGTACCCAAATGTAAACGAGATATAAAGATCCACAATTACTATGTAACTATGCAATACGATCATAATCAATCACTAAATTCATCGGATTAATTTTATAAACATGCACTAACACATTAGGTTGGGTTCATGCATCCCGGCCTTTTAAACCTAGCCGGACATATTAAACTGAAGGATGCATGAAATAATAACGTTGCATGCGAAATAACTCATGATAACACTAGATCGAAATACGTAGCTAAGCATTATAAACGCAGAAATTCATTCAAACCATGCAGAAAAATTACCATGCAAGAATACTGAAAATCACAAAAATATAGCTGAGATTACAACTTGAAAACAAACCCGGAAGTGTATGGATCTTGCAGCCATAAATCAAAATTATGTTCCTAGATGTTCTCCTCACTTTTTCTCTATCAAAAACTACTCAAAAATATCCAGAACGGCGGTTCCTAGGTTCCTACCTACGTATCCCACACTTCTTGGAGAGTTTTAACCTAAAAGGAACCTTTGGAACCAATCAGAACGAAGGAGGCAATTTCGTGCATCAGGACCCCCGAATCGGTTCGCATGTACCCCGAACCGGTTCGCCCCCCAAACCGGTTCTCCCATGGGTTCGCGAATGTTTGCTGGTCTGGGGCGCTTTTTCTTCCATCCAACACTTAGAATTTTTTTCTTGTTTTCTTTCCTTTCTTCCTTGGATTTTTCTTCAACTTCAACGGGTCATAACTCATCAACCGTAGCTCGCATTTGGGTGCTGTTTCTTCCAGTGTTCTCATTATTCCGAGCTCTTCAACTTTCCAGTTGACTCCTCCTTCGGGATATGGCTACAGAATTACCAAAATGCCCTTGAACTTGACTTATTAGCTTTTCTTTCATTGTCTGGCTTTCTCTTTTGCGTTGCTTGCATAATTAACCTGTAAAACCAATAAGAGAATCACGAAGCATGAAATAATTGCCAACGAAGATTAGTAGCATAAATGTGCGTCAAATCCATATAGGTTACATCACTTGGGTTCACAAATGCACTGAAATTAGGGGAATAAATATACAATATTTATGTCCAATCAATCGTTAGATAATAATTTAATCGGTTGCATGTTCATTTAATTTAATAAAATTTGACAGCTCACTTTTTAAATATTAGGTGGCTAGTAAATGTTAAAAAAATATATTTTCGACAGTGATGCTATGGACTGAACCAACTGGACATTTTGTATTAATTTGAATAGAGGAGTAGCTACCCGGTATTCAATTAGTCGGGGTGTTACACATTATACTTACTAAACTACGAATACTCTGTCGATCATAATTTCTAGGGATACCTCGTCGCTCCAATTACCATAACGTATTATACCCAATTTATTTCCTAATAATCCATCACCACCCTGAAATCCAGTTCCTACTTCTAATTGTCACTCTAGATAAATATGCTAGCCAGATTTGAAACAGAAGAAATTTTCCAAAAATTTAGAATGTCGTTCGAACCAGAAGCTATCTCATTTAAACGAGATAGCACATCGTTAGAACGACGTCATCGCGCGATGGGATTCCTCGTTCGAGCGAGACCCCAATCTCATTTGAACGAGAATCTAACTAATGCATTTTCCATCCATTAACACCCTAAAAATCTCTACAGTTTAGTCCTAAATCCCCCCCAGTCAACTCCAATCTATATTTCCACAAGAAGGAAGCATTAAAACTTGAATAATTAACCCTTAATTCTAAAATCCCCAAATTCAGATTCATAGAACCCGAATTCATAAACTTTTAAATTAAAACTTCTAATCCCAGATTTAATCATCAATAATCATCATAAATTCGAGGTTATTCTACTCACAACATGAACAATTCATCTCTATGTCAAATCAGTCCTAATATATCCTTTAATCATAAAAAATTTCATCAATTTTTATGTAATTCAAAGGGGTTCACTACCTACACTAACATGAACATATTTAATGCTAAAAGAAAGAGATATTTAAACACTTGCCTTACGAAAGATGGTCTGATTCTTTGGTGTTGTTGGTATAGTTGCGACCTTCGTTCTTCGATCTACACGATGGTGGTCTCGGTGATGGAAATGGTTCACTCATGGTGGCTCTTCCCTAGAATTTCTATTCCTCTTCTCCCCTTTTTGGTCTATCTTTGTGTCTCATTATTTCTCACAGCTGATAACCTATTCTAACCCACGTATGAAACCTTTTATTTCTCTCATTTTCGTCATTTATTTCACTCCAAAAATACAAATTACCAAAATGCCCTCCCGGGATGCCGATTCGTCCTAAAACTATCCCGAAACCCAAACTAAACCTTCGTGTAGACTTTTCTGATTATCTCGACCCTTACGGACACAATGGAGCACTCGAAATGACCGTTTGAGTGACTTATAAATAGTTTTCTTTTATTTTCATTAATTAAATCTCGACACGACTCACGCGCGTTCCAACTTGATTTTCATAACTATCATATTTTTCACTCACGACAACTTTAATATTTTCACAATGATATATTAGTTTACTCAATAAGTAATATTCGACATAACTCTCACCAATAAATACTAACTCTCATCACGCTGGTAATTATTTAATTAAATCCGGATTAATTATTAATAAATTTTCCCATTTACATTAATTAATCCCATAATTAAAATAAAATCTTTCAAAAATACGGGGTATTTCATATTTTTTATTTATTTAAAATTTAAAACTTAATGTTATCTTATGCATTATATTTTGATGTCATCTATGTTCTTAGAACACAATAAACCATGATCGTAACTCAGTCTTTTATTTGTCTATGCATATAGGTGTTATAGTTTGGATGAAAGTTTAGAAGTGATAATGGATTTGTACTTAGACTTCAAATACTTCGATCATATACTATAGTGGGAACAATTTGGCCAAGTTTATAACTCATCAAAACTTTGCTCGAGTTTGCCTTGGTTTTACTCATTTTGGACATGTTCTCTTCATTATTATCGTGTTCAAACACAATCATATCATCAATTTGTTGTGGTTTTACTCAATTTCCATTGCATATGCAGTGTTGGATCTAATATTGATATATTGCAACTATTATATTTTCTTTGCTTTGCTTTGCCTATGAAATATAACATCTAGTAATCCACATCTAATAATTTTCTATTTTGAGTAGTTTTGAATGCTGAAATTTATGACATTGAAATCATTCATGGCACACTTCTATTTTAAGTAGTTTTGGGTGCTGAAATTCTATTTTGAGTAGTAGCAATACATTATTGTCTTGTGCTTGAAATTCTATGTAGTTGTTGAATTCTATGTTGAAATTCTGTTTTGAGTAGTTATAATGGATTGTAACAAACTATATTCAGTTGGACAAAATTATACCCATTTATTTCATCAACTTCGACATTATCGTTTCACCTAAGCATTACATACTTTGCTTGAGGGTTGAATTCAAAATATGTAGTATAAATCGATCTTTACTCTTTTATTTCACAAAGTTGACTTCACTAATAATCGTAGGTAGATATTAAATGTGTTATTAACATTGATTAAATTCATAAATACGCATTCGAGTAGGGTCCATGAGGAAAGAAAGTTATGTATAAATCAAAAAGGGTCACAGTTATACTAGTTCTACAATAAGCAAACCATCCTAGTTCTACAATATGCAAAACTAGAGTACAAAAAGGGAAAACATGGATGAATCAGATAGGGACATATATGAAAGCCCACTAAGACCCAAGGATAATGTATTCTTTGGCTTATACATGCTGATAAATAGCGTTGGCTGCTTTTGTAGGATTTCTATATAAATAAGAGCGTTGGCCCTTTTTGTAATCATGCCGTAAGATCTCTATATAACTTAAGTAAGAGGGTTGGATCCTTTTGTAATCGCTTCTAAATATTATGATTTAATGAGAATGAGAGAGAGTTATATACTTTTAGGGTAGTTGTTGTTGTGTAGTTTAGTATGCTTTTGCGCCTCTGATATGCATCACTAATAAATAAAAGCTTACACATGAATGCATATTTATAAATTTGAAGTAAAATATGGAAATATGAATTGGCATATATTAATCAATGAGAGATTCGCTGAAGTACACACGACGGGAATCTACACACTCAACCAAAGAAGGTCCCTCATATTTATATAATCAGTGTACAATATGAAGTTATATCATGTATATTGTATTTTTATATATTGTACAATATGAATTATTGGAGCCATTTGAAATATCTTGACAAAGGAAAGTACAAATACAATTTTAAAAATGAATTATCTTCTCCCAGCAGTGTTTTCTTAGCTACGAACAAAGACTGAGAGTCGTATAGCCCCGCTGATGTCCAAAGCACTGATCACTCTAACAAATCAATGTAGACTATGATTTCTTCAATCCATATACTCCTGATATTATCAGTGGAGTTATTTGGAATCATCGAGGACAACTTACCCATGGTTTCATCAATAAAATTATGGTTGAATCTACGTTTATAGGAGAAGCTCTAGCTCATAAAAGCATATCCTGGTGCATTTATATGTCCCAATCTTTGTATGGGCAGTATTCAACTCATGTTCATTGTAATTGATGGGGTACCTCAATATTATTTCCATATGGTGGTAGGCAATTCTTTGTTTTCACCATATCTTATTATAGCTCAACTCAACTCAACTCAACTCAACAAAGCCTTTTCCCAATTATTTGGGGTCGGCTACATGAATCCTATTTTTTCATTCCATTATGTCCAGTGCAATATCTTCGATTAAACCACATGACATCATGTTCTTTTTTATAATATCCCACCAAGTCAATTTAGGCCTACATCTACCCTTTGTGTTACCATCAATACTAACTAAATCACTCTTCCTTACAGGAGCATCCATTGGTCTACGCTTGACGTGTCCAAACCATCTAAATCGATTTTTTCTCAATTTATCTTCTATAGGAGCTACTTTTATTGTTCCACGAATTTGTTCATTTTTAATTTTATCCTTTCGAGTTTTACCACAAATCCATCTTAGCATTCGCATCTCCGCCACACTCATTTTCTGCACAATTTGTTTCTTGGTTGCCCAACACTCTGTCCCATATAACATGGCGGGTCTAATGGCCGTCCTATAATATTTACCTTTTAACTTCAAAGGTATACGCCTATCACATAAAATGTCGGTATCACTTCTCCACTTAACCAAGCTTGCTCTAATCCTATGAGTAACATCATCACTAATAGCTCCATCTTTTTGGATAATCGATCCTAAATAACGAAAATGATCATTTCTAGGTATCTCTTGACCCTCCAATTTTACCACATCTCCGTTTGTCCTCCTATTACTACTAAAATTGCACTCCACATATTCTGTTTTAGTTCTGCTTATTTTAAATCCTCTTGTTTTTAAAGTTTCTCTCCACAATTCCAACCTATCATTAATCCCTGTCTTAGTCTCATCCACTAAAATAATATCATCTGTAAATAGCATACACCATGGCACCTCATCTTGTATTTGTCCAGTCAACTCATCCATAACAAACGCAAAGAGATAAGGACTGAATACTGAACCTTGGTGTAGACCTACCGTAATTGAAAATTCACTACTTTCTCCGGCTGATGTTCTTACTGTAGTCATCGAATCATCATACATATCCTTGATCACATCAATATATCTGCGAGTCACTCCTTTTCATGTAGAACCCACCATATTATATCTCTAGGTATCCTATCATACCCCTTCTCCAAATCTATAAAAATTATATGAAGATCCTTCTTTTTCTCCCTATACCTCTCCATTAATCTCCTCAATAAATATATTGCTTACATTGTTGACCTCCCAGGCATAAAACCAAATTGATTCTCAGATATTGTTGTCTTTAATCTCAATCTATATTCAGTCACTCTCTCCCAAAGTTTCATTATATGACTCATTAACTTAATACCACGATAATTTGAACAACTTTATATGTCCCCTTTATTTTTATAAATAGGTACTAAAACACTTCTTCTCCATTCATCGGGCATCCTATTAGTCATTAAAATTCTATTGAATAATTTTGTAAGACATGATACTCCATCCTCCCCAAAGCACTTCCAAACCTCAATAGGGATACCATCTGGTCCTAAAGCCTTCCCTGTTTTCATCTTTTTTAGAGCAATCCCGACCTCTGTTGTCCAAATTATGCGGAAAAATATATTTTCTCGAGTCTCCCTAAGTTCCTTTATATCTAATTTACTCCCATTATCTCCATTTAATAACCTCTCAAAGTAGTTTTTCCATCTTTCTATAATTTCATCATCTTTGACTAGGACTCTCGAATCA
Source organism: Sambucus nigra (assembly GCA_949130495.1). Classification (NCBI taxonomy): domain Eukaryota; kingdom Viridiplantae; phylum Streptophyta; class Magnoliopsida; order Dipsacales; family Adoxaceae; genus Sambucus; species Sambucus nigra. The sequence goes on from OX422209.1 coordinate 596,216,968, forward strand.
TCACTTTTGATACACTTAACGTTATTAAAATCTTTCGTTTTCCTATCCTTAAGTTTAGCAAGCTTATAAATACTTTTTTCCCCTTCTTGTGTGCCTAATTTTGTATAAAGATCATCATACGCTTTTAAATTAGCATCTCTTACCACTTTCTTAACTTTCTTTTTAGCCCATTTATATTTCTCAAAATTTTCTTCATTTCTATTTGTTTGCCATGTTTTAAAGCACTCCCTTTTAATTTTTACTATATTTTGTACTTCTTCATTCCACCACCATGTTTCTTTAGACTATTCCCCCTTGCCTTTTGATTCTCTAAGAATTTCTTTTCATATTCTCCTAATTCATGTAGCCATCTTATTCCACATTATGTTAGTCTCTTCTTCAGTATTCCATATTGCTTCATTTAATAATTTATCTTTAAATAGTTCTAATTTCTCTCCTTTTAAGTTTCACCACCTAGTTCGTGGGCTAATTTTCACTTTTCGCACTCGTGATTGATTTTTAATATTTATATCCAACACCATTATCCTATGTTGTGAGGTTAAGCTCTCTCTCGGGATAACCTTGCAATCTTTACACGTTAATCGGTCTCCTTTTCTAGTAATAAAAAAATCTATTTGGCTCTTGTGTGTTCCACTTTTATAAGTTATTAAGTGTTCAAGCCTCTTTTTAAAACATGTATTTACTAGTACAAAATCATAAGCCATCGCAAAATATAAGATAAACTCTCCATCGTCGTTCCTATCTCCAAAATTATATCTTCCATGCACTATCTCATATCCTACACGATCTTTTCCTACATGGCCATTAAAATCTCCCCCTATATAGATTTTCTCACCTACGGTTATTTCTTGAATTAGTTCATCCATTTGTTCCCAAAATTGTACTTTAGTGTGCTCATTTAATCCTACTTGAGGTGCATAAGCACTAACAATATTAATTATGTTTTCACCTTATACCAATTTTGCAAGTATAAGTCTATCACCTTTTCTAATAACGGTTATGATATCGTCCTTAAAGTTCTTATCTACTATTATTCCAACTCTGTTCTTATTTCTATGTTTTCCTGTATAATAAAATTTAAATCCTGTATTTTCTATTTCTCTAGCTTTCTCACCGACCCATTTAGTTTTTTGTAAACAAGCTATGTTAACTTTTCTTCTTATCATGGTATCTACTAACTCCATCCATTTCCATGTCATAGTCCCTATGTTCCAAGTCGCTAACCTAAGTCTAGTATCCTGGACTAGCTTCTTTACCCGCACACATCCAGCTTGTTGCAGGAACCCTTACGTATTTATCATCGCATCCGTGCGCTGATGCGACGCCCCTTGCCTATTTTTTGAGACACCCGGTGGCAGGAGCAATGCCCCTTGCCTATTTTTTGAGACACCCGGTGCGAGGCTTAACGCATCGCTTAAGGAGAATGCCCTAGCATTAGATCATATATTCATAGGATTCATGTTCATAAGGATCTGACAAAGTTTGACGCTGGTTGTCAGCTACCTAACGCAACCCTCCTCCTTTATCCGGGCTTGGAACCGGCAGTGTAAAGAAAATATAAGAAGTTGAGCACGACACAGATGGAGTTTCTTATGATAACTCATTGTAAATAATTCAATTTTAATTGAGTGGTGTTTCTATCGAATCAGATGAGCACAAACTTACATAATCTTACTGGAATTCATTTTCACACATGCATATCGTCATCGGTTTGGTGGTAATCATAATGTTTCCTCTAAATTTTTATCTGTCTGATCCATTATTGTCTCGTAAATTGTCCTTGTTGAAAGATGACAGCAGCTTTATCCAGAAATTTTTTGCAAGGTTGAAATCATCTACCACTTATGCAGAGTCAAAATAGGATATATATATATATATATATATATATATATATATATATATATATATATATATATTATCCTCACTCGTATTGATATTCAGTTGATAATTGATTGCAAAGGAGTGGTGAGACCTTTATTAACATGGATCACAAGTTTGCCCACCGAGATTCATAAATAAAATAATAACTATAATATTAAATTAAAGAATAAAAGATAATTTCCTACGATCCCGTTAATTAAGAAACAAACATATATCAAAATAAAGCCCTTATGATATTCCAACCAGAACCCAATGATTTTTAGCTTTTTTGTGCACGTCACTCATCATACACAAATGCATGCCCTTATACACATGTTGGTGCTTCTTTTCATTGATGTACACTCTCTATTGATCTACTTATTTGCATTAATTCTTGAATCACAAAGTTTATGTTGGAGATTTTATAAAATAAGTGAGTAACAGTTTTTGGGTGTAGGAGCTTAAAGAGCTTGTCCCACATTGGAAGTGTGTGGAAAAGGTGGGAAGCTAACCCAAATATAAAAGGGGATAGTGTCCCACATTGGAAAATGTACAAAACTAAGTGTCACCACTAAGCTATAAAAGGAGTGGGTAACCTTTGAGTCCCACATTGAAAAAATATTAAGAATTTGTGCACTTAATAAGTACAAATGGAAGATGAAGAGTTAATTCATCTATCATTTAAGAGGATATTCAAGAAACCTCAATACGGTGCGAAGCACCGTATGCACACGCACGCACACACGCACGGGCACGGGTGCAGGGCAGTGGGCTATAGAGGTACTAGTGGCGCACTTTGCACGGGTCGGATCGTGATAGCTCGGGCGTGGTCACTTTTTTATTGACCCGTGCAAAACCGATTCGGTATTAATTTTACCTGTTCGGAAATGACTTAAGATCGTTGGTAATTAACAGTCATAGCATTTCGAAATTGATTAAGACTGTTAATCCAACAGCCATGACTCTTGAAGACAAAGCCTTTCATTATCTATAAATAAAGGTTGCCTAAAACAAAATTACATTGATAACAAAAACCCAATTTCAGATTTCCAAACCCTTCTATTACTCTCTTACAATTTTTAGGAGATAGAAATTCTCTTATTTTGTTTTGTGCACAAAAACAGAATAAGAACTTGATTGACTATTCTTTGCTGCTGCATCCAAGGGCTGTCTTCAGACATACAATTTGCAGACAGTGCAATTGCTTCATTTTATCTTGAGTACGGATTTGTTGATTCCTGTTTGTATACCGAAGTTATTCGTGTGGGGTAAATAATGTATTTAGGAAAGTGACATCACGCCTTGAAGATTCATAAAGATACATTGTTGTATTAAAGTTGACATTGTTGTGATACAATAAAGAGTTCTATTTCTGTATTTGCTACATAATTTCCAATAATCTAAATACAGTAATTTTATAAATGGCCGACTCTTCCAAATCACTTCGACAAACAACAGAAGGCTTTGTCAAGTTAGACCGTTTTGATGGTGGTAATTTTCTGCGTTGGCAGAAAAAGGTTCATTTTCTTCTAACAACATTGAAGATTGTATATGTCTTGTCACAACCAAAACCAATTGAAGATGAAGATGAAACCGTGGAACAGATTAGGCAACGCACAAAATGGGAGACCGATGATTACTTGTGTCGTGGTCACATTCTCAATGCACTTGCTGACAATTTATTCGACTTGTACCAAAATGTTGGGACTGCAAAAACTTTGTGGGAAACATTGGAGACCAAATATCTTACGGAAGATGCTACAAGTAAGAAGTTCCTTATTGGTCAGTTTTTAAGCTTTAAAATGCATGATAATAGGCATGTGCTAGAACAATTTCATGACATCCAATGCATCATAAATCATTACAAACTGAAAAAAATTAAATATGGATGATAATGTAATTATTGGTGCCATAATTGAAAAACTTCCTCCTTCTTGGAAAGATTATAAGAAAGAACTCAAACACAAAAAGGAGGATCTTTCACTTGAAGAATTAGAGACTCATTTAAGAATTGAACAAGAGTCTCGAATTCTAGATGGTAAAGAAGAACAAGAAAATTATGTTTCTAAGGTCCATATGGTGGAGGAAGGAAAGGAGCAAAAATATGGTAATCATGGAAAAAATAACAAGCGGAAGAATTTTTCAAATAATTCTAAAGCAAACAAAAAGAAGAAAGGAAATTGTTTTCATTGCAACAAACCAGGTCACTTCAAGAAGGATTTTCGTGAGTTCAAGAAACTAAAGGAAAAAGGAGGGACATCAGACACAAAGCAAAAATTTGCTGCTATGATATCCGAGGCTAATATGCTTGGAGAAGACAACTCTTGGTGGGTTAATTCTGGTGCCACAAGGCATGTTTGTAAGGACAAGAACTTGTTCTCTGCCTATGAAACAGTGGAAGGAGATGTTCTTTATATGGAAAATTCATCTACTGCTGCGGTTAAAGGCAAAGGGACAATGGATCTCGAATTCACTTCCGAAAAAATCCTTAGCCTCACCAATGTTTTTCATGTTCCTGATGTTAGGAAAAATTTAGTTTCTGGAAGTCTTCTTAACAAATTTGGTTTTAAGATTGTATTTAAGTCAGACAAATTTATTCTGACTAAGAATGGTACCTTTGTAGGAAAAGGATATTTGTATGACGGCAGGTTTAAGCTCAATATCAATGAAAAAGATTCTTCTGCTTATATCGTTGATTGTCTTTCATTATGGCATAGTCGTTTAGGACATGTTAATACAAAGAAAATGCATTTTATGGTTAATTTAAATTTAATTCCTAAATATGAGAATGATATGAATGAAAAGTGTAAAATATGCATGCAAACAAAAATAACAAGATTGCATTTTTTCAAAAGAGAAAAAACTACATATTTGTTGTAATTACTACATAGTGATGTTTGTGATTTGCATGGAACACCTACTAGAGGTGGTAGTAATTATTTTGCTACATTTATCGATGACTTTTCAAAATATTGTTACGTATATCTTTTAAACTCTAAGGATGATGTGCTTAATAGATTTAAGACATACAAAAATGAAGTTGAAAATCATTGTGATACTAAAATAAAATGTTTTAGATCTGATAGAGGTGGTGAATATCACTTCTCTCAATTTTATGAAGATATGGGAATTATACATGAAGTTACTGCACCTTATACACCACAACAAAATGGAGTAGCAGAAAGAAAAAATAGAATACTAACTGAAATGGTTAACGCTATGCTTTCTTATTCTGGTTTAAGTAAAGGGTTTTGGGGAGAAGCACTTTTAAGTGCATGTCATATTTTGAATAGGATACCTGTTAAAGATAATAAGAAAACTCCTTACGAATTATGGAAGAATAGAAAACCTAATTTAGGTTATTTTAAAGTTTGGGGTTGTAGAGCTATTGTAAGACTACCTGAAACTAAGATAAAGAAATTAGTAAGCAAAGGTATTGAGTGTATTTTCATAGGTTATGCACAACATAGTAAAGCTTATAGATTTTTGGTTAGTGAACCTAATGATTCTGTTGAGGTAAATACAATAATTGAATCGAGAGATGAGATTTTTTATGAACAAAGGTTTTCTTCTATTCCTAGAATTAATAATGAAAAAGAAGTTAGCACTCCTTCACAATTATCTGATACTCCACCAGTAGAACAAGAAGAGATTAGAAAAAAGTAAGAGACCTAAGAAAGAAAAAACCTTTGGTCCCGACTTTGTAGTCTATCTTGTTGAATGAACTAGAGACTCATCTTGTAATAAATATGATTTGACTCTTAGAGTTGGAACAAACCCACAAACTTATAGTGAGGCAATTAAGTCTGTAGATTCAGGATTTTGGAAAGAAGCTATAAATGATGAAATGGATTCAATCTTGGGAAATAAAACTTGGAAGTTAGTAGATTTACCTCATGGTTCTAAACCCATTAAGTGTAGATGGATTTTTAAAAAGAAAATAAAAATAGATGGAACAATTGATAAATTCAAGGCCAGATTGGTTGCTAAAGGTTTTACATAAAAAGAAGGAATTGATTATTTTGATACCTATGCACCTGTTGCTAGAACATCCACTATTAGAATTTTAATTGCATTAGCATCTATATATAATTTTGAGATTCATCAAATGGATGTGAAAACTGCCTTTTTAAATGGTGACTTAGAAGAAGAAATTTACATGGAACAACCTGAAGGGTTTGTTATGTCTGGACAAGAAAATAAAGTATGTAAACTTATTAAGTCCTTATATGGCCTAAAACAAGCACCTAAACAATGGCATGAAAATTTTGATGAAGTCATTATTTCTTATAGTTTTAAAATTCATGAATCTGATAAGTGTGTTTATAGTAAATTTTCTAATGGTAAAGGTGTGATCATTTGTTTATATATAGATGACATGTTAATTCTTGGTACTGATTTAGAAAACATTAATAATACAAAGAGTTTTCTGTCTTCTAAATTTAATATGAAAGATATGGGTGTAGCTGATGTTATATTAGGAGTGAGAATAATAAGGAAAGATAAAAATATAATTCTCACTCAATCTCATTATGTTGAGAAAATTTTAAAGAAATTTAATCAGTTTGATTGCACACCTGTTAGTACACCTTTTGAACCATAGTTAAAGAGGATTCCAAATAATGGTAGAGCAATTTCACAATTGGAATATGCACGAGTAATTGGTAGTTTAATGTATGCCATGACATGTACTCGACCTGATATTTCTTATGTTATTGGTAAATTAAGTAGATATACTAGTAATTCAAGTTTATTGCATTAGCATGCTGTCAATAGAATATTAAAATATTTGAAAGGAACTATGGAATATGGTATATACTATAGTGGATATCATTCAGTATTAGAAGGGTTTTCTGATTCCAGTTGGATAACTGAGCGGGAGGATCATTCCTCAACAAGTGGATGGATTTTCACTCTTGGTGGAGGAGCTGTTTCTTAGGGATCAAAGAAACAAACTTGTATAGCTGATTCTACTATGGTAGGTGAGTTTGTAGCATTAGCTGGAACTACTAAAGAGGCAGAATGGTTAAGGAATTTATTAATTGAAATTCCAGTTTGGCCAAAACCAATGCCTCCAATATCTATACATTGTAATAGTGAGTCTACACTTTCTAGAGCTTATAGTAAAGTGTACAATGGAAAATCTAGACATATTGGCCTGAGACATAGTTATGTCGGACAAATGATTACATATAGTGTAATCACAGTGGATTATGTAAAATCAAGTCAAAATTTAGCTGATCCTTTTACAAAAGGTCTTGCAAGAGGACTAGTGTCTAAGAAATCGATTGGGATGGGACTAAAGCCCATTAATAATAATCACTCTTGATGGAAACTCAACTTAAAACTTGATATATTCAAGTCTCAAGTTCAATGATTAAAGTACATCATACGACGTGATTGTAAGCACTATAAAATTTAAACATCCCAAGGATAAGTGCTTAGAACATATAATGAATAATGAAAGAGGATGAGTTTAACCTTAAGAGATTTATGGTGTTTTAAGTTACATGGACACCTATGATAATCTACCTATATGAGTGTAGAAGTGGTGCCGCTTCCTATGAGAACTGGGCTTGACTCTAAAGCACTCATGAAATCAAGGTACAGACACAAGGCCTAATACATGTGTTGGCTTATATGGATAATCAGTGACTAAAAGATTTGTGTGTGAAGACAAATTCAGCTGATCAATATGGATTGATAGTTCAAAGATAAGTCTACTATAATTTCATGGTTAGCCTTGACAAACCTTCACAGGGTATTGGTCCAAGTCGTGAGACACCAATGCTTATACACAGTCTTACAGACAATCAAAGATTTACAAAACTTATTTTGAAAATGGTGGAGGAATGTTGGAGATTTTATAAAATAAGTGAGTAAGAGTTTTGGATGTCAGAGCTTAAAGAGCTTGTCCCACATTGGAAGTGTGTGGAAGAGGTGGGAAGCTAACCCAAATATAAAAGGGGATAGTGTCCCATATTGGAAAATGTACAAAGCTAAGTGTCACCACTAAGCTATAAAAGGAGTGGGCAACCTTTGAGTCCCACATTGAAAAAATATTAAGAATTGTGTGCACTTAATAAGTACAAATGGAAGATAAAGAGTTAATTCATTTAGCATTTAAGAGGCTATTCAAGAGACCTCAATATGGTGCGAAGCACCATACCCACACGCACGCGCGCACGCGCGCGCGCGCGCGGGGGTGCGGGGCAGTGGGCTGTAGAGGCGCTAGTGGCGTACTTTGCACTTCGCACGCCGCGGGTTGCCAGGATTCGTCCGGGTTGGATCGCGGTAGCTTGGGTGCAGTCACTTTTTGGTTGACCCGTACAAAACCGATTCGGCATTAATTATACATGTTCAGAAATGACTTAAGACTGTTGATAATTAACAGTCATACCATTTCGGAATTGATTAACACTGTTAATCCAACAGTCATGACTCTTGAAGACAAAGCCTTTCATTATCTATAAATAAAGGCTGCCTAAAATGAAATTACATTGATAACAAAAACTCAGTTTCAAATTTCCAAACCCTGCTATTACTCTCTTACAATTTTCAGGAGATACAAATTCTCTTATTCTGTTTTGTGCACAAAAACAGAATAAGAACTTGATTGACTGTTCTTCGCTGCTGCATCCAAGGGTTGTCTTCAGACATACAATTTGCAGACAGTGCAATTACTTCATTGTATCATGAGTACGAATTTGCTGATTCCCGTTTGTATACCGAAGTTATTCGTGTGGGGCAAATACTGTATTTAGGAAAGTGACATCACGCCTTGAAGATTCATAAAGTTACATTATTGTATTAAAGTTGAGATTGTTGTGATACAATAAAGAATTCTATGTCTGTATTTGCTACATAATTTCCAACAGTTTATGCATTCAATTGACGAATTAAAAGTTTTATATGAGGTCGAGGGTTAGAAGTTACATTCTAAAGATATACTAATTCGTCTAAATTAACCCAATCATTCCATATAGATATCCAGTTCAGGTGGAAAGGGTTTCTCTCTCTTTCACTCTTTAATTTTAAGAGGTTTCATTTGAATTTCATTCCAGATCAATCGTTCATTCGAAAAAATATGGGGTTTTCAGAACAAATCTACTATGATAAAAGTGATAAACAACACTTATGATTTCTAAACCGCCATCTTTTGAGATTAAAGAGAGTCCAAAAGATTCTACTTTCAACTTCCAAGTTGAACAAAACTCTATTATTCCAGAGAAAACATCTTAAATGCAATGGATAGAGGAAGCACCTCAATTGTCCACTCCAGTGAACTTTAAATTAGTTGATATCATGGTAGCTTCTGAGGATGACACCAAAGTTGATGCTAGACCGGATGAATCTGTTATTATTATCACTTATGATTCTTGGTACTTTTGTTTTAAAGTTTCATGGTTTATTGTACATTGGAACTTCATTATTTTGCAGTATTTTTAACATTTCCTAGTATCAATAATCTTGCACGAGGATCAAAGAGAGTTGATGAAGCATAAGAACATAATTCAGTTACAAGTTGCTGTGAGAGGACATGTTAAAGCCATTATCAAATTGAAATATCTTATCTGTGCACGTCGCGCTCGACTCCTTGCAAAAGGGTCAAATATTAAAGATAAACTAGATGAATTATTGAACATGAAAAATGTAATCTCTTTTTCTCGGCTCAGGTGGTCCTCAAAAATCAACTATTGAACATGAAAAAGAATTTGGAAAGTTTAATATATTAAAAAAATTGGAATGTCTATTTAATCAAATTTTAAAGAGTACATGAGCTGATAAATGAGATGATGTTCTAGACTTTCCTTCATTAATATTGACACTAATACGTGATTTCCCCCCTTTGTCTTATTTTCACGGATTTAAGTCATTTGTTAAGGTCAATAGTAGTCTTTGTTCCCTCAACTAGTCATTTTTGTCCTAAAATTTCATCCTTTTGGTTCAGGGAAAGCAAAATTCAGAGACCAGGCCACATCTAAAATATGCATCCATTGAGAATTGACATTTTCTTTGCTAGAATCTATGTACTCGTTTTGGATCCTACATTGCATCCCTCATTTTTCCATCTTTTTAAAATAAAGATTGTTCGGTTGGGAAATGACGTATATTCTTAATTTTCAATGTAAGCTACTCGAATCAACACCAAATACCAAATCTATCATAATCAAGTGTGAGATAGGTATTCTGATTATTGCTTGAGGAAACTAGTCTATTGCATGAGATGGGAATTTGGAAAGATTAAAATGAAGGTGTCGAATTAAAATCCAAAGAACAAAAACCCGTCTGCTATTTGAGATTATATAAGCGTTTCTGTCTACTATTTTTTTAATCCTTGTCGAGGTAGTCCGTACTTATGTTTGGGTAAATTTAAGCACCCATTTGAACTATCTCTTCAAGTATAGGTTTAAGCAACCCATTGCACATGGTCTGATACAACAATTACAAAATAAATTGTGGGATACATTATGGTCGGGAAAACCCAACAAATAGATGTAGTTTTGAATGCTGAAATTCTTTTTGATACTAGTTCATATTGTGACTCCTCATAATTTTTAATAATTAGGTTAATCAAGTCTATTTATTAAATAAAACAGTTTGTCAATTCAACTTAGATGTCACCCTTAGCAATAAATAAGAATCATCTTATAAGGATATATGAAAATAGAGAACAATATGAGAAACCCTCAATGATCATATAATAGGGATGGAATCAATTACCACCATTATGTAAAGTAAAAATTATCTGACAAAAACTAGTATATGTCAAATCTCCCCAAATCATATTGTCTACAAAAATAAGTACAAATGTAAGAATATAGTAAACCTCGCATCTCTCAATTGATTATAAGAAATAAAACTAAAAGTAGGTTCAACACCTACATCTCCAAAACTTGGTGGCAACTTGGATAAAAGACTGTGAACTCGAGTGAGAAACTAGGACGGGTACACTAGATCACCTGAAAGAACGCGATGGGTCATGCCCATAGCAATAAGATAATAGTTACGCACTCAAGTTGTAAAACTATCAATCATGAGTATAAATAATAATTCTACAGTTATTAAAGTAAATGTTATATAAATATATAAATGGGACTAGCCCTCCATTTTTTGCAAGGTGTCACAATGCATAACATGCCTTGCGGATAGGGGTGGAAATTTTGGGAATGAAATAATAACACGACACGAAACAAAACGAAATTGACACGAAATTAACACGCTCTTTTGTGTTCGGGTCTGGGTTTTTGGACCCCTACTCGGGTCGTGTTTGTGCCCAATTTCTGTCACGAAATTGACCCGATAAGGACCCGATAGTAACACGATAGTGACCCAATTAAGGAAACGATATATACCGTATGTAGACCCACTATTGTCCCCATTTAGACCCGTTATCAACCCACTATTTTTTTAACTCCTTACTAACTGATATAATCATGTCCAATCATGTTGTGTTAGGCCGGGTCTAATCGTGTCCAATCGAATCATATTTACTTATCGTGTTATCGGGTCGTGTCGTGTTTTTAACGTGTCGTGTTCGGGTTAAAGAAAAAAAAACATGCTATCATGTCGTGTCGTGTCCGGATCCACTGATTTCTTATCGTTTCAGGTCAGGTCGAGTAAAAACACGACCCGTTTTGCCACCCCTACTTGCGGATATATAATAAATTTAAACATATCATTGATAAATAAGGCTAGTGATCATATCTAGGACCTCATGCACATGAAATATAATTTAATCCATAACAAAAATAAATCCCCATCAAAAATAAAAATCCAACCCCACCTTATTCACCCAAAACACCACCAATAATAAAATCATCGTAATCATGTCTGGGCCCCAGTTCCCTTTGGGGTTATCAAGCTTCACAATACGAAACCAACTTTATCCACCCAACATATTCATAGTAGCAATATAACAAAGTGGCCACATGAGTGAGGTCATCAAGACAAGAGTAATATGTATCCAATCTCGATATAATTCTATAATTTAAATTTCACACGTCACTAATTTATTTAGACGTTTTTTCTACTAAATTTTTAAGTTCTCAAATTCCCTTAAATTACTTCTAAATATTATACGAGTTTTCAAAGGGAAGGGGTGAAATATAAATTCTCCACAAAAATAAAAAAGAAGAATTTTATTCCACTCACATAACATAAAAAAATACATTTTAGGCATATTTTTCAATGCCCATAAATTAGGATTGTACTCATTTAGGATATTACAAGCATCATTCTATCTGAATAATAATTTATTAGTATGGACCCCTTATATTTTGGGGAAAACTTACTATACAAAAGTTTTCCAGAATGTCATTTTTTGCAAAAATGCGCGAACCATCTCAATTTATGCCTACTATGGGGGTTAAAATTTCACTTTTCTATAACGTTACTATCGCCCACAAATATACCTAATCGAGTTTTTTTTCAGGGCCTAAATTACCTTTTTGGGATTTTTTTAAAAGATGAAACTTATAGAAAATTACATTTAATATAAGACTATGAAGTTTCATAATTTTCTTAGCAGTGTTACATGTTTTAAAAAATCTGAGACTATCACAGATCTTCAACATAATTCCAAATTGAAGAAGTTAATATTTACTAAACCCCAATTCCCAAAAGTATGCATTCTAAATAAAATTTAACATAATAAGACATGAATTAAATATACTATCATGATTTCCACCACATATAATTCATTCAATGTTATACCTAATACTTAAAGCATACCAGGAATGTATAATCCATAATCCAATTCAATTATACCAAATTAGACTAAATTATTCAAGTATATAATTTCATGAATTAGATTCGTTAATTTATTCACACAAAAAATCAGAATTTATAAAGGTATGATCAAAATAAGATAAACCTTAATTATCTCTACATAAATTTTGGAATTTATAAAAGTAATCTTTAGATAGAAAATACTATTTATCTCATCAGTGGCGAGAGTATAATGATCTTGCCTCAATTGAAGAAAACCTATAAAAAAAATATTATAAAATAAGTCCCTCCGAATCTGCCCCTAAATTTATGAAAATAATTTCTCAAATGTAGAATAAATTTCTCTTGAAAAGTAGTTGAATTGGCCTCCAAAAATCCTTTAGAGTTGATCTAAAGCTATCCTAAAAAAATTCAAGAAAAATATAATTTTTGGCTAGAATAAATAGTATAATATTTTAGATGTAAATGTGTAATTTGGGTGGTAAATGGATTTAGTTTTTGGGCAGAGTTGTGTAGTGAAAATGAGAAGGAAGTATACTTTTTTGAGAGAATGAAGAAGAAAAATGAGCTGAAGCTGATTTATTCATCTAACCGGTGCTTTTTTCTTCTTTTTTTTAAGAATCTAACTTTTGAATAGTGCCACCGACAAAATAGTAATTACTATTTGTATTTTTTTAAGAATCCAATGTTATTTGAAATATTACTGTTTGGAATAGTACTATTCCAAATAGTACTGTTTGGAATATCATTTTTTTAACTCAATTTTCATTTAAATAATCAATAAATAAATAAAAATTCCCAAAATTTAATTTTTGACTATTAATAAATACCCTAAATTATGGGGTATTACAATTTCTCCCTAACAAAAAGAATTATGTCATCGAAATTCACAAATAACCCTCCATTTACCTAAGTCGAAGTAATAATCCCTCATATAATTGAGTTAAATACTAAAACCTCATATAAATGAGTCAAAATACTAACATCTCAAATAAATAAGTCAAAATAGATGGGGTACTATTGCTTCATCAAATCCTCAAGCTCCAAAGTGAATTTCTCCTCATTATGGTGATTTCATTACACCCGTATTGACGGTATCTTCTTGGCACACAACTTTTAGATTCGTCAATCCAAAATACTCATTGTCTGCTCACCGTATAACCCATCCGAGTCTAACTAAATATCACCCTTGAGAACCTCATCACAATTTTCATGGGGGAATCACGTAGTAACACCTTCTCTCCCACCTGAAATTACATTGGTTTCCTACTTTTATCGGCATAGCTCTTCTGCCTGTCCCGAGCAACTTTAACTCACTCCCTAATCAACTTGATCTTTTCAGTTGTCTCTTGGATGAATTATGATCCCGACTGTCTACCCTTACATAGGACTAACCAACATACCATTGATTAACACGGTCTCCCATAAAGTGCCTCATAAGGGGCCATAGAAATGGAGTTCGGATAACTATTGTTATATACAAACTCCACCAATGGAAAATGGGTTTCCCAACTTCCCTTGAAGTCCATTACACACGCCCATAACATATCCTTCATTGCCTGGTTGACCCTTTGGTATGTCCATCCGTCTTCGAATGGTATGTCGTGCTAAGGTGAATCATAGTCCCCATGGCATTTTATAAACTCTTCCAAAAATGTGCCACAAATGTAGGTCGCCGATATGAAATGATCCATACTGGGACCCCATCCAGTCAAACTATCTCGGATACATATAAATACGCAAGATGTTCGGTCGAATAATCGATACGAATGGCCAAAAATGAGCCACCTTTGTGAGTCGATCAATAATTTCCCAAATTAAATCTTGATATCGAGGTGTCAAAGATAGCCCCGTGATGAAATCCATCAAGATATTATCCACTTTCACTCAAGAATGGGTAGAGTATGAAGCATACTAGATGACTTCTAATGGTCCACCTTCACTATTTGACAAATAGTGCATATTCATATGAATTTAACCATATCCTTCTTCACACCAGCCCACCAATATTGTCGTTTCATATCTTGATACATTTTATCCCCACCTGGGTGTATCGCAAAATGCGTGCGAACCATGTGTCTCTTCCATGACTTCTCATCTTAACTCCTCGTCCAAAGGTACCATTATCCTTCTCTTATGATGCAACCTGCCATCGAACCCCACTGAAAAAAATGGTACACCGATATCAAGATGCTTTGTCACCTTCCCCTTACGCATCTCATCTTGAAACTTCCCCCGGACCACACGTACCACAATCTCTAGAGTAACTATAAGCATACTCATAAATGCCTTGGTCAACTCACCAATCATCTCTATTACTCCCTCCTCAATAGCCTGAAAGGGTGAGAGACTACCACTGGGTCATCGACTCAACGTGTCTGCATCCACATTGTCCTTCCTCGGGTGGTAGTCACTACACCAAAAACAGTAATCTGGCACACCTTAATATTAAAAATATCGCACAGTTTAAAACTGTGTCAAATTCTGGCATGGTTTAATGACAATCTGGCACACTTTAAAATTGTACCAAAATTTAGCACGGTTTATAAGTGTGCCAAAATTGCGCACACTTAACTAAAATATAAAATGCCCTAAAAATACTAATCTTTCCATTTTTTTTGTCTCCCTCTATCTCCTCTCTCATTCTTAGATCTCCCGCTCCCTCCCTCATGCTCGTCTCTCATTTCTCTCACCGCCACATCTCTCATCACAGCCCTGCGCATCATCTCACGCCTCCACCCAACAGGTAACTCTCTTCTCCATCCCGTTTTCATTTCCCTAATGTTTTGATTAGCTTTTGGTTTCAATTCTCCTTTTACTGTAATTGTAAACGTTATTGTTTATTAAGTTTTATCATGCATCTTTATTAAAGAAGAATTGAGGTTTAATTTTATGTTTATTTTGTTGAGTTTATTCATATTTATGCGAAATTTTCTTTTGATTGTCTTGGTGATTGGATAAATATAAAAACTAATTGTTGAAGTTCTGAACAACACTGGATTGTAATAGATCCAAGAACTCAAATGAATGGAAAGGTACTCCCCCCCCCTTCTTGATCAGTATTTTTTCTGAGTTGATTAATTTTTTTGTTCATACTAGTTTGATTGTTCATTGTCAACACAAAAACATTTATCTTTTTTAACCTAAATATTAAAATTAAGGTCTATGTTTTGCTAAAAAATAAAAAATAAACTTAAAAATCGTCGCAGGGACTCTAATCCATGAACCCCGACATTAACAAAGATTCCCCCTATCTAAATTCCTAGATTCTCCACTGATATGGGTGAATGATATTGATTTTTGTCACGGTGAACACTTTAGTTTTGTAAATGGGTTTTGATTTATGTGATTGTCTAGTTGATATATCTGTTTACCGAGTGATGATAATATTTGTAGTCTTAAATTATTAGTTGAGTTGTGATTATTTTGATTCTTAGGGTGTGGAGAAATAAGGAGAATGATAGTGTTTAGGAAGTTTGAATTTGGTATTGGTATATAAGGGACTATTTATCTACCTATTTAATAATTTTATTTCCAAGCATCGAAGATCTATTTGGACTGGACCATAAACAAGTACTAATTAACCCATGGTTTAATTATGTGATAAAAATTTGATGGTGGGATATTTATTCCACGCTGTGTCGGTCTATTTCTTCTGATGGCGGGAAAAAGGGGTTGTACTTTGTACTCTTTATTTGTATGTATGTATTCTAGATTATGTTTATTTATACGTGTTTATGATTTTGGGGTTGTTTAGTAAATTTGGCTGGACAAGAGCACGGGATGGGTTCGCTTGACAATTTCTTCTAAGGCGTTGACGATTACAAGGATTGATGATCGACGATATTAGAATCACATTTGAACTAATCAATCTTAGTGAGCACTTTAGTGTTGTAAATGAGTTTTGATTTTTTTGATTGTCTAGTTGATATATTTGTTTAGGTGAATTTCGCCAACTATTTCTGCAAATTTGCCTTTCTCTATCACCAGAAGGAGATTATTTTTTATCGTGTTTGCATGGAAACCTACTTCGACTTCATTTTAAAAAACAAATCTTTATTCTTTCCGGTATGAATGTCGGGTCGGCTCTAGCCCAACTGGGGCCCCAGGAAAATTTATAATGAGGGCCCATGATGTGTCATTTTTTTAAAATATTAATTATTCACTTGATTTTAATGCTTACAATGTACTTTTGATTTAAAGTCCATACTTGGTAGGTTCTTAGTTATAACCCCAATTTTAGATTCGATAATAGGAAATTTGAAGTCTTTTTCTTCTTTAATCTTTGCAACAGATAAATGCGTGTAATGGTTTCTACTATATTGCTTTTTCTCCTAACAAACCTTATAAGCCTAAAATAGGTGGTTGTCGTCTGCTACGTAATAAAGATGCGATTGTCGTGTGATCATTAATGTCGGGACTCAAACATCACGTTTGCAAATGTTACCAAGTAATTATGTTTTGCACTCTTGGGAGACATATGATGAAGATATTTTGTCGTTAGGAGACAGTTTAGCATTTACAACTATTGGACTCCTTGAGCAGATAAATGTCACTAGAGATACCAATAATTATTTGTGGTACATTACCAAGTGAGCCTAATCCTCTAAGTATTCCTTGGAAACGTAGGGTGTGTTTAATTGGCATTGCATTTTTTCCCATGAAAAATGCTTCTTTTGATTTTTTTTTTACTTTTGTGATGCTTGATTGCGATCGGAACAGTAGTCTTAAGTGTGGCACATTCTCTTTGTTTTAGTTATTTTCAATTGAAACATTTCTTACCCTTCAAAGAAATATATTATTTTTTGTTGGTAAATTTCCATTGGAATTATTAATGGATTACCCTTATAATTTATGAATGTGATTGATCTCATAGCCGTCTTAAAATATTTTCACTTGATCTTTAGGTATGTTCATAGTTCACTCAACTAGTTGGAGGCTTGCTTTTCACTTCATAGATGAACTTGATTTATATAGTGAAATTTTTTAATCTAGATGACCTTGATTTATCTTTATGATATTTTAACTGAAGATTGTATTCTAATTAAACTTTGGAAAACTTATACCAATATGTCATTCCATCACTTCAAGTTATTAAGTACTGGTAAGTCAATAGTCAGTACCAAACAAAATTCGAGAGTAATTTTAGTTTGATCAACAACTGACTTTGATATCAGTTGGAAAAGAGCTATTGAAATTTCAATTGTAATTAGATGCAACCCACTCGAAGTAAAGAGGATATACTTTCTTTCTATATATAGAATGGGTCAAATAAACGAAAAAATTCCCGAACATCCATTGTACATTCTTCGACATCTCTCATTTAGATAATGATATCATTTATTGATTCACGTGGTGTGGTAAGAGATGTATTGTATAGTAACCTATGCAGTTATGATATATGCTCTGTTTATCATGATTTTTTCAAATGGCTGCTCATTGTTTATGAATTCCATGAGGTTCGATTTTGCTCTATTTTTGCTTTCAAAATTTCTCGTTATGTTGGAATTTCTGATAATGAAAATTATAACTTTATAATTTACATAATGCATTCAATCCAACTAAACTATATATTCTCAAACGGAACATGGTTCTGCATATCGTGTGGCTTTGGATTCCATTAACCGGGTGTGGGGTCTTCTAATGGTCACAACACTCGCATGGATTAGTTTTGTCATGTTCACTTCAACCTTTACAATATTCTTAGAATCCGTCAACGTTCGATCCATTCGGCTTCGGTTAATCTCATGAACCAGGTTTTTCTCGCTGTAAAGTTTCTTCAAGACTCTCTAACAGGTAATTCATCATTCTTAATTTTATCTTTATTTTTCACTTTGATTGTTTGGTGTTTTGATTTTGCTCAAATTCCTTTCGAACAAGCTAACTACTTTTATATGCTTATTAGGGACTATTGCTAAATAGGGGTTCTTTTAGAAACACTTTTTTAGCTGCATATAAGGGTGAAAACCTAAGAACTAGAATTGTAGTGAGGCTTCTTAATATCAAATAGATATGTTGTGTATTTTAAAGAAGCAAGCAGATTAGAATTGAAAGAAACATTATTTGATAACTCTATCACCTTCGAAGAAATTTTTGTAATAATTCTAGTAGCACACATGCATGTGTCTTCATAAACATCTTTGTTTATACTCAACTAAACCTCCCAAATAATGCATAATGGTATCACTTTATGCATCCATTTAGAAACTGGATTAGAACTTGCTTGAAGCCACCAAGAAGTAATTGACACATGAATAGTTAGAGTTGAACCAATGATTCCCAATAGAGAATTGAAGAATTTCCACACTTCTGAAGCTATAGGACCTATGATGAATAATTGGCTAACTGATTTTGCAAATTTATTGTAGCATCTACATATAGATGCAAGGTGTACACCTACATATAGTGTAGGGCTGCCGATAGAGGTGTCAGACAGTGGAGCATGGGGTTGTTGTATGCATATATGTTGAATATATGCACAGTAGCATATATGCAATATATATGCACACAGTTATTGCATATATGCTGCTACATATATGTTGTTGTATATATGCAGCATATATGCATACAACTGCGGCATATATGTTGTTGCATTTACGAGTTTCCAAAATATTCAAGTGGTATCAGAATATCAAAAAAGTGGGATCGATTTTGTCCTTCAAGCCATCAATCATCCAACCTATTTGGAGAATATCACTGGACTGACAGAGTTGATGAAGTCGGCGAGTTCTTTTGACTTGGATTGGGATAGTGAGACATATAATTATGAAGATTGTGTTGAAATATAAGGTATTTCTTCTATTTTTTTAATTAAAGTCCATATGTTGAACTACACTTAAATTTTACAGAAACTAAAGAAGGAAAGTAATGTAAATTCATTTTCTTTTTCAGTTCTAACTTTAATATAGGGGAAGTTTGGATGTGTTATGATAACTGAACCAGTTATTTATTCTTTACATTAACATCTGAATATTGGGGTGTTACATCCTCTGTGGCTGAAATCAATTGGATTCAAAATTTATTGTTCGAGCTACATGTTTTGGTTTCGACCACTCCTAAAATTTATTGTGACAATGTGGGGATACTTACCTATGTGGCAATCACGTCTTTCATTAAAGCACATAACAATTGACTTTCGCTTTGTCTGTGATCAGTTTTATAGAAAACAACCGCTATAAGATTGGTGTCCATTGTGGTACCCCAATTTTGTAGGGGTGTATCAACGAAAATCTTTAACTTAAAATTCATAACCGTATCTCTCTTTGATGTCATATCTGTAGGATTATTATTGTTATAACTCAGTTCCACTTTTGTAGGCTTGGTATAAGAAATTATTTCTTGTATAAATTCACACCTTCCCATCAATGAAACGGACGAAAAAATACATTTAAATAGACCAAACTCTTTTAATCAAGGCATGTCTAGATACTATCCAAGTTTTGAATTTTTAAACTTCTCAACTTTGTTGTAGTTGAATAGTCATTATGAGATAATTTCCAGTTCATCATTCTCGAATTTGACAGGGGAAATTGAACATGTCAACAATCTTGGTATGTATGGTTTCATATCACCTTACTTGGGTTAAGGAAACTATATTGGTTTTAAGAGAAATTAGGATATTTGTGTTTGGGACTACACCTTTTAACGTTGTATTTTAGGATTTTTTCTGATGGTGGTATAGTAATTAAGGATTGTGTGTGTGTTTGGTAGCTGGGAAACAAAGTAAGAAAGAAATACCACTAGTGATAATCACTTTTATCGATTGTACGAGGAGTTGGTTTAGTTATAATTTGAACTATTGATGTGTTCTTGTGAAATAAGGGTCTTACATGGAAGTTTCTACTGCCAAATACTATTTTATGTTATTTCAATCATCAAAAGCTATCATTCTCTTTGGTTAGAATATATTGAAGCACCAATGTATAATTTTTTATTATATATTTTGTCCGTTTTTATCTGTTTATGTTGGAGTTTTTCAAACAATAAGCATTGATTCGGATCAGTAGCTATATAAAGATTGATGTTTAAATATTTCTTCAATTCTAAGTCTAATCAGTAGCTATATCTTCATCAAGGTTGCTTGTACCAGA
Organism: Sambucus nigra; assembly: GCA_949130495.1. Taxonomy (NCBI): domain Eukaryota; kingdom Viridiplantae; phylum Streptophyta; class Magnoliopsida; order Dipsacales; family Adoxaceae; genus Sambucus; species Sambucus nigra. The sequence goes on from OX422209.1 coordinate 596,237,649, forward strand.
GTAACTACTATGTCTCAGTACGTACTGCTATATCTAAGCTGTTACTTTTTTCACTAATAAGCAATTCCCAAGGATAAACTCATCACCATTTAGTGAAGTAATCAATGGAGATCCTGATGAACTCATCTTCATTTGAAGTTTTGGGAGTGATCTTACCCATGATGTTGATGACCCAGGTGGAAAAAGTCCAGAGAGAGGTCATATTTCATAATTCCCAAGGAAGTAAGTGTTAGAAATTGGCAAACTACTTGCATTTGAGGCATGTTCGAACGTAGGCAGTGAAATCTTTAACCATATTGGTCCAGTAGTACCCATGATGGATGATCTTCTTAGTAAGAATATGACCATTCATGTGGGTTCTGCAATCCTCACTATGTATCTTCTGCATCATTATGCAACTATAAAGTGTAAATGGGTTCCATCAAAGTTTTTCTAGAAAAGCGCTTCATTATAGATGATATACTGGGCAACTTATTTAATAAAGGTCTCATGGACTTTTTTATCTACGTCTTGGGGATATCTACCATATTTGAGGTGGCGCCAAATGTCAAAGTACCATAACCCATCCATATCAGAATATTCCTCGATAACAATCTCGATGTGGCAGTAGTGAGCGGGCATGGCTTGTCTCTGAATCAGGAGAGGGGCCATTGTTATTCCTTTAGGCATATTGACTATAGAGGCTAGATTAGCAAGGGCATCAGGTAAAATGTTCTTTGTACGAGGAAGGTAGTGTAAGGTCACATATTTGAGCTAGGAGCCCAGATATTCTACGTGGGCATAAAAGGGTAGTAACTTCTCATCTTTGACTTTTCATTTTCTAAGGAATTAGTTGACAATGAGGGCAGAGATCCCATAGATGTCTAGGTGACAAATTCCTTTCTTAAGGGTAATTTTGAGTCCTATAGTCCATGCCTCATACTCAGTCATGTTGTTGGTGTAAGTGAAATATAGCTTGATGGCAATGGGGATATGATAGCCATCAAAGGCGATCAAGAGTATCCTAATATCGTATCCTTACTTATTGGCAGTTCCATCAAAGAATATTTGCCATCTATAGTCCTCCTGAGACGTGAAAGAATCTTTTCATTTGGGAATTCAGAAATCTAAACATCGGTTCTTTCTATGGGGTAATCAGCAAAGTAGTTGAAGATAGCTCTCCCTTTTATAGATTTTTGCATGACATACATAATATCGAACTAGGCTAGCTACATCAACTAATGAGACATTTAGCTAGACAGAGCGGGCTTTGCTAGCAGGCATTTAATGGGATCCATTCGGGATAGTAGTCTGATGGTAAGGCAAGCATATAGTGATGTAATTTTCATGTGACCCAGACTAAGGTGACACATTATTTCTCTAAAGCAGTGTAATTGACTTCGTACTCGACCAATTTTCACTTGGAGTAGTAGATACCTCTTTTCTTGCATAACTTTTTAATGTATTGGCTAGCAAAGCCCCTGTTGCATTATATGTGATGGTAAAGTATAAGAGGAGAGGGAGACCTGGCTGCGAAGGCATGAGTATCGAAGGTCAGGTGTGGTATCACGTGATTCGGTCAAAGGCTTCTTAGTAGGCCTCATTTGAGACTTTAGTTTAATCCTTTCAAAGAAGTTTTGAAATGGGTTCTTTGATAGAATTCAGTTAGTTGATGAACCAACTGATGTATTATAGTTTATCTAGGAATCCTCAAACTTCCTTCTCCATCTGTGGTGGTGGCATCTCAAGTATGGCTTTCAGCTTGGAAGGGATGCTTCTATTATCTTCTCATTGACCATGAATCCTAAGAGTTTTCCTTTTGTGATGTCGAAAACACATTTACGTGGATTTTTTTGCATCTGATATTGTCATAGTCCCTCGAAGAACTTTTAGAGGGCAAGAATATGACCTTCTTGAGTCTTAGATTTAATGATCATGTTATCACATAGACTTCTACCTCTTTGTGAACAAGTTTATGCAGGATAGTTATGGCAAACCTTTGGTAGGTAGCCCAGGATTTCTTGAGTTCGAATGGCATGATAGTGTAGCAGAAGGTTCCCAATGGGGTGATGAAGGAGAATTTATCTTGATGGTCAGGGTGCATCTTGATCTGGTTATATCTGACAAATCCATCAAGAAATGACTTGAGGGCGTGGTTGGTCATATTATCCAATATACTGTTGATGTTGGGTAATGGGTAATCGTCCTTTCGCCGATACTTTATTAAAATTTTAGTTGTCGACGCACATGCGTACATTTCTTCCCAACTTCGATATGGGGATGATGTTAGAGATCCATTTTAGGTATTCGACCACGCGAATGAAACCCACATTCAGTTTCTTGACCACTCCCTCTCTGACTTTGAGCGATCATTTGGTATGGAGTTTCCTTATCTTTTATTTGACCTACTTGTATTATGGGAATACTAGATCTCATGATGAGTTAATTCTAGGTCAATGATGGGCATGTCAATGTAGGACCATGCAAAGACATCGATAAACTCTTTCTTTAATTATTCCAATTGCGCACACTCATTCTCATTAAGGGTAGACCTTATCCTAATATTGTGTTGATGGATACTAGAAATGAGATTAATGACAACACTCTCATTACCATTAGTTTGAATGTGCTTATGTCATTTGTTATTCTCCTTACTAAGATTAGTTAAGAATTATTCATTTGCAAAATCATTATCATCAAAAGTTTATTCAAATTAAGACAACTAATGTAAGGCATAAGAATATACTCAAAATCCTCGTTTATTTTATTTTCAGGAAAAATATAATTTAGAACCTCGTTAAAATATGTCTCAGTTACATTGATATCAATAAAAGGAAAAGCAACAAGTGAAGAGACTAGGATAGGGTAAATAGCATGTATGGGTTGAATTTAAGAAGGTTGGATTGGTATGGCATTCCAGTTGAGGAGAGGCATTTCAGCAGCTTTGATTTAAGCAAACGGATCTGACAACACGGCATCTGAGCGGGTCATATATTAACTCAGCTCCAGTGTCTACAGGTCGAATGATACTTCGAAATCACTTTTCTCAGAGTCCTCGATAAATTATCACAACTTTTTTGGTGAGGGGTTACTCTCTTGAAAGAATATTTCTGGCCCCGATTTTATCTTCTTGTAAACATCGTAGTACTACGGTTCAGGGAATTCACAAAAGGGGTATTCTTCACCCTCCTTGACAAATCTTTCATTCAAAGTGTCTCTTGAAACAATCATTTTATCTTCCAAGCTTCTTTTCGACCTCGATCGACGTAGTGCTTTGAGTTCCTCTAGTGAAGGTTGGTAACCCAAGCCACATAGGGGAAGGCCCCCTTCGGGACTATGGGCTCAAAAATCCCTTGATGACGTTGCCATAGCCCCATTCCAGGCATGAAGTGCATATTCTTAAACATCTTAATCACATTGGCATTACCATGAGGGTTGTGTTTTAGATAGACTCGGTCTTTGAAGTTTTCCCCTGCTTTAAGGGGAATCATATTAATGTTGAAACTAGAGAGGAGCATGTCATTGGTCCCATATTGGATCTCCAATAGTGTACTGGTAGTGTTGGCATTGCATGTACAGTCGTCGTCCCATGAAATAGTGATAACCTGACCTTTGGCGAAGAAATTTAGTTTCTAATGAAGAGAAAAAGAAACTCCTCATATGATGTGGAGCTATGGATGACCAGGGAGTAGATTAAAACAAGCAGGTATGTCGATAATTTGAAACTCGATGATAGGATTGATAGGGCTAGACCCTAGTGTGAGTTTTATGGAACCCGTTACTTCTTGAAGAGTATTATCATACACACGCACGATGACAGAGGTGTGAGTGAGATCAATGTCTTTTAATCCCAAGCAATTGTAGGTTCAGAGCAGACAGACATTGAACGCAGATCCGTTGTCGATAAGTAATAGTGGGATTGTCTTTCCCAAGACTTCAATAAAAATGTTGAGAGCATAGTTGTGATCAGGTAAGAACTTAGGTATCACTTCTTCAGAAAAGGAGATGAGTGTAAAAGAGCTCAGGGGACCCCAACCATTTTCACAGCTTCTTTGGTAGTAGTGGAAAGAGTCTTGTGAGAAATTTTATTAAGGCATTCTGGTGAAATTGAGAGGACATGAAAAGACCCCATAGGGTGATATTGGCTTGGGTCTTCTTGAGTTGATAAAGGACTTTGATCTCTTCGATGGTCATTTCTAGCATGGGAAGTTCTTCAGCAACTATATTTCCTTTATCCACCCAGGTGACTAAGGATTCGAATCTTTGTAGTATCTCCCTAACCTGTGCATGTGGTTCACGAAAGCCGGAAAGAACAAGAATCATGTGACTTCATCTACCTTGGTCTGAATGGACACCTTATTAATTTCTTCTTATATTTCTTCAAAGGATATCATTCCGCATAAGTTGGCTACTAGATTGACTTCATTTTGACTTGGTTCATCATCTGAGCTATCCAAATCATCCCCCCCCCCCCCCCCCATCCGGTGGATACCATGTCCTATTGTCAAGAGTAATCAATACATTTGACCACCTCAACATCTTCCTCATATAAATCTTCCCACCTGGTGGGGAAATGCAGGAGTGAAGGGACCAACTGTTCCTAAAGCTTTAATGAAGTGAGCAACTCAAAAATGCTACAAATTTCCCTTATCTGTCGAAACATATTAGCCATAGTATGTACCACATTATTTAGACTGACTTTTTCAATAGGTACTACCCATTCATCTGATTATTGATCCCACTTCTGGTCTTCTATGAACAAGTCAATGAATTTCTGATAATCAATAGTCATTTTGGTGGGAAATTTTAGTCCAAACTCTAAGATTTGGTTCAACATGGTTGGTAACTCCATGCCTCCCCCCCCCCCCCCCCCCCGACCGGGTGCATACGGTGATGCAAGCCCTTGTAAGGAGTGACAAAGTTTGATTGGTGAAGCATGTTGGGTGTAAGAGAAAAGATAAGCAAACCTTGAGAGGTTTAGTTGATACTGTGAGGATGATAAGTGCTTTGTTGGGCATGATTTGAGTAGATGGGTCGAATTCTGGGTCACTTTCTAGAAAGATGGAATTTGTATGTGTTGGAAGTAGTTTGTGAGTGGTATTAGGTTTAGGATTAGGTAATGGGGAAATGATGCCCCGGTCAATTAGGCTTTGGACCACATTTCTAGGGTGGAAGCATTAGTTAGTGGTATGACCTACGAATTGGTGGAAATCACAACCAGCGTTGTATTTGAAGTTTTTAGGGTGTGTATTTGGTAATGGACGTGGGTCCAATGGTTTGATGATATATCAATTTAACAGGACCTGGTAAACTTTGGATAGTGGAGAACGGATCTCAGTGTACACTTTTCTATCAAGATTGGGGTGACTTTCGGGTGCCCAAGAAGTAGCGGGTTGTGAAATGTTATTGATGGTTGAGACTGTAGCACTGGAAAGCTTCTCATACTTTTGGGAAGTGAACTGTCCTATCACTTTCTTTGGTTTAGACTCGATTTTTGTGATACCTTCCTCGATTTCTACAGTAGCCTCTAGAAAGGCTTGAAAGTGTGTGTAATATTGTCATCCCATGGATGCTCGGATATGAGGCAAAAAGTTATTCATAATACTGACATGTTCCTCCTTGGAGGGTCTATTGGTCATGGTGGAAGCTTTCTCTCTCCACCTTTCTATGAAGCTACTGACTATTTCCCCAAGATTTCGCTTAAGAAGCTTTAAATCTCGGTATGTAACCTTTAGCTCCTTGTTTTACTTGTACTGAGATATGAATTTTGGGTGACATCCTCCCAACTACGAATCATGGATTCTTTGAGGGACAAAAACAACCTGAGGACACGTCATTTCAAGGTTTGGTGAAACATCTGGGCCATTATCTCTTTATAGGCACCAAGGAGGGTCGTGGCTTGGTGATAGCTTTGAAAGTGAACAATTGGGAGTCTACTTCTCCCAAACTTCTCGATGTTTATCATTTTGAACTTCTTTAGCGGTCTAGCTTTGGGATAAGTATACATATAGGTGTAGTCCATGCAGTTCTCAAATATTTTGACTTGTTCGAACTTCTTTGACACCTGTTTGAGGTCTTCCTTAACCTTTTTCTGTTCTTCCTCTTTAGGATCAACGGGTACTGGCAGATTATCCCCTGGATGAGAAAGGTTTGAAATTGGGATTTGAGCCGTTGGTGTCCCATTGGCAACTGAAGCACGCGGAGCATGCTAATACTCTTCTGGAACCCAGACAGGCTCTGGAGTAGGTGGACTCATAGCAAGAGGAAAGAGAATCTCGAGTTTTTCGAGAATTTAGGCCTAGTGTCGCTGCATTTCATGGACCTTGGGTTGAAGGTTATTAAACTTAAAATTGAGTTGGGATAAGATGGACATCAAATCGGGATGCACATTCGATGCTTGGCCGATGTTCTCCATATAAAGCTCATGGAGGCAGATCCCAAGTTCGGATGCAATAGCAAAATAAGCGACGAAGTTTCGGGGCGGTCTGATGGAAGATCGAAGCCAATAAGGAGTCAGGCCAAAATCTAGTATGAGAGAGAGGGAAAATGGTTCAAATTTATTTTTAAAAGAAGGGAGGAGAGAGTTTTTGGTATTTTTGAGAAAATTAGGATATATGTTTAGGTATATTTTCTTTTTTTTAAAGGAGGGAATAAGCATAAAAATCTTCGGCATGATTATGATTATTATTAATGTTAATATTAGGTTTTCACATGTATTAGGTTTGCCTAAATGCAAGAAAAATGTCAGACGGAACCCAAGCCTGGGAAAATTGGGTTTGAAAATATGTACGCTACGATTTGATTTTGAAGCCCTTATACCTTTGACTCACTTGAGTCTATATTGTATAAGTGCTCATCTAGTTTGGAAATTGTGACAAAATTATGTCCATCCTAGAAACCAAAGAGCCTCAGAAATTGCTATGCCTATTCATTTCTCTTTCTTGTAGTGATCAAGAGACTATTTCCAACACTCACACACTTAGAATTCTATTCATGCATGTCATATTGCATTATAATGTGTGTACATGTGTTGAGTGTGTTTAAATCCCTAAGCTTGATTTTTAATAATTTTTTGGGATTTTTTAAACAATTTTTAAACAATGTTTTAATAATTAAAACTTGATTTAAAAGTTTTGGGGTCAATCTCTAAATATTATTTGCTGTATATTATGGCCTAATGTTACCTTGGGTAGAATCCAAAAGCGCCAGAGACTTCAGGGTATTCTTTATAATTAGTTTGGACGCGCGTTTTACATCCCTTAACTGGGCAACACCTGTTGCCCTCTGATTGGTTAGAATTGTGTTTCTTTACTGAGACAATAGACGCGTGTGTTATCAGCCCTTGGATCATTTCTTATCAATGGTCTGCATGTTGCCTTGATGGATCCCCGTGTAACTTTTTAATCCAATCAGCGTTCGTTTAAGCACCGCCTCGTGTGAGCCTTTAGATTCAAGTCAATTTAAATTGACTCGATCTCAGCCCTTGGTTTTGATCAGATATCTCGAACCTTCTCCTCCCACTATAAAAAGGACCCTTCCCTCAGACTTCGAGGACTTTTGCCATTTCATTTCCTTTGAGAAATTGAGAGAGAAGAGAGAGAAGAGATAAAAACAGAGAGAGAAGAGAGAGAGTTAGAAACCCTAACTTTATTCGTCTAAATCCTCTTCAAACCTAACCCAAACACCATATCCAAAAACACTACCCTGAGTGTTCTTGAGTGTTTGAGTTGAGTTATTTTTGTTGCTGTAACCTTGTGTTGGTGAGATCTTGTTTCCAACTTAGACTTTCACTTAGATCTAGTTTCTGATTTAATAGAAATCTCAGATATGAGTTATTCATGTTACATTACACTTAGTTTCATTTTATTTCTCATCTTGAGAAATATATTGTTGATTATTTTCTCTAAAAACGTTTTCTTACTTTGAAATCAACAATAAATGCTTTATGTTTCTTGTTCTTGTAAAACTAAACCTTTGACCTAGTTTGGAATCTCACTTGGAGGTTTTCAATCTCGAAAAGTTTCTTTAAATTCTGAGATTGATTAAGACCTTGTCTGTCTTCCTAGCAAGGTATCCGTGGATTCTGGGAATGATTTAAAGGTCAAATAAGGTGAAAAGTTTTGTAAGAAGAAAGAAAAGAAAAGATCACAGCATATAGTGTAACTGTAATTTGTTAGGACTGTTTGTACTTAATAAGTGTGTGTGTGTGCATGCATGTGTTATAAAGAACCTCCACAAACACTTACACCCTACAACACGAAAAGTGTTGGTAATAAGATCTTGTGATCATAAGTCGACGTAAATTGCTGGAACAAATCAGGAGTTGACAAACTGAGAGAACTACATCTACAATCAGAACTGCAAGAGAAGCTATAAGGACACCAGAGGGTACATTCCTAAACTTATATAAGTATGAGTTGTTTGCATGTTAGTTATATAGTTTGTAACTCATAAATTTTTTTTAGTGGATTTTTCATTTTACTCCGTAGAGGGAGTCGTGGATGTTTCCTCAATTGGTAAGGTTTTACCACGTAAAAAATTATGAACAGAATCTTTCTACATTTTCTCATCTCAGTCTTGGTTGTGCTGTGTTTAAAACTAGTTTAAACTATCTTTTAAACTTGTTGCCCAAATCTTGAATAAGATCTCGTACATACTGTTTTATTAAACACATCTAGTGATTAATCCTTTTTGATTTAAGAAAAGAGTTTATTCAAAAAACAACTCGGAGTTACTTAAATAGTTTATTTTCAATAAACGGCTTTAGTAACGCATTTTTCAGATTTGTTTCCAGTCTCACGGACATGGTCCTAATTTGAAAAAAGGAAAAATAGTGCAAAAATTCGGGCAGTATACCAGTTGAAATTTTGGCAGAGATTCGCATGTTAACCAGCAAACTAATATGAGTGCCCTAGGTTTGACGCCTATAAAAGGTTTATGCACTTATTGGGTTAGTGTAAGGGTTCCCTCTTTTGGCACGGCTTCCACGATACACCTCTTCCTTATAAGGCAATCATTCATCGCTACTTGTGGACAAGCCATTTGATATACCTGAGTGTACGTGAATTGCCTCATGATATACCTCGTGGGGATGGTATGTGTGAGAGCGAATTCAATATACTCGACATACATGAATGAGTTCTCTGTTGTATACCTACCGTCATGAGTTCGGTCAAGCAATATAATGTAGGGGGAACCATTCGATATTCATCGAATGTACGAGGCCAATGGAAAGTGAGAGTCATATCGCTTAGGTTAACTGTGCCCCGTAGGACCAGCGCCCATCACAAATTGAACCCTAGTTCGGGACAAAATTTTGGTCAATATTGCTACGCTCTTGGTGATGTAGTGTTCAAAATTGCATGAGTCTTGATTAACATATTATGGACAAAGCATATTTTTTATTTGCATGATGAGTAAAGGGAGTACTGTACTAATGAGGAAGTTTATACAAGTATCATGAAAAATAGCATAAAGACTATACTAAGCATGGTGATAGGAAAGCATGGGGCGTATACATGTGAGTGAGTGAGTGATTGAATAAGTGACATGTGAATATATACAAGTGAATGTGTGCGGTAGTGAGCCTATACATGGATCAACTACAAGTTGTGTGTGATATGCTTAAGTGAGCATAAATATATATAAGGGTGAGAATTGTGGGTGTGCTAATGAAGCCTAATCATGGATAATCTAAGTGGTGTATGGAGTATATGAGTAGGAGTGAACCTATATACAAGTGTAAGTGTGTGAAGTATGCGTGGAGAGTATATACAAGTGTGTGAAGTGTATAGGTGAGTGAAAATGATATATACATGGGGTAGATATACACAAAACGTAGATAGAGGAGAAAAGGGAACATACATGTAGGTGCAAACACACACATGCAGAAAAGAATAACACCCATGTAGAAATAGAGTATAGTCTTTCAAAAAAAAAGTCCCCGGCAGAGTCACCATTGTGGCCATCCCAAGGCCTCCTCCTTTCTTTCTTCTTTATGAGGGTAACCTTCGATGTGTGCGCGGGATTGTGCCCTTTCTCGGGGCCCTTAGAGGTCATCAATGTGAAATAATGCGTAGAGATAGCTTCGTCAGCCTATTTTTCACATAATAGGCAAAAACAATATTGTTGCCATGAGAGAACAGCATCAAAGATAATACTGATGATTACCAAACCAAGAAGTACAAGGTCCGAGAACAAATTATGGAATAGGAAGGTGTTAGGCACCCATCCCTCCCTTTTAGTCTCTCATGGACATGTGTTAATCTTATCCTACTAGATACGTGTGTGTGCTTATGTGCGTAATATATATGAAGGATGGAATCATTCAACTCGCATCTTAGAAAAGGATGGAGTGAATTCATCCTTAGGAGTGTTCTCAAAAATAATTCAAATATAGTATGAGTGTTTGTCGAATCACAAGTCATTATGGAAGAACGAATGTATATATAGAACAAAACACAAGCATGCAAGAATATGACATTCATCACGAATATATATATATATATATATGAAAGCAGTATTATTAGCGTGCATAAGGGAGGACTCGAGTCTTGAAATTTATCCAAGACGCCTACGTAGCCTAGGGGGTATCAAAGTTCACGTAGTTAGAATATAACATAGGGTGGGATTTAATCCATAAATCCAAACGGGGGATTTCACTTACGTGTGTATAAAGAAAGAAATGTGCTTTAAGAGTGAGAATGTGTAGTGAGAATCCTTCTTTTTGAATTTATAGATAAACCTCTTTTTCTTGTTTTTAGTTTTTTTTATGAAAATAGAGTATGCACAAATACTACTAATAAAGGTTTGAGATTAGTATATATGATGTAATGAAATAAAGTGATAAAGTAGAAATAAAACAACTAATACTAATATAAGAGAATTTAGAGAAAATGATGGAGAATTGGACCTCCTTTTGAATACTTGATGTTGATCTTGAGTGTAAATACGTTGATCTTGTAATGAGATGAAGGTGGTATGAAGAGATGGGAGGGAATTTACTAAATGAAGTAAGAAAAGGATGGAATGGAATGTGGAAAATAGGCTTTTTAGGAAGGGAGCAACTTTGAATTAGAAGGACTGTTCATTAAATTGCTAAAAGGGAAGTTCAGGGGTGCTAGTGAGGTCATGGCCTCTATTTATAGGGCCAAAGGGGTTTCCAATCGGCATAGTCTTGGACCTACATATAGGCGTACAACCTCAGGCACACTGCTGATGGACGGGGTCTTAAGGATGCTATCCGACAGTCTGGGATAGGTTTTTCGAAAAAACGATCGTAAATGCAAACTATAAGTCAGAATCATGCATGGGGTTGATCATTGAAAAAGGAGTTCATATCCCTCTAAGAATCAATTGAGACACTCCCAATTTTGAGAGTTGATTGAGGTCAAACGGAGCCCAAAAGCTCCCGTTGGTCACTAGACAGGAAGTTTTTGGAAGAAACGGATCGTTTGCCTGAACCGTAATGTCGATTCATGCATGGGAAGGAACATTGGAAAGGGAATTAAGAAGACCTTTAAGATTTCATTCAGTTCTAAGAGTTAACTGTGGTCAAACGGGGCCCAGAAGCACCCGGTGATCCTTCGGAGTAAAATGAGTCATTTGTCTGTATCGTGAGGCTGATTCATGCAAGGGGTGAACCGTTGGAAATGGGATTCAGAGACTTTCAAAGATTCATTCAACTTAACTCAAGCTAGAGAATTGACCGGAGTCAAATGGGGCCCTAGAGAGTTCGGGCCTCTTGATTAGTTTTTGGAGTAACACGAACTGTTCATTTGAACCATAAGTTCGATTTTCACACGGGACGAACCGTTGAAAGGGAGATTCATAGACCTCCAAAGATTCATTGATATTTTTCTCAAACGATAAAGTTAACCGAAGTCAAACGGGGCCCGAGAGCGCCCGCTGGCCTCTTGATTGGTACTCGGAGTATGACTTAGAGTTACATTGAACGAGTGAGTGCTAGCGACCTAAGGATGTGCTTAGGGGGTCCTAGGATGGGGTGTTTACAATAACCAGCCAATACCAAAAAGATACACACCTCAGTAGGTCTAGTGGGTTATCCCTAATCCAACATGACTGACACTTTACCCGGATCTATAAATAATCCCTTCACTAATACCTCATGCCCTAAAAAACTTCACTTGTTGCTTATAAAACTCGCATTTGGAGAACTTCGCATAAAGCTTATGCTCTTGCAGTGTTTGTAATGAAATTCGCAAATGTCGGCCATGCTCTTCCTCTGTTAGTGAATAAATAAAAATATTATTAATAAAAATTATCATGAAATGGTCAAAATACGATCGGAATACCTGATTCATTAAATCTATGAATATAAATGGAACATTAGTCAACCGAATGGCATCACTAAGAACACATAAGACCCATACTAAGTTAAAAAGGATGTCTTTGGCATATCCCCCTCTTTTACCCTCAACTGGTAATAACCGGACCGCAAATCATTCCTTAAAAAATAAATCTCTCTCCAACTGATCAAAAAGATCATCGATCCTCGGCAATGGGTACTTATTCTTCATCGTTAACTTATTCAACTCTCAATAGTCAATACACAACTTCAAACACCCATCCTTCTTATTTAGGAAGAAAATCGGTGCACCCCAAGGTGAAGTGCTATGTCGAATGAAACCCTGCTCAATTAGGGATAGCAACGGGGTAGGTTTGGGGCGGGTATTCAAAAATCCTAACCCGCCCCATTTAATAAACAAGGTGGGGCGGGGCTCCTACGGGTTGGGTAAATTTTAAAAATAATAAAATTAAAAATATCACATTATAGTTTTATAGGTCTATAATGGTTTGTATTCTAATAAGTGAGGCAATCCCCCAAATGTCAATATTTATTTCCACATAGAGTTTTTACAAAATTAACATACATATAAAGGTTTTTTTAGTGTGTGTGTGTGTGTGTGTGTGTGTGTGTGTATATGTGGTTTAATTATAATTAACATACATATAAAGGGTATTTATGTAGGCATAAGTTAAACGGGGCGAGTTTATTTAAGCTAACTCCTAACCCGCCCCATTTATTAAACATGTTTTTCTTTGAAACACATACCCGCTCCTAATTCATTAATCGCGTTTTAAAACTCGCCCTATTAGGGGCAGGGCGGGACTCCTACGGGTCGGGTTAAATTTCCATCCTTATGCTCAATCAATTATTTAATCTTATCTTTAATATTGTTCATCTCTATAGGATCCATGCGATACGGTGCTCTAGCTATCGGGTTCATGTCCAGCACTAAGTCTATCACAAAATAAATCTCTCGACTAAGAGGTAAAATCAGAATCTCATCAAACACATCGGTGAACTCTTGAACTATTAGAATCATATCTAGGGACACTCTATTATCCTCGTGACCCTCCTCATAAATAACGTACAATCAATTAGTAGCCCCACCCTCATGTCTGGAATAGCAGCTAAATACATCTCCTGACTTGGTATGAAAAATATGATGGCTCTACCTACACAATCTATCTGAGACTGATATGTATATAGAAAATCCATCCCCAATATAACATCATATGTTTGGGTGTCTAAAGCTAACAAGTTATCTACAAAGCATAGCCTACCAATACCCCATCAAAAGTCTCGATAATAAAAGTAGTGTAGTCGGAATCATCCATGATATTCCCAGGAAGTGTCGTGCAACATATGAGTGTGTGGCTCTCGTATTAAATAAAACTTTGGCTAAAGTTCCATGAACATAAAATGTACCATCAATCGCCTAAATAGGCACTGGATCATCCTTGGGTCTCACTTGATAGATCTAACCATATTATAGCTAAGGCTAAGGTGCTACGATGAGTGGTGGTGGAAGTGCCGCTGGCAGCCTCGAGGCAAAACTAATTGGTATCTGTTATTGTTGCTATTTTGGCTGATAGTTGGGCATAAAACCCTATTTTATATTGCCCCCGGACCTGCCTATACTGGTCCTACTGGCCATTATCTAAGTGGCCTTGTTATCACCAAACTGGCCCTGCCTTTGGCCTTGTTGTTAACCCTAGTCCTACTGTATTTTTTAAATAACCATGTCACTAGGTCATGCACTGACCCTATTTTTGTACCTCCATACCTGAAGCAAACTCCCATAAATGGACTGGGAGTGGTCCCCACCTTTCCTTACTGGTGGTGATGCTGTTGTTGCCCACCACCTTCTTAAGAAGACCCCTCTTGTTGAGGTATATTATGATTGGATAAAAAAAAATCCATTACCTTGGCTCGTCTGTCGCTCGCCTCCCCTTCTATCCTCGCCTACTCCTCCATTAATCTTGGGACCATTATCTTGGCTCACCTTGTTGAACTTCTTCTTATGTTCAGTACGGTTTTAGTAAAGAGAGGCTCCTACACCCACTATATGTGTATAACCTAACATATGTTGGGTTCATTATTAGAAGGTGGAAAATAGGGTGATTAAGATCCCTAATAAAGCAAGAAATAATATTTTAGTGTTCACATCCTCAGGGAAAAATAAGGACAAATTGATAAATTATTTCTCATACTTGGTAATAGTATGAGTCCCATATTTCAGTGATGTAAACTCCACGTGATTCTGCATACATACGGATTCCCAAAAATACTTGTCATCAAACTTTGTAATAGAATCTTCATACCCCATCTAAACCATCTTTTCGGCTATAGCCACACTCTCCCACCACTGAAGAGTGTCCTCTATCAAACGAAAGGTAGCTAAAACCTATTTCTGCACCTTGGTACAGAATAGAAGTCTCAAACGATACTTGATGCCCCTATGCCACTGTAATGCCACCAACGAATATTTAGACCCAAAAATTATTGGTGGGATATTCTTCGTGAACTCCCTTATGACCTTTTCCCACTCGATTGTGGGAGCTCGAGCCGCTGGTGGTGCGTGTGAATCAGAACGAGTATTTGTCTTTGGTGCCAACTGAAATATGACATGAAATGCTTATTAGTATCACGCACCTTGTGACATTAGTACGAAGAGAATGAAGTATAAAAGAATGCTACACGGACGACTAATATGGACCTATGGAACCTACGTTGCCTAGGACTATGCTCTGGTACAACCCGTGATACCTCGTAATTTTTAACAATTAGGTTGATCAAGACTATTTATTAAATAAATCAGTTTGTCAATAAAATTTAAATATCATCTTTAACATGAAATAAGAATCAACGAATAAGGATATATGAAAGTAGAGAACAATATTAGAAATCCTCAATGATCATATAATATGGATAGAACCTGAAACAATGCGACTAAGAACACACTATATATTGACTCACTTGAGTCTGCATATATAGGAGTTCCAACTAGTTTTGACATATAGACAAAATAGGTTAGTATAGTTTGATAACTCCATCTCCTCAAAGGTACATACTTCAAGAAGATTTTTCAGTCCAAGAGAACCTTCAAAGGGAAGTAAATTCTCACCCTAAAACCACAAATAGGACACTTGCATTGCATCCTACATTTTACTTATGGGCTTTAATGGTTTATCAACACTTGAAAGCATTTTAAAATCAACTTAATTTCAAACAAATCATTTTGTATAATTTTTAACAATTTTTAAATATTGGTTTTAAAAGTGTTGAGTTATAAATGGAATTTCAAAAACATGTTTTATACACTGATTATTTTCTTGGGTAGAATCCGAAATCGCTAGAGACCTTAAGGTATGCTTTGTAATTATTTTCATATGCGCGTCGTATCCTTCATCCTGTGCGTACACGTGTTGGTTTCATAATGGTCGGATTTGTGTTTTCTGCCACTCACATAAGGGGTTTTGAATCTCAGCCCTTGGATCGTTTTAATTAATGTACTGCATGTGATCTTTTTCAATGCCTCGTGATCCTAGGCTTGCCCAATCAGTGACCTTATAACCCACCGCTTGTGTCAAACCGTTGGATCAAAGTCAATCCATTTAGGCTTGATCTCAGCCGTAGCATTGATGCTGATGTTCTCGATCCTTCTACGCCTAGTATAAAAAGGGATCTATTCTCGGAATTTTGGAACTTTTGTCACTTAATTATTTCTGAGAAAAAAGAGAGAGTAGATAGAAGATAGAGAAGGTATAAGAGAGGGAAATGAAAGAGAGATAGAGATTAGCAGAAGAAACCCAAAGTTTTCTTCGTGGTGCAAACCCTCCTTCCAAATCAAAACACCAAACCTAAACAATTTCAAACATTAGAAAACCCAACCTGTGAGAGTTAGATCCTCCTAGGGTTTCTGTGTTGTTATTTGTGTGTGTTTATTTTTGAAGACCTCTTCAAATTTGTTGATTCTCTCAGAACTCATCTCTAAGGAAGATTTAAGTTTCATTGTTGAAACTGAGTCTTTCTAAAAGAGAACATCTCACGTATATTTTTGGTTTCTCTTTTTAGATCTAATTTCTTATATCTAATATGTTTCAGCTAGTTTTTGAAATAAAAACTTTTAGTTTCAAAATTAATTTTCAGATCTAGGTAGTTGTGTTTCCAATTTTTTATTTCAAAATTTATGAAATATTGGTGTACAAAAATAATAGGAACACAAAAGAACTCGTGCTAAAGTTTCAAAGCGTTCAAACCTGAAAAATAAGTTTTAGATCAAAACTTGTTGAACCATTCCTTGCATGTTAAGTCTGAATCTGATTTGATAAAGTAGACATCTAATCTAGTTTGGACCTGCAATTGGAGGTTTACAATTTCAAAAATATTTTCAAAACCCATAAATTGTATAAGACCTTGAACCATCTTCTGAGAAAGGTATCCTTGAGATCTGTGGTTATATAAAAGATCAAGAAGTATTTTCTTGAGAAATCAAGATTCAGAAATAACTTTCATATTAGAACTGTTGAAATTTGTTAGGAAAGATTGTATAAATCTTGAGAGGGTGAGTTGCATATTTTCATGTAGTAATACATCACAAATACTATCTCACATGAACACTTAGACACTGTGGTTCTGTTT
This sequence comes from Sambucus nigra, assembly GCA_949130495.1. NCBI lineage: Eukaryota > Viridiplantae > Streptophyta > Magnoliopsida > Dipsacales > Adoxaceae > Sambucus > Sambucus nigra. Next base: position 596,254,579 of record OX422209.1, read on the forward strand.
GAGAGTCTTGTATTTGGAAGAGTTACTGGAATCTTAATTCAAAGAGAAGGAGATCAAGGAAAAGACAAAGAAGCAGCAAGAAAGGATCAAGTTCCAAGTCAAAATATCTTTGGAGTGGAGAATCTCATGTACGTACATTATGAACTTAGGTTAGGATCTTTGTGGCTTGCTTAAGTGTTGTAACTTGATCTTTATTCTAGAGAATTTTTGTTTTGTGTCGTAGAGGGCACCGTGGATGTTTCCCTTGTTTAAGGGTTTTACCATGTTAAAATTTCTGTGTCTATTTCTGTGAATGTTCTTAACTATTGTTGTGATTGGGATTGCATAGTAACGATAGTAGATGTTTATTAAAAATTAAACTTAAGGTAATCAGCTATCGAATTTATTCCATACATTCAAAAAAAGCTTTTACAACACATCTTGTGTTTTTCAAAGAGAGTTTTGCCCAAAAAGTTTGTTCGGAGTTTACTCAACTTATAACTATTTGTTATTAATCTAGTAAACAAAAAGCTTTTAGTATTAAGGCTGTTTTTCAATTGGTATCAGAGCAGGAACACCATTTGTGATCCTGAAACTTGAGAATTTTTTTTCGAAATTTATTTTTGAAAATCTCTAACTCTGGAAGAAAAATTTGAGAAGTTAGGTAACCTATCCAGACCACCACTCATTGATGGAAACAACTTTTCGTACTGGAAAGTGCGAATGACTGCTTTCATTCAAGGAACCCTAGGTGATGAAGTCTGGGAAATTATTGAAACTGGATATGAACATCCTACTAAACCTACTTTTGAAACCAATCCAACAAGGATTAAGAAACTTCTCAGTGAGTTTACTAAGGAAGAGAAAAAAACTGTCTCTTGATAATAACAAAGGGAAGAATGCCATCTTTATGTCCATTAATGAACACGAATTCAAAAGAATATCCATATGTTCTACTTCCAAAGAGGCATTGGGACACCTTGGTCATTGCTTATAAGGGTGATGAACATGTCAAAGCTGGAAAAACCCAAATGCTTTTACAGCAATATAATACCCTGATTATGAATGACAATGAATCCTTTAACGATTTCTACATAAGGTTAACTGATATTTTTACAAAACTTCATGCAAATGGTATAACCTACAATAGAAAGGAAATTGTTTCAAAGATTCTTAGGTCATTGCCATCTAAATTTGACAACAAGAGATATGAAATTGAGGAAATGAATAATCCTAATATGACTCCTGAATTACTTAGCAGTAAATTGAGGACTGTAGAATTGGAACTGGACTTCAAAAAATAATTGACCAGACAGGCCAGTAGAGCCTCTAGTTCTAATATTGTGTTTTCATCTAAATTACCAGTGCCTAAATTGAACTCTATAGACCTTGACACTGATTGTCTTGAAAATTGTGATTTAGAAAACCTTGATAATGAAATAGATCTTATGAGTAAGCATTTCAAAAAGATTTTGAAATTCAAAAATGTTGTAACCACTAAACAAGGCAAATCAAATTATCAAGGTAATTAATACCACAGACCTCATGACAGAGACAACACCAAACACACTTATGATAATAGGAGGAACTATGACCCTAACAGACCTAAACCTAACATAAAAGATGTTAAATGTCATCGTTGTGGTAAACTTGGTCATTATGCTAGTACATTTCCATCTAGTTTTAATAACAACAACAAGGCCAATATGTGTAAAACATGGGACAACTCTAGCAATTCTGAAGAAGATGAAACTGAGTTAACCCAAGTCAATGAGTACTGCATGTATTTCTTTACTAATATAATATATAATGATGATGCATGCTTGCCTGTTCATGAACCTACTATGCTTGTTGATGTTGTTAATGATAGTAATGATAATTTTGTTCCTATTACTGCTGAAAGATTATGTGTGAGTCAAAGTGAGAATTTTGATGACGAATTGAATGTGTGCGTGAGTAAAGAACCTAACCAAATCATAGGGGATAATTCACACGATGCACATAGTGAGTCTGATGATTACCTGCCTGATTTACATGAATTGTACACTAAAACAGTTAAGAAGAGTGCTCGCCTAGAAAAGATGATAAAAACCTTAAGTGAGCATATCGATTTGCTTAACCAAACCATTAGGAAGAACACTGAAGATTATACTACCCAATGTGTTTCTCATGAGACTGAGATTGAGAATTACAACTTGAGGATAAATTCTTTGATTCAAAAGAACCATGAATTTGAATAGAAATACAAGGCAACCCTTATTGAACTAGAAGAATCAAAGAAAAAGGTTTCAAATGTTTTTAAAAAATGTCAACATTTTGAAACACAAACCAATGCTTATGAAAAAATTATTACTTGAAGTAAATTTGACTTTGAAGATAAGTCTGGCCTAGGTTTTGGAGAAATATTGCACACAAGTAAGACCAAAGTTTCTCACAAAAATGTTGCTTCTGCAAAATAAGGCCAAACTTCTCTGAATGTTCAAAAAGGTGAACCTAAGCTCAATATCTCTCAGTCAACACATAATCAGTACAATCAACTGTTGAAACCAAACTGTCAAACCAAATATATTTGTCCTTCTGCCAGAGACCAAAAATAGAAACCTAAACCCAATAATGACTGGACTACTATACCCAATAGGTCGAAGCCAATTTTTAAAGACTTTAGTAAGAAAGTCAAGTCCTATACCCATCATTATTGTTCCTACTGTGATATTTTTTAACATACTCTAGATGAATATTTCTAAAAAAGGACATACACTCCTACCTACCAGAACTTTAACTATTTTAGGAAATCCAGAAATACATATATACTTCCTAAACAGACCACAAACAACTTTAACTCTAAAAAGAAAAAGGGAGGGTCCAAGACTAAGAATAAATCATTTAGAAAGACCCCTTAAATCTTTTCAAAGTCAAAAGGCCATAAAAAATTTTAAACTAAGCCTATTTGGATTAGAAAAGATGATTTACTACTCCATCTCAAGTGCAACATTGTCACTTCTTCTTTAAAGGCACAAAGCACTTCAACTAGACGGTATTTAGACTCAGTATGTTCTAAACATATGACCGGCGACAAAATAAAATTAAAAAACAAGACAGACTTCCTTGGAGGTAGTGTCATGTTTGGAGATGGTGTTTCATCTCAGATCATAGGTAAGGGAACATTGAGTGAGGAAGGGCTTCCTGAACTAAATGATGTTTTATTAGTTAAAGGCCTTAAAGTCAATCTCTTAAGTATATCACAATTTTGTGACACCAATCACTCAGTTACCTTTTCTAAAAATGATTGCAAAATTATAGATGAAAAGGGCAATTGTATTTTGACAGGAAACAGAACCCCAAAAAACTGTTACACAGTAATTCATAATTCTGAATCTTGCAATATTGCCAGATTAGATGATTCTGATTTATGGCACAATAGATTGGGACACACAAATTATGATAACCTTAGAAGACTTAGTTCCCAAGAAATAGTTAGAGGCTTACCAAAAATTAAAAATTCTTTTAATCCTGTATGTGGACCTTGTGAAGAAGGAAAAATAAGTAAATCCCCACATAACAAGGTTAAAGATATCCTTACCACTAAGCCCTAGAACTTATCAACATATACCTCATGGGTCCCTCTAGAAGTGTTAGTTTCTGTGGAAACTCTTACATCCTAGTTATGGTGGACGACTATATGAGATATAAATGGGTAGCTTTTATGAAGCATAAATCAGAAACCTTCAATGAATTCTTAAGAATCCTCTTGAAAATTGATAATGAGAAGGATACCCGAGTATGTAGAATTAGGAGTGATAGAGGTGGAGAGTTTAAGGACTCTGTAATTTCTGAGTATTGTGTAGCTAATGTCTATAAACATGAGTTTAGCGCTCCCAAAACCCCGTAACAGAATGGTATCGCTGAATGTAAGAATAGGACTTTACAAGAAATGTCTAGGGTTACGTTACATGCTAAGAATATCCCTACATACTTTTGGGTAGAAGTTGTCCAAACCGCGTGTCACATTATTTATCGTATCTACCTCGGAAAAAAAATTTAAAGAAACATTTTATGAGTTATGGTTCAATAAAAAGCCTAGTGTGAAATATTTTAAAACCTTCGGTAGTATCTTCTATATCGGCAAAGACAGGGAGCATCTTTCAAAATTTGATACTCGGGGAGAAAAGGGAATTTTTCTTGGCTATTCACAAAATAGTAGGGCTTTGCGTGTTTTTAACTATAGAACCAAAACTATCACGGAATCAATTAATGTAATTGTAGATGACACAAGTGTTAGGACTAGTGACAGTCAACCAGTAATATTTAATGAGGACGAACCTATTTTATCCCCTGACCCTCAAGATGATACTGATTCACTGCCACCTGAGAATCCTTTTGTACCCACTTGGGTTTCTAAAGATCATCCCATTGAAACCATTGTCGGTAATCCTTCGGAACCAGTTCGAATTAGATCCCAACTTCATCAAGTGGCCCAATAGTCTTATTTTGTTTCTCTTGAGGAACCTAAAATGTTAATGATGCCCTTAATGACTCATTTTGGATAAATTCTATGCAAGAAGAGATAATCCAATTTAAGAGTCACGATGTTTGGAATCTGGTTCTTAGACGTAAAGATTTGAAGGTTATTGGCACAAGATGGATTTTTGAAAACAAAATTGATGAAAATGGGGAGGTTATTAGAAATAAAGCTAGGTTGGTTACACAAGGTTACTCTCAGATTGAGGGAATTTATTTTGACGAAACCTTTGTACTCGTTACTCGTCTAGAATCAGTTCGTCTCCTTCTAGCCATTTCATGTCATATGCTGTTCAAATTATTCCAAATGGATGTTAAATCCGCATTTTTAAATGGAATTTTGTCTGAAGAATTTTATGTAGAACAACCCAAAGGATTTGTTGATCCTGTACATCCAGACCATGTCTTTAAGCTTAAGAAAGATCTATATGTTTTGAAACAAGCTCCTAGAGCTTGGTATGAGAGATTGTCAACCTTTTTAGTGTCCCACAATTTTTTTCGCGGCAAAAACGATCAAACTTTGTTTGTTAGAAAGGAAAATCAACAAGTCTTAATTGCGCAAGTATATGTGGACGATATTATTTTTGGTTCCACTTGTCCTAAACAAGTAGAGAATTTTTCTGATATCATGCATACTGAATTTCATGTCTTTAATGGGTGAACTATAATTTTTTGGGGTTTACAAGTAAAACAATGCAGTGATCGCCTTTTTATTTCTCAATTCAAGTATGCTGCTGACTTACTTAAAAAATTCGTCTTAGAAAATGCTAAACCTTCTAGAACTCCTATGAGTACTTAAACTAAACTATCTAAGGATGATAATGGGAAAAATGTAGATCCCACTCTTTATAGAAGTATGATAGGGAATTTTTTGTATCTTACCGCGTCTCGACCTGATATATCCTTTACCGTGTGTATCTGTGCTAAATATTATTAGGTGTAAAAGGGATTATTAAATATGTTAAGGTTACTCTAAAATTTGATATTTGGTACACAAATGATACGACTAGTTCTATTGTTGGATATACCGATGCCGATTGGGCCAGTTGTTTTAATGATAGTAAGAGCACTTCTGGTGCTTGCTACTACGTAAGCAATAGTCTTGTTGGTTGGTCATGTAAGAAACAAAATTTTATTTCATTATCTAGTGCCGAATATGAATATATAGCAGCTGGTAGCTGTTGTGCTCAACTACTATGGATTAAACAAATGCTTAGCGATTATGGCCTCACAGAAAAATAATTAACCATGTTTTGTGATACTCAAAGTGCTATTAACATTTTCAAAAATCCTATTTTGCACTCACGAACTAAGCATATTAATATTAGACATCATTTTATCTGTGACCTTGTCGAATCCAAAGACCTCATTATTGACTATCTGGACACTCAAAAATAACTCACAGATCTCTTTACAAAACCATTAGATAACATTCATTTTGAGTATTTGCGTACAGCTATAGGCATGATAACTCTCAATTAATCACTATGTTTTGGTGATTTATACCTCTTGTATATTTGAGAAAAATTGGGGCAGAAGATCTTGAGTATTGCTTAGCCTTTTTACTATCTATATCTATTCTGACTCATCTAATATGACAAATTTAGTGTTTATCTTGTTACAGACTTTACAGACCCGTTGTACATCTTGTTTATACATCGTAGGGTATTGTTCTGTATATAGTTGAGTAATGTACCTTTTTTTATTTTCAGTTCTAGGATGGGAAAGGGTAGTTAGAATTTTTGTATAGGACACATAGGATTTCTTTTTATTTTTGACCAGAGAGTAAAGGATACTCAAGGGAATTTTTTCTCTAATATCCTAAGGGGGAGATTGAGAATAAACTATATATTGACTCACTTGAGTCTGCATATATAGGAGTTCCAACTTGTTTGGATATATAGACAAAATAGGTTAGTATAATTTGAGAACTCCATCTCCTCAAAGGTACATACTTCAAGAAGAATTTCAGTCCAAGAGCACCTTCAAAGGGAAGTAAATTCCAACCCTAAAACCACAAATAGGACACTTGTATTGCATCCTACATTTAACCTATGAGCTTTAATGGTTTATCAACACTTGAAATCGTTTTAAAATCAACTTAATTTCAAACAAATCATTTTGTATAATTTATAACAATTTTTAAAAATAATTTTTAATTTAATTAAAAATTGGTTTTAAAAGTGTTGTGGGTATAAATGGAATTTCAAAGACTTATTTTATACACTGATTGTTTACTTGGATAGAATATGAAAGCACTAGAGACCTTGAGATATGCTTTGTAATTATTTTCATACGCGTGTCTTCGCCTTTATGCTGTGCGTACACGTGTTGGTTTCATAACGGTTGGATTTGTGTTTTCTGCCACTCACTTAAGGGGTTTTAAATCCCAGCCCTTGGATCGTTTTAATCAATGTACTGCATGTGATCTTTTTTAATCCTTGTGATCCCAGGATTACCCAATTAGTGACCTTATCACCCACCGCCTGTGTTAAACCGTTGGATCAAAGTCAATCCATTTAGACTTGATCTCATCTGTAGCATTGATGCTGATATTCTCGATCCTTATACACCTAGTATAAAAAGGGATCTATTCTCAGCATTTTGGAACTTTTGTCACTGCATTATTTCTGAGAAAAAAAGAGAGAGTAGAGAGAAGGTAGAAGATAGGGAAAGGAAAGAGTGATAGAGATTAGCAGAAGAAAACCCTAAGTTTTTTTTGTGGTGCAAACCCTCCTCCCAAATCAAATCACCAAACCTAAACAGTTTCAAACATTATAAAACCCAACCTGTGAGAGTTATATCCTCCTAGGGTTTATGTGTTGTTAGTTGTGTGTTTTTCTTTTTTAAGACCTCTTCAAATACGTTGATTCTCTCAGAACTCATCTCTAAGGAAGATTTAAGTTTCTTTGTTTAAACTGAGTCTTTCTAAAAGAGAACATCTCACGTATATTTTTTGTTTCACTTTTTAGATCTAATTTCTTATATCTAATATGTTTTAACTAGTTTTTGAAATAAAAACTATTAGTTTCAAAAATAATTTTCAGATCTAGTGAGTTGTGTTTCTAATTTTTTATTTCAAACTTTATGAAATATTGGTGTACAAAATAACAGGAACACAAACGAACTCGTGATAAAGTTTTAAAGCGTTTAGATCTGTAAAATAAGTTTTAGATCAAAACTTGTTGAACCAGTCCTTGCATGTTAAGTCTGAATCTGATTTCATAAAGTAGACTTCTAGTCTAGTTTGGATCTGCAATCGGAAGTTTATAATTTCAAAAATATTTTCAAAACCCAGAAATTGTATAAGACCTTGAACTATCTTCTGAGAAAGGTATCCTTGAGATCTGTGGTTATATAAAAGATCAAGAAGTCTTTGCTTGAGAAATTAAGATTCAGAAATAACTTTCATATTATAACTGTTGTAATTTGTTAAGAAAGTTTGTACAAATCTTGAGAGGGTGAGTTGCATGTTTGCATGCAGTAACACATCACAAACACTATCTCACTCGAACACTTTGACATTGTGGTTCTGTTTGAGAATCTTGTAATTGGAAGAGTTGCTGGAATCTTAATTCAAAGAGAAGGAGATCAAGGAAAAGACAAAGAAGCAGCAAGACATGATCAAGTTCCAAGTCAGAATACCTTTGGAGTGGAGAATCTCATGTAGGCACATTCTGAACTTAGATTAGGATCTTTGTGGTTTGCTTAAGTGTTGTAACTTGATTTTTATTCTAGTGAATTTTTGTTTTGTGCCGTAGTGGGCACCGTGGATGTTTCCCTTGTTTAAGGGTTTTACCATGTTAAAATTTCCGTGTCTATTTTTGTGAATGTTCTTAACTATTGTTGTGATTGGGATTGCATGGTAACAATAGTAGATGTTTATTAAAAATTAAACTTAAGGTAATCAACTATCGAATTTAATCCATACATTCAGAAAAAGCTTTTACAACACATCTTATGTTTCTCGAAAATAGTTTTGCCCAAAAAGTTTGTTCGGAGTTTACTCAACTTATAACTATTTGTTATTAATCTAGTAAACAAAAAGCTTTTAGTATTAAGGCTATTTTTCAGCTACAGGTCAGGCCCACTGCAACAAGATAATAGTTGTGCACTCAAGTAGTAAAACTATCAATCATGAGTATAAATAATAATTTTACAGTTATTAAATTAACTATTATATAAATATATAAACTGGGACTAGCCCTCCTGTAGACACCCCATTCTGTTACCCCTTAACTCTCCTTAGGTCCCTAGTACCTCCCTTCATCACTATAAACCCAGATCACGTCCCGAGTACTAACCTGGAAGCCATCGGGCACCCCCCCGACTCAGTTTGACCCAAAAGTCAAACTCCTCGTCTCGATCGAGACTCAATGAATCTTCGAAGGGCACTAAATACCCTTTCCAACGGTCCGCCATGTTCACGATTCTGACTTACCATGGGGACGAACGGGTCATTTGCGTCCGAAACCTGACCCAGAGGCCATCTGGTGCTCCCGGGCTCTATTTGACCTATGTTAACTCTTCAGCTCGACCAAGGCTAAATGAATCTTTGAAGGTCACTGAATACCCTTTCCAACGGTCCATCCCGTGCGCAATTCTGACTTTCCATGCGGACGAACGATCCGTTTGACTCCCAGAAGCCACCGAGCGCTTCCTGGGCCCGGTTGACCAAAGTCAACTCTCCAAATCAGGTCAATCTCTTTGGAATGTCGAAGTACATCTCCTAACCTTTCCAACGGTATGCCCCGTGCGCGATTCGGACTTACCATGCGGATGAACGCGCCGTTTGCGTCCGCGCGATTCCCCGTCCAATGGACCGATAAACGCTTCCGAGACACTTTTGACCCAAAGTCAACTCCCGAACTCGGGAGCGGTTTAAAGGACTTTTTAAGTTCTCTGAAATACCTTTCTAACGGTATGCCCCGTGCACGATTCTGACCAACGGTTTGCCCTCGGCGGCCAATTTTCCAAAAAAGCCTGAGGCGCACTCCCAAATGCCAGGTCCCTGATCTTGCCTATCGGCACCTGCTGATATAGGCAGTGCCATGATAGGGCCGATCGACAGTACCCTGGGGTTATAAAAGGACGCCTTGGCCTCATTTGCAGGAAAAGCCCAGATCTGATAGAAATCTCTCTGAACGAATCCCAGAAACCTCTCTCGAAGGCAGCGTGATTTCAACTTCCAAATCCCTCTTTTACCTTCACTTTTCATCATCCTTTTCATTAAACTTTGGTGAATTTTCCAGTCACCATCATCATCCAAGCTCAAGGGCTGCTCTCCAACATTCATGATCAAGCTCAAGATCTTCAAGAAGTTCCAACTTTCTCAAACTCTCTCTCTTAAATTCTCTTGAATTCCCAATAACTTATTTTCTTATTTAGCACTTTTATAATCTCATCTCACACATCCAAATATACTTTTTATTTAGTATTATTGCACATCTCTTATTTTCATATAAATAAAAACCCCAAAACAAGAAAAAGAGGGTTTGCTCATAAATTCCAAGTAGGGATTCTCACACTTCTTCCACATTTTTCTCACAACTAAAACACCTTTTCTACACACACACACACACACTTACAAATAAGAGATCCCACATTTGGATTTATGGGATAAACCCCACCCCTTTGCTTTGTATGCGAACTACGTGGACTTTGATGCCTTTATAGGCTACATAGGCGTCTCGGGGTAAAATCCAAGACTCGAGTCCTTTCTCTCACTTTTTCTCTCATTTCCTATTTTCTCTAAATCCATTTTTCTTATATTATATATATCCTTAGTCTTAGTGACACATTACTCCATGTGCGTTATCGTTCCTTTATAGCGATCAACGTCGGGGTAACCGCGTAAATCTTATTTTTCTAATATTACTTTTATAATCTTCCTATGGATGACTCACTTTATCTTTTCCATGATACAAGCCGAGGATTCCTACCTCCATTCTATATATATACACATGCACACATCTCACGGGGGGGGGGGGGGGGGGGGAACATAAAGGAAAATAGCAAATATCCATGAGAGACCGAAAGGGCGGAGTGGGTGCCTAACACCTTCCCATTTCGTAACTAAGCCTCTGAACCCTTTTCGAATCATTTTGGTTTCGCACGCACCAGTATGTCTTTGGATGCCATCCTTCGGGGTGGCTTCCCCTTTTTCTTTTGTCTGTTTTGAGTAAAATAGACTGGCGACTCTGAATCTCTCTACATTTTTCACACCTCACAAAATCGACGTCGGCCGAAGCGCTCTCCCGAGAGGGGACGCGCGGGACCGAAGGATTCCTCCTCCCTCCGTGGCGGGGATCGGCGGGGATGGCCACACCTCCATTTATTGAAAAGTCTCACAAGGCATAACGTGCCTCACAGATATATAATTAATTTAAATATTTTATTGATAAATGAGGCTCATGAGCATATAGTGGACCTCACGCATGTGAAATAAAATGCAATTTATAAAAGAAATAAATCCCTATCATTATTACAAATCCAACATCACCTTATCCACCCCAAGCACCACCAGTAATAAAATCATTATAATCATGTTTGGTCCCCAGTTTTTTTAGGGATTACCAAGTCCCATAATGCGGAACCAACCTTATTCACCCAACATATCCATAATAACAATATAACAAAAGTGGCCACATGCATAGCGTCATCACATAAGAATAATATGTATCCACTCTCGATATCATTCCATAATTTAAATTTCACACATCACTAATGTATTCCAACATATTTTATACTTTATTTTTAAGTTCTTAAATTTCCTTAAATTACTACAAAATATTCTACTACTTTTAAAAGTGAGGGTTGAGGCATAGATTCTCCACAAAAATCAAAAAGAGTAATTTTATTCCACTCACATCACACAAAAAATACATTTTAGGCATATTTTTCAATGGCCATTACTCATTTAGTATATTGCAATCATTATGTTGTCTGAATAATAATTTATTAATATGGACCCCCTCTAAATGAATTTTGTGAAAACTTGAAATACGAAAGTTTTCTAGATTGTGATTTCGTACAAAAACACGCTAAATGTCTCAATTTACATCTTCTATAAGGATTAAAAGTTCACTTTTCTATATACCCTAACAATATACCTAGTCCGATTTTCTCATTTTTTCTGCCGTAAATGATCTTTCTGATATTTTATCAAAACACAAAACTTTTAGTAAATTACATTTTACATAAGACTATGATGTTTCATAATTTTTTTAGCTGAGTTACTAGTTTTTAAAAAATTCGAGACTATCCGCGATCTTCAACATAATTTATAATTCAAAATGAAGAAGTTACTATTTACTAGATCCCCAATTCCCAAAAGTATGAATTCTAAATAAAATTTAACATAATAAAATATTAATTTGATATACTTTATTTATTTTCAATACATAAAATTCATTCAATGTTTGATTTAACATTTAAATCATACGAAGAATATAAAATTCATAGTCCAATTCAATTATACCAGATTAGGTTAAATAAATCGAGTATATAATTTCATGAATCAAATTCATTGATTTATTCATTAAAAAAGTAGAATTTATAAAGGCGTAATCAATGCAAGATAGACCTTAATTATCTCCACATAGATTTTAGAATTTATAAAAAACACTTTAGGTAGAAAATACAATATATTTTATGAGAGTTGAGGGTATAATTATCTTTCATCAATTAAAGAAAACCTCCAAACATAGTATCGAAAAATTGTCAAAGAAGTCCATCCAAAATTGTTCCTCAATTGATGAAAATAATCCCACAAATGTGTTTAAGAAATCCGTGTTGAAAAGTAATTGAATTGGCCTCCAAAAATCCTTTGGAGTTTATCCAAAGTTATCCTCACTTTTTTTCAGAAAAATATAATTTTTGACTAGCATAAAAGAGTATATTTTTTTATATATGTAATGGTGTAATATTAGTGGGAAATGGATTAAGTTTTTGGATTTATTTGTATAGTATAAATGAGAAGGAAGTTTAGTTTTTTAAGAGAATGAAGAAGAAGAATGAGCTGAAGCTCATTTGTTCATTTGACTGATGTTTTCTTCTTTTTTTTGAAAAGAATCCAATGTTTGAATAGTGCCATCAATAGAATAGTAATTACAATTTGTATTTTTTTTTAATAATCCAAAGCTATTCTGAATATACTGTTCCAAATAGTGATATTCATAATAGTACCCTTCAGAATATGATTTTTTAAATCAATTTTCATTTAAATAATCAATAAATAAATAAATTCTAAAATGTAATTTTTAATTATTAATAAATATCCCTAAATTATGGGTTATTACACATATGAGTCAAATGCATGTACTGTCTATTTCACCCAATGTAGATCTGTAATATACTTAACCATTATATTTTGGTAACTTTGTCTCATCAATGGCCTACATTGATGAAATATTAGGGTTTAAAGAAGACAATTGTATAACAACTAAATAAGTTTAAGAAGGATATATTTATATTTACTTCATTAGTAACATAAAATTCTCCATTTTCAAGTTACTTGTTTACAGTGTTATGGCTATTGTTGTAGTTATTTTTTAGTTAATTTTTATGCTCAAACAGGTTGGTCGTCATGAATAAACAAATGAAACTCAGCCGATTTTTTAAAAAAAATATTATGAGTGTTTGATTGATAAGAATATAAACAAATTTGATAGTATTTTTATGGATTGTCATCTATAGGAAATATTATAAAAAAATATTCTTCTTTGTTTAAGGTAATTTACACTAAATATATCTTATTGCATATGAAAACCTTTTGTAGACAAGGCTAATCATTGAAGTCGTTATGTTAGAGTTCGTACGCTTTAAGATCGTAGTTTTACTTTGCTGACATCATCTTATGTTAGATTATATGGGCTTTTATCAAGGTTCTAAAAAATACGAGGCGTGAACGAGGCGTGGAGGCCAAGCCTTAAGCATTAGAAGTATAGGCGAGCCTTAGGCCTAAAAAGGTGTTTAGGCCTTTTTTTTAATATATTTTAACATTTTTAACTATAACAAGGCTATTAAAAATACTAAAATAGTACATACCTTAAAATTTGTCCGAATATATGCAAACTAAATTATTGTTTTTAAAATACTAAGAAAAAAAACAAATGAAAAGAAAAAAGAAGAAGAAAAAATGCGCATTTTTTTGGACGAGAGGCAGAGAGGTTTGGAATACCATTTGTCTTTTGATTGTTTGAATTAAAAATTGGTTTGGTTTTTTAAAATAAGTCTTTAAAAGGCGATTTCGTTTCACCAAAGCGTTTTTGTTTTGAAAAAAAGTGCGCCTTAAGCATTTTATCAAGAATAAGGCGCAAAAGGCTTAAGGCGAGGCTTTTCTCCTAAGCCTCAAGCCTAGGCGTGCCTTTTAGAACACTACTTTTTATGTATTTTTGCTATTGATATTAGTGTCATATTTGAAAAAAACTTATTATTACCATTAATGTTTTGATTGAAGAACTTTCATTTAGGTTGGTGGACATGATATTGGAATTGTTAATTGTGTAAAGGGATATTTTATTTGTATAAGATCTAATTATAGTTGAATTGGAAATTGTATATTATATATGTTGAAATGGGTGTCAAATATTTTATATATTATTTTTAACGAATTTTGTTTATGATTTATGGAATATATGCTGGAATGGATGTAAAGCATGAAATGCATTATATTTTCTAATGTATTTTATGATAGAATTGATGTATTTCTAACTTTGGCGCCAAAATTATTAAAGACGGCTTCCTTATCGTCTCAAAAATATTCCATAAACGATGAGCTTTTAAGAGACGACTTAGTTCCTGTATCAAAAAATCCTTTGGGGGCTGTTGTTTCCATCTAAAAAATATTTATTAGAGATGACTTTCTTGTTATCTCGAAAGGATCTCATAAACGATGATCTTTTAAGACGGTTTAGTTCCCATCTCAAAAACCCTTTTGAGACTGTTGTTGTTGTCTCAAAAGGTATTTAAAACAGGGTGCTAATAAGACCCCCTTGAGCCGTCCCAAAAAGTATCTAGAACGGCTTCAAGTAATTAATATTTTCCAATTAATCAAACAAATATAACAAGTTCAATTTCAGTTAAATTTCAATTCAATTAATCCTAAAATTACTATGTGTCCATCCCTTTTTACTATGTGTGCTTTAAGTGAAAATAATTTTTCCAAAAACAAACTTTTTCCAATTTTAATTCACACCAATTTAGTGTGCCAATTTTACTTAACCTAATTTTATCTTGTTAATCATAAACATGCATCTAGTATGATTAAACAAGTAAAATAAATTAAGTCCACAAAACGCACAATGTCGATGTACGAGGAAACTACTAGGGCAAAAAATCTCGAAAGACCCAAGGCAGACAATCACTACGATACGATTTTATAAAGTACAGACAGTAGACTTACTGAACGACTTCATACCCCACAAGTCTTGATGCTCTTTAATGGTTCAATCGCTCATCCACAATGCAACGCAGGAGTCCACCTATGCCAGATGCACAACACACGAGTTCACTTGTGCCTCAGTATCCACCGAACAGCTTTGGCAACCGCCTATGAGGCTACGATTAGGAATACGGAGTCCGCCGCTTCTTCACTACAAAACTCGATGAAACAATGTTCATTGAGGTGAACAAACTCCTGATGGTGATAAACCAGGATCTCTATAGCATATGTATATGAAAGATCGTATATTGAAACACGAAGGATGTTTTTAACTTGAAAGAACTTTGTAAAAAAGTGTAAAAAATGTATAGGGTTTTATTCTATGACTTTGGTTACAAAAACATATAGGGTTTTATTCTGTGATTTTGGTTCTAACAACTTAACGACAGGCCAAGTCGATAAGTTGTTAGAATGATATTGACATGTCATTAGAATGACTGTACACATCCCGTGGAACGAGATACGCATGTCGTTAGAATGACCTTCTAATGTCATTAGAACGACACTAGATGTCGTTTGATATTCCAAAACACAAGAAAGATCTACACGACTCTAAAACGCGTTTATCTCAGAATAAACGAAGTTCTCTTCCGAAAAACGAAGTTAAAACATTTTAAAATCACTTTTTTAATAAAATAACGTCCTTAAAACATTTTTTAAGTCCCATAAACATTATACGCTCATACCTGAGAGTAGCTTAAAATGCAATATGATATGAAGATGTAAAATATGCACCAATAAACACGACATGATCTATCTTCGAAGCTTGATCGCTACGTCTCAAACAACACGTCATAGACTATGTGAGAATCGGATAAGATGAATCTATCTAGCCTCAAATTGGATTTTGTTCGGAATAAGGCCAACACATACAAATTGACACTATTTGGAAATTTGTCCTCATAAATATCCCTTTTGGATATTTTGTGACAAAACCAAAATAGTGAAATGCCTAAGCGAGTCGTCAAGCCAAAAGACCTAAATCCCATCCCATAAACCCAAATTGAAAATACAGGACACAATCTAATAAACAAATGTCAGATTGCCAGCATAAACTTGTCTTCATGTGATGTAGACACAAAATCTCCAATCTCCAAATAATCACTACACACATGAAACAAATAAATACCATGTACATTATGGATACACAAATGATATAAAACCTTATGAAATATCAATGTGTAAAACAAACCATTTGTTAATCATGTGAGAAAAACATATGATATCAATTTGTATACATAAACAATATAGTTTATATCAATGATGCCAATATATAAACAAAATGATAAAAACATGATAAACATATGTGTTCATAAAAAAAAACTCCCCTTACATCACATACCATCTCTCTACCCCTTTTTGTTTCGAATAGACAGCCAGAAAAAAAGATAAACAAAAAACAAATATCTAGAATGAGAATAATCATGTGGAGCATATCCGGATAAACATGGTGTAGTTATCTAATAATAATCTGAAGATACCAAATTGTAGCTAGCAAACAATAACACAAATGAATCACCAATATCAAGCTTGATGTGAATAAACAATTCAATGAAGTGTAATAATCAAGCATGAATAATCAGAATGAACTGCAAACAAACTGACCAAATGTACCAAAACAGTGTAATATAATCACATATACGAAGCAGGTACAAAAACAGAACGAAAAGTCAAAAAGTCAAATCAGGTGGTTTAACGATATATGATCTCGTTTGATCTCTTCAATAAAAGACCCAAAGTAGTAAGGTGTCGTGCGATGCAAATCAAGAAACAACCTAAAAATGACCTATCTTACTACCATACCTGACATTTTTCAATCCTCATTTTTAATGTAGCGCGATCGACTCTTCGAATGACGTGGTGTATGTTGTTTAAAAAACATCTAAAAGTCATTTGAACGACTTCAAAAACTTTGTATTCCAGTACTAAAAATGTACATAATTTGCCCAGTGAAGAAATTTTCTCAAAACAACAACTGAAAATATGAAACAGTAGAAAAACAAACTTGAAACAGAAAAAATGAGTTTCATGCTAACATAGTATCAATGTGCTCAAACATGGATACGGAATGAATGGGTGTGAACTATAAAAAATGAATCACAATTTAGACACATCAAAACGATCAAGAACCTCTAACTTGTAGTTAAATGTCATCAAACTAAGTTTCAGCCATATGTAACAATTAATATATTGAGCTAAATTAACTAAACAAACAACAGACACACAAATTTAAAATTTTGAGGATTCTACAAACAATAGCATCATGACACGATTGTTTAACATTAGGATTCGTGGTGCAAACTCGTTGTTATTTTTCCATCCAAACACCCTCATATATTAATATTTTCATATTTCTAGCTCTTATGAGGTTTTTATTTTTCTCACCTTAGAGAAATCCTATTGGACCCATTTTGGACGATGTTTATTTTTATTGCCTTAGTTTTTTTCTCAGACTCTTTTAAACGTTGGCTTTCACGACAAGTTTATCATACTCTCGGAAGCATTTCTCGTGAACACTCATCATTTTTTCAATATAATTAATATATATCCTCACGACAAACGGTTCTTACACGCACGACTACTCATAAGTCTAATTACACATAGATAATAAAATTGATAGGAGAACATCTCACCAAACTCAAATATGATGAAAAGTCAAACATTCTTAAAAGCTCGTGCATGTGTGTGCAGTGGCATATATACAAAGTAGAATCCAAATGCAAATCAACTTCGAAACAAACCCATTAGTCAATGGTTAAGATCATTTTAAGCATATATAATTATGACCAAATGTCCTAGCCACAAGGATAATGAAATGATGGGGGTCTAAGCACACCAATATGCCATATCAAGCATGTAAACTCATGACACATAAAAATAAACTGAAAATCTTATTGTGTTTTTTAAAAAATAATTTTGACTCAAAAAAAAAAATCTTTTTGTATTTTCTTATAAGACTCAATAAAAGAAAAATACAATATAAAGGGGTACACATGTCATAACACTAGCAAGATATATAGCATGAAGCAAAGACTAGCATATGACAAACATGACTAACACAATCATCCATAAGAAATCGCATGTGAAACATCATGTGCTAGCATGTGAGAGTCAACCATCGTAGAATTTAGAATCTCCAAAATAGATTTCCTAACCCAAATAGGTGTATACCTAACAAATGGGTTTTGGGAACTGACGGGACACTACACTTAAACTTCCTAGGGTCTTTTTTAAGATAATAGAAAAACGCCTCAGGTGATATTTCCTACTACAATGCGAACATGTGTAAACTTGATGAGGAAGGGGACCTTTAGGTTGAATTTTCCAAACACCCTGGGATGTGATTGATGCTCTAAAACAAACTACGATTTTGGCTTTAACATTCGAATCACTAAAACAAAATAATCCACTACTATCTCTATTTACACTACTCGAGTCTTTTAAATTATTTTTCAACTTTAAAATTTTAGACTCAAGAAAAGAATTAGATTCCTTAAATTTAAGGGCCTCCTTATTTAAATTTTCAATGACCTCCAGAAGTTTATTTCACTCCCCCTAAATATGAGTAAACTTATCCCTAAGTGTCTTCTCAAGTGCCTTATAATCATCAATTAAAACAGTATCCTCTTTGGCATAAACCCTAGAATTTTTAAAGTCCCCTAACCCTTTTTCCAAAACAAGGACTCCATTCTCACTCTCTTCCTTGGTCAATTTTAAAGAATTAAAGTCATCATATAAAGAAACAAACGTCTCACGAATGATATCTCTTTGAGTTTGGAATATTTGCATATATTCAATCATATGTTTCAAACGAGAATTTTCTTCTTCGAGAATTTCAATTCATTTTGAAAACTTCAAATTTAAAAGATTTAATTCGTTAAAATTTTGAGAATCCATCGAGAGAAAAACAAACCAAAAGAAACAAACAAACACAACGACCAAAAAGTACAAACATAAGGGTCTACGCAATTAAAATGTGTTTCTAGCTCTGATACCAATTTGTAGGCCCCTTTCTACTATGTGTGCTTTAGGTGAAAATAATTTTTCCAAAAATAAACTTTTATCAATTTTAATTCGCACCAATTTAGTGAACCAATTTTACTTAACCTAATTTTATCTTGTTAATCCAAAGCATGCATTTAGTGTGATTAAGCAAGTAATATAAATCGAGTCCACAAAACATACATTGTCGATCTACAAGGAAACCACTAAGGGAAAAAAGCTTGGACGGCCCAAGCTAGACAATCACTATGATACAATTTTACAAAGTACATACAGTAGACTTACTCAACGACTGGATACCCCACAAGTCTTTATTATCTTCTATGTTTCAACTGCTCATTCGCAGTGCAACGCTTGATTCCACCTACGACAGTTCCACAACACATGAGTCCACGTACGCATCGATATCCACCAAATAGCTTTGGCGGCCAGCGATTAGAAAGACGGAGTCCACCGCTTCTTCACCACAAAACTTGACGAAATAATGTTCAATGAGATGAGCAAACTCCATATGGTGTTAAAACAAGATCTCTAGAGCATATGTATATGAAATATCAGATCTTGAAACACAAAGGATATTTTTAGCTTGAAAAACTTTAAGAATGACGTATAGGGTTCTGCTCTGTAATTTTGGTTCTGCAAACCTCAAAATTTTGAGAAAACATTCCCTCAAATAAAAAATCTTAAGTCAACAAATCGTTAGAACGATATTGACTTGTCGTTAGAACGACTGTACACATCTCCTTCGAATGAGATACACATGTCGTTAGAACGACCTGCTAATGTCGTGAGAAAGACACTAGATGTCGTTTGATCTTCCTAAACATAATGGAAACATCTACACTAGTCTAAAACGTGTTTATCCCATAATAAACGAAGTGATCTTCAGAAAAATGAAGTTAAAACATTTTAAAATTATTTTTTGAATAAAATAACATCCTTAAAACATTTTTCGAGTCCCATAAACATTTTGCGTTCATACCTGAGAGTATCTTGGAATGCAATATGATATGAAGATGTGAAACATGCACCAATAAATACGACATGATTTATCTTTGAAGCTTGGCCGCAACGTCTTCAAACAACACACCATTGACTATGTGGGAGTCGTGACAAGATAAAATCTATCTATGAATCAAATTAAATTTTGTCTGAAATAATGTCAATACATATAAATTGAAACTATTTGGAAATTTGTCCATGCCGTCCACCAATGATAATGCCATTCCACTAATTTTTGTTTATCCATACATCAACCACTTAAGAAAAAGGTGAACATGCTCACAACATTCAGCCAAGAAGTTATAAATATATATAAGATAAATTTACGTAAAAGAAAAGATAAGTAAAATTACTTGAATAGAGAAATTAGTTAGAATCATATGAGCTTCAAAAGTTGTTCTCCAATTACATGTGCACATGGAACGATAAAAAAAATCAACAAAAGTACAATTATAATAAGAAAAAAAAAGTTAACAAATCCTGCTTTAACTCACATGATGTAATTTAGTTCCAAGTAACTTTATCCAATTTGCAATTAAGTGTAAGTAAGATATTATTCAACAACATATCCAACTATTAAATATATCAATTAAAGGCTAATTTATATATATCTAATTAACTAACTTTCTCAAAATCAAAATCAATATAAACCCTCAATTAAATGTTATGTGTAAACTATGTGTTTGTATTTTTTTGGTATACACATATACATACAAAAACATAATACAAGCTTCTTCTTTGAACATAAAATGTGATCATTTTGCTAAATTTTTCATTCCTATTTTTCTTAATAAATTTGAAATGACATAAAAAAAATTACGACGGTTGAATTATTTAAATTACATGTGAGAACATGCATATTGTGGGTACTCGAATTTGCCATAATGGTCCCGGACGAGTAGCTTAATGAAAACGGCCCAAAGTCCGGACCCCTCACCTTAACTAAAATCAGTTATGACTTAGTCTTCTCCTAGAATCTCGTATAGAGATATTCCAGGAGAGAAAGATGGATGTGGGAGAGTCCAACACCCCCACTCCCTGAAGATAAACATGTATAAAATAAACCATAAGCTTAGGGCAAGAGGCACGCATTGTTTTCTCTGTAAACGCTCCCCGGAGTATATAGAAATAATACTGACTGCACCACCATGGACGTAGGAATTCTTGCTGAACCACGTACATTACTGTGTTGTGTGATTGGCATCTTAAGTTCTTTATTTTTCTTGGTTATTGCGCTTTTCTCATTTATTTGTGTTGAATATAATTGTTACCACAATTAGAGTCGTCTGTGGGAACGTTTGTCTTCCCTGAGAAAGCCCACACCAACAAAGAAGTTTGAAATGTCTGGTTACAGTAGTAATGCCCCTCAGGCAGGAGATATCCAAGAACAGCCTGCTCCTCGCAGGATTAGATCTGAAGTTCGGCATTCAGATCAGAGGGCTCGCCCAGAGAGGCCATCCTCAAAGGAGAGCCAAGGACCAGCAAAGTCCACACAAATTTCCAGACTGATTGATGCCTATGAGGCAAGGCTCCAAGAGCAAAGGGAGTCCGCTCGCAAGCAAGAGGCTGAAAATTCTCTCCTCAAAAGGAAATTAGAAAGGATGGAGAAATATCTTCATCACAGCACTAGGCGACATCCATACCGCACTCCTAGCCCTCAGGCGAGCAAGTCTCGCAGCCGAGGAAGGAGCCCAAGGCGTGGATCCCAAAAGAGTGAGAAGCACGAGTCAAGCAGCGACTCTCTTGAGCACCAGCGACCGACTCGTCGTTACAGGAGCCCAGCTCCCAACAATAAGAACATACAAATTTTGGTCTGAAGGGAGTTGGACCAACACCCAGCACACCGCAGCGCAAGATCGACCAGGGTGCTTGCTAGACGAGCTCTTCAAGATTTAAGATTTATAATGGAAAAACTGACTCCATTGATCACCTTAGGCAATATAGGCAATCCATGACTCTCTGGAACCACCGGGATGCACTGATGTGCAGGATTTTTCCCTCAAGCCTACATGACGTGGTGCAAAAATGGTTCGAGAGGCTCCCTCATAGGTCTATCAGGAGCATTGAGTCCCTGGCAGAGCTCTTTATGGACCACTTCATTACTAGTAGCCCCCATCCCAAAAGGATGGATACTTTACTAACAATGAAAAAGACGCCTCAAGAGAGCCTTCGAGACTACGCGAAGAGGTACTGGGAGTTTTTCAATGAGGTCGAGGACTGCTCGGAGCAAGTAGCAGTGACCTATTTTAAAATTGGGCTACATAGCTCTTTCCCTTTGCACCAATCCTTGACAAAGAAAGAGGCCACGACCATCGATGACCTGATGGCCCGCATTGAGAAGTACGCCAAAGTGGAGGATGTGACCCGCTTCAGCATAGGGGAAAACGGTCGAACTAAGCTCGCTGCCAAAGGCAACGACAAAGCTGAGAACTAGAAGAAAGGAGAAAAGAATGGGGGCAAGAATGGCTCCAAGAACGGAGGTAAGAATGATGTTTGAAAAGAATTTCAGGTAGTCAACACTGTCTTCAAAGAACCAATTTATAAGATTCTGGCGAAGATCAAAGATGAGCCATTTATTAAGTGACCCAGAAAGATGGGAGGAGATCACTCAAAGAGAAATAATGCGCTGAGATGCGCTTTTCATAAATAGGGAGGACATAGGACTGAGTACTGCAAAGATCTTAAGTCCCACATCGAAGAACTAGCCTAGTCTAGGCACATGAACGAGTTTATGGAGAACAAGGCAGAGAAAGTTACTGCCAATAGAGAAACAAAAAGACCTGACAATGTACTCGAAGTTGATGTTGGCCATAAATTCAAGGTAATTTATGGGGAATCTAATATGAATCAAATTTAGGGGAATTTATCTCGGATGGAGGTAAAAAATCTTACAGCAGTAATGCAAGCTTTTCAGATCGATTTAGCGAAGACCCAATCAGGAAAGCATCGGCGAGTAGATGACGTCGACTATAACAAACATATCGTATTCACAGATTAAGATCTGGTGGGAGTGAGAACCCCACATCATGATGCCTTGATCATTACACTGCCTTGATCAAGGAAGCTCATCCGAGGTAATGTATCTCGACCTTTTCAAAAACTAAAGTTGATCGTCGCCGACCTGAAGGAAGCCACTGTCCCTCTAGTTGGCTTTGCTGGAAAAGTAACTATCCCATTGGGAAAGATCGTGCTACCAGTAAGGGCAGGATGTATCTCCAAGATGATTGAGTTTCTAGTAGTCGACATTGACTCGCCATACCAAGCTATCCTCGACAGAGGATGGCTACATTCAATGAAGGCAGTCCCCTCGACCTACCATCAGAAACTCAAATATATAACCGAGCGAAGAGTAATGGAGATCCATGGCGATCAAGCGATGGCAAGAAGGTGCTTCATAGCGGCCATCCGCCCAAGACCGGAGAAGAAGGCCAAAAAGCCCAATGAGAAGGTTGAGGAATAAGAAGGTCTGATACCTTCAAAATAGCAGTTAAGGTACGAAAGACTCGGAGTGGAAGAGACCAGGATCCTCCCTCATGAGCGGGTCATAGAAAACCTGGTGAAAGTTACAACTGGTGATAGCGAGAAGGACATGATATTCTTGATTGGAGCTTCTCACAAATTAAGAAATGAAGGAATTGACGATTCTGTTGAGAAGCAACGTAGACATTTTCACGTGGGAATCATACAAGATGCCTGGTATTGATTCCAGTATGGTTTATCATCGGTTTCATGTCGACCCCACTTTCAAACCTATCATGCAGAAGGCATGGCGAACTGCACCCGAAAAGGCAAAAGCCGTAGAAAAAGAAGTTGAAAAATTATTGGATGCAGGATCCATACGGGAGGTTCAATTCCCTAAATGGTTATCCAACCCAGTAGTAGTTCCAAAGAGTAATGAGAAATGGAGAGTCTGCATTGACTTCACTGACCTTAGCAGGGCATGCCCTAAGGACAGTTTCCCTCTCCCAAAAATCGACCAATTGGTGGACTCCACAGCAGCTCACGAAAGAATGAGTTTCCTGGATGCATATTCGGGGTATCATCAGATCCCTCTGTATGCACCAGACCAGGATAAGACAGCACTCATCACCATGGTCGGATTATACTGTTACAAAGTCATGACCTTTGGGATAAAAAACGCAGGGGTAACCTACAAGCAGCTGGTCACCAAGATGTTCAAAGACGAAATGGGAGACACCATGGAAGTCTACATCGATGATATACTTATCAATAGAAGGAACAAAGAAGACCACCTCTCAGACCTATCGAGAACCTTCAAAATCCTCAGGAAATATCGAATGAAGCTCAACGCGAGCAAGTGTTCTTTTGGTGTCCATTCAGGAAAATTTCTTTGGTACTTGGTCAGTAAGAGAGGCATCAAGGCTAATCCAGACCAGATCGATGCAATCAAAAGGGTACCACCACCACCACCACCACCCCCCCCCCCCCCCCGCACAGTACGAGACGTACAGAAGCTCACCGGCATGCTCGCTGCCTTGAATCGTTTCATCTCGAAGTCCTCCGAGAAATGCAAACCCTTCTTCCAGCTCTTGAAGGGAAAAAAGATAGTATAATGGAATCAAGATTGCTCACAAGCATTAAACGAGCTTAAGTCCTACCTTATCTCACCACCCCTGCTCGTCATACCTCAAGAAAGAGATTCCTTATACTTATACCTCATCGTTTCCAACCACGCCGTCAATTCCGCTCTGGTGTGCGAGAAAGCAGGAATCCATCACCCCGTTTATTACGCGAGCAAGACATTATTAGAGGCTGAGCAGCGGTACCTACCACTAGAGAAGCTCGACTTTGCACTTGTAGTAGCTTCAAAGAAGTTGAAGCACTATTTTGAAGCCCACACCATCATCGTCCTTACATCGCACCCCCTTAAAGCAATCCTGAGGAAAGCGGATTTTTCGGGAAGACTGACTAAATGGTCGGTCGAGCTCGGACGATTTGACATCCAATTTCAACCAAGTAATGCAATCAAAGGACAAATCCTTGTTGATTTCATAGCTGAATTCACAGGCGAGCATCCTCTAAACCAACTTCAACCCATGAAGCAAAGAGAAAACCACGCAACAGAGGGAGTTTGGCAATTATTTGTTGATGGAGCCTCCAACTCAAAGGGGGCAGGAGTGGGCATTGTGCTTGTTACTCCAGAAGATACAATCCTCGAATAGGGAATCAGGCTTGGATTTGAAGCCTCGAACAATGAGGCAGAATATGAGGCTTTGATAGCCGGCCTCCAGAAGGTACACACTTTGGGAGTGAAGCAGTTACAGGTGTTCGACGACTCATAATTAGTCTTCAATCAGATAAGTGGGGACAACAATGCAAAAGATGAAAGAATGGCAGCCTACCTTGCCTTGGTAAAGAGACTAATAGCCAGCTTCGAGGAAGTTAGTGTCCAGTAATTTCCCAGAGGACAAAACAGCCATGCTGACGCCCTGGCAGCCCTGAGTTCGGCAATCAATTTCGACTTGAAAAGAACGATCCCCATCGACTTCCTCGCTCGTTCGAGCATCAACAAGAGCGATGAGCCACCAGGCGTGGAACATGTACTCCAAATTGAGTCATCACCCTGTTGGATGGACCCTTTGAGGTACTATTTAAAAGATGGAGCACTTCCAAACGATAGGAAACGGCTCATTAGATAAGAGTCAAAGTTGCTGGCTTTCACTTATCTCCTAAGGGCAAGCTGTATGAGAGATCGTTCTCCGGCCCTTACCTACAATGTGTTCACCCAAGGGATGTAGAGAAAATTTTACACGAGATCCACGAAGGAATCTGTGGAATCCATATTGGAGTAAGATCACTAGCTTTTTTAGCTATGAAGTAAGGCTACTAGTGGCCATATATGTAAAAAGATTCGGCAGTGTACGCTCGCAAGTGAGAGAAATGTCAACTACATGCCCCTATGGTTCACCAACCTTACAGCGACCTAAGATCACTCACCAGCCCCTAGACTTTTGCCCAATGGGTAATGGACATCGTAGGACCACTTCCTACCACCGCCGGTAATCGTAAGTATCTGTTGGTCGCAACGGATTACTTCACCAAATGGATCGAGTCAGAGCTACTGGCAAACATCCGAGATGCAGATATGATGAGATTCATATGGAAAAACATGATTACCCATTTTGGAATCCCAAGAAACATCATCACTGACAACGGAACACAGTTCGAGAGTGGCCCTTTTCCAGAGCTTCTGCAATGAACACAGGATCAGGCACTATTTTAGCTCGATGGCGTATCCTTAGAGCAACAGTCAAGCCAAAGCTTCCAAAAAAATGATGATTGATGGGTTAAAGAAACGATTAGAGTGAGCCAAAGTGGCATGGGTAAATGAACTACCGCATATTTTGTGGGCTTACCGCACTACACCACGTCGGGCAATGGGGGGAACCCCATTCTCACTAACGTATGGAATGGAAGCGGTCATCCCATTGGAAGTAGGCCTACCAACTATGAGGTCCACCCTTGTCGACCAGGGCCAGAATGATGCAGCATTGCTCGCTGAACTCGACCTAGCCGATGAACGCAGAGAACTTGCCTTAGTGAAACTAGCGAGCTATCAGTAACATCTCGTAAAACACTATAACAAGAAGGTCAATCCAATGGCATTTCGAGTTCGAGACTATGTCCTAAGGAAAGTCCTTGGCAGCGCAGTAAGACCATCAGACGACAAGTTGGGGCCAAACTGGGAAGGACCATTCAAGATAACAAGAGATGATTTGCAAGGAGCCTATCACATAGAAACGCTGGAGGGCAGAGAGATACCCCGAGCATGGAATGCAACCAATCTTAAGAAATTATATTTCTAATTTTTTTTTCGTCTTTTACCAGATTTATGAAATTGGCAGCTCATTTACTTGTGATTAATAAAAGTTATTTGGAAGTCGAATTCTATGAGGTGTCAGTTAACTAATATATGAAATTTATAACTTGCACACCCTTTCCAAGTGACAGGCACACTACTCAGTACACGATAGCAAGGAAAACACCCTCCTCAGGTTTTCGTTATGAAGCACGAACAACCTCTTAGCATTGCCCCTGGAAATATATGAAGCCCAATAGGAGATCCTTAGGCAATTTGGCCAAGTCAAATTGGTCGCGAAATAATGTTTAGTTAACAAAACCCTGATCGAATAGATCATATTACCACACTTAGGTCTAAGGGAGTGTGACGACACGACCTAACAGGTAAATTAGGGCAGAATGGTATCACATAAGCATACTGGACTAGAGGGACACTTACTCAATAATGAAAACTTATCAATCTAGTCGTCCACGAGAGGCTCAAGATTATTAAGCAAAAATAAATGACGTAAAAGAATGTACAACACATATTTAGTTGACAAGTTCTTCTAAAACATTAATATTACATTACTTCATTACATATGTACACAGAGTTACAACTGGTACAATCCTAGTGAGGCTGAGACCTCTGAACAAGATAATCAGCCACTTGTGCTCTTCGATCGTCATCCGGATGAGGAGCTAATTCCTCCTCGACCTCATTCCTATCTGACTCTAACAACTTCCAGGGGATGGCGTCGATAGGGATCCACTAATCATCCCTCCCGAAGGGGTTAGGCCTTAAAGTGAAAGGAGAGATCTCATGACGATACCAGAGTATTGAGTTCCTTGGAACCTGCAGCTCCCTTAGGGCACTCAACCATTCCCTAATAAATGAGAGCTCTTCAAACTCTGTCAGCCTCATCGGAGAATCTACCCAACCTTGGTCATAACCATCAGCCCATACTCGTCGAGGTCCTCTCTTAAACAGATACCTCAGTCGTGTGACATCCCTTTAGATCCTAGCAGTCATCACGTATGCTCGACGGACATCTTCATGGAGCTCATCCATTTCCCTAGATGGGCTTCTTATGCTTGTACTAGCTCACAGAACAGTCGATGGGATAGAACCTCGCAACATCGAAGGAGCATCGCTTGGTCCTATGCCAGTTCATGATGAGGAAGAACCCCTTAAAATACGAGGCACAGTGCTCGGTGCATGCTCCCTGAGGCGCATCACTTCCCTCCTCAAGGACTCATTTTCCTATTACAGAATTTATCTGACTTGGTTAATCTCAGTAGCATCAAGGAGTCTTGCTCTCAGAGTATTCACTTCCTCTTGAACAGAAGCCCCAACTTCTTCCATTTCCTGAAGCCTATCTTTCAGTTTAGCAACAAGCTCCGTCTGATCTATGAAACACACTCAATCGCAGCGATTTATAAATTCTTACAAAGGTATGACGAACTTGAGGACTCACATCAAGGCTAAGCATTCTTCCCAGTTGAGAAGTGGCTGGTATATATTTATCTACATCAATCGACTACAGGCCATAAAAGAGCAGTAAAGGATAAAATAAATATGTACACTAAGGAAAAAAGTCTCTTCATTTCATTCATAAAGGATCAAAGTACATTAAGAATTGGAAAGGAACATTACAAATAAAAATAAAAAAGCAACCCTAAGAGTAGATTAGCTGGCGACCTCGGTTTATTCAGAAGAGCTGGCTACTTCCCCTTATTAGCAGCAGTAGGAGAATCTCCCTCAGGAGGGATAACTTATGTCGCCCGAGTAGGAAGGGCATCAATAGGAACTGACGGAGAAGCAGAGTCAATACCTTCAATGGCTGGGGTAGGAGCTTCATCTACGACAGGATTTGGGCCTGAATCATGCTCATCGAACAAGGGAGAAGTAACATCCACCTCGGCAGCCAAGAGGGCCTTATTCCAGCCCTTCTTGAAATTCAGACGGCTGATGTAGCCTATCTGAACCTCGGCATCTTCTTACGCGATAGCCCACCCGGAATTATATGAATCTTCCTTAATGGTGGCTGCCTCGGACACCTTCTCCTTCAGCTTCCCCATCAGCACTTTATTCTCCTCCACCGCCGCTAGCTTGCTCGAGCAGATTAAATTATAGGCCTGTCGTAGTTCATTCAGTTCTTTGATCGCTGCCACCCTCGCTCGATTGGCTTCAACAAGGGCCAGATCAGAAGACCTTCGAGCAGCATCAGCAGCCTTCAAGCTGGCCTCGAGCTCGATACTCTTCCCTTTCAGGGAAGCATTCTGCTTCTCCACCTCACCATTCTTATTCACTAGCTCGTCGCAAGAACGATAGAGCACGACAAAGTCAGTCACGAACTGCAAGTAAAATAAGGCATTAGAAGAAAGCAGTAAATATAATTTTACAAGTGTTAAAGATAAGGACTAGACCTACCAAGGCTAGCCTCTGACTCGCTTGCAAGGCTAGCTGGTCAGTCCCCATTACTCTTTGGCGATCAGTAGGCAGGACTGCTCTTTTAAGCAGCGCAGGAGCCAGTTGGGGAGAAATGAAAATTGAGGCCCCCTCTGGCAATGCAGACACGGGCACTAAGGCCTGCCCAGCCTTCGTCCTCGTTTCCATTATCCTCCTCTCCTCTCTCTCCTTCTCCTTCTCTACCCTCTTCTTCTCTTCAACCTTATTTTTCTCTTCAGTCTTCCCATCTCCTCTTCCCTCTTTCTCTCTCTTTCTCTCTCAAGTGCTCTTCTTCTTTTCTCTTCTTTTCCTACTCTTGAGAAGCAGACTGAGAACCAGTGGCAACAGCCCCACTACTGGATTTTTGCTTCTTCGACCTCTGAGCGAGAAGCACATCATCCTCATCATCATCATGGATCAAGTTTCTCCTAGGGGTAATTATTTCCTCCCTAGAACTTCTGGATGTACTTGAAGAATCTTGAACCTCAGAAACCTCTTTTGAGCTTGAGGAACTGTCACTAATGGAGCTCGCCTCACCAGAACCACCTTCAGCACCTCCTCTGATATCACTCTTAGAACTTCTCTCTTCCTCGTCCAAATGAATGAGATCAGCAGCAGCTTCTTCAGGAATATCTAAGTTGGGAATGTTATTCATAGGCCTCATAATGAAACTGGACCCGATGTTCTTGTACTCAAGCAGGAAAGCAGCTAATCGGGGATGTTCACCGTCATCCAAAGATTCCCTGATATTCCAAGCTTTAATCAGCTCGGCAGCTCGAACCTCGCTAAGGGAAGGTTCCAAGTTCTTTGTCCTCGCTGAAAAGCAAACAGTAAAATGTCAGAAAAATTACACATTAACAAGGAGATCGAAACGCCGAGCGAAGACTACCTATGTAATCTTCCCCATAAAAGGGAACAGTGAATCTATCAGACCTCGCCCCCTCGATCTGGGGGGAGAACTGCCAATTCCTAACAACAAAGCCATCTTGCCAGTAGTCCTTATGGGAATCAGGTAAATCTACTACCAATACCTCGTTAGGACTCCTGGCCTTGAGGTAAAGAAGACCAGAGTTCGTTCGAGAGAAGAAATAATAAAAACAAACTTCAGCGAGCCCTAATTTAGTGCCATAAAGTTGATTTATTCTATGAACACCATTGACTATCTTCCAGATGTTGGGCGAACAATGTGCAGGGACAATGTTGAAATAACCAAAGAAATGAAGGAACAAGTTGTTTGGAAGAAAAGTAAGCCCCCCTTGGGAACACAACAGGACATGAATTTAATGAGCACCCTCTATCTCTCTAACATTCTTAGGGAGAGAGGGGCACTCAATCTCTACCCACTCTCTAATATTATAAAACTTCTTGAACTTAGACACTTATCTATTACCTATCTTTGACATTTATAAACCCTAAATTGCAAATTCAAAGAAAACTCAACAGAGAAGGCACAGAAAGAGAGCAAAGGGGACTTACGAGGTGAAAGTTTGACTTGGACGATGCAAGATCACAAGCCTAGACGATGAGAGAGATTGAAAGCGAAGAAAATGAAGACCTGAAGAAGAGGGCACAACAGCTAAAACTCGCAGAAGATGAGGGAACACCAAGAAGTTTGAAATGACGACTATGGAATGCTGCTCCAAGTAACTTTTAAAAGATCCCAATCATCGCACACAGGACACGAAGCAACTACCGCCTAAGTCAGTTCTCAACTTTAGGAAGAGTTATACGATTTACAAAAGAGCCATTATGACAAATCATTTAAATTTGTTGAGCTTAAATTGTGGCCCAACAACTTTAGGGGCAATTGTGGGTACCCAGATTTGCCATCATGGGCCCGAACGAATAGCCTAATGAAAATGGCCCAAAGTCCAGACCCCTCACCTTAACTAAAATCAGTTATGACTTAGTCTTCTCCTAGAATCTTGTATAGAGATATTCTAGGAGAGAAATATGGACGTGGGGGAGTCCAACACCCCCACTCCCTGAAGATAAACATATACAAAATAAACCCTAAGCCTAGGCAAGAGGCACGTACTGTATTCTCTGTAAACGCTCCCCGGAGTATATAGAAATAATACTGACTGTACCACCGTAGACGTAGGCATTCTTGCTGAACCACGTACATTACTGTGTTGTGTGATTAGCATCTTATGTTCTTTATTTTTCTTGGTGATTGTGCTTTTCTCATTTATTTGTGTTGAATATAATTGTCACCACACATATAAAAAAAAGATTAACATTATTTCATTTTTAATAGTAGTCAAAGTATATTAACGTCGTAGGAAGTCAATTTTTTTTTAAAAAAAAAGAATATTAGATTACACATTAAAAACCTTTTTTTTAAAATATATTTTTTCCCAAAAATTTATATTTCGGACCTTCGTTTATTTTAATAGAAATTAGAGAAATCCCTAGTAAAAACTCCTAGCTGGGTGATTTATTTAGATGTTCATTTTTTGTACTAACCCTAACCCTAATGGTTCCACATACACATACATACATTGGTTTATACATATACATACACAAACATACATATACATAAACATACATATAGATATATATAAACATACATATAGAGATAGTGACTTGAGTGAGAGAGAGACGTTGGTGGTAGCCGGTGGTGGTAACAATGGTAAAGAAGAGGGATAGAGTGAAAGACGGTTTTCGCACAAAGAGGGAGAGAGAGAGAGAGAGAGAGAGAGATGAGGGAAATGCGAAAATAACCTAAATGGGTTTATTTATACCTAAAAATGGGTCGCGGTCCTAAACCGTGAACATGGTTTGTGACCATTTTGAATTAAATTAACCGGTCACCATCCTAGATAGTGACCACTAGAAATTCCCAAAACATGGTCACAGTTCCAGACTGTAACCCTATTACTATAACCATTTTGAATTTCATTATTGTCAAAGTGGCATCACGGTTCATGAACATGACATGACTAATGTGTGGTATCAGTCACTTGTGGATGATGTCACAGACATGGCCATGATTAATAATGCATGGTCACAATCCAAAACCCTGACCATCTTGTTGTGACTATTTTCAATTTTTGGCATAGACACCTCTCCTAATAATCTATCTGATATTATCCTTAAGGTTCTTATCTACTATTATAATGACTCCGTTTCCATTTCTATGTTAGCCCCTATAAAATAATTTGAACCCTGTCTTTTTTTTAAAAATATGTATTTCTCACCAAATTTTATTAATTAATTCTTATTTATTTTTTATTATAATACCTATTATTTTTTATAACCAGATTTAATTAATTAATTAAATGGTTTAAAATATTAAAATGATTTATGAAGTTGAAATTTGAATTAAATTATTAATATTTAATTTAAATGAACTTGGTAAATTAAATGAATATTTTGGAAATATTTTTAATTATTGCCAATTTGGATTTTGATATAAACCTTAGAGTAAAGTTAGTTTTGTCATAATTATTTGGGATCCAAGTTAAGATGTTTAGTCGGTTGAAAACGTTTTTAATTTAAAAGGTTTTAATAAAGTTGGACTCCTAAAAAGAAAAGGGGTTATAATCTTAAACAAACTAGGATAAAAGAGAAGATAGATATTGGGTCCGCTATAGTAGCTTGTACTACCGCTATAATAGGTAGTACTCCCACTATAGTGGGCAGTACCCTCGCTATAGCAACCACGATGCGAGAGTTTGGGATTTTGGTAGCTCTTTTAAGGTTGTTTTGACTTATTTTAAAAAAGAACACTAAGACTTTCTTTTCCTTACATTTTTGAACATTTTAACTCATATAAAACACAGAGACACTACTATTTTAACCACTAAATACCCTTAAATAATTTTTTATCCTCAATTTGGGGGACTTTACATCAATATTTTGAAGAAGAGCAGTGAACAAAAGTGGCATATGTTTTTAAGAATAACACAATGGGCTTTTCAGATTTTCATAATATCTTCTTATAAGACAATAATATCCCTATTTTTCTCTATAAATGTTATATGATTGAGATGTTTTTAAACATTAAATATGAATGATTTATAAAGATGATTAGCATCCTAATTAGGAAAAGAGATAAACTAATTATAAATTTATTTTTGTAAATGTATGAATTTGGACTTAATACTTGAAATCTCTCATGCTTAGAGTATTAAACTTTGTTATTTTTAGGTTTTAGATCGAATCTCATATAAGTAGAATATGGATCTTAAAAATATATTAATGTGTATGAAATAATATAAATGATTATTATTGGGTAGAATTTTATAATATATTGCTAAAAATTGTTAAATCGCATGTTTGAATCTATTTATGATTTAAATTGAATTTTTTCACAAGAATTGAATCTTGAATTTGGACACTTGTTAGGATGTTTTAAGAACTTGTATATCAAACGAATAGATTTATTTTAATCATATGAAATCGAACTTGTATAAATATGGAACAGAGAATTATGACTTGATTTAATGAATGTAAAAAGTGTAAAAACGGCCATTGTTAAAATAAGGATATTATTGGGACCTTCGGGTTACATATTTTAGATTCTACTTTCACTCGTATTATTAGTGGTTGCTTCATTCTAGGTATGGGACTAGAAAAGTAGTTATATTTATGTTTAATACTCTCTAGATATGAGACTAGAGAGTGGTCATTCTTTGGTTAGGTATTTACTAGGTGTGGAACTAGATGATATGTATTACTTTGCTTTTATCCTAGATGTGAAACTAAGGGACGGATATGGTTTTGGACCTTTTCCTAAAAGAAGAATCAGGATGTACATATAGTTTAGGTGATCTCTATATATGGAACTGAGGATGGATTTGCTTTGTGATGGTCGATTAAATTATGGGCTAGTGAGAATTAATGTAAAAATAATATAATTAATTAAAAACATGATAAATACCTAAGATGGATAATAGTTATTAGATAATGATGAATTTATGTGGGTGTTAAGGTATGTGCAGGGTGATTAGGCATAAATTCTTACAAATTTATCCCCTTAATTTTTAGACTTTTAGCACTCCGGGCGAAGTAAATTGTGTGGATTTATCTCATATATGTGTTACTGACCTTTCCTATATAGTGCCTCGAGTTTATTGTATTCTTTATGCTTTTTACAAGTATTTTATATAAGTAAAGTGAAGAGGAAACTCAAGAACCGAGAAAATAAGGAAGAAAGAAAGGTAGAAAAGTCAGAGGGAAAAATAGTAACTTTACATTTGGAATTAGGACAAAGGAACAAAATGAAAATTGAAGACCTCGAGTCTATATGCACGTAGGAAGAAACAGCGTCCCAATCTAAGCCAAGAATTAGAAGTTATGGAACTTCAAAGATGAGAGAAAATCATGAGAAAAAAGAAAAGAAAGAATTCCAGAATCGGACCGGACTCGTCATTGCCAAAAACAAATTGATCTGGAGGAGATCTAGACTCTTTCTAAAATTCACCATCGAACCGATCCGGATAAAGCCAAAATCAAACCGGTCTGATGCCTTGAGAATCTCTGAATAAAATTGGAATCCGGATTGATCCGAATAAAATGGAAAACGAACTGATCCGGATTATACCGGACCAAACCAAAAGACCACGCCGAACTGGTTCGATTGCGATTTTTCTGATTTTTATTTTTCAAATTGAGAGTCCAACTTAGCTCCAACTCTTGTAATTTCGTAGGATACTTATTCTAATTGCATACCAAACATTAAGAAGTTCTCTTTTTTTATAATTTTGGAGAGCTTTTGCACTTAAGAACCCTAAGGATTTAATTTATTCAAGTTTCAAGCTTTATTTCCATAATTTCTTCATTCCAAGTATTGTTTACTTTCTGATTTCAATTTCTCTTACATTCAAGTATGATTATTCATAGGAATTAAGTTACAATTTTTATTTACACAAATTCTTCCCAATTATTTAAGTAGTTATGAATTCATGCAAGATAGGTTTTGTGTTCATGATTAGTTTAATTATGTCTAGCTAAATTTCCAAGGTTTGGGAAGCATGAAACCGACCCGATGTAGTTTACATGAATAGAAATAGGTTTTGAATTAAATTTTGATTGAATCGTGTTGTGTAGTGATCACAATCATCGTAGGTCTTTTAACCTCGTTTGCTCAAGGTCACCGGGGTGTTTAAGGATGCGATGTGCGTGCTGGCTATGTAGCACCGCTTTATTCTTACCTTTGATTACGTATGATGTGGTCTAGTACCTTCATATATGTAATGCTTAGGATTACTAAAGATTGGATTTGATCACTTATCTAATTCAAAAGCTAGTATTCGATCCGGTAAAACTACTAAGGTTTGGGGAATAGTATCATACCCTCATTTTTCCTCATTCATATTTACTTAATTGCAGTAGCTTTGTGCACGTAGCGTAGTTCATAATTTAAATTTCGTTTGCATTTAGATAATAGAATTTAGTTCCACAATTAATCATCTTTTAGTTTCTTTTCGCGAATCAGTTTAGGGTTAGTCTTATATCCCTCCGTCTTTACGATCTTTCGTCCTAGTTCCCTGTAGATACGATCCTGAATTACTGGGTTATTACTTACGCGACAGGTTTGCACTTGAGCCTATATAAGCACGCACTTTAGACACTTATGTGGTCGCGTCAAGTTTTTGGCAGCGTTGTCGGGGAACTTAGGTAGACTTTAGGTTAGTAGATTCAATCCCAAATTTTATTCCAAAAAAATTAAAAAGCCAAAAAAAAATCAAATATCCATAAAAATTTA
Organism: Sambucus nigra; assembly: GCA_949130495.1. Taxonomy (NCBI): domain Eukaryota; kingdom Viridiplantae; phylum Streptophyta; class Magnoliopsida; order Dipsacales; family Adoxaceae; genus Sambucus; species Sambucus nigra. Next base: position 596,290,492 of record OX422209.1, read on the forward strand.
GAAAAATAAAAGGCCAAAAAGAAATCATCTCTCAAAATCCCTTTCATGCAAAATCCAAAACAAACTCCTCAAAATACTCCAATAAGAATCCTCAAAAATCCCATCTTTGAGTATAATTCCGATAGCCCCCATACCCCTCGCGTTCCACAATTTTGGGTTCCACCTCCCAACTCCATCACAATTCACACGCTAAGTCACACTTCTAGAACACTGAGTGAGGATTTGGAGTTAATTGGAGAGAGTGCAATGTCGGATATCGCTAGTTTCGGTAAGGGTGAGGGAAACCTACCGTATCGTCCCATAAAGGAACTCCTATTTCCTGAGCGAACTGTCACATTCTACTTCCATAAAATGCAGGATATATCCACTTCTTTAATGGGGTGATACAGATTCTTCCAATATTTCATAGCATGGATTCGGAGAAACCATATCTCCATATCCACGAGTTCGAAGAGGCGTGAGAAAACTTTAGTGATCAAGCTTTCACGTAGGATATCATTCGCCTAAAGCTTTTTCCTTTTTACTTAAAGGATAAAGCGAAGACATGGCTTTGGTATTTACCACCGAACTTGATTATATCATGGAAGGATATGCAATCCAAGTTTCTTTCGAAGTTCTTTCCACAACATGAAACCAACTCTGTCAAGGCACAAATTCATGCTTTCGACAATAAGATCAGGAGTAGTTTGACAAGTGTTGGGAACGATTCCAATAGTTAGTTAACGCTTGACCCCGTCATGGATTTGAGAAACATCACCTTATCTCTTTCTTCCATCACGGGCTTACTATAGTGTCTAAATAACTTGTTCAAATAATGTGTGAAAGACCGTTTTGGGAATTAGATGCGAGTGATGATGAGGCTCATCTTAAGTATGTCGGCGAGACTACTCAAGCATAGGACACCTCCGATCCAAATGCTTAAAACCGACCTCAATAAATTTCCACCACTACTGCTGCATCCGGTCTATACCAATTGAATAATGAGACCTTGATAGATCGTCGACTTGATCAATTTGAGAAAAATATAAGGGATATGCTCGAGATAGGACTAAGATAAACTATCGGATCCACTTATGCAGTGAAAGAAAAAGTGTGCGCCATTTGTGAGGCGGGCCATTCAATAAAGGACTGTCCGACGATACCCGCTTACAAAGCCACGCTTACCGAGCAAGTAAAAGCAATAGTAGGGTTTAAGGGAAATTTTATCGCCCCTCACAGGAGCACATATAACCCTTTATGGAGAAACCATCCCAGTTTTAGCTACGGGCAACAACAAGCTGCGTTGAATCCAAATTCATATGTTGTCCTACATCCACCCCCTCCTCAATTTCAACAAGTGCCACCTATGCAAGCACACATGAAAGATCTACCTCCAGGACCATACATTACCCCACCACGGAAGACTATTGATAACAACTTAACCCAGTTCGTCCAATCTTAAAATGCAACTAATGCCAAGTTTGAGAACATGTTCACTGGAATGCATACGAGAATATCTAAGTTGTGATAATTGTTATGTATCCAAGAGAAGGGTAAGTTTTTGGCTCAAGTCCAAAGACCTCTTCAAGGTAAGCCAATGTTAGATCTACATCTTTCGATCATCAAAAGCAATGCCAGGGTTTCACCACTCTACGTAGTGGGTGAGTCATTGATTTATCAACTCCCCCACACGAGAAGTTAAAAGACAAGGAGTTTTTGCCTGACACGAAAGAGGTCAAAGATGCCCCCTTGGATAAGATTGATAAGGAAGTGAGGAAAAAGTTGTTATGAAACAGCCCACCGTCGCTCCATTCCCTCAACAGTTGGCCCCGCCTCAAAAGGGAGCCTCCCGTGCAGATGTGCTAGATGTTCTTAAGTAAGTTAAGCTGAATTTGCCATTCCTGGATGCCATTCAACAAATTCCCGCCTACTTCAAGGTCATTAAAGATCTTTAAATTGTGAAAATACAGTTAAAGGGGAAGAAGAATGTCTTCCTAGCATAGAATTTGACTTGCGTTCCACTTAACGACCTTCCACCCAAGTTTAAAGATTCGGGTGCACCCACAATCTCATGTGTTATTGGAGAGCGTCGAATTGAGAAAGCCGTGTTGGACTTAGGCGAGTGTTAATATCCTTCCTTATTCCATTTAGAGTCAATTGAAGTTGGGTGACCTTAAACCCACACAAATCACTCTCCAATTAGTGGATCGCACAATGAAGGTTCCTCGAGGGATTATTGAGGATGTGATAGTCCAAGTGGACACTTTCTACTTCCCGATAGACTTTGTCATTTGGGACTTGGATCCCTCCATCCATTCTAGCAACCATGTTCCCATCATTCTAGGCCGTTCATTCTTAGCTACGGCTAATGCCTTAATCAATACACGAAATGGTAAAATGCATCTCACTTTTGGGAACATGACCCTCAAGACAAACATCTTCAATGTTTCTAACCAAGTGGGTGATGAAGATGAAATCCATACGGTCGACCTCATAGAGGAGGTAGTAAAAGAGCACATCGATATAACCACGGCCTTTAGAAGCATGCCTAGTGAAAGGTGATGAGAGTGAGATACCATACACCAAGTTGGAATGAGAGGTCGAGGAATTGAAAGCGATATTAGATGAGGGAGAGTCGATAGAGGTGTTCATTGGGTTTCTAAATTCGAGGAGCTACCCTCGAGGGAGTCATGCTTGATCCCCACCGAAGAGAAATTTCCTACCCTCGAGTTGAAGAAACTACCCTATAATATGAAATATGTTTTTTTAGTAGAGAATGAGACATTTCCTGTTGTTGTCTCCTCTAGACTAGATAAAGAGAAAGAGGGTAAGTTGTTGGAAATTTTGATGAAGCACAGAGGTGATTTTGGTTGATCTATAGTGGATTTGAAGGGTATAAGTCCCCTGATTTGTACCCACAAAATCCACCTCGAGGAGAACGTGAAGCCCTCGAGGGAAATGCAAAGGAGACTAATCCCAACCATGAAAGAAGTTGTTAGAGCGGAAATTATCAAGTTATTAGATGCTGGGATTATCTACCCTATCTCGAATAGCAAATGGGTAAGCCCAATTCAAGTCGTCCCGAAGAAGTCGAGGATAACTGTGGTAAAAAATACTAAGGGAGAATTAATTCCTTAATACACCACCACCGGGTGGCGTGTTTGCATTGATTAATGAAAACTCAATGCCAAAATGAGAAATGACCATTTCCCTTGCCATTTATTGATCAAATTCTTGAACGCGTAGCAGGTCACCCATATTATTGCTTCCTTGATGGTTATTCTGGATATCACCAAATTGAGGTAGACATACTAGATCAAGAGAAGATGACTTTTACATGTCCATTTGACACGTTTGCCTACAAACATATGCCTTTTATATTGTGCAATGCACCCGCGACCTTTCAATGGTGCATGTTGAATTTTTTTAGCGACATGGTAGAGAAAGGACTTGAGATTTTTATGAACGACTTTAGAGTTTTTGTTCCCTCCTTTGACTAATGGCTAGGGAATCTTGAGAAAGTATTATCCCAGTATATGGAAAAGAACTTAGTCCTTAATTGGAAAAAATGCCACTGCATGGTTACCAAGGGCATAGTTCTTGGCCACATGGTTTCATCTAATGGCATAAAAGTTGACCGAGGAAAATAGATGTCATAGTCGAGCTTCCCCCGCCTGAAACACTAAAGGATGTTCGCTCCTTATTGGGCCACGCAATATTTTATAGAAGGTTTATCAAGTACTTTAGTTCCATCGCTAAACCCTTGAGTAACCTCCTTATGAATGATGCCCCCTTTGAGTGGAATGACGCTTGCCAAGAGGCTTTTGATAAATTAAAAAGCATGCTAATTTTTGCCCCCATCATGAAAGCTCCTGATTGGTCCCTTCCATTAGAGATCATTTGTGATGCTAGTGATTACGCGATTGGGGCTATTTTAGGGCAAAGAAAGGACAAGAAAGCTCATGTCATATATTACACTAGCAGGACATTGATCGGGCCACAACTTAACTACTTCACCATGAGAAAGATTTGCTAGCGGTTGTTTTTTCTTTAAACAAATTCCGCTCATACCTTATTGGATCACCCATCACATGCTTTACCGACCACACGGCCATTAAATATCTCCTTATTAAGAAAGATGCAAAGCCTCACCTCATAAGGTGGATCCTACTCCTATAAGAGTTCAATCTTCTATAAAAGATAAGAAAGGGGTATAAAACGTCGTTGTCGACCATTTTTCACGGCTCTCGTCTGACATACCTAGTGATCCAATACCCATAGACGAGTATTTTTTAGATGAGAAACTCTTTGCTACTTTTTGCCTCCCTTGGATTACGGACATTGTCAATTATCTTGTTACGGGATCCGTTCCTCTTAGATGGACACTGAAAGAGAAGAATAAATTCATCACTTAATCCCCCCTTTTTTCTATGATGACCCGTTCTTATTCAAATATTGTATGGACCAGCTCATCCAAAGATATATTTCAGATGAGGAAATTCAAAGTGTAATTCGGTTTTATCATACGGAAACTTGTGAAGGACACTTCTCCAAGAATAAGACAGCCGCTAAAATCCTTCAAAGCGGCATCCATTGTCCCATAATGTTCTGGGATGTGAAAGCTTATTACAAATGTTGCGATAAATGCCAAAGGATGGGAGCTATTACCCGTCGCAACATGATGACACTAACCCCTATACTCGTCATTGTGTTATTTGATTATTGGGGTATTGACTTCATGGGACCATTCCATCCCTCCTTCGACTTCTTATACATCCTCATTGTGATAGACTACGTCTCGAAATGGGTAGAGGCAATAGCTACCAAGACAAATGACAACAAAGTGATGATAAAGTTCTTATAAGAACAGATACTCTCTTGCTTCGGTGCACTGAAGGCGATCATAACGGTAGGTATTTTTACAATAGGCCATTTAAAATGTTAATGAGAAAGTATGGGGTCATCCACAAGGTTGGGATGACTTATCACCCCTAAATAAGTGGGCAAACTGAGTTAGAAAATCATGAGATCAAAACCATCCTTGAAAATACCGTTGATCCTACTCGAAAAGATTGGTACTTCGATTAAACGATGCGCAATGGGCTTACCGTGCCGCCTACTAGAACACCCTCGGGATGTCCCCATTTTGTTTTGTCTATGGAAAGCCTTGCCATCTCCCCATGGAGCTAGAGCACAAAGCCTATTGGGCCATCAAGAGGTTGAACTACAGTCTAGATAAAGCCAGCGAAGCTCGCAAGATTCAATTGAATGAGTTGGAAGAGATGTGTAATGACGCATATGAGAATGATAATATTTTAAAATTAATGAATGAAACTCGTGTATGATAAGATAATTCGACGCAAGGAGTTTCATCCGGGAAAAAAGTTATTTTCTATAACTCTCGATTACACTTATTTCCTGGCAAGTTGCGTTCAAGGTGGACGGGTCCATTTGTGGTTAGAGGAGTATTACCCCACGGAGCTATAGAGTTAGAAGATTAAAAAGGGGGAAATACTTTCAAGGTGAATGGCCAACGTCTCAAATCGTGCTTTGAGGCGTATGTTCAAGAAGCCGACACCATTTTTTTATCGAACCCCATTTATGGGGACTGATTGAGAAGTATGAGAAGGTCACACCCCCGACGCGTATGGGGTGATTCTTTTGTATAACATATGTGAGTAGGTTAGAGTAGTTAGAGTCAGTAGGCATAAGTCACGTTAGGATAGGAGTCGGAGAACACACATCGAGAGAGAGTCTAGGTTTCGAAGCAAGCGTTGAGAGGTTCTTGGTCGATCATGCGAAGGAAAAGTTGTGGGAGCATCCAAAAATTGAGAGAGAAGAGTGCATTATACAGTTAGGGGAATCTAAAAGTTTCTTGGATCCAGACCGGTCTACCCCTGGGGGTCCGGATCGGTTCGTTTATGTAGAAAATATGAAAAATATCGGACCGAACCAGTCCGGTCTTGGGCACCTGGATCGGTTTGGCTTTTGTATTTCTGCTCCCTCCCGAGATACACCCCCCTCCCCCAATTCCCCAATACTCCTTTTTCCCTCCCTATCCATTTTTCCTTCTTCCCCATCCATTCTTTCCCTCCCAAATACACTCCCCCTTCCCTCCAAAAGGCACCCTTCCCTCCACCCCCACCTATAAATACACATTCATCCTCCCCCACTTCACCACCAATCCTCTCACTCACCTCTCTTACTCTCTCTTCCATTTTCTACCTTCAACCCACTTCTTTCCCATGTGGCCAACAGATCCCTACCTTAAAAATTATAACTTCGTTGAGGTTATTGACCACGGCAATGATGCGTACCGATAGAACCAAGAACAAATTTGGTGTGCACACTTTTTTAACTAATCTCGGAAGATACATATGGAGCGCCAAGTGCACTGGAATGAGATGTCCCAATCCTTCACCAGCCTCTTCCTTCTGAGGGGTTGGTGTCATTTTCTTAAAGAGCCCCACGGAGAGGTATGGGAAGCCGAGGTGCACGCGTTCTATAGATCCATTGTCCGCACCACCGATTTCATTTTAAAGCGTATGTTGACGGCACACACATTCCATTCTCCCTAGAAATTTTCACCCAAAAATTAGTGGAAAAAGATGTCCCAAGCCTAGCCGAATACACGTATCCCAATAATTTTGCCCCCTTGACGAAGCCGCATGCATGTCCCGCATCGCACTGGGTGAATATTGGGGTATCGAGACATTCTTTGTGGGCCGGATGAATGACAAATCACCCATCACATTCCAAATATTTTGTGCCAATATCCTACAAACTTCAAATGACTCCTCTATGCGCCTCTGTCAGGCGACCCTCGTGTATCATCTTTTGGACCCCACCAACCCGATCCACCTGGCATGTATCATATACAAGGATATTTTTTTTGCGTCCTTGGACAAAAAGGGCACTGCCCCTCTCTCTTATGTCGGCATCATCACTTCTATGCTAGCCAATGTCGGCATTTCTCCTCCCACGGGGTTTCCTCGCCTTCCACATCCTCTTGGGAAGGGCACCCTCACCAAAAATAAGAGGCAAAGGGAGATCATCCGAGCACAGAGGGCTGATGATGATGACTAGATGGATGCGTAAAATGACGACGAGGATGACTCCGAGGAGGAAGAGGATGTGGATGCCGACGTTGTCATGGGCGAGGGTGAATATGAGGAGTATAATGAAGATGACGATTCAGATTTTGAGCCACCGGAAGCAGATTTCGATAGAAGCATCACCACGCTCGAATCACGACTCGACGGGTTCTTAAAGTGATATGATGTGGACTAATGGGCATATCAGGGTGACACAAGAATGATGCATCGTCTCCAGGCTGAGATGTATTGAATGACTATGGGTGAACCTCCACCAGATTACTTTTACTACCCATCCAACCCGAATGCTCTCAGCACCTCTCATCTGCCACCTCAATAGCTTGCTTTTACTAGTTCGTTTGTGTGTTTTTCCCATTTGCTTTTTCCACGTGCTTGTATGTTGAATATCTAATGGAAATTAGTTTGCCTATCGTGTCTTGGTTTATACCTGCTTTTTTATGTCTTGCATTTTGTACTTTGTTCCATTTCTATGATTTCTCTCTTTAATTTAGCTTTCCGTCCTTTTGCATCGGAACTTTGCATGTCCAAGTTAGGGGGGGTACGCATGCACTTCAAAATTTTCTCAAAGTTCAAAATGCCCAAAAACAAAAAAAATATTAGAAAATTTCCAACAAAATTGAAAAATGTCCAAAAATCCAAAAATATTTTTCTTCAAAGTAAATAAAAATTGGGATTTAAATTTTTCAAAAATATCACCGAAGTTTTGCTTAAAGTCTCAAATTTGTAAATTTCAAATTGCACTAAGGCGAAATTGACCAAAGATGGAAATTGGGCGAAAATTGACGACTTAATGAATAAATGTGGAGATTAACCAGCCCGGTGAGATTTTTAGCCTATCAAGTTTTTTGAGTTTTTAAATCTATCCGAGTTAATGGTTAACTCAAAGTTCTTTTCAGCGTTAAACTAAGTCGCTGAGGATCTCAATTCACTTATTTTGAGAGATTACGGGATATGTGTGAGATGTTGTCTTTAAAAGCGCGCTAACATATCTCTAAACTAAATTAATCTCGAGACGTATATGGTAATATGATTAGCAATTCGGACAATGAAGTAGGCCATCGTTTGCTACCCAAAAATCTTAGACATAAAAAGTTGTGAAAAATCTTCCCTTTGCAACCCAATTTGAGCCCAATAAAATGTTTTCCCTTTTCGTTTGGTAACCCGAAAAACCAAAATATCCCGGAATTACGAAAAGCAAAAATTTCATGTATTAAGTCCAATTTGTGCGATAAAACGGGGAAAGAAAAATATAGTAATGCTCAACCAAAATAGCTAGAAAATAAAAATATGATAAATAGGGAAAAATAGAAAAAGAAGAGAAAATGAGCAAAAGCCTGAAAACGCACTAACAGTCATCATAAAGACATTTTCCAATTTCAAACTTTCTGACCATTTCCAAATGTACCCAATACACCTTTCAACCCGAAAAAAGTACTAATCGAGTCTAGATGTTGAAATTAACTACTGCGTGGAGAGATATAACATGAAAAGATAATAAAAGAGATTAACTGGTGTGTATAAAAGGCGATGTTACCGTTTTCCTAATGACCGTAACCCGATGATGAGATCCTTCCACCATAAATATTTCGTCTTTCAATTTTGTGTGCGTGAACTTGTATTCCAATGCATTTACTCTTTATATCATGCACACCGAGAGAAATAATCACATTCGGAGTGATTCTCTTATGAGAGAATCCCGTGAGTATTTGAATCAAAACAAATTTTTGAAAAAGTAATGTAATGATCAATCGCTGGAAATTTGCGATTAATCTTTGACTTCGCACACACACACAACAAGTTGAGACTTGAGCATATAAATATATGGTAATTATTTTTAGAAAAGTTTGAATTATACAGTTTTTAGGTATTTTGAAATTATTTTGAGTTAAAACTTAATTTTCTTGGTATATTCACTACAAACTCTCATGAGACACCACTCGTCCTACTAGGTTAACATAGGGTTTTAAAGGCTTGTTGCATGCCGTGAAAGAGATATTCTATCCTAATAAAATGTTTTTTAAGATTTGAGACTAGCTACAATTATTTTACATGCTCGGGATGCGCAAAGTTCTAAGTTAGGGGGGTTTGATTAGGCATAAATTCTTCCAAATTTATCCCCTTAATTTATAGACTTTTAGCACCCTGTGAGATGTAAATTGTGTGGATTTATCTCATATATGTGATACTGACCTTTCCTATATAGTGCCTCGAGTTTTGTGCATTCTTTATGCTTTTTACAGGTATTTTATACAAGTGAAGAGAAGAGGAAACTCAAGAACCGAGAAATAAAGGAAGAAAAGTCAGAGGGCAAAATAGTTACTTTACATCTGGAGTTAGGACAAAGGAGCAAAATGAAAATTGAATACCTTTAGTCTATAAGCACATAGGAAGAAACGGTGTCCCAATTCGAGTCCCGGATCAGATGTTATTGAACTTCAAAGATGAGAGAAAATCAAGAGAAAAGAGGAAAAGAAAGAATTTAATAATCGGATCAGACTTGTCCTTGTCAATAACAAACCGATCCGGAGGAGATTCAAACTCTGAATAAAACTCACCATCGAACCGATCCAGATAAGGCCAAAATTAAATAGGTCTGATGCCTTGAGAATCTCTGCATAAAATTAGAAGCCGGATCGATCCGAATAAAATGGAAAACGAATCGATTTGAATTATACCGGACCAAACATAAAGACTACGCCGGACCGGTTCCGTTGTGATTTTTTTTTTTTTTTTTCAAATTGAGAGTCCAACTTAGCTCCAACTCTTATAATTTTCGTAGGATACTTATTCTAATTACATACCAAACATTAAGGAGTTCTCTGTTTTGATCATTTTGGAGAGCTTTTGTACCTAAGAACCCTAAGGATTTAATTTATTCAAGTTTCAAACTTTATTTCCAGAATTTCTTCATTCCAAGTATTGTTTACTTTCTGATTTCAATTTCTTTTACATTCAAGTAGGATTATTCATAGGAATTAAGTTGCAATTTTTATTTACACAATTTCTTCCCAATTTTTCAAGTAGTTATGAATTCATGCACGATAGGTTTTGTGTTCATGCTTAGTTTAATTATGTCCAGCTAAATTTCCAAGGGTTGGGATGCAGGAACCCGACCCGATGTAGTTTACATAAATAGAACATAGGTTTTGAACTAAATTTTGATCGAATTGTGTTGTGTTGTGATCACATCATCGTAGGTCTTTTAACCTCATTTGCCCTAGGTCACCAGGGTGTTTAAGGATGCAATGTGCATGTTGGCTATGCAGCACCGCTTTATTATTACCTTTGATTACGTATGATGCGGGCTAGTACCTTTATATATGTAATGCTTAGGATTACTAAAGACTAGGTTTGATCACTTATCTAACTCAAAGCTAGTATTCTATTCGGTAAATCTACTAGGGTTTAGGGGATTGTATCCTACCCTGCTTTTTCCTCATTCATATTTACTCGGTAGCTTTATTTCTGTACACGTAGCGTAGTTTGTAATTTAAATTCCATTTGCATTTAGATAATAGAATTTAGTTACATAATTAATCATCTTTTAGTTCATTTTCGCGAATCAGTTTAAGGTTAGTCTTCTATGCCTTCGTCGTTATGAGCTTTCGTCCTAGTTCCTTATAGATACGATCCTGACTTTTGGGGTTATTACTTACGTCACAGGCTTGCACTTGAGCTTATATAATCACGCACGTTAGATACTTTTGTGGTCATGTCACAGGGTATAGTGTTGAGTGATCATTACGATGTGTGCGGCACCTAGGCAAACTGACTATAGTAAAGGTTTTATGTGTGTGTTATGGTATGTGGGGTATCTAATATTGACTGGTTACGAAAGATTAAGTTAGGGACCTAGGAGAATCTATCTATAGTTATGGTTTTTATGTGGGCTATATCACGGTATGGTAGGGATAACTAATGATGCTTAATATAGCACCCCCATGTCAATGTGATGATGAGCTCAAACACGTATAGCAATGGTAGAATGGAACAAACAATATAGTTATAAGAGAATGAGATGAAGAAAAAATAAGATGAGACAACAATTTAAGTGGTTCAACTAATCAGGCTTATATCCACTGTGTGTGTGTGTGTGTGTGTGTTGATCCACTAAAAAAGGGCACTAATGGCCATGGATATAATCACTCAAGCTTATCTCTCTCTTACCATCAGTTTGACATAGTTTTGCTAAGGTTTTTAATATTCGATCCCTTCTCTTGGAGAAGATGAAGTGCATATATAGGGCTTGGGGGTGTAGTGTACCCCCCAAGCATGCAACCAACATGCACATAAGGAGACTCCCAATCAGGGGGAGACACTTGTCCCTAGTGTATAGATACAATGATGTGGTAATATTCCCTCACGTGAGGGGATAATCTTATTGCAATGATTTTCCTCATGTGAGACCTTCCAAGTTGGAACCTTATATTGCTCATATAGTAGTCGTCATATTATAGAGCATTGGCTTAGTTGGGTACAACGTTACCAACATAACGGATTCCCCAATGCAGGAAATTAGTAAGCGCATCCTTTACTGAGTGTCTCTGGTCGAGGTTGTCTGTCGACCATCCCCCAGTATCGACTATATGAGAGGGTGAGGGTTGTTGCTGGCGCCTGGGACTTTTAGCTAATATATCGACCTATGGAGCGACCGAAGTTATATATTTGTGTATCCGGTCGACCCTATAGCTGGACGAGTCTTGGCCATATCTTGCTAACCCCTTCTGAGGGGGTCGACTATCTGGTGTCAGGTGGCCTCATAAATGGACGTGGTCATTCTTAGGTAGATCAATCACCCTTTAGCCCTTTACCACCTATGTGAAGAGGTGATTGGGGGATACGAGTCAGCACGGTTCTTTAAAGGGTATATGCGAGTGACATGTGTATTAGTTCTGATTGGGTAGCTGTGACACCCCGCCTAATAAAATACCGGGCTAATAAAATACCGGGTGATCAGTCCTATACCAAATTAAAACAGGAATCCCAGTTGGTTCATCCTTAGCATCACTGTCGAAAACTTTTTAAAACTTACTAACCACCTAGTATTCCAAAAGCTGGTGCCAATTTTAACTTTTTAATTAAACAAAAACAGTACATGCGGAAATAAATATGAACCATTCACATAACTGAATAAAACTCAACTGAATAATTAATTACACAACTTGCCGAATAAACCACCGGCCACCAAAGCAAAATAATCCAATGCAAATATCCAACACCGGAATAAAAAAAATCTGAAAACTGAACTGAAAGTCTGGGAGACATGCCCTAAATAAAACTGAAACTGATAAATGATTCTTACTCTAGGAATGAATGAATGAATGATGCGTCTAATCCAAACTCCTGCTAGCATCCACATATGTCGCAGCTTCGTGTCCCTGGAATAGAATATCAATCATGGCGTCCCTGTGGCTGGACACCTAAAAGGTTTTGAAAATAGTTTTATAGCAAGGGTTAGAACCCAAAACATTTTGAAAATATTTAGCAAGTGAATTAACTGCAGTAATATAAAATGCATGAATGTGCTTCATATTTAAGTTAGTGTCGCACTCCCTTGTGGACATTATCACCCCTCCACTATTGTGCACACCTAACATTTTTCTTGACCCCCACCTAGTTGTACTACCCCGTCCAACTAGTCCTGGTATAACCTCCCCTTGCCATACTACTCTAACCTGAGTATAATGATTCCTGAATATTATAAGTTATCTCACCATTAACTTAATTAATTCCTTCTTAAATAGTAGCATATAACCGTGTCACAAGTTCTATAAAGTAAATACATCACACATTGTATTATTACCCGCATATAATGTTGAATACCATTATATACGTACCTTTACTAAAACATCCACACATATAACATACGTATATCCATCCCTCTGAGTATACCCTCGCTGGATGATTCCCTCTTAAGTGTTATCTCACTAGGTGTGCTCACATAACCTAGTTACCCAAGTTGGGATCGCTCACCAACCTGGCCCAAAATATAAACGAAGTGGAGGCGGTCATATTCCTTCCCTGAAAGTGAGATAAGCCCCTCACCCATATACCGGACGCTATGACCTGAGGATATACTCACCCTACTCCTCAAGCTAGGGGATTCACCCACATCGCGCAACCTCCCTTGATATCACTAGAGTATAATTAAAATAAATATCTGATCACTGATATATAATAGTACACACAATATATACACATATATATATAATATCACTACACCGTATATATATATATATAAAATAAACCCGGCTTCACCGTGTACTCTTAACCCGTAACACTAGCCTGTAATTTCCTGAGTCCCTCGCCTGACTCAACTAAATAAATTTTCTCACGTATTAAATTATCATTATTCCGAGTCTATGGTCCGACTCTAATTTAATTAATCCACACATTAATTAATATAATATTTTTCCCGAGTCTATGGTCCGACTCTAATATAAATACTTATCTCATTAACTTATATAACAGTTACCTGAGTCCATGATCCGACTCTCATTTAATTAATTTACACATTAATTAATTAATACCAATCCGAGTCTGTGGTCTGACTCTCATATAATTAATTTACACATTAATTAATTAACACCAATCCTAGTCTGTGGTCCGACTCTCATATAATTAATTTACACATTAATTAATTAATATCAATCCGAGTCTGTGGTCCGACTCTCATATAATTAATTTACACATTAATTAATTAATACCAATCCGAGTTTGTGGTCCGACTCTCATATAATTAATTTACACATATATTCATTTATTACCTTTGTAAGGACATATTTTCATAGGTTCGTTATCAATTTATTATGTCATATACCGCTACACCGTCAAAGAGCATTCAAGAGACATCTACATCAAAGACGGATCCGAATTACTCAAGTTCTTCATCATTCAAGACTCCATGAAGTTTACTTTGGTAAGGTTATGTTTTAAATACCTTTACTTTTCACTTAGAGCTTTTGGGAGATTTTTACAAAATATTTTCTAAGTGTTGGAGCGGACTTTTTCGTCAAATATTGAGAATGAGTATTTTTTCTAAGTTTTGAAGCGGACCTCGATTTTGACACCCAGGTCGTTCGCGCGAGATCAGCATCTCGTTCGAACGAGATTGGAAGTCGCGCGATGTCGTTTGAACGACATGTGTACTTCGTTCGAGCGATATATTCTTCTCGTTCGAACAAGCTCGAATTTTGAGGTGGTGCATTTTTGTATAAATACTCATTAAATGATAACGTTTTTATTAAGAAGTCCATATGTTTTCCAGAACAGAAACACTGCCAAAGCAGTAATCTTTAGGCTTCTTCCTTTAGGGTTTTAATCCCTTTTTGTTTTCAATTCACAAAACTCCCACATGCTTTAATGAATTGTTTTGGTTTTCAAGAACACATCTTTGCCTTTGTTCATCTTTTGTGGAGTGCGTCTCTACACTGTATGGCTGCGTGTCATTAAGAATCTTGCTGCGTGAAGATTCTTTGCTGAAGATAGGACTGCGAGTCCTTGGAGGGTGCTGCGGGTATTCTCTTGCTGAGTTCAAGACTGCGAGTCTTTGTGGGTTGGCTGCGCGTTAATCCATTGCAGATTTCTCTATGTAATTATAAGTTGCAATTTATAGATTCATAGTGAAATAAAGGTTTTACCCGAAAGGGGTTTTTTCCTGAAATCTGTGTCTCAACATATTTGTTGTGTCGTAAGTGGTATTTGTTTAGGGGCTGAATTAATAGACTATAATTAAATAAGTGAGCCAAATTAGATATTTGCGAATTTAATCAATTATCACACAGTCTCACGTTTCACAACCTTCCCGAGCCTACAGCCCGACTTTAGCTAATTAATTACACATTAAATAAACTTAACACTTTTTCGAGTCTATAGTCCAACTCTACTTTAATTTATTTCTCATTAATTAATTTAATACTTGGTGTCGTCCAACCATCATACCCGGACTCACTCACTTGGCCCATAACTTAATATTTCCCGAGTCTATATTCTGACTCCAAATTAACATATTCTCACAATAATAATTTCATACTTTGGTGTCACTTAACCAACATACCCGGACTCGCTCACTTGGTCCATACTTAAATCTCATAATTTAATTCCCACATATTCGCCCCTAATGTGTCACGCATTTATCCCTCCCAAATCTCCCAATTATTTTTATCTATAATCGCTAGGAGCCATGTCTTGTATATATTTGACATTAAATAAATAAGTCTCAAAAGGGTTTTATCTAAATTTCTCCCAATTAAAATTTTACCAAGAGAAAATCCAAAAAAAATAAAATAAGTGTAACAAATCAGCCCGACCTGCCAAGATTTTTCCATCATCGATCGATCGATGGCCCCCGATCGATCGATCGATCATCCCTGGGTAGCCCTTCTTCCCCACTGAATTCCACCATTAACGAATTCCAAGGTTTGTAAACCTTAATTTCAACCTCTAATCAAGTCATCCCACCACATAAATATATTGAACTATGACCCTATTCATCATATATACCTTCTAGTATATAAATTTCTCAACCTATCTCACAAATTCCGAAATGGGTTTTTCCATAAATCCCCATTATCCCTAATTCCAAATTCAAATTCCACCATTTTATATTCCGGTTTCTCATTCAAATCAGATATCTATAATCAGAGATATATATAATACACCTATTTCTTACTTTGAATCTCGGTCAAGTATTCCATTAACAAAACCTCATTATCACCCATTTATACCCAAAAACGAATTTCAAATTACACATCACTAGAATTTGAATTGGATATCAAAATTCAAGATCACATCAAGTTAACCACTTGCCTGGAATTGTTCGTAGGGTCTGATTTCGTTGGTGTAGAATGGTTGATGAAGAACACACCAATTAGTCCCTTAATTTGGCTCTAAAATTCCCAAATTGGCTCTTGATTTGCTATACCCCAACTCCCTCTCAAACCCTAGGTTCTCCCTTGTGTTTTTTGCCATTTTCCTCTCTTAGATTTAGGTCTTAAAACACTAATCCATTTTTTAGCCTAATGGGCCTAATTAAAATAGCCCAAATCACCCTGTGTGGGCCCGGCTATGCCCAAAAATACCCCGATACCCAATTACTATCCTCGGGTACTCTTTTCTGACTATCTCGACCCATCCGGACTCAGCCGCCCCCTCAGAATTGCCATCCGAAATACTTTTTGACATTTTCCAATTTTGACCTCAAAATGCGACACACGAGATTTCGAACAATTAAACTTAAAAGTCGTCAATTATAAATAATTAGGCTCACTCAAATAAATTCTCCAACTCATGAATTTAAGTTTTTCCAATTTAAATATTTTTATAACTCCCAAAATAATTAAATATTTAATCCTCAAAATTACGGGGTGTTACAGTAGCGCCCCCCCAAGCCTGAGCTGACGGCTGAGCGCTTCGGGCCTTATGCCATAGTTGATGATGCATATGGGGAATCGCACCTAATCATTAGGTGTTATTTAAACCACCAAATCAATTTTTATCTTCTTCTTCTCATTTCCAAACATATTCTCGCCTGTAACTTCTCGAACCTCCATAGCCAAATCTCGCCAGTTCCAAACTAGCTTGCCTTCTAGACTTTGCTCAGGTCCCTTATTCTTCCCAAGGTTCATCTTCCTCCAGGTTTCCTTTTCTTAATAACTTCTCTTTTCATTTCCAGTTGGGATTTCTTATTTTTTATTTTTTCGATGACTGCATGGTTTTTCGGCGAGGCAATAGGGTAGTTTTTAGGGTTTAGAATGTTATGTTTCTTGCATCCGTCATTTAGTTTGAAGTGGTAGGGGTATTTTTGATGGATTCAGGCGTCAAACCACCATTTTTTAGGTTTGTCAGTTGAACTCCGGTCACCTTCTCCGGTGATTTTCTTTGTTGTTCTTCCTCAAGAACGGTTGAGATTCTTAGCTTTGATCTATTAGTCAACAAAAGTTTATTTATCCTCCTTCGTAATTTATTCAAGTGTAACCTCGTCTTCTTCTTGTTAAGACGTTTGTACGAACTTTCTGAAGAGTTTCCAAACCTTAGGGAGAGGTACTTTTAAGATATTAGGAGGATTGAACTTAAGGAAGTCGAGAGAAGAAAGGCCGAGGCATTTCCCCTCCAACCTTTATTTCCACCCCCATTATCTATCGTCTCTCATACACCTGCTAAACCAAGTGATCCCATTCCTGTGTCGGTTTATCTGAAGATGAGAGTATGCCCATCTTTGAACCGTCTGATAGTACTGACTCTTCTGACGAGTCTATAGCCCAATCCTCATACCATGATGAAGGGTCTGAGGCCAATTAGGTTTCCTCTCGTGCCTCGTCTTCTCAGTGGGTCGAGTACTCAAATTGGTCTAATGACTCCATTAAAGCTAATGAGCCTAATATTGACATCCCTCTTCCACTTGATGTCATTCCTCTATCGATCTTAACAAGGAATGAGTTTATACAACGTTTTGCAAATGGTGATCCCAACCAACCCCAGGCTGAAGAGTCTGATAATGATAGCGAAGAGAGCGTTTTAAATTTATCCATATCTGAGTCATATGAGAGTTCTATAACAGAGGTCAATTTGTTAACTTGGAGACATTTGTATATCATCAGGGCATCTATTTCAATGAAGAAACCATCTGCGAATGAGAGGGCCTATGACGGCCGAGAGGGTGAGTTATGTGTCTATGAGCATATGTTCAAGGTCGTCTTTTGACTACCTATCCACCCCGTCGTATGCATAATTCTATCCCGTCTAAGATTTGTCCCATCCAGCTTTCTCCCAATGTCTGGTGGGTTATCCTCGACTTTGCCTCTCTCTGAAAGATAGTCCATCAAACTGACCTTCCAGTTAGCATATTTATGTCCTGTTATACCCTATCGTCCTCCAAAACTCAGCCTTGCTACTATCATCTTGTAGCCAGGAAATCTTCTGAAAAGGTCTTGTTGATTACCCAGACTTCCAGTCATGACTGGAAACCCCGGTATTTCTTTATCTTGGGAGCTTAAGAATTCTACCCCCCGAAGATTGTGGTACTTCTGAGCCCAGGGTTCCTTAGATGTGGGTCAAAGTTTCTATATTGGCCAAACTTGATCTGAGCTTGAGCCCGGATGCTGCTGAGAATTTTGAGAAGCTTAGGAGTTAGGGGGACCAAGGTCGTCTCATGAAATTCGAGCAGTTGATAACTCCTTATTACCTGTCTCAGATAGGTTTAGGGGTTAATCCTTTAACCCACCTACGTGAGTGGCCTTTTTTGTTGAATTGATGTCTCATATTTTTTTAATTTTTCAATGCTAACCTTGTCTTCTTTTTGCAAATCATCCAAACGACGTATCAGATTACCTTTGGGAGATGGTGGCCAAAAATTTAAGTAAGCTAGCTAGAAAACATGGCAAGGGAGCCAACCCCTCTATTTTTACTGCCGCTAAGACTATTGCGGGCTGTCCTGGTTGAACTTTTAAGGCCACGAAGAAGAGGAAGAGCCGAGAGGAAGAAATAATTTCCTCTCGTCAGTCAAAGCAGAGTCAGTCTGATCAGGCCATTCTAATTTCCACGGACGAGGCTCTTGTAGCTCGTCCGTCCCAGTTGAAATTAGATGATGAGAGCGTAATCGACAATCCTAAGAAAGCCTGTGATGGTGTCAACCCTTTGATATCCGAAGATGGGATACATTTTCTGCAAGCCACATACATCTCCCTTCTCACCGAGTTTCTAATCCACGGAGCCATTCAGGTATATTTTTTAAAATTCTTTTAGATATTGCCAAGTGTTATCTTGTACTTTTCTTCATATACATATTAACTCTTCTCTGGTTGCAAGGTCTTATTTCCCTCTATCGATTGGGGGAATGGATTAATGAGAAGATACCCTTGATCCAGAAGGGGAGAGAAGCCGAGACGACTAAACGGAATCTAAAAAAGGAGCTTGAGAATTCCCAAAAGTCCCTCAAGATATCTCGGGATGAATTAGCTAACCTCAAGGCAAAGCATGCCAAAGCTTTAAAACATCTCTCTGACAATAAGAAGGTCGAGATCGATGCTACATTTCAGGCTGTTGTTGATGACTACAAAAAGTCAGAGGAGTACAATGATCATTCCTTCGAGTACCTGGAGAGGTGCATCAGAACTGCTTATCGATGGGTTACTTTGATGCAGGCAAAAACTGGGAGACTAACCTCTCGGGACTTCGTGGGTCTGGACTTCAGTGACCCTCTCCTTGAGACTGCCCTTACCGATTTGGAGATGCTAGGTGGAAGTACTGAGGTTGACCTAGACGCTCATAAGGCTCATGATGACATGGGTGAGTTAGATGCGAATGCTGAGAGGACCAAGGTTGTTGATGAAATTAAGGCTTCATCTGCTTATGGGTCGACCACTAGAGATGCTGACAAGACACTTAATCCATGAATGCAGCATTAAGTTTTTTCTTTTTTTCAGGGCGGTCGTCTATGACTTGTTGCCCTTTTCCTGATGTAACACGTGAACACTTTTATTTTCTTTTGTTTTGATCATTTCTTAAAATATAAATGCCTGCTTGCTTGAATGTTTACATGCTTGAATATTTGCTTGCTTCTTTCAGTACATGTTGTGTTATGGTAGCAATGTTAACACCAAATTTTATAATTCGGACTCATCAAATTATGGTGTCATTCCATACCCCCTTTAGTCATTTTAAGAGTGCATGGTTGAGCATCGTCTCGTCCATGCACTGTCATTTCAGTCGAGAGAGGTATTTATTTTTCTCCAAATATTCACCAAATAAATGATGTTTAAGGTCTGAGATCACCAAACTAATGATATTTTATCTCTCATTCACCAAATTAATGATGTTTAGGTATTGAACCACACCCAAGTGATTTTCAATTTGAACTCATCAAATTAAGGTGATATTTCATACCCCCTCTCGTCATTTTGAGAGTGCATGGTTGAGCATCGTCTCATCAATGCACTGTCGTCTCGGCCGAGAGAGGTATTTATTTTTCACCAAATAAATGATGTTTAGGGTCTGAGATCACCAAACTAATGATGTTTTATATCTCATTCACCAAACTAGCAGTGTTCAATAATTAAGTTGGCCCTTCTTGGTGTTATTGAAAGTCCATGGATGGGTTCGGCCCCTTTTCCAGGTTATCCTTTCACCAAGGTTGAGTTTTTTGCTATCTCACCATGAGTGATTTTTATAGCTTTTTAGGGTACTTGAAACGAATCATCCAAAATAAAGTATATAAGATATGAGGGAACAAACCAGTTTCACTTTTCTCATTCATAATAATCCCTTTTACAATGATTCATAATGAAAAATCTCCTATACAATCATCTATTGGTAGTACCTTTTTAAGTGGTCGTCGTTCCAAGGATTGGAGAATGGTTCCCCCTCTAGGTTCTCCAGATAATAGGTGCCCAGGACTACCTCATCAATAACCCTCTAAGGACCATGCCTGTTGGCATAAAGCTTGTTTGGTTTTTACCAAATCTTCTTCAAAATAAGGTCTCCTACTGATATCGACCTCGGCTTTATCCTCTTATTATAAAACTTGGTTGTCCTCTGTTGATAGGCTGTCACTCTAATCTCAGCGTCCTCTCTTCTTTCTTCAATCAGGTCTAGTTCAAGTCTTCTCTCTTTTAGATTTATCTCAAGTTCATACATCTGAACTCTATATATAGGAAGACCAATCTCCGTAGGGACTACTGCTTCTGAGCCTTAGGCTAACATAAAGGGGTTTTCCCCTATCAGCGTCTCAATTATCATTATGTAGGCCCATAGTACAGAATGTACCTCTTCAATCCATTTCCCATTATCCCCTTCCAACCTTTTCTTGATTTCATCAAGAATAGTTCTATCGGTGACTTCAGTTTGACCATTGTCCTGGGGTTAGCCAGGCGACGAGAATAACTGTTTGATGCTGACCTTTGTATAATATTTTTCTAGGGAAATATTTTTGAACTAGGTACCATTATCTGAGATGAGTGTTTTAGGCAAGCCATACCTATAAATGATGTTCTTCCATATGAACTAAAATGTTTTCTTTTCCGTGATCTTGATCATAGCCTCAACCTCTACCCACTTTGAAAAGTACTCTATTGCCACAATCAAATATTTGTAGTTTCCCATGGACATTGGCAGAGGTCCAACCAAATCAATCCCCCATATTACAAATGGCCATGGTGAGGTGATAGACGTCAGAGGTTGATGGGGCTAGTGAGAAATGGTGGCAAACCGATGGCATTTGTCGCACTTCTTTACGTACTCGGTCGAATCCTTAGCCAGGGTAGGCCACCAATATCCTTGAGGATCTACCCCTATATGGCTTGAGTAAGATCCTTCGTGAACATCCTTCAAAATCTAATCTACCTCGGTTGGGTGGACACATCTGAGCAGAGGCAAAAGGAATCCCTTCTTGTACAACACATCCCCTAAGATAGAGAACTTAGCTGCTTTGTATCTTAACTTTTTTCTTTCGGCCTTAGACTCCAAAAAGTTTCCTTCTTTGATATACTGAATAAGGGGGTCCATCCAGGATGGTCCCAGGTTCAAATTGAAGAAAAACTTTTCCTTCGTGTCATCCACCTCTATCATCGATCGAGAAAGAATTTCTATTGGCACCATTCTCCTAATCTTTGTCCATGTTGCTGAGGCTAACCTTGACAGGGCGTCGGCTCGGCTATTATCCAGTCGAGGCACCCTTTTGAACTTGACCTTACCCAAGTCTTTCATCATTCTTTTCACCTTTTCTAGGTATCTTTCCACTCTGTCATTTTTGGCTTCATAAATCCCCAGGACCTGGTTAACCACGAGCTGAGAGTCGCTATGGACTAGAAGTTAGCCGACATTGAGAGCTCTGGCGAGGGAGATTTCGACTATGAGGGCCTCATATTTTGACTCGTTATTAGAAGCCTTAAAACTAAACCTCAATACATACTCTATATCTGTTATGTCCGGGGCCGACACAATCAGATCGGCTCCACTCCTGTTTTCACAGGATAAACCATCAACGAACAAGTTCCATACTACCCCTTTTGAAAATAGCCCCTCTTCAGTGACTCCGTTTCTGAGCAAGAACTTGTCAGTATCGATCATTAAATGTCTCACCATTCTTGTCTCGGCCTCTGCTGACTCGGTACTATTTTTGGACCTCACTTCTTCATTATTGGCATCTTCCCATGTGAACTCTACCACAAAGTCTGCTAAGGCCTGCCCCTTGATTGCAACCCTCAGATGATAGACAATATCATACTCTCGTAGATTAATGGCCCAGGTCATCAATCTACCTGATTTCTCAGGTTTATGGATGACTTGCCTAAGGGGAGAGTCAGTCAAGACAACCATTATATGAGCTTATAAATAGGGCTTCATCTTTCTTGATGATACCTCTTCTCAGCCCCTTATAGGGCCTTACTATTGAAATACACGGGTCTTTGTATACCCTTATCATCTCGTACTATTACCGCACTGATAGCCGACTCGGACAGATAAGAAAAGGACTCCTAGTGGGACAAAATTGAGGCCAATTAGTGGATCTTCTGCTAATGAGAAGAAATTCAGATACGGCAATAGGGGTTTCGTTGCCAACATCAGACCGGTTGTGGGAGAGAGCAGTAACAACCAGAATCCAACATCCCTATCTCATAGGGCTTGCTTTATTTGCGGATCCACTAATCATTTTAGGCAAAAAAGCCCTCAGCTGGAAAATAGGGAATGACAAAGCAGTTATCAGAGTGTCAACTTCATACCAGGAAGAAATTCTAGTCATTCTGGTCCTCAGCAACAGCAACAGCAACAATAGCATTCCTTAGGATAGCGCCATCAGCCTAGACAGAATTCTGGGATGCCTCATCCTAATCAGGGCAATCATGGATAAATGCACGTTAGTCAAGCCAGCAGGTTCAGTCCAAGCCGTGCTTGTGCTCTTACCCAGCATTCAACACCTCCCCAGAATCCTACAGTCATGGAAGGTTTGATTCTACTATTGCGTACATGGGCTAAAGCATTATTCTATTTGAGTGTAACTAATTCCTTTATATAGAATTCTTTAGAATTTTATCTGGGTCTTGATATAGAGAACTTTAGTCCCCCAATCTTCGTAGGGTTACCCATTGGTGGTGGAATTATTCTAAATAGGATTTATAGAAATTGCATGGTTGTGGGAGGAGATTTTAATCTGGAATATGATTTAATATTGATGGATATGGATGGCTTTGAGGTGACACTCGGTATGGATTGGCTGTCATGCTTCAATGCCATTATTTAGTGCCACTGACATAGTATCTCACTACTACTTCCAGATAGATCTTGTTATCGTTTCAACAACGAACAAGCTGTTGACTATCCATGTAAGTTCTCTACGGTTCGAGAGCAATGACATTTCTTTAGTTGGTTGAGTAGTATTATCTCTCAAGAAGAGCCTAGTCGCAGGTTATCAGACCTTTTAGTTGTCCGAGAATTTCCCTATATTTTTCTTGAAGACCTATCTGGTTTGCCTCCGTGTCGGGAGATTGATTTCACCATTGATGTTCATCACGGCGTTTTACCCATTTCTATTCCTCCTCATAGAATGGCTCCGGCAGAGTTGCGGGAATTGAAGACCCAGTTAGAGGATTTATCGAGCAAAGGGTTTATACGTCCTAGTGTGTCTCCGTAGGGAGCACCAGTATTATTTGCTAAGAAGAAAGATAATTTTGTCCGACTTTGCATCGATTATAGACAACTGAACAGGGTAACTATAAAGAATAAGTACCTTATGCCACGAATTGATGACTTATTTGACCAATTTTGAGGAGCAAGAAGATTTTCCAAGATCGACCTTCAATCTGGTTACCATCAGTTGCGAGTTAAGGAATAAGATATTCCCAAAATAGCTTTTCGCACTCGATATGGTCATTACGAGTTATTAGTTATGCCTTTTAGCCTAACTAATGCCACAACAGCTTTCATGGACCTTATGAATCGTATCTATCATCCGTACTTGAAGCGGTTTGTAGTGTTCTTTATTGATGACATTCTGGTGTACTCATCCTTTGATGTTGATCACGAGGAGCATCTTCGCACTACTCTTCAGGTGCATAGAGAGAATCAGTTATTTGCAAAATTCAGCAAGTGCGAGTTTTGGATGGATGAAGTCAGATTCCTCAGCCACGTGATATATGGAGTAGGAATTTTGGTTGACCCATCCAAGTTTAAAGCAGTTCTTGGTTGGGATAAGCCTAATTTAGTTAGTGAGGTGAGAAGTTTCCTTGGATTAGCAGGTTATTATCGAAGATTCGTTCAGGACTTCTCCAAGATTTCCTTGCCTCTTACTCAGCTGACACAAAAGGATGTTCACCTCGAGTGGTCAGGTGAATGTGAAGCTGCCTTTCAGGAGTTAAAAATTAGACTCACATCGGCACCAGTTCTTATTCTTCCTGAGCGAGGTAAAGTCTATATAGTGTATTGTGATGCTTCTAGATCAGGACCTCGTGCAATGCTCATACAATTGGGTCAAGTAATTACTTATGCATCCCGACAGCTCAAGAAGCGTGATACAAACTACCCCACCCACGACTTAGAGTTAGAAGTTGTAGTGTTTGCTCTCAAGATTTAGAGATACTATTTGTATGGTGAACAATTCAAAGTATTCTCAGATCGCAAGAGCCTCAAGTACATCTTCACTCGGCGAGACCTCAATTTGCAGTAGTGGAGATGGATTGAACTCCTGAAAGATTATGACTTTACC
The DNA here is from genome assembly GCA_949130495.1 of Sambucus nigra. NCBI lineage: Eukaryota > Viridiplantae > Streptophyta > Magnoliopsida > Dipsacales > Adoxaceae > Sambucus > Sambucus nigra. Next base: position 596,315,281 of record OX422209.1, read on the forward strand.
TTAGAGTATCATCCCAGAAAGGCCAACGTAGTGGAAGATGCTCTAAGTAGGAAGTCAGAACCTTCCTTAGTTGTGATGAAGTGCTATTGACGAAGGATGTATAGTGACCTGCAAAATTTTGTATTGCATGCTCAGTGGAGGAGAGATAGGGCCTACTTATGGGGAATAATATCCAGGCCACTTTCTCATCAGAAAGTCCTCGATGCTCAGTCACTCGATGAAGAGATTGTGCAGTTCAGGGATCGTATTCGGGTAAGTGGTGAGTTTGATACTCTCACGGTGGATAAGGATGGTGGCGTACATCATAAGGGCATGTTAATTATTCCAGCCATTAGATAACTATAAGAAGAGGTTCTAGCAGAATTCCACCAGTCCCGATTTAGTATACACCCCGGGGAAATAAAGATGTATAAGGACCTTTGTAGGGATTTATGGTGGTCCGGTATGAAGAGATATGTGGCTGAAATTGTGGTAAGGTGCTATACTTGTCAGCATGTAAAATCTGAGCACAAGAAACCAGTTGGGTTGCTGCAACCACTCCCTATAACCGAGTGTAAATGGGAACATATCACGATGGACTTCGTCACTACTCTACCCCGACCTGGACGGGGTTATGATGCAATTTGGGTTATTGTAGACCGTCTCACTAAGTTAACTCATTTCCTCCTGATGAAGGTTACGAATAATATAGCCAAGTTAGCAAGGTTATACATTAGAGAGATAATCTGACTTCATGGTATCCCTCGGACGATTGTCTCAGATAGAGACCCACGATTTGTTTCACGATTCTGAAGAAAGGCTCAACAAGAGTTGAGAACGGAACTGAATTTGAGTACGACATATCTTCCAGAAATGAATGGACAGTCGGAACGTACGATTCAAACCTTAGAAGACTTATTGAAAGCTTGTGCACTGTATTTCCAAGGAAGTTGGGGTGAAAATTTTCATCTGGAAGAGTTCTTTTACAACAACAGTTATCAGGCCAGCATTAAGATGGATCCTTTTAAGGCTTTGTATGGCAGGCCATATCGTTCTCCCATATGTTGGGCAGAGGTTGGCAAGAAGCACCTCACTAGTTCTGATCTAATCAAGGAGATGACAGATAAGGTTCAGTTGATCCGACAGAGACTTATCAAGGCTCAAGATCGACAAAAAAATTATGCCAATAATCGACGCATACCTTTGGAATTTTTGGTAGGTGACAAGGTGTTGCTAAAAGTTCAAGCACGGACTATAGTCAGAGATTTAGGTAGAAAGTAAAACATGCTCCACGTTTCATTGGTCCTTTTGAGATTCTGGAACGCATTGGGAACGTCTCCTATCATTTAGCATTACCTCTGCAGTTAGCTCATGTTCATAATGTATTCCATGTTTCGATGCTGAAGAAGTATCTTTACAATCCATGACATGTCATCAACTGGAATAACATCAAATTGGAGGAAGACATCACCTTCTTAACACGGCCTATATTCGTCTTGGATCGTGAGGATAGGGTCCTGCTTAATAAGGCCATCCCATTGGTAAAGGTTCTTTGGGAATCACACGGTGTCGAAGGAGCAACATGGGAACGAGAAGACGAGTTGCAAACATAACATCATCATCTTTTTGAGTAGTTTTGTTTGATTTTGAGGACGAAATCTTTTAAGGAGGGAAAAATGTAATACCCGCCCCTTTTATTTTTACTCGTCATCCTGTTGTAAATTTAATTACTCGGAATAATAATTCATTGCATTCTATTTTCAAGTTGCATGAGTTCGAATGATTATTTATTTGTATTCCCCATATTATTCTAGAACTATTAGAATTGTTTAAACGAATATTGGTTAGATGTAACATAAGTTGTAGAATTGTGACATGAATAGTGTCGACCCGTAAACTGCAACTTGCGCGATTTTTATAGGACGTTTTATTGGGATTAAAAATAATTTGACCATATTTATGGGATGATAAAAATAGGCCTAAGAGTGCCATGGGGTCAAAAGTCTAAAAAATGAATAAATAAATAAAATATTATTATTTTCCGTAAAAAATAAAAATGCTCAAAAAAATCTAAAAAATTCCAGATCGACTTAAAATTTAATTTTGAGTAACTTTCTCTTCTTTGACATCTCCAAAAAACATAATTTAGACCTATTTTAGAGCTATTTTCAGTTGTAAAAATAGTTAAAATATTAATAAATTTGGGGTTTTGTTTTTTATTTTGGTTTAATCCTAAGCCATCCATTGATTCAACCCCTAGTCTATACCTCCTTCACTAGCCCCTTTGAATAACCTCACCAACATTGGATGGGTGTAAAATTTTTGGAGTTAATTAATGAATAAACTAATGAATTATGGGGTTATATAATGTATTAACCACGTGGGTTGATGAGAGAAGAATGCAATCACATTATGACCACTCCCACAACTCTCAAACACTTGAAAAATTTGTAGCTCTTCCTTACCCTCTCTAAACAACCACCAAAAATTCATATTTGTGACATATTTACACCCCAAAACAACTACTCAAGGAGTATATAGCTTGAGGAAGTCTTGGAGCTTATATTTTAGAGCTTAGAGTTGGAGTTTTTGGAGCATTTCTTGGAGCAACCTTGGTCTTATTTTCTTGATTTTCATCCTCCATATTATCCAAATAGGGTTATTCCCTAAACTCTTTTCTTAAAATCTGAAAAACATGTGTAGAAGTTAAGAAATTCATGCTAAAATAATGAAGTATTTTGCTTTGTTGAAAATTACGATTCATGCTAAAACTAGTCTTGAAATTGAAATAATTATAATTGATGCTTTTAAGTTTATGATGAATTATTATGGCATGAAATGTTAAGAAAATAATTATGATAAAAGACTACATAATTATGAGCATGTTAGTGGCATTTTTTGAGGATTTCTTAGGTAGAAATCCATAATACTTGTGTAGAATGTTGTTTCAATGGGTTTACTAATTAAAATGCTTAAAAGTGAAATATATTGTTTTCAACATGTTTTAAGAAAAATGAAAATTTCAGCCCCTATTTTATAAATTTCATAACTAAACCTAAAGGCTTAAAAATGGGTATTCTAGCTATTTAAATGGAAATAAAGTCTATTTATTAAATCTGAAATTAATTACGAAATAAATGTTGAAAATAATCAGAAATGTACTTTGAGAAGTTATAAATTGGTTTTTGGTGAAATTAGTGTGTTTAAATCCATTTAAAATGATAACATTTGTGTAAAACAAATAGTAGTGGTATTGTCGTAAATACAATGAATAGTATGTTGTCAAGAACTTACTTTGCAATTAAGTGTATTAAGTGAGTTTGATAAAAAGAGATTAATGATACATTTTTGCTAAATAAAAATAATGAGTTTCGTAGAGATGATATTTGGAGACGGTGTTGCATTTATGGCCTCCTCGGCCGAGTTTAATTGAAGAAATTAAGGAAGTGATAAATAATAAAGAGTGACACAAGTGAAAGTGAAAAGAATAACGAACTTGGAAAATGATGAGAATAATGAAATATATGAAATGTAATAAATGTGAAATACGTGGAATAGATAAGAAATGATACTTGGATGATGTCAAGAATTAAGCAGGGCATTAAATCCCTAGTGGTGAAAGACCCCAAAGCCTGTACAAAAGAACATATGGCGATTGGAGACCAACGGTGTGGAGCTCGGGAAGTCCAGGACTAGTGTCTAGACTCTAAGGCAAAGATTGATAAATCTTGCGATGAATAATTAAGAATGAGAATATTCTTAAGTGAAAGGTACTTAAGCCAATGAATTGTTAAGTACTAATGTTTAATTAAATAGTCTCTAGCACGAGACATGAAATGGCTTAAGTGTGAGTTTGGGCACCTAGCCCGGGTGCATTGCATATAGTTGCATTCATTTGTATAAATTGAATAAATTATTTTCTTAAAATATTAAAGGATACTGTATAAGTATAGTATTTTAGTACAGAATTATTACTTAGTATCTCCCACTCTACTGGGCATTCTGCTTTTACCTACTTTCCGAAACCCACATGTACTTCAGGTAAGGACGCGAATGTTCATATCGATAAGACTCCTATGAGTTCCAGATGTTGTTAGAGCTCTGATGACCGCTTATTCCTTAGCAGCGACATTTGATATTCGAGATTTAACTATATATCAGTTGTACTATTGAAATTTGGACTTTGAACTTGGAACCTTGGTTTGTAATAATGCAGGGTATCTTCTATTAATTGTGGTTGAATGATATTTTAGCTGGACTCGTTTGAAAGATAATTAAATGAGATTTCTTCAAATTGATGGACTAAAATTATTGTTGAATAATTAGATGATAAATGGTTTTTCTTTAATAAATGGCAAATTTTAATAAATATTTTTTTAAATAAATCAAAGTAATTTCCCCCTCCCCCTTGACCCTCGGACTTGGATGCGAGTTAAGTCTGACATTTACTCTAAATCTGATTCGGGGCATCACACTCGCCCTCTCGTATAGCTGATACTGGGGGATGGCCGACCAGACAACCTCGATGAGAGACACTCAGTAAAGGATGCGCTTACTAATTTTTTGCATTGGGGCATCCGTTATGTTGGCAACGTCGTACCTAACCAAGCTGATGCTCTACAATATGACGACTACTATACGAGCAATATAAGGTTCCAAAATGGAAGGTATCACATGAGGAAAACCATTGCAATAAGATCATCCCTTCATGTGAGGGAATAGTACCTCATCATTGTATCTATACACTAGAGACATATGTCTCCCCGTGATTAGGAGTCTCCTCATGTGCTTGTTGGTTGCATGCTTGGGGGGTACACTACACCCACCAAGCCCTATATATGCACTTCATCTTCTCCATGAGAAGGGATCAAATATTAAAAACCCTAGCAAAACACTGTCAAACTGATGGTAAAAGAGAGAAAAGCTTGAGTGATTGCATCCATGGCCATTAGTGCCATTTTTTTGTGGATCACACACACATAGTGGATGTAGGCCTGATTGGTTGAACCACTTAAATTATTGTCTCATCTTCTCTTTGCCTCATCTAATTCTCTTATAGATATATTATTTATTCCATTATGCCATTGCTATTCCTGTTTGAGCTGATCATCACGTTGACCTGGTGGTGCTATTTTAAGCATCATCAGTCAGGCACAGTCTATGAGAAATGAGGATAGCCATATATTCCCTACTTTTAACTTATACTCATCAGAGTCTCTAGTGGTGAACCAGTCCTTCCCCCTTTGTGGAGTTATTTCACCATTGAAGGAGCTCTTGCCAAGCATTTAAGCTCTCCTTCTCCAGCTCATATCTCAAACAACTTTCGCCAATGACAATGAATCCACCTCCTCCACCTGAGAATCAACTGGAACCACTATATAGAGGTGGTGCAAGTTCCAGTCAAGCACCACCCTAGTCAGAGATAGTTGAGGTAGTGATGGCGCTCCTATCCCTTATAGCTAGCCAACAGCAAATGCAAAACTAGTTCGCTATGCTTAGCTATAATTTTACGGCCAGGACAGGCGGCGTAAGAGCAAAGTTTGTAACTCCGACCGTCAGGGTAGGAGAACCAGGTCAGAAAGATAGGGGACCACACCAGGCTCCAAAAAATACCTTCCATCGTGTTAGAGATGGAGAGACGTTACTGACCCCGAGCATTTATGCCTAGGGAGGCAGAGTCAAGAACTCCGTGATGAGTTGGTTAGGGGCGACCTTGATGAAGAAGAGGAGGAGTTTGAATGTTCGGAACCTAATAAGATATCCAGAGGAACTGTGTGCCCTATTCGACGAAGTTGGAACCAAGTACGGAGGCCTAGCTGAGAGCACAGGCCCATCAAAGATTGTGGACCAAGGCAATCAGCCTTTGACAGGATAAGCAAAGGGTCGGTCTTTAATAGGCTTGGCCCTCAGAGAGATTTGAGGAACCGCCTGCCCAGGTCAAGGAATATTACCGGCTCAAAAAGAAATGAGAGGAGAAATGGCTGTAGACCCCTAGAATATTGAAAGGAGAAAAGAAAGATCATCAACCGACCTAAGTATCCAAAGAGGGTACCCTCAACCCATCCAGTTAATAGAGAATGATCAGCTTGGCCAGATGATAGAGAAGGGGCCGGGGAAAATGCTATCCCTTCAGAAGACAACGTTGCAGCAGACAAGCCCTTCATGAGTAGATATAGAGGTTGGAGAACAAAATAAGGGATATCATAAAAAGTCGAGACCCCTTACAAAGGGGGTATACTGAAGGATCCCCATTCATGGCAAAGATACTAAACTATCCAACCTCTACCAAGTTCAAACCGTCGGTAGTTATATTAAAGTATGACGGGAGCACTAATTCGATACTCCACGTGGAGATGTATCAGCCAGCCTCCAACATCTATTCAATATCATATGAGATGAGATGCCGAGCATTCTCAAGCACACTAACAGGAGCATCCCACGTATAATTCACCTCACTTCCTAAGAACTTTATAGGAAGTTTTAAGCAACTGGCCGACAGTTTTGTCCCTAACTTTTGCTTTGGGGTAAAACCTAGGAAGAAAATGACCCACCTATTATACATTAAGAAAGGAAGGACGAGACTCTCAGGGAGTACATAGACCGTTTTAATAAAGAGAAGTTGGAAGTAGAAGACTACGAATAAAGTATCGCGATGACAACCCTTATGGGAGGTCTTCATAAAGGAAAGCTACTTTCGAAGCTGGCCGAGGACCCTCCAAAGTCCATGGCTAAACTCCTGGCTATAGCCAGGAGAGTTATGAATGCGGAGGAGGTAATGGCCGTAAAAGAAGATGAAGAAAAAAGAACCCAAGGTAATGGAAAAGGTCATAAGTTCAAGGGGAAGGATAGAAATAAAAGGCCGATAGACGACAAGTTTGCGAACTATACACCCCTAACAATTAGCTGGGAGCACATTCTTAGTGAGATAAAAAAATGATCAGTCTCTTAATTGGCCGAAAAAGTTAAAGACTGCCCCAAATAATAGGAATAGAAATCTTTGGTGTGAGTTTCACCAAGATCATGGGCATATTACAGACAAGTTCTTCACCCTTAAAGATGAAATCTAAAAAATGTTAAAATTTGGAAAGTTGCAAAAATATGTTGATAAGAACGGTTCAGGGCGGGGTTGGGACGATAGAGGCCAAGATGACCCTAGGAAGAGGATAAATGGTAAATATAGAGAGGACTCTCCAACAAAGCGAGATGACTCCTCAGATAATGATAATGATGATTTGTATATCCCAACTAAAGTCAATGATATTCCAATGAAGAGGCTCAACATGATTTCATTTGGGGTAGGCATGATTTGTAGTGGCCTTGTAGGAGGAGGCTCTGAGATTGCCGATCGAAAAGCTCATATGGCCGAGGCTAAGGCGATAACTAAGGTCGAGGTTGTGAACTCGACTTCCGGTGATGTTAAGCCTTAAAAAAGGAAGAAAGTGGATATGGAAACCCTCATAGTCATCTGTTTAAGACTAAATTTGAAGGGTATCCTAGATACATATGATGATCCACTCATTATAACGACCAGAGTACACGGATGTGAAGTACCAAGAATCTTAGTTGATGGAGGAAGCTCTGCAAATGTTATGTTATGTCCATGATTCAAAGGCTTAGGACTTAGCAAGGCCAAGCTTGTCCCGTATCATCATCCTCTGATAGGATTCAGTGGAGAGAAGGTTCACCCTCTGGGGATGTATGAAATGGATGTCAGAATGGAGACAAATGGTCGAGAAGGCTCACCAAGAAAATTAACTTTTTCGTGATGGAAGAGAATATCTTCTCATCATACAACCTCATATTGGAATGGGTGGCCCTCAAAGAGTTTAAGGTCATGCCTTCGACGGTACACCAAATGATAAAATTCCTGACTCTATATGGGGTAGGAGAAGTTCAAGGTGACCAACGTTGGCACGAAAGTTCTACTTTAACTCAGCTAACGAGAGAAAAGCACACAAGAAATACACAACCACATACAATATTGATACCCTAGATCCTAGAGACGAGATGAAGCTCAAGAAAGGGGAAGCTGCGAAAGAGGTAGAATCCATCGTCCTCAATGAGGACGAGCTGGAAAAAACCATCCAGGTTAATAAATCCCTAAGGCCAGAAATTAAATATGAGATGATCAAGCTGTTGAAGAGAAGGCGAATCATCTTTTCTTGGAGTTATGCTGATATGCCAGGGATTGACTCGGAGATAATATGCCACAAACTCAATGTGGAGGAAGGTGCTAAGATGATAAAGCAGAGAAGAAGAATTTACTCTCGTAAGATATACGAGGTTATAAGAGACAAGGTTAAAAAGTTGGAAGAGGTCGAGTTCGTCAGGGAGGTCATCTACCCTAAATGGTTATCAAATGCAGTCATAGTGCCCAAGGCCAATGGAAAGTGGAGAATGTGTGTGGACTTTACTGATTTGAACAAGTCTTGCCCCAAGGACTGTTTCCATCTCCCTCGTATTGATCATATGGTAGAAGCCACGACAGGGTTTGAATTGATGATATTCATGGACGCATACTCCTGCTACAATTAAATTTTTATGGACCCGGTTGACGCAGAGAAAATGGCCTTCATCACCAATAAGGGGACGCACTGTTATTAGGTTATGCCCTTCGGCTTAAAAAATGTGGGGGTTACCTATCAGCGATTAGTGAACAAGATGTTTGAAGACCGGACTATAAAGTCCATGGAAGTCTATATATATGATATATTGACCAAGAGTCTGAGGGACGACAATCACACGGCCGACCTTGAAAAACTTTCAACACCATGGAGAAGTACAAGATGAAACTCAACCCAGCAAAATGCGTCTTTGGCGTCGGAGCAGGAAAATTCTTAGGTTTTATAGTCAATTAGAGGGGTATAGAAGCCAACCCAGAGAAGATAAAGGCCCTGTTAGAGATGAAGACCCCATAGACCATCAAGGACGTTCAGAGGCTCACTGGACGAGTGGTTGCTCTAAACAGTAATCTCTCTAGAGCCACTTATAAGTGTCTTCCACTTTTTAAGATTCTTAGAAAAGCTTTTGAGTGGGACGAGGAATGCGAGAAAGCCTTTTTGGAGCTGAAGTCGTACATCGGCTCACCACTCTTACTATCTCGTCCTGTCCAAGGAGAGAAGCTTTACCTTTATTTGGCTATAAATTCCCCATGCACAAAGAGCCACGTGAATGGATGAAAATTATCCAGTGTGCACGAATATGACAAGAATGTTGTCCTTTTGCCCATTGATAGTATCCGTGCGCATAGTTAAAAAAACATCCACGTACACGGACTTCGAAGAAGTAGAGAAATTAAAATTGTCATAATAAAAACATTTTGGATCTACTTTCAATCAAAACTCTCACTTTTCTTTGACAAAATTGTTAGATCTAAGAGTTTTTCTTTCTTTTTTTAAAAACCCTATATGAGATTAGTTTTTTTTTCTCTTGAATTGAAACATTATCTTTGAGCAATTCACCAAATGAACATTAGAAAATATATCCTTCATAATTTTCCATTGAATATCTTCAGTTGAGAGGTCATCAAATAGGAATATAGGAATAATTGTAGATGTATTCTTTGCGGAAGCTAATTGGAATGGATTATCCTCTCTACAAAGGAGTTTTCGATTAGAGCCACTAGATCGGGTGGAGTATTGAGGATTGGTTCATTGTGAAGGATTGTAAGACAACTCAAGATATTTAAATGGAAGATATTTTTTAACAACTTCATTTCAAAAGTAGTTTAGTTATAGCGTCCCGAGGCTTTTCCCCCTAGATGGGTTTTTTTCCCGTACATCTTGGTGTTGTGCTCAATTATACTTTTACTTTTATTCACAACGCATAACCTAACATTATTTCATATTTACAGTTAATTTAGGTTTCTAGATTTGTCGATCTCACATAATTGCAATTGAATTGAACAAATTTGATTAGATCTCGCCTAATCACAAATTAACTTGAATTTGGTTCAAATTAGATCTAGATGTATATTTCTCATTGTGAATGCATGTGTGATATCGATTTAAGGACAAAAATTAAACATTGATTTAAAGTGAAATGAATTAGTATTTATGTGATAATATATTTACTAGTGTAATACAGTAAATAAAATTGAATGTCAAACAATATTGTCTCGTAAGTGAGTAAAGGAGACGAGATATATTAATATCTTAACTGAGACATATTATATGAGATTGATATGGGAAATATTGATAGTGACTCGAATGACAATTTCGAGTGCGCGTTTGATTCGGAATGGCCCAAAATAATCAAAATTAAGTACCCGGGGTAGTGTTTGAGTCTCAGGGTCTTTATAGAGTAGTCGGGACTAGTATATGGGTGTTTTGGTCTTTCTAATGGAAGATGAAAATGCAAAAATGGGATTAGCATTATAAAATAAAGACATTGGGGTAAATTCAATAACCATTTTACACAATACAAATAGTTCTTTAATTAAAACCAAAGGATGTGAGGGAAAGTGAAAAGAAAAGGGAGAAAAGCTAAAGAAATTCTTAGGAGTGTGAAGAAAGCTTAATGAATTCTTCAAGTGAGAAGATTTTTGGAGGAACTTGTGGATATTATTCATCTTCTACAGCAAATTCAAACTCTACGAATTTAAAGGTAAGTAACTATCATGTTGATCATTTACGTGTGATTTTAAATTCATATTATAGTTGGGACCTTTTGAATTAGAATATTTTTGGGATGGGATTTTATATGAAATTAGGTTTTGACACGTGATAATGAAAAAATGGATTTTAACATATAATTATCAAAATTTATGGGTGAGCGTTAAAATGCGAATTTGATATTGTGAATTCATATGTAGTTGGATCAATTTATAAAACCGATAATTGAATTATCTCGGAATTTGTGGATATAACATGTAGATATTATGACTATGTATAATGATAAATTCAATTCATTTTAGACTACATTAAGATTAATAGTTGGTGAAGAACTTATGATTTAGTGATCATTCTATAAGTATTGGGATTTGCTGAAAATGGATTCATTGTCGTAGAAACGTATATTGATATGAATTGAAATTGGGTTGTGTTCCTAAAAACGATTTTGGGAGAACTAGGGCAGAATGCACGAGCAAAACGATTTGCCCCATGCCCCAATCGGTTCGGACCCCCTGCTATTGCTAGTTTGGCTTGTTTGATGAAAAACATTATAATTTTAATTCACGGATTGAATTATAAATGGATATGGACAATTGAGGATTTTTGGAAAATTATATTAATTGGGATCGTGGATTAATTTTAATCGGGATTCTCCGGGATGCTAATTAGAGTATTTGGGAAAGGAATTATACTCAAATATGAATAATTGAACTTGTGATGAAAATTCGAGAAATTGGGATACGAGCTGAGTGATAAGAATACATGTCCAGAAACTATGTTTTGGGAATTAATTAATTAATTAAGTAAATAATTAAATAATTGATAATGGAAATGATATTCAAAATTGTTAGGCTAAGTGCTAGGCATGGTTTGCCAAATGTTTTGGAAGTATATACAAGTATAGAGACAGTATATGTGTTTTTGGAAATATATACGGGTATACAGACAGTATATATGTGTTATTATATCTATGTATATGATATAATTATTTGAACATACCACTCTAGTGCTATCAGCGGAGTTTGCGCGATGTGGGTTATTTTCCCTGGCGAATGGTAGACGGCTTACTATCGATCCCAGGTCATAGCATTATGCATGTGCCCAACCTTGTGAAGTTGAAGTTCGAAGTGAGATAAATTTGGTGTTATGACTCATTGTCGAAGGACTATGACCACCTACAATACGTTTACGATTTGTTGAGTTCGATATGAGATTTCGACTAAGTATCCTAAGATGATGTGTATATGCCATAGAGCATGATATCATTGTAGAGACTCACATCTAGTACAGCTATTAATTTGTCGGATGACATTTATACATGACATATGTGTATTTATTGTGGTATATGTTTATGTATATAAATGTGAAAGAATTATATACGGTTTTAAGACATTAAGTGTGAATAATGTTTACATAACTGTTGAAAGTTATTGACTATAAGTTAATACATTATAATTGAGAATTATAATTTTAGTTGTAAGGGAAAATTTATTTGATAAAATACGCTGGAATGGGATAGCGTATAGAACTAAGGATATTTTAGGACTGGTTAGGCGGGTAGCATAATTAGATAACTAAAATGCATGCGTTAGGTAAGCACTTTAGATGAGAGGTGAGCAGTGTCTCATGAGAGTGTGGTACCAATTTGAATATAGAATAATGAACACATAATTAATTATGGATTTTAATTACTTACACAATATTTTCAAAGGGATTTAGGCTCTCACCCCTATCAAATTTATTTTCAAAACCTTTTAGGTATCCAGCCACAGGGACGCCAGGTGTGATTATTCTTCTATGTATCGGAGCTATGATATATGTGGATGTTACAGGATTTTCTGCAGTCACTTTTATTCTCATACTCTAGACGAAATCCTTTTCATATTCGGGCATGTTGCCTATGTCAATTAGATTTATTTTATTTTTGGATTTATTGTATGGATGTTATAGCAATGGTTTATTCAATTAAGTTTTGCATGTAATGGGTTTTTGTTTCATACTTTTGATGTGATTGTGAATTTTTCTTTTTAATTAAATTATGTTTTGAGTATATTACTCTTATGTCACGTTAATAATGATTAAAATTAACACACGGTTTAATCTAATAATAGGGGGTTAGTAAATAAATTGGTTTTCGATAGTGATGCTAAAAATGAGCCAAATGAAATTACTGTTCATTTTGGTTGAGGGTTGGCCACCAATATTTTAATAAATGAGGTGTCACAGAATTTTTCATCCGTTCACACGACTGGCAATATAAAAATTACTAAAAATGCCATTTTGAAGGATTTTTCAATGTAAATGATTTGGAAAGTCTCCTTTTACACTCTAAGTCTCTGAATCTGATGAAGAGTTGGAACGCTAGCTGGTCCATATGCGGATAGAGGCATGTAAGGAAATTAAGCATCTAGACACACAACGACTGTCAGGGATATGTTCCCGGACTAAAATAAAAAAATTATACGTTCGAAAAATAAAATATTTTAACACAGAATAAGCCAAAACATAGAATTATACAATTTTATAATGTTATTTGCTCATATATTTTCCATCTTCAAATACTCATATCTAGATCACTTCTCAAAAACACTTTGTATCTTCTTGATCAAGGTCTTGATCTTTGCATGACACACAAATGGATTAAGAATCCTATATTCAAACCCATTAAAGATTTAAATTTCCTCATGAACCATGGGTTGGAAGACTCCTCAAAGTTCAAACTAATGTGTTGACATATCTTTCTACCACCTCCATAATCATCCACTATATCATCGGGCACTATGTTCTCCCCAAAGTTAGGAACTGTTGGACTGAATTATATATATATTAATTACTTTTAGTTATTAAGGGAATAGAGCATGCATATAAAGAAATAAGATATATGTAGTTCTACCTATCTTTGGCATATGTCCATGGGGCAAAGGGAAGGGATATTGTGTATTATCTTGGAGGAAAATTACAAGAGTTATGTGACAATAGGATGTTTACATATCACTAGTGACCTTATATATTGGTCATACAATGAGTTATCCCTCAACCCTAGTAACTACCAAGCCATTTGTGGCGAACGTGAACAACCACGTGGCGACTGTTGTAGCCGGATAGTTATCCCATATTATCCTAGACACTAGGAAGTAGAGATAACTACTTTTGCACCTACATATTATGGAAGTATTATTCATCGTTAGCATGAGTGTGCTCCTAGAATAATATAATAAATAAGATATTTGGTCAGTGCAACTAATAGATTTCTTCAAGCATATACTCTTCATGTTGATCGATCTCACTATCGGAAATTGGTGCCTTCAAGAAGATAAGGTCGATGGTTCCCTATTCGTCCAAGTGGGGGCCCAGTTAGCATATGAATTATTTGGTTTTTAATCCAAGAATTTCCCTCATTATATAGCCCCTAATATCTTTGGATTTGAAGATTAGGGTTTAAGGGATTATAAGGAGCTGAAAGCTCTTCAATCCTTAGTCTGATGGGTCTTTCCATTGTGGCATTTATAATTTGCACATAATGATTTATATGAAAAATGAGGTGATCATTTCTCAGGCATATATGGGGATGATAGCAGTTGTCATGACTTATACCCATGAGTGTTCATAACTCTCCCATTCACTCACTAGATCAAATCAATCTTATCTGTAAAATTTGAACTGGCAAACCTTGGTCCATATAAATACTTATTGGTTTAACCTTCCCTATATTTCCATCATTTACAACTAAAGTGGTATTGAGAGGTTAAATGTGTACACTTATAATACCACTATTAAATTCATTTCCACTGCCATTTCTTGTAATTATTCTTATTGCATGTTTTTCACCGTTATTTGTTGTCATTCGCATGCATTGAGTTTATGAAAGTTCCTTACTACGCTTTTTCTATCTTTTATTGAAACTTATTTCCTTTTTATGTTTGACTTCCTAGGAAATATGCTTTGTTTTCTATTTCACTTGTATCATTGGTCATGTTTCCCCAACAATAATACCTCATTATCGGAGTTTATGTCCAACGACTCCTCTTTATTTAAATATATCGATTGGCTTCAAACCTTTCGGCACATAATTAGTAAAGATCACCTTAAGAGAAAGGAATCTATCTCGTACAAAATCGTCAAATGTAAAAGGCTCTATAAACTATTATGGAAGTTGTGGATGGTTTTAGTCATGAGAACAAGGAGCGAGGAGGCTTAACTCAATGTGCTTCTTATCTGATGCCAGGAGGACAAACAGGTTATCATATAGAGTTGTTCATCCATATGTTAGTCCTTTTTCTCCTTGGGTTGATCCCTTAGGGCACGCACCACATCGCCCGGTCCTTTGGAGGCGGTAAATTACATGTCTAAGTTAATTATTTGTTGGGATTTTATTCTTATAATCATATATGGTGTTTATTTTTCAATAAAGGTATGTTAGGTCCACTTTGAAATAAAAATCATGATTGTGAGCATGCCTTGTGTGTGTGTGTGTGTGTGTGCGCGCGCGCGTGTGTGTATTTATCAATTAGTTGAATCTTGTGGGAATTCTGGTAAGTTAGGCTTGGCCTGATCACAAAAAACTATGGTTCTAGTTCAATTGAACATTTCAGAGTTTATATTGGGAGTTATTTGGGAGTACGACTATATTAGTTTATATGGACTAAAGGAACGTATCCGATGGTTCAGGATCTTGTTTGATAGTTCAAAGAGGATCGTAGTGGTACATTAGGAATGTATTGAATAGAACCAAAAATTATATTCAATTCTAGGTATTAACTATATTAGACTTGCACAATCTCACAAAGTTAGCAAATGGTGCATAGATTCTCAATCCTAAGGATTATAGCTATTGGAATACTCACTCTATTACGTCTTTGATTGTTATGGTTAGATTCAATCTATCAATTGGGTCCAAATCTTTTCAAGTTGGGAAATCATTGTGTGGGTGCATGTCTAAAACCATATTCAAGAGTAATCTTCATCTAGGAGATTATAAATCCCCGTGACTTTTGAGCCATTAAAATATTTGTTATATAAAAAAATTCAAAAAAATAATTTTTAATATCTATATAGTTTTGGTATGTAAAAATGTCGGGTTTCGTATATATATAAATAAGGTTTTAGGTGGAATTTAAATCGAAAATAAAATTTGAAAATTATAACTTTTTATATAAAAATTGGGGGAGGATCTGACCTAAGGAGGATAAGAAATTCGACTGTCTATTCTCCAAAACGTGATGCAGATGACTTTAACGATGTTCAATCGAGTTGATTTTTCTTACACATCTTTGTCTCACCTTTGGCTGGAACATATCCAAAATTCAAGGAAATTCAACAGTCTGATCTCTAAAATGTGTCGCGGACGAACTTAACGACGTCCGATAGAGCTAATTTTGGGAGAGCATCTTCGTCTCGCTTCAATTACAACATATCAAAGTTTCAGCGAATTTCGACAGACCAATCATCCGGAATGTATCTTTGTGTGTTTGTGTTTGTGTTTGATTAGGACTCTTTCTTTAATTTATTTATATAATGGACGGGTTTAGACTTTTTAAAACACTCTTAATCCTTCTCAAAAAGCGGTAGCCTCCCAAATTATTAGCTCCTCTCATTTACAAAACCTAAACCCCATTAAACACAACTTTTAACCCAAGTTTTAAAGATCTAATTCAAGTTTTCTCAAGAACAACCAAGAATGTGTCTTTTCTATTTTCACAAGTGGAACTCAATCGTGTAATCAAATTTTCAAAACAACTTCTTTACATGAATTAATACTTCTATTGTTCCCCTTAGTTGTTATGCATTTTAGATATTGCCTAAACTATAATAATTGTGTTTTTTTTAAATAAATGAGAAATACGAATTAGGGAAAGTGAAAATAATTCCGGGATTTTTTTTATTCAAATCTTAAATATTGAAGACTTGAAACAATTGCATTCTTAGATTAGAGATTGGTATTATGCTAGAGTTGTGTGACGCTTCGCGTTTTAATATTAAAAAAATATGAATTAGTAATAATATTTTGATTCCAAAAATCAAGATTCTTATATATAGATTGAAGATTGGATTTATTATTCTATAATAGGTGTATATGCATTTTAAAATTGGAATATTGTGATAACCGATAAAATATCACTCGTATAAAAATTATGAACTTTGAGAACTTGTGTGACGATTGGTAAGACTTGTTTACTTATATAATAAAAAGTGCATAATTTGAATAGTATTAAAATTGGAGAATTAATTGGAAGAAATGCAACTATAAATTGAAAATGTGTTATTTAAATATTATCTGTGTTAATATTTTGACACTGTGGGGACGTTGGGATTTTGGGTATTTATGCTTTTACCCTTATTTTTAGGTTGCTTGCTAGGTATGAGACTAGTAGGTAGGCCTCATTGTTGTTAACACTTTTTAGGTACGGGACTAATGAATGTAGGATCATACGGTTGGGTATTTCTTGGGTGGGACTAGGTAGTAAGCCGTCACATATCTTTTCGTTAGCCTAGGTGCGAGACTAGATGGTGATCTATGGTAGGTATTATTATTAAGTGATAGGCTAGGAAATACTTGTGGTTTTGGTGATCTCTCAGTATGGGACTAGGGATGATTTAGGTTGGATTACCCGAATAAAGGGTGGGGCTAATAGAGAAAAATGATAAACTCATAATAGATTGATAACTAATGCCTAAGACAAATAACGGGTAATAAAATGAATTTGTGTTGCCAATAAGTGAAGGGATAACAAAAATTGGGTTGGTTGGCTATAGCGATGTGGGTGTATGTTGGCGTCATCAATAAGTGCAGGGCTAACGAATATTGGACTGGTTGGTTATTGTGACGTGTCGAGAGTGGAACCTCGACAATAAGTGCAGGGCTAACGAAATAATGGCAGGTGCTTATAGCAAAGAAAATGTGTGTGGTGTAAAACTTTAGGCAGGCCCGAATATGTGGAGGATCGATAGAAAGGTTGGTTGTCTATAGTGGTGTCGCCATAATAATATTTTGGTTAATTGAATTTACAGCTTTAATAAAATTTAGTTAGGGAAATATCATAATTGAACATCAACATTAGGGTGATTTAGTTATTGTGACACCCCGCCTAATTAATCCCGGGTGATCAGTCCTAAATCAAGTTAGAAAAGGTTTCTCAGTTGGTCCATTCTTAGCATCACTGTCGTCTTTTTAATTACTAACCACCTAAGTGAGAAAAGTAGACTGGTGCCAATTTTTATCTTTCAATTAATTAAATAAAACTCATGCGGAACATAAAATAATACACAATCATAGTTAACTAAAATAACCATCCACAAATAAAATACTTAACCGAATAAACCATCGGTCCAAATATCCAATACAAGTAAAGATAAGAAGAAAATCTCAACAAGTCTAATACTAATAAATGAACTGTGAGCGACAAGCTCAGATAACTACTAGAGAGTCTCTACACGAATGAAAGAAGGAGGCGTCTATCAAAAACCCCGCAACATCCACATGTGCTGCAGCAAAGGATACCTGGAATAGAGTCAAGCCTGGCGTCCCTGTGGCTGGACACCTAAAAGGTTTTTAAAATTTTATAGTAAGGGTTAGTACCCAAAAACATTTGAAAACATTTAACAAATGATTAACTTGCAGTAATAAATAAATATGCATGCTCTTCATATTTTAGTTAGTGTCGCACTCTCTTGAGGACTTCCTCACCCCTCCTCTAATGTGCACTACTAACGCTTCCATTTAATTTACTAGGTCCTACGCTCCTGACCCAATACTTATTTTAACCCTTGAATTTTACCTACTTTAACCGAGTATACCTTAATTCATGATTTTTGAGTTATTATAAACGTCAAACTTAATTAAATCATTACCCTTTTAATTTCATAACATTCACACCTATTATGCACATAATACATTTCTCACTATGTATTAATTATCCCATATATAATTATTTACCTAATTATATATTTAATCATGTTACAGTATTCACGAACATACTGAAATAACATTTAATACAAACTTTTGACCGAGTAAAAATTCTCACAAAATATAAATTTTCCCAAGTGCTATCCCAGTAGGTGTATTCACATAACCTAGTTATCCAAGTTAGATTCTCTCACTAACTTAGTTTAACATACGAATTGGAGGCGGTCATATTCCTTCCCTGAAAGTGAGATGCCCCTCACCCATATAACGGACGCTATGACCTGGGATTGTACCCGCCCTACTCCTCAAGCTAGGGGATTCATCCACTACGCGCAACCTCCCCCTATAGAACTAGAGTATATACTAATAATATCCAATCACTGATATTAATGCACACACACTATATATATATATACTGTCACACCCCGTACATATATATAAATATAAAATGTCCCGGATACACCATGTACACAATCCGTAACATAAGCCTAGTTAATTTATTAAGAGTTTATGGTCCAACTCTAATCATTAATTAATTCACACATTAATTAATTAAGTCACCTTTGGTGTCGCCCCCACCATAAAATTGGACTTACTCTCGTAGTCCTAATCAACCTCACCCGAGTCTAAATCCCCGACTCTCAAATTATTTAGCCTTTACCTAAATAAGGTTTATCTCTCGGTATTCCTAAACCATTATCCCCGTACTTGATTTCTAACTATGTTTAATACTTTCGAACTCTTCCCAAAAATTTAACCTTAGTGTATCACCTAATTTCTCCAAAACCCGACGAATTTAATTTATGATGTCACACTAAGTCGTCTCCAAATTCTAATTAATTTTATTCACCATTAATTAGATTTAAAACCCATGTATAAATTTCTCACCAAATTAATTCATGGAAAAAGATTAAATTAAATTTTCTTTATATAAAATAAAACTGGGCGAACTGTCAAAATCTGCCGACCTTCGATCGATCGATCCCAGACCTTCGATCGATCGATCGAGCAGGTCTTCGTCTCCTTCGCGAAGACAGATTCAGCCATGGACGATTTTTCCCAAACCCTAGTTTTCTCTACCAGCAACCTTAAGCCCTCTTAACATTAATACATGTTAGAAACCTTATTAGGGACCTCCAGAATGTCCACCAACATCATTAATTCGTCCATTGACTACAATTTCTGAATTTGGGGAAATATCCATCTTTAATTCCTTACCCATTTACATCCCAAATCCCTTCACCAAATTCGTCTCTAATTATCCAGATATCATCCTACTAGATATGTATCAATTTATAATATCAGATTTCTACGAGAATCCTCATTCAAATTCGTAAATCAGATTATTATTTTCAAAACCTCATGTTTATGCCATGAACACCCAAAACGAATTTTGATCAAATACATCACATGAATATGAATTTCAAAATAGATTCAATACTATTGCAAGTTATCCACTTGCCTTAGGTTTCGTAGTGTCTGATTCGGAGATGAATTTCCAAGGTTGAAGACGATCCTTGTTGGCTCTCTAGTGATCCCAAAACTAACTTTAACTGCTATTAGGGTTCCTTAATACACTTAGCCTTTTCTAAAACCCTATCAGCAGTTTTATTATTCCTTCCAATTCCTTAATTTATCAAATCCCGTTTTTTTGCCTAATGGGCCAAGCTCAAGTAACCCAAATGCCCCCGTGTGGGCCCGGCTATGTCTAAAAATGCCTCGTGACCTGTTTACTACCCCCGGGTACACTTTTCTGACTATCTCGGCCCATCCGGATTCAACCGTACACTCAGAATTGACATCCGAATTAATTTATAAAAATATCTATCCCCTCACCCCTTTAGTCTATACCGACTCCCGGTTGAGATAAGTGCATACCCTATCATTAATACTCGAAATGACTTAAATAAATAATTACTATTCACTTAGTAAATAACTTCCCGTAAATATTAACCATTTACTCCTCGATTAATATTTAAATAAAATTTCCCTAATTAATTCAATTAAATTACGACTCACAAGTAATTTTCAATTCCCGAATTAATTAAATATTTAATGTATGAAAAATGCGGGGTGTTACATACTCCCCCCCTTACAAAGGAATTTTGTCCCCGAAATTAGGTCATACCTGTGATGAAAAGCTCTAGATATTGCTCCCGCATATCCTCCTCCCGTTCCCAGGTAGACTCGTCAATGTTGTGATGACCCCACTGTACTCTAACTAGTGGAACAACCTTGGATCGTAATTTCCGCTCGCTACGATCTAGGATAACCACCGGCCTCTCCTCATATGAGATGTCTGGCTGTAAATCAATTTTTTCGAGTGGAATGTGCCAGAAGGCCCTCTCACTCCTGTGATATTTCTTCAGCGATGCTACATGGAACACGTCGTGTATCCGCTGAAGATGCTCTGGTAATCCCAGTCTGTAGGATACAGGCCCCACCCTCTCGATAATAGGGAAAGGTCCCACGCACATCTGTGCTAGCTTACCCTTCTTGTCGAACCTCATCACCCCTTTCATGGGGGACACCTTGACCAATACCTGATCCCCAACCTCTAACTCCACGTGTCTCCGTGAAGCATCAGCGTAACTTTTCTGCCTCCGAATCATCCCTCGGATCAGCTCTATCTTGGAAGATGTCTCCTGAACAATCTCCGGCCCCAACAGTTTGTTGTCCCCCACCTCTAACCAACAAGCGGGTGAACGACAAGGTCTCCCGTATAATGCCTCGAATGGTGCCTTGCCGGTCGTGAATTGGTAAGAGTTATTATACGCAAACTCTACCAGAGGAAGATATTTCTCCCAACCTCCCCCAAAGTCTAGTATACACATTCTGAGCATATCTTCCAACATCTGATTGACTCTCTCGGTCTGCCCGTCTGTCTGTGGGTGATAGGTTGTACTCAAACGTAACTCCGTGCCCATGGCCTCCTGAAAATTCTGCCAAAAATGGGCCACAAAGATCTTGTCCCTATCCGACACAATATTAATCGGTACCCCGTGAAGTTTAACAATTTCCGCTATGAATAGATGTGCATAACGCATCGTCTCAAAGTCTGTGCAAACCGGTAGGAACTGGGCCACTTTGGTCAATCGATCCACAATAACCCATATGGAATTGTGACCCTTCTGTGATGTCGATAACCCTGTAATGAAGTCCATAGAGATGCTCTCCCACTTCCACACAGGAATTTCAAGTGGCTGTAGCATCCCTGGTGGTCTCTGATGGTCAACTTTCACAAGCTGACACGTGGCACATTTCGAAACAAACTATGTTATGTCCCGTTTCATCCCTGCCCACCAATACTTCCTCCTCATATCTTGATACATCTTATCCCCATCGGGATGTACCGCGAATCTCGACCCATGAGACTCCGTCATAACAGTGTGCCTCAATTCCGCATCCTCAGGCACAATCAACCTCCCATTATGGCGTAAGCCTCCCTCCCAGCTGATCGAGTAGCCCTCTGCTCCCTCAGCTAGCATCTGGCTCACCCTATCCCGGCAGGTCTGATCCTCTGCCTGAGCCCTCAAAATCCGCATAATGATCTCAGGTGTGATGGATAATGCTGACATGCAAGCCCTGGCTACATCATCCTTGTATCGAAGTTCTCTCCACTTCGCTTTCCAGACTTCTAACATTTCCCCAGTCGGTCTCCGACTCAATGCATCTGCCACCACATTAGCCTTACCAGGATGATACTGAATATCAAACTGATAGTCTTTCACGAATTCTAGCCATCGCCTCTGTCTCATATTCAAATCCTTCTGAGTGAAGAGATACTGAAGTGATTTGTGATCCGTGAATAGCGTGAACTGCTCCCCCAGGAGATAATGTCTCCATATCCTCAAAGAAAAAATGACTGCTGCTAACTCCAGGTCGTGAGTGGGATAATTCCTCTCGTGGGGCTTTAGCTTCCTGGACGCATAAGCTATAGCCCTTTCCTCATGATGAAGCACACCCCCAAGTCCCTGTAAGGATGCGTCAGTGTAAACCCGATACTCTAATCCTCCTTTCGGCAATGCCAGCACGGGTGCAGATGTCAACTTGTTCTTTAACTCGTCGAAGGCTAATTGACAGTGATCATTCCAAGTGAAAGGTACCCATTTTCGGGTAAGATTCGTCAAAGGGCCCGCAATCTTTGAGAATCCTTTGATGAACCGTCTGTAATAACCGGCCAACCCCAGAAAACTGCGCACTTCTGTCGGTGTCGTGGGTTATCCCCACTCCCTCACCGCCGATACTTTACTTGGATCCACCGCAATACCCCGGTCTGGCACCACGTGGTCAAGTAACTGGACCTCCCGTAGCCAAAATCTACACTTACCGAATTTGGCATAGAGTTGGTGATCCCGTAATGTCTGTAACACTATATGTAGGTGTTCTGCGTGCTCCTCCTCGGTACGCGAGTAGATCAGGATGTCATCAATGAACACGATAACAAACTGATCGAGAAAATCCCTGAATACTCTGTTCATGAGGTCCATGAACACCGCTGGTGCATTGGTGAGTCCGAATGGCATCACCCTGAACTCGTAAGATCCATACCGCGACAGGAAAGCGGTCTTCGGAACATATTCCTCTCGGATACGTAGTTGATGATATCCTGACCTTAAGTCGACCTTAGATAAATAAGACGCCCCTCTCAACTGGTCAAATAGGTCGTCAATCCTAGGCAACAGATACTTATTCCGTATCGTGGCCTTATTCAGCTCTCTATAGTCCACGCATAACCGTAGTGAGCCATATCGCTTTTTCACAAATAACACTGGTGCACCCCACGACGATGTACTCCGTCGTATGAAACCCTGACCCAGAAGCTGCTGGATCTGCTCCCTCAGCTCACGCATCTCTGAAGGGGCCATACGGTATGGGGCCCGAGCAATTGGCCTCGTCCCCGGTGCTAAATCGATCACAAATTCGATTTCCCTACTAGGTGGCAACCCTGGTATCTCCTGAAACACATCCTCAAAGTCTCTCACCACTGGGATTGAATCCAATAGAATAGCCACCTCCTGTGAGGTTTCCTCCTCAATGTAATACAAGTGTGTGCGTGACCCTCCCTCGGGTAGGGGCATTGCTATTAAGAATATCTCCTGCCCTGGAATGGAGAACACGATAGTCCTTTCGTAGAAATCCACCGTCGCCCGATAACCTGCCAACCAATCCATACCCAAGATGACATCGTACCCCTCCATATCTAACACTAGTAGGTCCGCTGCTAAACTAAGTCTCCCGATCAAAATTTCCACACCCCGATAAATCGAGTGAATCGTAGCCCCGCTACCAACTGGCGACTCTACACACATCCGAAGACCTCCCGCGGTCTCTAGTAGTCCGGCCCATTTAGCAAAATTTAATTTAATGAATGAATGTGATGCTCCCGTATCAAAGAGAATACTACCCTCATAACCATGAATGAGAAACATACCCTCAACTGCTGGCGGTGCTTGCTGCGCCGGGGGATTAGGAACATCCCGAACGTTATACACACGTTCGTAGTGCATCTTCCCTTGCTGAGGTGGGCCGGGTGGGGCTGGTGCTGCTGGTGGTAATTGCCCCCGTTGCCCCTGTTGGGCCTCCTGCTGTTGACCTCTGCCCCTCTGTGGGCATTCCCTCTTGAAATGTCCTGGCTGGCCACACACAAAACAGCGTCTCTAACCATCCCCCTGTCGTTGGCCCTGACGCGGCTGGCCCTGGCCCTGCTAGCCTCCCCCATTGTTCCCTTGGCCTTGACGGCCCTGAGGAACCTGCTGCTGCTGATTCGGGCCCGGCTGCCCCTGCCTGAACCCCTGTCCTCCCTGTCGGAAACCACCAGGCTTAAACTTCTTAGCCTGATTCCCTTGCTGACTACCTGCCTGCTGCTGAGCACCACTTGTGTCACTACTAGTAACAGCCTTGCCCTGTTGGCTTGGCTCCCTGTTCGCTTGCTCCCCTTCGCATGGAAGCGATGGTCCTGGCAGTGTACAAGTGCGGCATTAACGACGTCTGTATACGTTACTAACGTCGGATTTCCAATCAAGTGTTGCCTGATTCTCCAGGCTAAACCGTCCATAAACCTCGATTTCTTCTACTCCTCATCTCTCACCTCATTTGGCACAAAGTTTGCCAAATGGGTGAACTCTTCCTCATAATCTTCCACTGATCGGTCACCTTGAACTAAATCACTGAATTTCTTCCTCATCTCAGTCTCTACTGCTGGTGGAAAGTATTTGCGGTCGAACCGCACCCAAAACTCTGCTATCGGCATCAAGTCTCACTCCCCGGCGGTGGTAACTGGCTCCCACCACTGTAAGGCTACCCCTGATAGACGAAAGGTAGCAAGCATCTGCTTCTGTACCTCGGTACACTCTAGGATGCGCATATGGCGCTGAATGTTCTTCTTCCAGTCACAAGCCTCTATCACATTTGTACTACCCCGGAACTCAGGTGGGTGACCCTTCTGAAAGGTCTCCCTAACTCTCTGCCAAGATGGTGTCCCCACTGGAGCCTGAACTGCTGGTGCCACTGGTGGTGGTGCCTGGGGCTGTGGAAAGTGAGCTGCCATAGCTCTCATTGTTGTTTCGACCGCCTGGGCCACTATCATTGCCACCTGAGTAGTGGAAATCAACTCGGGTGGGGGTGGTGGTAGCGGTACCTGTGGCTCCTGATGAGCCTCCCTGATTTCATCCCTAGACTCAGCCCTCTCCGCTCTCAATCTCCTCGGTGGCATCTGAAATAGATTGAATTGTATAAGTACACAATTTACACAAAAATATACACAGCATAAATACGATATCTCACAAGCGGAAAATGAATCAACAGTCCTAATAATAGGTCTCTATAACAAACGAGTGCTACACTGAAACGTAGAAAGCCGCACAGATCCTAAGGACACTAGAATTTGATGCTCTGATACCATCTGTAACACCCCGCCTAATTAATCCCGGGTGATCAGTCCTAAATCAAGTTAGAAAAGGTTTCTCAGTTGGTCCATTCTTAGCATCACTGTCGTCTTTTTAATTACTAACCACCTAAGTGAGAAAAGTAGAATGGTGCCAATTTTTATCTTTCAATTAACTAAATAAAACTCATGCGGAACATAAAATAATACACAATCATAGTTAACTAAAATAACCATCCACAAATAAAATACTAAACCGAATAAATCATCGGTCCAAATATCCAATACAAGTAAAGATAAGAAGAAAATCTCAACAAATCTAATACTGATAAATAAACTGTGAGCGACAAGCTCAGATAACTACTAGAGAGTCTCTACACGAATGAAAGAAGGAGGCGTCTATCAAAAACCCCGCAACATCCACATGTGCTGCAGCAAAGGATACCTAGAATAGAGTCAAGCCTGGCGTCCCTGTGGCTGGACACCTAAAAGGTTTTTAAAATTTTATAGCAAGGGTTAGTACCCAAAAACATTTGAAAACATTTAACAAATGATTAACTTGCAGTAATAAATAAATATGCATGCTCTTCATATTTTAGTTAGTGTCGCACTCTCTTGAGGACTTCCTCACCCCTCCTCCAATGTGCACTACTAACGCTTCCATTTAATTTACTAGGTCCTACGCTCCTGACCCAATACTTATTTTAACCCATGAATTTTACCTACTCTAACCGAGTATACCTTAATTCATGATTTTTGAGTTATTATAATCGTCAAACTTAAATAAATCATTACCCTTTTAATTTCATAACATTCACACCTGTTATGCACATAATACATTTCTCACTATGTATTAATTATCCCATATATAATTATTTAACTAATTATATATTTAATCATGTTACAGTATTCACGAACATACTGAAATAACATTTAATACAAACTTTCGACCGAGTAAAAATTCTCACAAAATATAAATTTTCCCAAGTGCTATCCCAGTAGGTGTATTCACATATCCTAGTTAACCAAGTTAGATTCGCTCACTAACTTAGTTTAACATACGAATTGGAGGCGGTCATATTCCTTCCCTGAAAGTGAGATTTCCCTCACCCATATAACGGACGCTATGACCTGGGATTGTACTCGCCCTACTCCTCAAGCTAGGGGATTCATCCACTACGCGCAACCTCCCCCTATAGCACTAGAGTATATACTAATAATATCCAATCACTGATATTAATGCACACACACTATATATATATACTGTCACACCCCGTACATATATATAAATATAAAATGTCCCGGCTACACCATGTACACAATCCGTAACATAAGCCTAGTTAATTTATTAAGATTTTATGGTCCAACTCTAATCATTAATTAATTCACACATTAATTAATTAAGTCACCTTTGGTGTCACCCCCACCATAAAATTGGACTTACTCTCGTAGTCCTAATCAACCTCACCCGAGTCTAAATCCCCGACTCTCAAATTATTTAGCCTTTACCTAAATAAGGTTTATCTCTCGGTATTCCTCAACCATTATCCCCGTACTTGTTTTCTAACTATGTTTAATCCTTTCGAACTCTTCCCAAAAATTTAACCTTAGTGTATCTCATAATTTCTCCAAAACCCGACGAATTTAATTTATGATGTCACACTAAGTCGTCTCCAAATTCTAATTAATTTTATGCACCATTAATTAGATTTAAATCCCATGTATAAATTTTTCACCAAATTAATTCATGGAAAAAGATTAAATTAAATTTTCTTTATATAAAATAAAACTGGGCGAACTGTCAAAATCTGCCGACCTTTGATCGATCGACCCCAGACCTTCGATCGATCGATCGAGCAGGTCTTCGTCTCCTTCGCGAAGACAGATTCAGCCATGGACGATTTTTCCCAAACCCTAGTTTTCTCAACCAGCAATCTTAAGCCCTTTTAACATTAATTCATGTTAGAAACCTTATTAGGGACCTCCAGAATGTCCACCAACACCATTAATTCGTCCATTAACTACAATTTCTGAATTTGGGGAAATATCCATCTTTAATTCCTTACCCATTTATATCCCAAATCCCTTCACCAAATTCGTTTCTAATTATCCAGATATCATCCTACCAGATATGTATCAATTTATAATATCAGATTTCTACAAGAATCCTCATTCAAATTCGTAAATCAAATTATTATTTTCAAAACCTCGTGTTTATGCCATGAACACCCAAAACGAATTTTGATCAAACACATCACATGAATATGAATTTCAAAACATATTCAATACTATTGCAAGTTATCCACTTGCTTTAGGTTTCGTAGTGTCTGATTCGGAGATGAATTTCCAAGGTTGAAGACGATCCTTGTTGGCTCTCTAGTGATCCCAAAACTGCCTTTAACTGCAATTAGGGTTCCTTATTACACTTAGCATTTTCTAAAACCCTATCAGCCATTTTATTATTCCTTCCAATTCCTTAATTTATCAAATCCCGTTTTTTTGCCTAATGGGCCAAGCCCAAGTGACCCAAATGCTCCCGTGTGGGCCCGGCTATGTCTAAAAACGCCCCGTGACCCGTTTACTACCCCCGGGTACACTTTTTTGACTATCTCGGCCCATCCTGATTCAACCGTACACTCAAAATTGTCATCCGAGTTAATTTATAAAAATATTTATCCCCTCACCCCTTTAGTCTATACCGACTCCCGGTTGAGATAAGTGCATACCCTGTCATTAATACTCGAAATGACATAAATAAATAATTACTATTCACTTAGTAAATAACTTCCCGTAAATATTAACCATTTACTCCTCGATTAATATTTAAATAAAATTTTCCTAATTAATTCAATTAAATTACGACTCACAAGTAATTTTCAATTCCCGAATTAATTAAATATTTAATGTATGAAAAATGCGGGGTGTTACAGTTATCTAGGTAGATACATGTCACACCCCAAACCAAAATCCATTCTAATCATTTATTTTTATAATAATTAAGTTATAATCTTCAGTCCATTTGAAATATAATTCATTTATCAATATTTTTATGCATAATGTGCATAACGAACATAATATTGTTCTTGTACCATGACTTAATCAACATCAGAGTAATAATTAACCGAACATACAATTCAATGATTAAATATTTCAATTATCAAGGTAACCATTCTACCTCAATATATACAAGGTGCGAGTGTAGTAAAATCCTCAGCATGACAATGATAAAATCCCTATATCAAAACTCCAGATCTTTCTAACGGTGCAACTCTCAAAATCACCGATCATATAGTATCCTAGCTGGCAGTGTACAAACCTAAAAATGTTAAAATATAAATCGTAAGCATTAGCTTAGTGAGGTACTCGTTCCCTGCAATGAGATAACAGTTTTATATCAAATATGTGGATATAAAATCCAAACAATCCTGCCCGTTGGCATTAACAAATCTTGGAACATAAGTTTCAACAAATCCTTGTCATAAGACAAAAAAATTATTGGATCTTTGTCCAATCCTGGATCATAAAACTCAAACAAATCCTAGATCATAAGACCCAAACAAATCCTGGATCATAAGACCCAATAAATCCTGGATATTGGAATATCCAAAAAAATCCTGAATACTAAAGTATTCAAACCAATCATGCTCTTAAAAATATATTGAAATCCAACATATCATTTTTATATCTATATATGAAACAATCATAAGTACACTCATCTTGGCAACTTATCAGGCTTTTCCTTTTCCCTTGTCTAGCACTTGTTGAACCGGTTCTTGTTCCCTTCATATCATTATTACAATATTAGTATCATCATAAGAATATTTACAATCCAAAGAATAACTCAGTGTAACTCAATTCATAAGCATCATATGATTCCATTTAGATCATTTATCATAAATGAAGTTTCATTTAAATTCATGTTAAGATATTTAACATATCTAAATCGTAGCCCAACCATTATTTAGTTTATTCCTGGTAATCCAATCCTTAACATATTAGATTTCCAATATAAAAGAAGACACGTCATTTCAAGTTTCCTAGAGAAAGATATGTCCATTTCTTTACTACATAGCAAATCTGCCTTATAGGCTTCTCTATCATTCAGTTAACTTCCAGGAATTTTCATAATTTTTCTACATCATAAAATCCTATGATAGTCCATACAATATCAATAAACATATTGAATAAAACAAAATTAAAGTTTCATAATTTTTAAGGTTCATTTGCTATGTTGAGAAAAACATCGAACACATGGTGTGCATACTTACACTTTTGGAGAAGATTTTATATCTGAACTTCAAACTATCACCGAAGATTCATTTCTTGGTATTTTTATATAATTTTAGGATATGCTATACATATATGAGTATATGTTAATCTCCAACTAGAATTAATTAATTTCAGTAAGTATACAAAAAGATATAGAAGTTTAAATACACAAGGTTTCTAAATGAAGCAATTTCAAGGGTTTACACATTCAACTTTGCTTAAACTTGCATCTATCCATACGTACACATCAAGACATGGAAGTTTAGTAAAAAAATTATGATTTCTATCATTTTAACCAGAAATACCAAAAATATAACAAAATTTATGTGTAAAATTATCTTAGGGACTTTTACGTAATTTCCTATGAATTTTTCCCCAACTTTTCCTTGCCTTTTCTTCCTAAACTTCCCGATTCTCTCTCCTTAGGCTAAAACTCTTCCATGGATGAAATATGTCGAAGGAGGATATTATTTCAAGGGTTATAAGTCAGCATAAGGGCAACCCCCTTAGTACAATCAAAATATAACATGTGGCGCCATATAAGACAAAATATCATTTAAGGCTAAATGACTACTTTACCCCTGTTCGTAAAACGATGATATCTTCTCACTCGGATGTCCGTTTGATTCACCGTTTGTTGTGTTACAAATCTAATTCATATATATACAACTATATGGTTTATACCTCATGAAAATTATTATATTATAAGGGTCAAAACTAGTCTTCAATGTGAACATTCCTACCAAAAACTTAAAAATTTTGTGTTTGTGACTAATTCAATATTTTATGCTCTATGAAAGTAGGATTAGACTAGCATACTAACTTAGCATTATATATTAATAGTACATTATGTATATCATATAAGGTAATCATGATTCAAATATAATTAATCATAATTATATCAGGGTTGTCACAATAGTGGTAGTTCAGTTTTACTCGTACGTTAATATATATTTTGTTTAAATAAAATACTCTGTTGTGATATTTATCATTTATAATGCTTATGTTTGGGTTCACGGTGGAAGAGTAGCTAGTAATCATGCATTGGGCTCTAACCCATTGTGTTGGCTAATATTTCAGGTATAGTTGTTAGAGTAGCTGCATAGGATGGTTTGGAGATCTTTGGAGTGCAGATGCAGATTTATTTTATTCTCTCTAGTAGTAGTTTGATTTATTTTCATTCCATCGTTTTAGTATGAGACTTTCGTTTATGGATTTGGTGGTCCAATCGGCTCCATATTTGTTTATAGTTTCAGTCAGATATGTATTATTGAATTATATCATTTGAGTTTTAATAATTTGGAGTTGGATTTATTTTAGAGATAGCATAGTGATGGATTTTAATTTGCATAAATGTCTATATTTATTGGATAAATTTGAATTATATCTCATGGAAATAAAGTTTTTAGATGTCTCATATTTGTGTTACATGCTGAGAATGATATTTTATTTAGTGATACCCGACGTAGATTGGTGGCGATCGACACTAGAGTGCGCGGGGTGTTACAGATGGTATCAGAGCATGATCTTAGGTCTCGTAGGTTTTGAGTCCGTTATAGATTATGCGTTATCGATCTTTGATTCCCTTTGTGGGTTCGTAATCTCTAAGATATTGGGTATATCATACGTGTTAGTTGTGTTTCTTAGAGATAGAGAGTTTTGTGTTAAAGGACATTGTAGGCATTGAGGCGAGAAATTGTAATCTTAATATATATATAAATATATATATATATATATATATATATATATATATATATATATATATATATATATATTCTCACCTACATCATACTCTATACATCATATATACATCACACCTAGTTGTAGGCTCTAAAAAACTTTTTTTATTTTTTATTTTTTCTTGAAATTAACCTTCCAATAAACCCATGTTCAAAAAATTAGGTCAAATATATTTTGTAGCTATTATTAAAAAATTCACAAAAATTGCTCCAAATACCTTATTCATAAGGGTCTACGCCAGCATTTTTTTGTGAATTTTTTAAAAATAGCTACAAAATGTATTTTGTCCCAATTTTTTGAATATGGGTTGATTGGAAGGTTAATTTTAAGAGAAAAATAAAAAATTTGGAAAAATATTCTTAGGGGCCTAGAACTAGGTGTGATGTATACATCATGATGTAAGTGATCCTCTATCTCTATCTCTCTCTATCTCTCTCTCTCTCTCTTTATATATATATATATATATATATATATATATATATATATATATATATATATATATATTTATTTATTTATTTATTTGGCCATGGGGTAGGGTTGTGTAGGATTGGGTGTATGGGCAGCCAATCGTGGCATTCAACGGGTAGGCATATGTGAGTCTTATTTATTTGCGTGACTTTACATTTGACATTTACGTTTCGCTGAATTTTGAGGAAAAAAATCATGTATTAGTGGGGGAGTATGTAACACCCCGTGATTTTTTAACCGTAAAAATCTTTGTTAGATAAAAAAATTGGAAAAAATAATTTATGGAATCTATTTAATTTTGGTATGTAAGAATCTTGGTTTTTATATATGAAAATAAGGTATTATGTGGAAGTTAAATTGGGATTAAAATTTAGATATTATAACTTTTTATATAAAAATCGAGGGAGGATCGAACCTAAGGAGGATAAGATATTCAACTATCTGATCTCTAAAACATAATGCAGATGACCTTAACGATGTTCGATCGAGTTGATTTTTCTTACACGACTTTATTTCACCTTCAGTTGGAACATATCCAAAATTCAAGAAAATTCGACGGTCTGATCACTAAAATGTGATGCATACGGCCTTAATGAAGTTCGATCGAGCTAATTTTTCTATGGCGGATTCGTCTCGCCTTCAGCTACAACATTTCAAAATTTCGGAGAATTCTAATTGTCCTATCATCGAAAATGTATTTTTACATGTTTGTTTTTAATTAGGACTCTTTCTTTAAATTCTTTATATAATGGACGGGTTTAGACTTTTTAAAACACTTTTAAACCTTCTCAAAAACATTAGCTTCCAAAATTATTATCTCCTCTTATTTACAAAACCTAAATCCCATTAAACATAACTTTTAACCCAAGTTTTGAAGATCTAAATCAAGTTTTCTCAAAAACTACCAAGAAGATGTCATTGATATTTTTGCGAGAGGAAAGGACCGTGTAATCAGATTTCCAAGATGACTTCTTTACATGCATATTTATTTATATTGTTCCAGTTAAGTGTTATGCATTTTAGATATTGCCTATACTTTCATAATTGGGATTTTTCTTAAAATAAACTAAAAAGACTAATTAGGGAAAGTGAAAATAATTCCTCGACATTTTTATTCAAATCAAAAAATATATGTAAGACTTGAAACAATCGCATGCTTAGATTAGATATGGGACTACGCTAGAGTTGTGGGATGTTTTACGTTTTAATATTAAAAAATATGAATTATTAATAACGTTTCTATTTGAAAAATCATGATTCTTATGTATAAATTATAGATTGGATTTATTATTGCTTAATAGGTGTATATGCATGTTAAAAATGGAATCTTATGCTAACCAGTAAATTAATACTCATATTGAAATTATGAACTTTGGCAACTTGTGTGATGATTAATAAGACTTGTTTAATTATATAATAAAAAGGGCGCAATTTAGATAGTATTGAAATTGGAGAATTAATTGGAAGAATTGTAGATATAAATTGAAAATGTGTTATTTAAATGTTGCTTGTGTTAATATTTCGACACCGCAGGAACGTTGGGATTTTGAATAGTTATACTTTTACCCTTATTTTTAGGTTGCTTGCTAGGTATAGGACTAGTAGGTAGGACTAGTTGTTATTAACACTTTCTAGGTATGGACTAGTGAGCGTAGGATCATACGGCTAGGTATTTCTTGGGTGGGGCAAGGTAGTACCCCGTCACATATTTTTTATTAGCTTAGGTGCGAGACTAGGTGGTGATTCATGGTAGGTGTTTTTCCTAAGTGATAAGCTACGAAATACTTGTGGTTTTGGTGATATTTATACATGGGGCTAGGGATGATTTAGGTTGGAATACCCGAACAAAGGGTGGGGCTAATAGAGAAAAATGATAAACTAACAATAAATTGATAACTAATTCCTACGACAAAGAACGGGGTACTAAAATGAATTTGTGTCGCTAATAAGTTCATGGTTAACAAAAATTGGGTTAGCTGGCTATAGCGACGTGGGTGTGTGTTGGCATCATCAATAAGGGCGGGGCTAACAAAAATTGGACTAGATGACTATTGTGACGTGTCGTGCATGAAACGTCGCTAATTAGTTTCGGGCTAACGAAATTGTATTGACTGGCTATAGCGAGGGGAATGTGTGCGGTGTAGGAATTAGGCGGGCCCGAATATGTACAGGATCAATAGAAAGGTCGGTTATCTATAGTGGTGTCACCATAATAATAATTTGGTCAATCGAATTAAATTGAATTGATAGCTGTAATAAAATTTAATGAGTGAAATATCATAATTGGACTTGAACATTGGGGTGATTTAGTTATGTGGGTAGATAGTTGTAGTTTAGTTTTACTCGCATGTTAATATACATATTGTTTAAATTAAAATACTTTATTGTGATATTTATCCGGTATGATTCTTATATATGGGTTCACGGACCCTAACTGGGAGGAGTAGATAGTATTTATATGGTGGGATCTGACCCATTGCGTTGACTAATATTTCAGGTATAATTGTTGGAGTAGTTGCATAGGATGAATTGGAGATCTTTGGAGTGAAATTGAAGATTTATTTTGTTCTCTTTAGCAGTAGTTTGATTTATTTTCATTCCATCGTTTTAGTATGAGACTTTCATTTATGGATTTGGTGGGCCAATCGATTTCACAGTTGTTTATGGTTTCAGTCAGATATATATAGTTGGATTATCTCATTTGGGTTTTAATAATTTGGAGTGGGATTTATTTTAGAGATAGCATGGCAGTGGATTTTAATTTGCATAAATTTTTATATTTATTGGACAAATTTGAATTATATCTTGTGGAATTAAAGTTTTTAGATGCCTCATATTTTTGTTGTATGCTGAAAATGATATTTTATTTAGAGATATCTAGTGTAGTTGGGCGACCGATGCTAGAGTGCGCGGGGTGTTACAAACATATCATGGATTGTGATACCCCTTGATAAACTTATAAGTTTTGGTTATACAATTAAATCCGGTCAATGGATTTTATAATCCAGTAGAGTATCAAATAAGTTAAGTTTTAGATCTAGGAATACAATTTTTTTGTGAAAATCGATTAGTATTGAATTGAATTTCACCAAGTGGGTATTGTATTCTTTATGTCGGGAATAAAATTATACGTTATCTGACTTTCCAAACAAGCCTCGTTATTGAAGTAAACTGTGAGATAATTAAAATTAGAGTACAATTGTAATTACTTAGTGGAATTAATTATAATTAAATTGAGAAGAAAATATATTATGGGTTGTATTGTGGTATTTTCATTTTTCATTTGAAAGACAATTTAATTATATGTCTTGGACCCTTAGTATAGTCCATTTACCAAGTAGCAAGCCCAAAACACTCTATAAATCATATCTGACCCATGCCCACTTTATGTACCTATATATGGGTCAAGGGAAAGGGTTTAATTTCATAAGATATGCTCAAGGGTTAAATATGGAGAGGAAAATCACTATTCACATTTTTGTGAGGGGTGGGGAGAGAGAAACTAATTTTTCTTTTATTTCACTAGGACTTCATATCCGGACGTGCCCACACACGTGACTTGATTTGGGTGGATCATATTCTATAATATCCAAGGTCATCTGTACATTCTATGATGGATTTGGAGTTGGAAAAAATTCATCCATATCATCTTCTACATTAAATATTTCTCCTATATTGGGTTAACTACAAGATCCGCAAAGGTATCATGATCCTGACCCTAGTTTCATTCTTTGAATCTATTTATTTTATTTACTTTATGAAATATGATCAATCTAAGTTCTTAAAGAAGAAATTTTTTATAATATCAACCTTCATCACTGTTACTAAATGAGGGAGCATATTCTTTTCCCCGATCCTTTTCTCTCTATCTAGCAGATGAAACTGACTAGATACCCACCCCTCATGAGAGGGAAGTGTTTTTTATAAGCATTTACTTTAGTCCGGACTTGGCATTTCGTAACCAAATCCTGTTGAGGACGCCTTTTACTTTGGAAATCTTACCCCCTCTCAATTGATTCCAAATGTTTGGAGGACTTTGATAGGGTTTATGGTTAATTTTCCATGATCCATTCGACACTAGAAACCCCATAAGAGACACTAAATTTATTGTTGCATACAATATGGCTTCCCCTTCAAATGGTTGGTATACTTTTACAAGCTAAATGAGGGATGTCGACTATGTTACCAATATCCCATATTCAAATCACGACTAGAGACATCAATTCTTCTTCATCAGGGGAGAAGGTTAGGAAGATGATGATCGAAATGACCTGATCAATCATTTATTAACTTTTACCCTTATTTGTGATAAACATGACTTGAGAAAGAATTCGTACTTTGTAATCTTATTTTAGTTCTTCTCGTTGATCGTTACTAACTGAACGTGCATGTGTTGATTTTGCATCAATTTTTTAGGATTTTCCAAAGATTTCCTTTGCGGTTAGGCGAGGGTTTAAAAAAC
This sequence comes from Sambucus nigra, assembly GCA_949130495.1. NCBI lineage: Eukaryota > Viridiplantae > Streptophyta > Magnoliopsida > Dipsacales > Adoxaceae > Sambucus > Sambucus nigra. Next base: position 596,351,601 of record OX422209.1, read on the forward strand.
ATTGATAAAGACCCAATCATACTAGGAACTATGATCTTGATCGGTTGAAATGGTTAGGCTTATTTTTAGAGGTGGGAAGGTTGGGCAAAGGGACGTTTCTCACCTTTAGTCTGATACTAAGGAGGGCCATGTCCTCCTAGTAGTTTAATGACCTTACTTCCCACACTCATCAGGTAGCTTTCATCTTTTTGTTTGTCTTTCATATCATTTATTTTTACATCATTTAACAAAACTTTTTTTTCTCTAGTCAAAGGATAAATGTCTCGAAAATCCTATAAATATGCTTTGTTGAGGAAAATTAGTTCCACAAATGTTCCTTAGGGTCTCGCCATAGGTGTTTGGCCTTTGGATATAACTACTCAGACTGTATCTCTATGAACCTAAGAGCCCGGGGCAATTATTCATGAGTCAAGGACTGAATGAGTGTTCAATCTTGACTCTCATTAGGATGATGATCTAGCCAAATCCTTGGAGGAGATAGGTGAGGGGAAATACATAAGAGGCTGGTAGTTTTAAACACTCAAAACAATAACCAAAAAGGCAGATTTTGCAGGATGATCAAGTTGGTGTTGACGCTAGAGATGAGGCAACCCTAGTCCCATGCATCTAGTTCATGGATACCAAAGATACATATAAGGCATTCATGTCTTGGGGGGGAGGAGAAGTGGATGGCATGTAAGGTGGCATAAGTACTTGTGTTAAAAATATTATCCATCTATGGGATAAGGTAGTGTCTTATTCTTCCTTATTGGCTGGTAATTATCATCATCATAGTAAACTTTATTATTATGTTTAGGCTAGAATTTTGGTTGCTTATATGGACAAGTAGGTAAGGGGTAAACAAACGGATTTGTAGAGGTTCTCCATTATGGAGGAAGTGTTGAGGAATGAAAATGAATATCTTTATGCTTTTGGCCGGGTGTTATAATAGGTCAAATATAATCTGAGGAAAGAGGCTGGTGAGAAGTCTGCTTTAGCAAAAGCAAAGACAAATGACAATCAAGAGAATGTCTGCCTCTCGATCCAAAACACTGAGTTAATGAAGCATCTTCAGGAAAAGAAGAGTTGAGTTCGGGAAACATTGAAGGTCGAGAGGGCATTGACCTCGCTGATCATTTTCCTTTATATGAGGCTTGATTATTTGGGGCTAATTAAGTACTAGACATTTTTCAATAGATATAAGTAAATACATATAAGGCTGAAGGTCGGCATGCCTCATTTAATGTGTTTCAGTATGATCTGTTTGATTATGATATGGTCGAAGAGGAGATGTTGGTCTCACTTTCCTTTATTGATTCGAAGAGTCACGAATAATTACAAAGGCTTTTGCGGGAGGTATGGACCCTATAGATTTTGTTCATAGAGTACCTTTGGAGGTGATGATGCATGAATAGGTTGGTGTAATTATTCCCTCCCCATAACCCCCATAATTCTTCAACAATGAACCCCTCAACACCTGCTTATTTTATTTTTACAAACATTCATTATAAACAATCATTTGTAAAGGCAATATGGTTCTATAATTTTGGAGATGTAATGGACATATTTATGTGAGTATTTATTATTTTTTGTATATGTGCGAACTTGTTTCTTGTTGATTTATGGCTGTGTTTTATTCTAACATGTAAGGACGAGTTCTCAACTTTGTAAAGGACCACTACACCAATCAAATTTGATGATCTATCGACCATTTGAGTTTTGAATCTGATAGTCGATGGTTATAAGATGCCCCCAAACTATTCTATTAAGTGTTCAGTTGAATGACCACCGTCCTTATCCATTAGGCATAGGGTATGTAAGGTAGGGGTGTGCAAAAAAACTGACAACCCAAAGAATCGAACCAAACCAACCTTCATGGGTTGGGTTGGTTCGGGGTTTTTTCTCCACGGGTTGGTTCTGGTTCTAAAAAATTGAGAACCGAAGTGTTCGGTTCGATTCTCGGTTTTATACCTGAACTAAACCGAACCGAACCCATGGAACCGAACTAAAAAATCGAACTGAAGAACTGACCCATGAACTTGAACCATTAACCAGAACTATTAACCATAACCATTAACCATAACAATTAACCAACCCGTGAACCAGAACCATTAATGAAAATCGCGAACCATAACCACGAACCAGAACTGCAAACCAGAACCACAACCCAAACACGAACAAGAACCGTAAACCAGAACCAAGAACCGACCCAAAACAAACAGAGAACCGATGGTTCGGTTCCGAACCGAACCGACCAATTTTAATTTTGGTTCTAGTTCCAAAACCACGGAACCTATCAATTTAGGTTCTGGTTCTGCTTCTGGTTTCGTAGTGGAGCCGAACCGAACCGAACCATGTGCACCCCTAATGCAAGACTACGACCTTATTTTGGGCAGACCACTTGAAAAAAACTACTCAGGTTATCGAGGTTGGTGTAGGAGTTCAATGATCATTCAAACATATCGAGGATAAATATTCATTGGCCAGAGTTGAATGTTTAGGATTTGATCCAGTTTCAGTTCTATTCTGAGCGTTACTGTTAGTTTTAACTTTTCAAGGGATTTGCAGGAAATATAACCAAGTGTTTCCAAATAAATTACGTGGATGCAAATGCTAAAAATTGAGCGACATAATTTGTGGGAAATATGTTTTTTTATTCAGGAGTGATGATTACGTCCATTGAAACATAACTGGAAATAAAATTGATTAAAATTAAAACTAAAACTTAAGTATTTATAATGTGAAAGTTGTCTTTATTGGTCACTGGTAATAGATTTTGAGGTTCTCTACATTCTATGGATGAGGGAGAATATGACCTTCATAATCCTTTAATCCTTAAGTCCCTGGTCGCACTATATGGACCATCCTAGTTATTTTCCAGCTTATCATGATTAGGATTCTTGGTGGAGTGTGTCACCTTTATGATAACCATGTCATCGACCTTGAAGATTAGGCATCTTACCCTTCAATTATAGTATCAGGCCGCCTTTTTTTCGGAAACCACCACTTGGAGTCCTATTTTCTTCCTTCATTCTTCAACCATACCTAAGATTTCTCTCAGAAATGCTTTATAGTTAACATATTCTAAGATGCATAAGCTAGAATTCGGGACTTTTGTTCAATCGGGACTATTACTTTGATGTCGCATGACAGGGAAAGGGGGTTTTCCTATCTGTCTTTATGTGGTTAGTCGGTATGCCTATGGAATCAAAAAAAAGTGGTTTAATCAATCCCCTTAAATTTATAAAGTTATATTATATGTCCATGCAAGATATATTTAGTTAGTCTCTTCTATGTGGTTGCAACATTAGGGGGTGTGGGTGCAGAAATGAAGTGCTTAATTTTGAATTGGTCACATAGATTATCAATTTTAATCTATTTTAATTGCTTCCCGTCATTAGTAAAGACTTCCCAGGATACCCCATATCTAGCAATGATGAGTTTCAACATGATGGTCTGTACTTTTTGGTTAGTGATCTAAGAAAGTATCTCAAGCTCTACCCATTTGGTGAAGTAGTCAACTGCTACCATGAGGAATTTTCATTGCCCCTTTCCACGGAAATAGGCCAATGATATCCATACCCCACAAGGAAAATGACTATGGTTCAACTATGGTCAAGAGTTTTTTTATTCATTGGTTAATGATGTTAGATGCTTATTGGAATTTTTCACATCAACAAACGTATTCTTCTGCATCTTTGGCCATAATTAGCCCAAATTACCCTTTATTCAGAGTACGTTAGTCTAGGCTGCCCTTCCTAGGATGTCCACCACATATCCCTTTGTGTTCCCCTTTTAGGATAATATTTTACTCTAAATGGTGAGCACATATCAATATTAATCAGATATACCTTTTTTATACAAGGTCCCTTCGTGTTGGACATACAATGCTTCTTGTGATTTGGATTTCCCTAATTTTGATCATTGCCCAAGGAGGGTTCCATCTCAGATGTATCAAATGAACGTGTCCATATAGTTGGGACCAAATTCTACTAAGTTCACTTCCTTGAATTCTCCCAGTTGAATATTTGGTTGGTGAAGGAATTTTATTAGAGGATTCACTTTATTTGATGTCGTCAATCTGGACATCAGATCAATTTTAGAATTCTAGTCTCGCGGGACATGGGTAAATGTGAAATCTTTTAATCGTTGGTATAGTTCCTAGAAGCACTACAGATTAGCGATAATCTTCTTTCCTTTGGCTTTATATTCTCCTAAAACTTGTCTTACAATAACTTTTGAATCAATAATGAAGAAAACTTTATCAGCCTTGATTGACAGGGATAATCGAACATCTGTGATCAATGTTTCATACTTTGCTTCACTTTTTTGACAATTTGAAGTTAAACATGAGCGCATACTAAATGATTAAGCTTTAGGGCTTCTCGATGATGAGGTCAGCCCAACATATATAATTATTAGATGACCCATCCAAGTGAACGCTCAACACTGGTTGTCGCTCATCCACCCTCCAGGTTGTTCAGCCTCATTAGTTCATGGTAATTTGGCTAGGAAATCAGTGACTTTTTGAATTTTCATTGGCTTTTTGAATTTTCATTGGCATCCTTAGATTGTATTTAAGGTCAACCTTTCCTATATTTCCCAACTACGAAATAAGATGTTCGAATACCTACAATTTGTATAAGACTTTACTGAGGGGGAGGGCGGTGAGCCAAATTATCGTGTGCACCTAGAAATATGGTCATAGCTTCTGAGTCGAGATTATAAGCATGAAGGATAACTTTCAACCTTCAGATATTTTGGATTTTATGCTTGACTCACATAATATATGGCCTTTAGATGTCATTGTCATCCTGGATCAAGGTCAAACTTATCACTGAAGATGAGACTACCAAATAAAAGTAGATTACTTCTTCGAGGATTATTTTTTTACAAGAGTGGGGCTTCCTTCATTTACTTGACTAGTCGTAAGGTATGACCGGCATTAAGTCGATGGGTTGTCATTGAGGCATCAAAGTCTGGCACGTCCTCATGAGTCTAGGTGAATGTCTTGTGGTGAAGTAGAAGGAATTTTACAATCTTCTCATGCATGGAGGTGATAGAGATAATCCCAAATACATCACCTTTTTATGGTTGTCCTTCGTACAATGGAATATGAATGATCTTCTACTAATGATCCTCTATTTGTGTCATTTCTGGAGTTCGAAAACATTGAAGGGTTATTTATTTTCTTTAGGTATGTGAAGTAAGAACTCATGATATGGGACTAACTTCCTTATATGGCTCTCATTTCGTTCGGTGTTGGTAACCAAAGGGTTAAGGACTTAAAACTTCATCTTGAAGGCTGAGTGTCATTTTCTCAAGTAAGACATTATAGGTCTATGGGGATCTAATGATTAAGAATTACACTTGTAAAATGGTTAATTTTGGGCTCTTTCCCATAGTGAATAGTAACTCGATCTCTTCCTTTATAGTAGAATTCTTCTCCCGCGATACCAATTAAGGTTCCTTTAACCCTCTTGGACAAGAAATAACTAGCTACATATTCTCATAACAATTGTAATAAATGATATTTGTTGAGCTACAAGTGTCAATCATGATTCTCCTAATAACCTAAATTAAGATGATCGCCTCAATGATAAGGGGGATCGTCATGGGGTGTGATAAGGTTATGGGTGTCTTTCGGTATAAATATAATTCATTCTCAATATTCAAATACGTTGGGTTCTTAAATCCCTATAGGCTCTTATTTTTACCCTTTGTACGTCTTCTGAGTATAATTTGGTTCCCCATTGGCTATAGGTCATCTCGAAATCATCCCAATCTGACCGCCAAGACGGATTTTATCTATGAACTTTGCTTTATATTGACATTTAGGAGACTGGCCATTTTCCTTTGATTACGTCATTCTCTCATGATGGTCATATTTTCTCTATCCCTCAAATCATCCATTTTCTATCAAATCGCTTTACGATCTCTTTTAAGTTCCCTTTCTAGATAAGATATTATATCCCGTTTTTAGGAGGACTTAACCACTGGAGTCATGATCATAATTGTAATACCCCATAATTTTGAGGGCTTTATTTATGAATATGGTATATAATTTTAATAATATTATTATTTATTAATCGGGATATTGATACTATATTTATTTTTATTTGAGATGAATCAAATCTTTAAATTCAAATTTAATTGGATTTTGGACATTTTATAATGGTTTAAATATGTAAAGTTGATAATTTTGAATTAAAAGGTAATATAGTAATATGCATTAGCTTAGGCTCCAAGCTAGGGTTTGAGAGAGAGTTATATAAGGAATATTATGGGTGATTATAAGGAAAGGAAGATGAAAAAGAGAGGGAAAAAATGAAATCCAAATAGGCAAGAACGAGTGGAATGAGAAGAGCCAATTTGGAATGTTTAGATCTTCTTTTTGAGTGCATTCGGATGAGATTTGAGAAAAACCCAAAACAGATACCTGACTCAATTTTTCGTGTAGAATCGAAATCTGAAGTCGGATTGGCGATTCGAATAATTTTTGGATCTAATTTTTTTGGATTTTTAAAATAGGACTATTTGGGGTTATCTCGTGTTGGGGATAGAATATGATTTGGTTATTTTAGCGAGAGGAACGTGATGGTACGATCAGATTTTGAGGCTGAATTTATGTGGCGATTCATGCAATGATTTTAACGTACGAGAATTACACAATATGGTCCTAAATTCTCTCGAAAGTATTCTGTTTATTTTTCTGTATCGATTGGACTCATATTGAATTGTGATATTCATTTGAAATCTGAAAATTATTGAAATTTATTATATTGATTCATTATGATATATTATATTGTGATTTGGGCATCGTGTCATGAGATTTTAATATGGCACGGAGAATGGGCACCCACCAATAGTCCCACAAACCAGTATATGTCTTCGAGATGCCTAGGAGAGATGAGGTGAGGCCTGGTGACTCATTGATGTGTTGTTGAGAAATTAATATTGATATAATGCTTGAGTGTTGTATTTTATTTGTATATGCGATTCGTACTGTTGTGATTTATTCACCGTGCTAATTATTTTTGAGCATCTATTCCTGTCATATTGTGTACTTCCCCGTATTTTCTTTTGGTTGGCAGGTTAGCATGGATTAGGACGCTATGGTATATTTTGGAGACTTATTTTAGAGCATGGATTGGAAGATTTATTTTGATGTATAGATTGATAGTGTAATTTTAGTTGGAGAATTTTGTATTTGAGAGAAACTTTATTGTAATCGTTATTGTAGAAGTGAAAATTATGGATTTGTTATATTTTAATTGTGGAATTTAGATGCTCTATACTTATTATTGATGATTTTAGTTTAGTTTTGTCGTAGTAGCACGCCGTGTGTCTAATTTCCACCTGTAACACCCCGCTAGATTAAATAATTGATGATCAGTCCTATACCCAATTAAAATAGAATTTACAGTTGGTTTATTCTTAGCATCACTGTTGAAAAACATTAATCACCTAACATCTAATTAAGAAGGTGTTAAACTAATTCAAATTTTAATTTAATTAAAACTCCATTTTAACCATTATGAAGAAATTTCATAATAATCCAATCCACAACAATAAATGAATCACAAAAGAATTTAAATGTAACCGGAATAATACTTTCCAGCAAATATCTCTATACATAAAACACAATAATAATAAATGTGTACCAACAACACGTGTATAAAATCCAGACTCCAATAGAAGGGAAAATACTATAATCCTCTTGGGCGACATGCCCTAAATTAAAATCAACTACAGAGTAGGAATCAACAAATATGAAGGCATCTAAAACAAAGCTCCATCTCCATAGCGTCCATAACTCGTTAGCATCAAAATCCTCTGAGGTTGGCGTCCCTGTGGCTGGACACCTGATATAGGAGATACAAGAGAAAGAAGAGACTATGTAAGGAAATGGGTCAAAGCCCGATGAAAATAGTTTTTAAAATCGCAAGTGAGTAATCGCAATATTTATCACTTAATAATATACATATTAGATTAACGGACTCTCTCTTGAGATTCTCACCTCGCATCTAGAGTGCACACCTAACGTACCTTTAATTCATCCTAGTTATAGATCCCACGCTAACTAGATTAACCCAATGTATCCATTATTTATAGCCCAATTCATTCCCATGTATTAATCTCATAATACATGTAATAATGTTATAAACATATATATCCATTTAGATTCAACATGGATAAGCCCCTTATTAATTCAATTCAATTAAGTGTTCTCATACTTAATTAATTTTAGATATCATTATCTGTCAATTCTACTTTAGTCACACAGTAGATATCCTCATATGTATATATATACATTCAATATATCATATATATATACTATACTGCACCCCGAGATACAGCTGCGGTGCTGCATTACTCTGCCATCATGTCCGAATACATCTCGTCATTGTATAAGGGACTATAGGTTCGGTAAAGATTCATCGAACCACAATCATCAAACACAAACAGTGGAGGCGAACATAGTCCTAAGACTTTGGGCTACGCACATACCTACGCACCCAAATGGCCGTATTATACCATTGTTCTCACTAATGGTAATCGACCTAAGTCCTATGTTCTCGAGCGACAAGTCAAAGATCCCATAGATTTATCAGGATACGACTGTCGTCAAGCGTAAACCTCTCGTCGATAGAAAGTAAGCTAGGTATGTCATTGATTAGGCACATATTCTTCACATTTATCCCCTTAATTTCGGTATTTTTATGATCCCGTCCATTGTATTTAGCTTGGATTTGTCTCTTATTTATGCTACTAACCTTTTTTGGCAAGTATTTCTTGTTTTGTGTATTTCTCATGTGTTTTACAGGTATTTCATGCAAGTTAGTGCTAAGGAGAACTCAAAACAGTGAAAGAAACCAAGAAATGAAGAGTTGAAGGGAATTTTCGTAATTTTTCAGCCTTATTCCGAAGGTGGGGCCAACTAGAAAGTTTAAGAGCTCTAAATTACAAGAATACTGGAAAAAACGTCACCTCAATCCGAGCTACGGTGAAGAAGTTACGATGTTTTGAAGTTGCGCGATAATGAAGAGTCTGGATGTGCGGATTTCTGTAATTAATTATGCATTTAATGCAGTGCAACTCTTGGAAAACTTGTGCCACAAGCGAAATTTGATGCCAAATTCATGAAACTTGGTGCTATAAAAGACCAAGCTCTACCTCATTTTCAAGAGGAGTGGAATTCTAGAGAGAGGGGAGTTGCTAGAGAGAGGCTAGGTTAGGAGTAGGTTAGAAGTGCTAGATTAAATTTTAGAGTTAGATTTTGAGAGCAAGTGTGTATTTTCCAAGTGTGCACTTAGAGACGAACTCAACGATGTCTCTTTTCAAACTGCTCTACCAATACTGCCATTGCATATCTTGATATATCTTATCCCCATCGGGATGTACTGTAAATCTGGATCCATACGACTCTGTCATCACAGCATGCCGCAAATTCGCACCGTCTGGAACAATCAATCTACCATTGAAGTGTAAGCCCCCATCTGAACTCACGGAGTAAGACTCTGCACCCCTGGCTAATAGCTGTCGAATTTTCTCCTGGAAAAATGAATCGATTGCCTGAACCACCCTTGTCACAATATGAGGTGTAATAGTCATAACTGAAACAAAAGATCAGGCAATTGCATCCTGATGTCCCAGTTCCTTCCATTTCGCCTTTTAAATCACGGCCAACTCACCTACTGTCCTTCAGCTTAACGCGTCAGCTACCACGTTAGCCTGCCCCGAGTGGTAATGAATCTTAAATTGATAATCTTTCATGAACTCAAGCCACCTGCGTTGGCGAATGTTCAACTCCCGCTGAGTAAGCAGATATTGCAGTGACTTATGATCCGTGAATAGACGAAACTTCTCCCCCAATAGAGAGTGTCTCCATATTCGAAGATCAAACACGACTGTCGCAAGCTCTAAGTCGTGGGTGGGGTAATTCTTCTCATGAGGCTTAAGTTTTCTAGAGGCATAAGCTATGGCCTTTTTTTCCTGCTGTAACACTCCACCAAGCCCTTGTAAGGAATCATCAGTGTAAACCAAGTACTCTGCTCCTGGCTTAGGCAGAGCTAATACTAGTGCTGAGGTCAACTTATCTTTCAGCTCATTGAATGATAATTGAGCCAAATTATCGTGTGCACCTAGGAATATGGTCATAGCTTCTGAGTGGAGATTATAAGCATGAAGGATAACTTTCAACCTTTGGATATTTTGGATTTTGCGCTTGACTCACATAATACATGGCCTTTAGATGTCGTTATCATCCTAGATCAAGATCAAACTTATCATTGAAGATGATACTATAAAATAAAGTTAGATTGCTTCTTCAAGGATTATTTTTTTTATAAGAGTGGGGCTTACTTCATTTGCTTGACTAGTAAGGTATGATTGGCATTTAGTCGATGGGTTGTCATTGAGGCATCAAAGTCTGGCACGTCCTCATGAGTCTAGGTGAATGTCTTATGGTGAAGTAGAAGGAATTTTACAATCTTCTCATGCATGGAGGTGTTAGAGATGAGCCCAAATACATCACCTTTTATGGTTGTCCTTCGTACAACGGAATATGAATGATCTTCTACTAATGATCCTCTATTTGTGTCATTTCTGGAGTTCGAAAACATTGAAGGATTATTTATTTTCTTTAGGTATGTGAAGTAAGAACTCATGATATCGGACTAACTTCCTTATATGGTTCTCAGTTCGTTCGGTGTTGGTAACCAAAGGGTTAAGGGCTTAAAACTTCATCTTGACGACTGAGTGTCATTTTCTCAAGTAAGACATTATAGGTCTATGGGGATATAATGAACAACAATTACACTTGTAAATTGGTTAATTTTGGGCTCTTGTCCATAGTGAATAGTAACTCGATCTCTTCCCTTATAGTAGAATTCTTCTCCAGCGATACCAAGTAAGGTTCCCTTAACCCTCTTGGATGAGCAACAACTAGCTACATATTCTCATAAGAATTATAATAAATGAAATTTGTTGAGATCCAAGTGTCAATCATGATTCTCTTAATAACCCAAATTAAGATGATCGCCTCAATGATAAGGGGGGTCCTCATGGGGTGTGATAAGGTTATCGGTGTCTTTCGGTATAAATATAACTCTTTCTAAATATTCAAATGCCTTGGGTTCTTAAATCCCTATAGCCTCTTATTTTTACCCTTTGTATATCTTCTGAATATCATTTGGTTCCCTATTGGCTGTAGGCCATCTCGAAATCTTCTTAATCTAACCGTCAAGACGGATTTTATCTATGAACTTTGCTTTATATGGACTTTTAGGGGACTGACCATTTTCCTTTGATTACATCATTCTGTCACAACGGTTATATTTGCTTTATCCCTCAAATCATCTATTTTCTATCAGATCGCTTTACGATCTCTTTTAAGTTCCCCTTCTAAATAAGATATTATATCTCATTTTTAGGAGGAGTTAATCATTGAAGTCATGATCATAATTGTAATACCCCGTAATTTTGAGGGCTTTATTTATGAATATGGATATAATTTTAATAATATTATTATTTTATTAATCGGGATATTAATATTATATTTATTTTTATTTGAAATGAATCGAATATTTTTCAAATTTAATTGACTTTTTGACATTTTGTAATGGTTTAAATATGTAAAGTTGATAATTTTAAATTAAAGGGTAATATAGTAATAAGCATTAGCTTAGGCTCCTAGCTAGGGTTTGAGAGAGGGTTATATAAGGAATATTATGGGTGACTATAAATAAAGGGAGATGAAAAAGAGAGGGCAAAAATGAAATCCAACGAGGAAAAAATGAGTGGAATGAGAAGAGACAATTTGGAATGTTTAGATCTTCTATTTGAGTGCATTCGGATGAGATTTGAGAAAAATCCAATGGACATAGATGACTCAATTTTTTGTGTAGAATCTAAATCTGAAGTCGAATTGGTGATTTGAATCATTTTTGGATCTAATTTTTCTGGGTTTTTAAAATAGGACTATTTGGGGTTATCTCGTGTTGGGGCTAGAATATGATTTGATTATTTTTGCGAGAGGAACGTGATGGTGCGATCAGATTTTGAGGTTGAATTTATGTGAAAATTCATGCAATGATTTTAAGGTGTAGGACTTGCACAATATGATAATAAATTCTCTCGAGAGTATTCCGTTTGTTTTTCTGTCTCGATTGCACTCATGTTGAATTGTGATATTCATTTGAAATCTGAAAATTATTGGAATTTATTATATTTATTCATTGTGATATATTATATTGTGTTTTGAGCATCGTGTCATGAGATTTTAATATGGCACGAAGAATGGGCACCCGCCAATAGTCCCACAAACCGGTATATGGCTTTGAGATGCCTAGGGGAGGTGAGGTGAGGCCTGGTGACTCATTGATGTGTTGTTGAGAAATTAATATTGATATAATGCTTGAGTGTTGTATTTGATTTGTATATGTGATTCGTATTGTTGCGATTTATTCACCGTGTTAATCATTTTTTAGCATATATTCCTGTCATATTGTGTACTTCCCCGTATTTTCTTTTAGTTGGCAGGTTAGCGTCGATTGGAACGCTATGGGATATTCTAGAGAACTGTTTTAGAGCATGGATTGGAAGATTTATTTTTATGTATAGATTGATAGTGTAATTTTAGTTGGAGAATTTTGTATTTGAGAGAAATTTGTTGTAATCTTTATTGTGGAAGTGGAAAATTATGGATTTGTTATATTTTAATTGTGGAATTTGGATGCTCTATACTTAGTATTGATGATTTTAGTTTAGTTTTATCATAGTAGCACGTCGTGTGTCTAATTTTGGGCGCGTGGGGTGTTACAATAACCACGATGCAACTACAATACTAGTTTATTTGTTCTTGGACATTAAATTTTTCAACCTAATTTTCCAGTTCATAATGAACACATCTAATACGATCTCTAGGACTCTTAGTACTAATGTGATGAGTAGTGTGAACCAATCGAACCTGAGCACGACTCTTCCTACCAATATGATGAGTAGTATGAACTGATTAAACATATGCCTTTCTCTACTACCACATTTGGTTGGAACATGTTTCCTCTTGTTATAATATTCTCTTAATTCTTTGTCACGAGAGTCATCTTCTTCATATGGGAGAAGATGGCTATTGATCGTATCTTTAGAGTAATGTTCATATCAATCTTGCTCATGAGGTCCTTTATATTGTTCAGTAGATTCTTAAATAAGGAGTAAATTGTCTTCTTGCTATACAACCCTATTAGGAACACTAAAACTGTCAGTCGTTCGTTTGGATCATTGATTTTAAGAATCTCGTCGTTGAACTTAATAACAAACTCCCTCATCATTCCCCATGTGTCTTGAAGACTTTGAATAGGTAGTCTGTTGTCTCCTTATACACCCAACTGCCAATGAAGTGCCACATAAAAAATCAGTGAGCTTATTAAAGCATGTAACTAGATTTGGCGATAGTCGATTGAACCATGTACTCAATAAACGCTTGAACATTGTGGTGAATGCTCTATGCCTGATCGGTCAATACCACCCATGAATTCCATGTTCACCTCATAATTATCTATTTTATCACGAGGGTTCAAAAGCATCTATCCTCGAAAGTTTGAAGTCCGATGGCATTGGCTAATCCAAAATGTCTTGGTTGAGCATTGGAGATCATATAACATAGTCACCATTAGCAAGGAAAATTAAGGGTTAATCTTTATGAAATATACAGCCCTCACGATAGACGAGAAATACAACGGTGGTGGAGGTGATGGGTTAAATATTCTCTAATCTAATTAGTGATAGGTGTTTTTCCTTGTGGTCCTGCTCTTATTGATCCACTTCTTTCTCATTCACAGGAGGTAGGGATGGTGCATGATTGGTTTGTAGTTGGGCTAAAATTTGGGCGAGTTATTCTTGAAGAACCCCTTGTTATTTAATTAGGCCATTATGAGTGACTTGTTATCGATACATGGATTGAAGTGTCTCTTCCCACATATAACGCCAAAAATTCTGGAGTGAATTATTAACACCTTAATTGCTCGTAGTTACGGAGGGAAGGGAACAAGTACATAAAGAAATAACATATAGGTGATTCTACCTATCTTTGATCTATGTCTACGGGGTTAAGTAAATGGGGTGTGTATTTTCTTGGAGGTTTGATAGGTTGCCTACAATATCATCCCCAGTGGCCTTATATATTGTCCATATAATAAGGTTCCCCCAAACCCTAGTAACTGCTAAACCATGGCAAACATGAATAGCCACTTGGTGACTCTTATAGACAGATAGTTGTCCCTTGTCCTCATGGAGAGTGGTAAGTGGAGATAACCTCTTGTGCACCATCACATCATGGACATAGTGGGCATCATTAGCATAAGTGTGCTCTCAAAATTATATGTTAAGTATGATTAATTAATATAGTTAATGGTTTTCTTCAATATACCATCGATGCTTATTGGTCTCCTTGTAGGAAATTTGTGCCTTCAAGAAGAGAAGTCCATTGGTTCCCTGATCATCTAAGTGGGGCCCTCGATCACAATATGAATAAATTCCTTAACTCGTGCATTTATAACAAAAAATTTCTTGATCTTTCCTAATATATAATCAACCATATGAGGAGCTTCTATGAAGGGAAAATACTCTCCTATATCTCATGGTCATCACTAAACTTCTTTCATATTAGAACACCCTCTAATCTCTTAAAACAAATGTGTCCCAGTTTCTTTCATATCTACATTTTTCTCATTTATCCACAAAAAATTTCCCAAACTCTAGGTAATTCAAACTAAAATCTTTCAAGCAATTGTCAATCTAAAAAATAATCTAAAGCCATGTCAATCACCAATAGTCCCTTTGGTACGATGCTATCAATAAATGGTTTATTTGGATGGTTCAATAACTCAAAACTCAACCAAATCCCTATGAGAAACTATTCCAATGAAATGGGATATTTGACATCCCAATTAGAAACATTGATCCAAACCATGGAATTAACTAAAATGTGGACGTAAATCCGGGCCCGTATTCTGACAAAGATATTAACCAATACCAAGAAGAGAACTTAAACCTCGTATTTAAACCAGGTCAAGAAATAAATGCAAACCACTTTAAAAACTTCTTCATGCAAGACTATCAAAATCAATTAAAGTGAACCTTTTATGTAAGCCTGATGTAACTCACTCAAGTTGTCAATTTTTTGAATTGGATGTAATCGTTAAGTTATAATGTGTGTGAATATTTCAATATAATGAAAATTTATTCTAGTATTTTTCATATCTAGTCCCATACGAGTTTGTTATTATTCTATACCTCGTTTTAATAATTATACCATCACTACTAGGTTGTAATACCTTCATAACACCTCACATGTCTAAATGATTCTTGCATGCACAAATCATATGTTCCTTAAAAGTATATTATCCCACATGACTTTGCGAAACTTGAAGTAATGAACATTTATTCATAAATTCCTTTTTAAAATAGCATTAGCCGTAAACTCACTATGGTCCAAATGCTTTATACTCATAAACTTTGACTAGTTTGTTCTCACAAATCTATGATTTAAAAAACCTCAATATTTTATTCATAGTATTGATAGATTTTTATGCACTTGATATACCTCATAAAAAAGCATTCTTGTGTTTTACCTATTACACAATAGTAATTGTAATAATTTTGTTAGTGTAGTAAGTACATATCATAAGAAAGGAAAAGGGTAAAATCATGTCCCACATATCTTGTCAAAATTTTGTGTCCCACATATCATTGTCAAAATTACTTATTTCCAAAATCTATGGATAAGTTATTCTTCTTGACAACAAAAATTTAATTTTCAAGACCTAACTTTACGTTACACTCTTTTCGATACGATTTTTTATAATAACAAAGAGGAAGAGAATTGATATTATGAGAGGATAAGCAATAATATATGGGAAGAAAATAATCTTCTTAAAACTAGGTTTCCAGTAAAGGGGGACCTAAAATATGCTCTCAAAGGATATTAGTTTTATTCTCATCATCAAAAATGGGTAGATTGTGAAAACAAAAGTATATTCAAGTGAAATATTTTGTTTGACAAAAAACCAATTCATAAATTTCACTATCTTCTCTCTAAAATCATTGAGATAAAAACAAGTCAAGATGCGACGACACCATTTATGAGAAAATTATCACTATAAAAACAAATTTGTACATCAAAGACACATAAGACCACTCTCTGCCTCAACCAAGAAAGTGATAATGATTCATCCTTCTAAGATCAAGACCCAAAAAACAAGCAATGCATGTTAGTATCAATAAATTCATTAACTCAATGAGAATAGTTCATATGCAATCAATCCATTTATATGAGATTTTAATACTCAAGAATGCATGTCAACTCAATTACTGCATACTCGACACAGTCAGAAGATCACAATACACAATAATCCATCCAGTGAACTCTGGGATTACATCTTTAAACAAGCATCTAATCTTCCCAAGCTTCCGTGGACTTTTGTATTCAACTAAGTAAGTCAATTAACTTAATCTCAAGTACATCGGAAGCAATCATAAGAAGGTTTCAAAAGCTCAAGCCCAAAAGTCTCTCATCAAAACAAGTTATTAAGACTCCAAAGGTTTATCATAGAGTGTTGAGTGATTAGGAGTAAATAAAAATTTGTAAATGATCGTTTATGATGAAGTATTTGCTCGATAAACCGTCCAAAAATCAACCCAAATTAATAACTCGTTCCATAAAAATAAAAAAAATTGAGAAACACAATTTTAGTCCACTAGAGAAGTCGACTAAAATAAATATTTTGTTTACCAATGGAATGAGTTATTTGTTTTCTTAAAAATCTCAAAAAAACATTAAATATTTTTGGACGTTATTGGGGTGAAAATCACTTTGAGCTTTGATTTGTTGATTAGATTGAGTCAATTTCTTATAATTTTACCATTTTTACACCTTAGGAAGATGTTGAGTTCATTCGTTAGGAATATCCAAAATTCATCGTGCGCATATGTTATGTTTTCATGCATTGATTTTCCTATCGAATTTATTCACACCCCTACATTTCCGCTATCACTGACTTGGTTATTTCGTCTTCTTTCATGGTGTGATTTTATGTTGTAAAATTTTCTTTTGAAAATTTTCAAAAAGAGGAAGTTTTGTGACCTTGTGACATTCTCCATTTGCTTTACTTTGTGTTCTTCATATTTTTGTATTTTGAGACATCGTAAAAAGGGCGAGAACTAATTATGTGGGAGATTTTTTTATTTGATAATGATTTGTTTAAGCTTAATTGATATTGATCTTTGCTTATCATTATTTTTTAAAATGTTGCGCATCACGAGTATTGTTTCTTGTCTCATGTGTGTAAGAACAAAATTGAGGATTGTTTTGCACACCCTGATGATGACAAAGAAAGATTGAAAAAGTTAAAGAATTGAAGATATTATTTTTTAAGACATGCCATTTAGTATTTCCAGTTTTTGGGTTTATGGGAATATTAGATTGTATGTCATTATTTTTGAGTTTGGGTAGCATAATTCAGATAGTTTTTATGTATATACCGGCATAAACATAGGGGGAGATATGTAAGGACATGATTTTATAAATGTTAGTTTTAGTATTTAGGAAATTTTCTAAGTGTCCTAGATCACAACATATATATGTCTTATACCGCTATATTCAGCACGTTAACACGATTATTCATGATGACCTCGATCTGAATCTGAAGTTATCACGCTCCCATCATCTTCAACGTGCGTATTGAAATATCATTGAGCAATGTGCAACGTGCGTCTTCAACATTTCCACTACTCCACTCGTATTTATGGTAAAATATTTAATTTGGAGTTTTTAATGTTTTCGTATTTATTTGGGATTTTTTTATAAAATGCTTTTCAGTACCTGAAATGTTTTCCAACGTGATAAGAATTTTTTTAAGTGTTGTGGCGGAATAAATTTATCGTTCGCGTCATTCGAACGAGATCGTACTGTCATTTAAATGACATACGCATCTCGCGTGATGTCGTTCAAACGACATCAACTATCGTTCGAGCGACGTCCCTGTTTTATTCGAGTGACATCACCGCTTTAATTTTTTTATAAATTCTAGTTTTCTGCAGTCATGTTTTTCAAGTCTTCATAACTCTGTTTTCAGTCGAAACAGCTGCAATTTAAGACTTCATTTTTTTTAGAGTTTTAAACCTCTTTTGATTCACCAAATTGTTCCAAATTCATACGTGAATCATTTAAACCCTAGATTACCTATTCTATTTATCTGGAGTACACTTGTAGAGAAGAAGGTTGATTCTCCATTGTTGATGATTGGAGCTCTTGCGGCATCTCTTGCCGATAATAATGAACCGATGCCTGTGGGTATTCATGTGTCAAACTATATTTCTCTGTATTTGTAAGTTGTTACAAGATATAGTGAAATAAAAAGGTTTTGCCCCTTGGGGGGATTTTTCCTCATTTTTGTGATTGTTTGCATGCTTGAATTTATTTAATTCATCAATCACAATTAATTGCAAGAGTTAGGATTTTTGGGAATGAAAATGGAATTTAATTAAACAAGTTCATTCATTAATTGTTAGCGCACTCTCAAAGTTCTTACTAAAAATTCTAAAAATTCAGTGACGTGATGGCTATGGAGCAATGCTTTTGAGGTAGGGCACGGATGGAAAAGCAACTACAACTTAGACTTCAGGAGCTCCAAATCCACTAGTATGGAAGAAAAAAGGATGAAGTTTGATGGGAAAGGTTTTTATAAGATGCGGTGGGAATTTGACATAGATTCAAGGTGAAAAGGTGTCCTAATGGGTCATATAAGAGCTTATAAATGCATTTTTATGACACCCTCCCCCCTCCCCCGATACACACATAAAAAAAGTGATAGAAGTTGCCTCATATTTATAGGGCTCATATTTGTATAGAAAATGTATAAACTAACCCAAAGGACGTGTCGATCGCATAAGGGTGGGTGTCAATAGGCATGTGGATTTATTATCAAGCAAGTTATTCCAAGGCAATTTTAGAGCAACATGATCGGGGGGGGGGGGGGGGGGGGGGGGCGGCGATCATCCTTACTCGGACTCATATTTATCATAGTATCATATTTCAAGCATAATGTTTGACTTGGGCTTCCAATTCTTGCACGATTTTTTGTTCATAAGATAATTTGAAGCTCTAAAACTTCCTTGATTGAAAATTGTACATATTGGAAAGTTCTCGCATGTGAAATTATCTTAGAAGTTGGGTGAAGGGTTTGGAAATGTTGAGTTCCAAAGATTTTGGGTTTTTCTAGTTTTGAAACGAGATTTTATATTCATAAGACTTATAAAAATGATAGAGGGCCAATCTTGAGGCATGGTATGAAGTATCGAACAAGGATGGATATCATTAAGCGATCCCAAAAAAAAATTGGGAAATGGAAATAGGTACTAAATAAGACATCTGCACTAATATTTCCACCTAGACTCGATATAATTTTTTTTATAAACTTGGCACCTTGATAGAGAACCATATTGCATGTCTCCATTAGAGGTACGAAAATTGAATCAGTAGATTCAAATGGTATTGGATCAGTGTTTCATTTAATGGAGTATATCGCTCTGGGAATATATAGAGTCATTCAAAAAGAAGAAATATAGTGCACTACGGTTGTTTCCTATAATTGATGATTTTCTCAATTAATTGAGACGTGCAACGTATTTCTCTAAGATTTATCTTGGCTGAGCTCCATAGTTTCCTCAGGTTAGCAAGGTATTATCAAAGATTTATTTGAGGATTTTCCAAGATAGCAGGGTCGTTAATAGACACTACACCAAATCGACCATTTTCTAATGGCTCTAAAATTGTATAAATTATCTTCTTAATAAATATATCTGTGGTGACAAATATATTCATCACAAAATAACAAATAAAAGCAATCACCAATATAAATAAAAAATCGAAAAGAATGACAATCACACACAACACGGGATGTATGTGGTTTGGCAAGAAGGCCTACGTCCACGGTGGTGCTCTATGTATACTATTTCTCTTTACTCCGGGGAGTGTTTTACAGAAAATAATGCATGCCCTTTACCCCGGGCGGAGAGTTTGTTATATACATGTTATTTCAGAGAGTGGAGGAGTAGGACTCCCCCACATCAGCCCATAATCCCTAGAATATCTCTGAAGAGAGATTTTAGGAACGGACTGGGTCAAAACTAAATTGCTTGAGGTGCGGGGCCTTTAGACTTTGGGTCGTGTTTGATTAGGCTTCTCGTCTGGGCCAAAGTGACAAATCGAGGTACCCACAATTTCCCCTAAAAAATTTGGGTCATAATTTGGGCTCAATAATTTTAAATGATTAGTCTTAATGGCATTTTCGTGATTCGTGCCATACTTTTGAACTGAAGCTCCATTTCCCAAACTGACTTAGGCGGAAGATTGCCTCGTTTCTGGTGCATCGTGATTAGAAATATTTAAATCATTTTAGAAAGGTCATTCCTTGAATCATCACCTTTATATCTCTTCGCATCCTCTCAATTTCTCCAAGATTTCACTGTAGCTCTTTATACTCTCAGGTATCGTCTTCCATTTTCAAGCTTTTTCCACATCTTCTCATCATCCCTGCTTGTGACTTTGTCTTGTCTCAAGCTGACTCTTACATCGTAAGTTCTTATTACTTCTTATTTTTGTATTTTCTGTTAGAATTTCTTCATATCCGCTACTAGGGTTTTTCTTTTCCGATGTTGAAAATAGGCAATATATCGATAGCTGAATTTAGGAAATACTATAACATTCCAAACTGGGCGAACATTGAATGTGCCCCTGTCCCTCATAATATCATAGAAGTTGAGGATAGTCACTGGATTCATGTTCTCTTGTATTCCCAGGGGGGTTTTACTTTTCCCCCTAATAATTTATTTTTACACTTTTTTTGTTACTTCAATATAGTTCCTGCACAGTGCTCGCCCAATGTCTGGAAAATTATCAATGGT
Source organism: Sambucus nigra (assembly GCA_949130495.1). Classification (NCBI taxonomy): domain Eukaryota; kingdom Viridiplantae; phylum Streptophyta; class Magnoliopsida; order Dipsacales; family Adoxaceae; genus Sambucus; species Sambucus nigra. The sequence continues at coordinate 596,372,544 of OX422209.1, forward strand.
GTGCATAGAATAAATCAGCTCTACGACACCAATCTAGGGCTTGCTGAAATCTGCTTCTGTTATTCTTTTTCTCGAACAAACTCTAGTCTTCTATACCTCAAGGCCAGGAGTCCTGATAGGGTATTGGTAGTAAATCTGCCTGATTCCCACAAGGACTACTGGCATGAGAGTTTTATTGCTAGAAATTGGCAGTTCCCTCTCCATACAAAAGGGTCAAGGTCTGGGAGATTTGTGATTACTTGTTATGGGGAGGAATACATAAGTAGGCTTAGTTCTTGCCTGCTCGTTGATCCTCTGTTTATGTATGGTTTTTCTCACATCTTTCTCTCTTTCTTTTTTAGTGAAGACAAAGAACTCAGAGCCTACTCTTATGTAATACCCCGAACTTTTGGGGATAATTAAAATTCATAAGTATGTGTAATTTAGGAATTTAAAAGGTTATCGTGAATAGTAATTTTTGGAGTTTTCAAGGATTAGACGATTTTTTATGGGTGTTATATCTTACTTTTGGGATTAAGTAAATGAGATGGAGTATTTCGATTATATGTCGCAGCTGGATAAAACGACATAGGAGAATATTTTAATGGGAAAACCCTCATTGAGATGTATTGGGTTAAATTAGTGAATTACAGTTAAGTTCCTCGGATGGAGATTTTGAGTGTGCGGTTGGTTTCGAAATGGCCAAAATAGTCAGAATAGAGTATCCGGGGTATTGTTTAGGCTCTGAGAATTTTTGGGCTTATAGGAACTCGTAATTGAGTAAACGAGTCATTTTTGAGTTTAAGGGGATAAACCATTATTTCTCCCTATATAAGGCATGGGAGAGGGAAAGAAAGGAAAGAAAAAGAGAGAAGAGAAGAGAGGGAGAGAAAAAGGATTTTCGGTCCAAACTCCGCGGGATTCGACTCGAGGTTGTTGAATTTTATCCACGAGGCAAGTGTTTACTTGCTTTATTTATTTTTGGAGCATAAATCTCATATCATAATTTGGTAATAACAAATCAGAAGATTTTGGGGTTGGGATTTCATGAATCAAAATGGGTTTTCGAAAGTTAAACGAGTAAAACCCGAATTATATCCAATTCAAAAAACTTAGGAAATTATTGAAATCGTTTGTTGGTTTTGGGCTCTAGGATGTTTATAACCCTTTTTATATGTGTATATATCGTTATTTGAGGTTTGTGGACGTTGGGGGAGGAGATAAAAGATTGGGGGAAGCTTTAATGGTTGAAACAGCTTCTCGGAGAAGAAGCTGCCCGAAGCGATCGATCGAGGGCCAAGGGTCGATCGATCGATCCTTCAGGATTTTTGGCAATTTTGCCTAGGGTTAATTATGGTATAAATTCCCACATTTATGGTTTTAGTTTGGTTAATTGAGAAATTTAATACTCAACTAAGGGGACTTATTCCTAGCCGATTGAGGAAATCTATGGGGGCTAGGAAGGGGTAATATTTGGTGACACAAATAGTATACTTTTGAGGAAAATAAATTAAATTGAGGAATTAGAGAGTTGGGGTTCCCAAAAATAGAGTAGGGGCCTCTAAATTATTATTTGGACAAGATGTATTCCTTAGGTTCGTGGAAATGGAATCCACAACCTATTTAATTTAAGGGTGCTTGGGGACGAATATTCCTTGGGATAATTTTAGTTGGCATTTAGGCCTATATAATTGTGTGAGTGGAAAACATAATTATATCGATTATGGTTGACTATATCCTGCGAGACTATTAGGATGAATTTGGGAAAATGCGTATTTACTTAGTGTGAATTGGTATAGTTGGAGAAATTATATAAATACTTAAGTGTGAATAAGGTACATGTTATTTATCAAGTGAGGGAATACTTTTGAGTTTAGTATCGTGAGTGTGCGAATACTCGAATATTATTATTTATGAAAATCTGTGGGATTATTGGCCATCGTTATGTGTGATTGGCAATTATGGCCATTTATATATATTTGAGGAACAATGTGGAATGTATATATACGATGTGATTAAACTATATATATAATATGATGCGGATATGTATATATATATATATATATATATATATATATATATATATATATATATATATATATATATATATATATATATATATATATATCTATGTGTGGATGGTATATATATATATGTGTGAAGCATACCCCCTCTAATGCTATCATGGAAAGTTACGCGATGTGGGTGAGGCCCCTGGCTTGAGGAGCAGGGAACGTATAGTCCCCAGGTCATAGTGTCCATTGTTATATTGTGTGATTTTTATTAGGGATGAGACGTGGTGGGTATGTTTCGTCACATTTTCGGGGAGGAACTATGATCGCTTCCCAAACGTTGTGATTTTTGCCCGCGATGTCGGTGATATTGAGTCTGGCCGCTGGTTACCAGGATGGTATGTGAGTGATGCCCTAGAAGATGATAGCATTGAGAGACCACATCCTCGAGTTATAGCTCGTCGGGATGATTATTATACCTGTGGGTATAGTGTATTACTTGTGTATGAGAACAAGATATTATATACCTCTATTAGAGTAAAGAGATAAAATGAATAAAGATTAATTCTCATTCCGAGAGATTATATCCGGACGTGTATAATGATGTGCATATAAAAGTGAGTATGAAAATGTATGTATATATACATATCTACGTTGTGTATTGAGGGTCTAATGGATCTCGACGAACAACACTGTCAAGTAGTAGTGTATCGAAGGGTTCCTTGTTTGGATTTCGCTACGCGAGACACCCCACGCACGAATTTAGTGTAGTGTTGGGAATGGAGAGAAGTTTAGCCCTTAGTACCCGGTTTACTTAGGACCTTAGGGTTTGGGGGTAATGGATTAGTTAGGCAGAGTGGCTTGACTAGGATGTTTAGAGGGATACGCTAGGAGTGCACTATTAGAAGAGGGGTAAGGGGTATATTATGGGAGTGCGATACCAATTTAAATATGAGATAAAATATATTTTTCTAAATAAAGCATTTATGTACTTGCAAAATATTTTCCCTCTTGCTATATATATTATATATATATAGGTGTCTAGATACAGGGATGCCTGAATGATGATCATTTCGAGTTAGACGTTGCTACAGCAGCTGTGGATGCATGTATGTTTATGTTAGACGCTTCTATTATTGTGGTCTAGATAGGAAGCATTGTGGTAATCATTCGCGTTGATAACCCAACTGCTTCTATTTATTCTTTTACCGCCTTTCTATGCGAAATTCAATTGGGTTGTATTATTGTTACCGAATGTTCGGTTATTTTATTTCTTTTCAGTTTCATTTATTTAAACTGTGTGAATGTTTTAATTTTACAATTTGTTTAAAAAGATTAGTTGATGCAAGCCTAATAGGTTATGAGTAATTAATTTGGTTTTTGACAGTGATATTAAGAATGAACCATATGCGACTCCTGTTTTAATTTGGTACAGGAGTGATCGCACGATATTTTATTAGGCGAGGTGTCACATCTTAGCGAGATTCGAGCTACTGAGCTGGTTAAATCCTGGAAAATCAGGGAACTCTTAGCTCATGGTGAGCATCCTCGATCAGAGGCGTTCCTTCTGGAGTACAAGAATGTTGGGTCCAGTTTCATTGTGAGGAATGTGGATAGCATTCTTGATCTAGACATCATCGAAGAGGTTGCCTCCGACCCTGTCCAATTGGACGAGGAAGAAAGCAGCTCTGATGAGGAGAGAGAGGGTTCAAACAGGGGCGGTACTGAGCATAATTCCAGTAAGGAGAGCTCTAGTAGCGAAGAATCTTCCAGCTCGAAAGAGGGTTCAGAAGTTCAAGATTCTTCAAGGGATTCAAGTAATTTCAGCGAAGAAGACATGGCTCCTCCCAGTAAGAATATGATTCGAGATGAATATAATAATGATGTGCTTCTCACTCGTTAGTTGAAGATGCAGAAGTGTGGTAGTGGGGATGTTGCTACTGGTTCTCAGTCTGCTTACCATAAGTAGGAGAAAAAGAGGAAGGAGGAGGAGCTGTTGAGAGAGAGGGAGAGAAAGCAGGAGGGGGAGAAGAAGAAGGTGGAGAAGATAAAGAGAGCAAAGAAGGAGAGGAAAGAGAGGGAAGAGGAGAAGAGGAGAGAGGAGGTAAGTACAAAGGCGGGGAAAGCTCTGGTGATCGTATTTACTTTGCCTGAGGGGGCCTCTGTTGCCCTTTCTCCTCAGTTGGCTCCTGCATTGCTCGAACGAGCAATTTTGTCGACTGATCGTCAGAAGGCGATGGGGACTGACCAGTTAGCCTTGAAGGTGAGTCAAAGGCTAGCCTTGGAAAGCATGCTCTTACTTCTCTATTCTTGCAGTATTCTGTTCAATACTTCTCTTGCTGACATTTCTCTTTCCTGCAGTTTGTGACCGATTTCATTGTCCTCTATCGCAACCACAATGAGCTGTTGAGGAGGAACGTCGAGCTGGAAAAGAAGAATAACGAGATGGAGGCCAGTCTGAAGACTGCCAATGCTACCTAAAAGTCTTTTGATCTTGCCCTTACTAAATCCAATCGAGCGAAGGGGGAGGCGACCAAGGAGCTCAAGGAGTTGAGGCAGTCCTATGACTTGGTTTGTTCGAGCAAACTAGCTGTGGTGGAGGAGAAAAAGGTGCTAGCGTACAGGTGAAGAAGGTGGAATCCGAGGCTACTACCCTTAAGGAAAGCTCGTACAACGCCAGATGGGCAGCTGCGTATGAGGATACTGATGTTCAGATTGGCTATATCAGTCGTCCAAACTTCAAAAAGGGTTAGAGAAAGGCTCTATTGGCTGCCGGGGTGGATATCGACTCCCCACTCTTTGACGAGCACGATCCTATCCCTAAGCCTGTTGTGGATGAAGCACTTACTCCTGCTATCGATGAAGGTGTTCCTGTTGTCTAGACTACCGCTGTTGAAGTGCCCCTCAACCAGGGAATGGCGACTGCTCCGTCTGAGGGAGGTGCGCCTGGAGCCGCTACATACAAGGGTAAGTAACCAGTGACCTCAAAGTAGACTGAGGTTGTCAGCTAGTCCTTCTTAGGTAACTTTTTTATTTTTTTGCTTTTGTTGTTCTTTCCTTTTGATGATGTACTGTGAATTTTTTCGTAATGAAATGAAGTTTTGTTCCCTTCTGTGTACTGATCTTATTCTTTAATGTTTATATGGTCTGTAGCTGATTGATGTTGATGAGTATATACCTGCTTCTTCTCAACTAGGAAGGATTCTTGGTCCTAATGCTAGTAACTAAGTTCGCTAAGATTTTGTAAGGATTTGCAAGCCCCTTAGGTCAAGGAACCAGAGTTTTAAAGACCAGTCGGAGCTTGTTGCCAAACTGAAGGATAGGCTTCAGGAGATTGAAGAGGTTGGCACTTCCGTTCAAGAGGAAGTGAACGCTCTGAGAGCTAAACTTTTGGATGCCTCCGAGATCAATCAGGTCGGAGAAGCTCTTCAACAAGAGAATAAAGCTCTGAGGAGGGAGGTGTCACGACTTAGAGAGCATGCGTCGAGCATTGCCCCTAAGTTTTTGGGGTTCCTCTTCATCGGATGGTCCTCGATCTTATACAGATGATAGGGGTTCAACTAGGGAGATTGACGAGCTTCGAGGAGATATTCGTCGAGTATATGTGATAGCTGTCGAGCTCTAAATAGATGTTACGCTATTGAGGCATCTGTTCAAGAAAGGTCATCGACGAGTGTGGGCTGGTGGTTATGATCAGGGTTGGACAGATGCCTCGACAAGGTTAGCAGAGGTTGAAGAGCTATCCTTTATTAAGGGATGGTTGAATGCTTTTATGGAGCTGAAGGTCCCCAAGAACTCAGTACTCTAGTATCGTCATGAGATCTCCCCTTCGACTCTGATGCCTAACCCTTTCAGGAAGAATAACCAGTGGGTCCCCATAGATGTTATCCCCAGGTAGTTACTAGATCCAGATGTAAATGAAGTCGAGGAGGAGTTAGCTCCTCACCCAGACGATGGCCGAAGAGCGCAAGTAGTTGATTATCTTGCTCGGAGGCCTAATCCTCATTAGGATATATTTAATTCAACCAATGTAACTCTTTGTAAATGCAACGAAGTAATAAAATAATTATGTTTTGGGCGATTTGCCGACTAAACATGTGTTGTGTATTGTCCACTTAATTGATTTCTTGTTTTGATTATCTTGGGCTTTTCTTAGCCGATTAGAATTGTATTGCGTGAGTATCCTCCCAGTCCAGTATACTTATAAGATACCATTCTTCCCCACTTTACCTTTTAAGTCGTGTTGTAACACTCCCTTAGGCCTAAGTGTGGCAATGGCGAGGACACACCTGGTGTTGGATGTTCCATCCGAGCAGGTTTTTTAAACATCATTTGGCGACCAATTTTGAGTTGGTCGAGCTGCCTAAGGGTCCCTTGTAGGGCTTTATATATTGTCAGGGGCAATGCTAAGGGGTTGCTCATGTTAAATGATGAGAACCTAAGGAGGGTAAAACCCTGTTTATACGTGTCAAGAGGAGAGACTGTCACTTGGAAATGGTGCATGAGTTATAAAGTTTCTAAAAAAATCAACACTTCATAGAATTCCCCTGCCAAACAATCTTTTATTAATTAGAAAAGAATTGCAAATTTTGACATTGTAAAGATCAAAATAGAAAACTTGAAGTATAATTTCTTTAAATTGGCTGCGTTTCAAGCTAATGGTACCTCCCTGCCCTCCAGTATTTCTAAATGATAGGCTCCTTGCAGGTTGTCCCTTATCACCTTGAATGGTCCCTCCCAGTTTGGTCCTAGCTTTCCATCTGATGGTTTTATTGTGCTGCCAAGAACTTTCCTTAGGACGTAGTCCCCAACTTGGAATGCCCTTGGATTGACCTTTTTGTTGTAGTACTTAGCTAGTTGTTACTGATAGCCTGCTAGTTTCACTAGAGACAGCTCTCTACATTCGTCAGCTTGGTCAATTTCAGTGAGTAATACTGCATCATTTTGTCCTTGGTTGACCAGGGTGGACCTCATGGTGGGGAGGATAGCTTATAAGGGGATGATTGCCTCCATGCCATATGTCAGTGCGAATGGGGTTTCCCCGGTTGCTCGTCGTGGGGTACTGCGACAAGCCCATATGATATGTGGTAGCTCACTCACCCATGCCCCCTTGGCTCGCTCCAAACGCTTCTTCAATCCATCAATCACAGTTTTGTTAGAACCTTCAGCTTGTCCGTTGCTCTAGGGGTATGCCACCGAGATGAAATGGTACCTGATTCCATGGTTATTGCAGAAACCCTGGAAGAGGACACTCTCGAACTGGGTTTCGTTGTCAGTGATGATGGTCTTGGGGATCCCGAAGTATGTGATAATGTTCTTCCATATGAACCTTATCATATCCGCATCTTTGATGTTTGCCAGTGGATCTGCCTCTATCCATTTGGTGAAGTAGTATATTATGACCATCAAATACTTGCGATTATCGATAGCGGTAGGGAGAGGGCCCACGATGTCCATTCCTCATTGAATGAAAGGGCAGGGGCTAATAGGTGATTTTAGGTCGCAGGCCGACTGAGGAACCATCGGAGCATATAGTTGACATTTCTCTCACTTGCGAACATATATCGCAGAATACTTTTACATATGCGGCCACCAGTAGCCTTCCTTCATTGCTCAGAAGGCTAGCGACCTGCCCCCAATATGACTTCCACAGATTCCCTCATGGAGCTCGTGGAGAACTTGCTCGACATCCTTTGGGAGAACGCATTGGAGGTAAGTATCGGTGAAAGACCTCTTATACAATTCGCCTTCAGGAGATAAGTGAAAGCGAGCAGCTTTGACTCTTATCTAATGTGCGGCCTTTTTATTATCTGGTAGGGGCCATCTTTCAAATAATCCCTTAGGGGGTCCATCCAATTTGGGGTTGGTTCAATCTGAAGAATATGACCTGCATCTCGCTGCTTATCGCTCTAGTTAATGCTCTGCTAGGCGAGGAAGTCGATCAAAATTGTTCTTTTTAAGTCAGAATTGATCGTTGAGCTTAAGGCCGCTAGGGCATCAGCATGACTATTTTGTCCTCTAGGAAACTGTTGGATGCTGACCTGTTTGAAGTTAGATATTAACTTTTTCTCTGTGGCAAGATATGCCGCCATTCTTTCATCCCTCGCGCTGAAGTCTCCACTTATCAGATTGGAGATCAGTTGTGAGTCGCCGAACTCCTGAAGTTGTTTTGTGCCCAATGCATGTGCCTTCTGCTGGCCTGCTATCAATGCTTCATACTCTGCTTCGTTATTGGTGGCTTCAAATCCAAGCCTGATTCCTTGCTCGAGGATTATATTTTCTAGGGTGACCATCACAATGCCCACTCTTGCCCCTTTGGAGTTGGAGGCTCTGTCAACGAACATTCGCCAAACACCTTGCGCTTGGTGATCTTCCTTCTGACCAACGAGTTGAAGTTGAATGTGAGGATGTTCTCCTATGAATTATGCGATGAAGTTGGTGAGGACATGTCCCCTGATTGCATTCTTTAGCTAAAATTGGATGTCAAATCTCTCGAGCTCGATTGACCACTTGGATAGTCTGTCGGACAGATCTTCTTTTCACAGGATTGCTTTAAGGGGGTGAGATGTAAGGACGATGATAGAGTGAGGTTAGAAGTAGTGCTTCAATTTCCTTGAGGCTACCACTAGTGCAAAGGCAAGCTTTTCCAGTGGCAGGTATCGCTGTTCGGCATCCAAAAGGGTCTTGCTCGCGTAGTAGACTGGGTGTTGGATTCCCGTTCTTTCGCATACCAGTGCAAAAATGACAGCGTGGCTGGAAACTGCAAGGTATAGGTACAGGGAATCTTTTTCTTGAGGTATTACGAGTAAGGGTCGTGTGCTGAGATAAGCTTCGAGCTCCTATAATGCTTTTGAGAAATCTTGGTTCCACTTCACAGTTTTGCTTTTCTTCAATAGATGGAAAAATGGTTGGCACTTCTCGGATGACTTTGAGATGAACTGATTCAAGGCGGAGAGCATGCATGTGATCTTCTATACGTCTCTTATCGTGCGGGGGGATGCACCATATTGATTGCGTCAATTTGGTTCGGGTTGGCTTCAATGCCTCTCTCGCTAACCAAGTATCTGAGAAATTTTCCTGACTGGACACCGAAGGAACACTTACTTGCGTTGAGCTTCATTTGGTATTTTCTGAGGATTTCGAAGGTCTTTGATAGGTCTAAGAGGTGGTCTTCTTTATACTTTCTCTTAACTAGCATATCATCGATGTAGACCTCCATAGTATCTCCCATTTAGTCTTTAAACATTTTGGTGACCAGCCGCTGGTAGGTTGCCCCTGCATTTTTTAGCCCAAATGGCATAACTTTGTAACAATATAATCCAACAGTGGTGATGAACGTTGTCTTGTCTCGATCTGGTACGTGCAGAGGAATCTAGTGGTACCCGGAGTATGCGTCCAGGAAACTCATTCTTTCATGAGCTGTTGTGGCATCCACCAACTGATCGATCTTTGGAAGAGGGAAAATATCCTTAGGGCACTCCCTGTTAAGGTCGGTGAAGTCAATACAAACTCTCCATTTCCCATTACTCTTTGGAACCACTACTGGTTTAGACAGCCATTTAGGTAATTAAACTTCCCGTATAGATACTGCATCCAGTAGCTTCTCCACTTCTCGCTCCACAGCCTTGGCCTTCTCGGATGCAGTTCGTCGTGCTTTCAGCACGATTGGTTTGAAGGACGGGTCAACGTGCAACCGATGACAAACTACGTTGGGATCAATCCCGGGAATCTCGTAGGGTTCCCACGTGAAAATGTCCAAGTTATTTTGCAAAAGTGTTATTAATTCCTTCTTATCTCGATCTGTGAGAGAGGCTCCGATCAAGAGCATCTTGTATTTATTACTGCCCCCGGCTGCGACCTCCTCCAGGTTCTCCATGACCCGCTCAGAGGGGAGGAGCCTGGTCTCTTCCACTCCAGGTCTTCCATATTTTAACTGCTATTTAGAAGGCATCAACCCTCCCTGTTTTTCATCTTTCTCCTTGGCTTTCTATCTGGCCTTAGGTGGATGGCTGTTATAAAGCACTTTCTTGCCATCGCCCGATCTCCATGGATTTCCATTACTCCTAGCTCTCTCACATATTTGAGTTTTTGGTGGTAAGTGAAGGGGACGGACTTCATCGCATGTAGCCATCCTCTGCCAAGGATGGCCTGGTAAGGCGAGTCAATGTCAACCACCAAAAACTCGATCATCTTGGAGATGCCTCCTGCCCTTACTGGCAGTACAATCTTTTCCAAAGGGATGGTAACTTTACCAGTGAAGTCGACTAGAGGGATAGTGGCTTCCTTCAAGTCAGCTTTGCTTAACTTTAACTTTCTGAATAGATCGAGATACATTACTTTGGATGAGCTACCCTAGTCAACGAGAAATTTGTCAACGTCATAGTTAGTTATCCTGAGTGTAATGATCAAGGCATCATGATGTGGGGTCCTTACTCCCACCAAATTTTCATCTGTGAACACAATGTGTTTGCTGTAGTCGACATTATCTGCTCGCCGATGCTTCCCTGCCTGTGTTTTAGCTGGATCGATTTGAAAAGCTTGTATTACTGCCGTAAGCTTTTTAATTATATCCGAGATAAATTCCCTTGAATCTGCTTTAGGTACGATTCCCCATGAATTACTGCAAACTCATGGACAACATCCTCCTCGAGCATGTTATCGGGCCTAGTGTCTCCGTTAGCAGCGACTTTCTCTACCTTCTTCTCTAAAAATTCGTTCAGGTTCCCAGTCTAGGCTAATTATTCAAGGTGAGACTTGAGAGCTTTGCAATGCTCAGTTTTGTGCCTGCCTTCCTTGTGGAAAGCGTATCTTAGCGCATTGTTCCTCTTTGAGGGATCTCCTCCCATCTTTTTGGGCCACTTAATGAATGGATCATCCTTGATCTTTGTAAGGATCTTGTAAATTGGTTCTCTAAAGACAGTGTTCACTGCCTAAAATTCTTTTGAAGCATCATTTTTGTTCCCGCTCTTGGAGCTGCCCTTGCCCCCATTCTTGCTCCCTTTCTTCTTGTTCTCAGCTTTTTGCTACCCTTGGTAGTGAACTTAGCTCGACCATTATCCCTTGCACTGAGGCGGGTCATATCCTCAATTTTGGCGTATTTTTCGATGCGAGCCATTAAGTCATCAATGATTGTGACCTCCTTCTTAGTGAGGGATTGGTGCAAGAGGCAAGAGATGGGTAGGCTAATCTTAAAAGATGCCACAACGGCCTACTCTGAGCAGTCCTCGACCTCATTAAATAACTCCCAATACCTTTTTACATAATCCCGGAGGATCTTCTAGGGCATTTTCTTCATTATCAACAAGGCATCCATCCTCTTCGGATGGGAGCTACTGGTAATGAAGCCAGCGGTGAAGAGCTCTGTCAGGGACTCGAAGCTCCTGATGGATCTATGAGGGAGTGTCTCAAACTACTTCTGGGCCACATCGTGTAAGCTCAATGGAAAGATTCGGCACATTAGGGCGTCCTTATGGTTCCAGAGGGTCATGGCCTGCTGGTACTGCCTAACATAGTCGATAGGATCAGTCTTTTCATCGTAGATTTTGAATCTAATGATCGCGAACTTCTTGGGGTTTTCTTATTCTTCTATCTCCCTTTAGAAAGGGGATTTCATCTGGGTCCTGAGAGCTCGTTTGTCTAGCTCTCTGGTCGATCTGGCACCTTGATGTGTTGGGTGATGGTCCAATTCTATTTGGACCAAATTCTGTATGTCATCATTTCCTCAAGCTAAGCTCCTATAACGGCGAACTGGTTACTGTTGCTCGAGTAAGTCATCATCTAATCTGAGTCCCTCAAGCCTTTGAGATCCACGTCTAGGGCTCCTTCCTCGACTGTGAGATTTGCTCGCCTGAGGGCTAGGAGTGCGGTATTGACGTTGCCTAGTACTACAATGGAGTTTTTTCTCCATTCTCTCCAATTTTCTTTTGGATGAGCATTGTCAGCTTCTTACTTACGAGTGGCCTCCTCTTGCTCTTGGAGCCTGGCCTCATAGGCTTCGATTAGCCTGGAAACCTGTGGACCTAGGTGGCCCTTGGCTCTCCTACGGGGCTTGTCGTTCTAGGCGATCCCTAGGATTTGAACGTCGAACTTCAGATTTGATCCTGCGAGGGGCAGGCTGCTCTTGAATATCCCCTACTTGACGGGCATTACTGCTGTGACCAGACATTCCAAATTCTTTTTTGGTGAAGGCTTTCTTAAAGGAAAACAAATGTTTCCCATAGACGGGGCCAATTTTGATGACAAATATATTCAGCACAAAATAGTAAATAAAAGAAATCACCAGTATAAATAAATAATCGAAAAGAATGGCAATCACAGACAACACAGGATGTACGTGGTTCGGCAATAAGGCCTACGTCCATGGTGGTGCTCTCTGTATATTATTTCTCTTTACTCCGGGGAGTGTTTTACATAAAATAATGCATGCCCTTTGTCCCGAGCGGTGGGTTTATTATATACATGCTATTTCGGAGAGTGGAGGAGTGGGACTCCCCCACATTAGCCCAGAAATTTTAGGAACTGACTGGGACAAAATTGAATTGGTTGAGGCGCGGGGACTTTAGACTTTGGGTAGTGTTTGATTGGGCTTCTCGTCTAGGCCAAAATGACAAATCGAGGTGCCCACAATATCCTTTGAAAATAATCCATTGCAATTAACATTACTAATAGGCCTGGACTATAAGGATGTATTAGATTTCATACGGTCATGAATCAATAGGAATGATTATTTGTAATGGTTAAAAATCATTAGTAATACTAGTGGGACATTATTAATAAAGTCAAAAGTATTATGAATTTATACTAATATTTTGTTTACCAATGGTTATGAATAGTTAGTAATTAAACCTAACATTTTTATTTATAACGGACAAGGACCATTGTTAATAGGGAATGAAATTTCAAAGAAAAATAGTTGTTACAAGTTTAACTAAATCTAGTTTGTGTTTATAACGGTTTTTAACCGCTAAATTTTTTATAATTTATAAAAATTCAAATCCCTCTCATAGTTGGTTCCTTATCACCATTTCACAAAACCAATACCAATTCCAAATAAATTACACAAATTTAAAATGTCAAGCTAATACACATATAACATATGAATAAAGGATTGAAAAATGATAATGATTATATGAGCGAGATCAACGAGTCCTTAATTGATTGTTGGTTTGTGTATTCAAGGAGACCCATGATTGAGAGAAGACTAAATGATAATGAGTCGGTAGATCTCTCTCTCTATCTCTCTATATCTCTCTCAATATCTATCTATCTATCTATATATATATATATATATATATATATATATATCTACCTACCTATCTATCTATCTATCTCTCACTTACTCTCACACACCCAAATATCAAAATAAGTACGTCTAATAGTCATACACAAATATGCGTAGATATACATAAAAGGTTATTTAGACTATATTTAATAGAACAGTTCAAGTACTTACTAAAAGAATCAAGCGTATAATTTTTTGCTATATTTGTAACTCAACACAAGTTAAAAACTCAAATCATGCAATTAACAAAGTGGATATATTATCTTAAGGTCTATGGGAGTGTTATTAAGCCCTAGAAACAATCCAAATTGAAAAAAAGAATTAATTGGAATGGAAAATAAAGATGAAAAAAATTAAAACCCAATTAAATCAACTCGCAAACTAGTGTTTTGTAATCCAGAAAATGAAAAAAAAAATGAAATAGAAAAAAGGATCAATTAACAAAAAGTCCCTCAAATATTTTTTTAATACACATTTAGTCCAAGCCTTTTTATTTTGTTCCAAAAAGTCCCTCAAACACCCATTTAACTAATATTCTCTTGTTTATAATAGTCCCCACTAAAGGACCATTGTCGAAGCTCCGATGACCCTCTTCAGAGCTCAATTTTTGAGTGTTTGAATGTGGCGAGGGATCTTTTGAAACAAAATAAAAGGACTTGAACTAAACGTGTATTAAAAAATTCGAGGGACTATTTTGTATATATGCCCCCATAAAAGAAAATGAAATATTCGTACCAGATAAAGCATAAAAATACTCATGGAAACACATAAACACATGCACACTTAAAACAACATAACCGGTACACATATCAAAACAATAATTTGCAATTAACAATGATTAATAAGATCAAATTGACAACGACATCAAAGAGTAAAATTTACAGTTTGTAGATATGTGCTTACGCGTGTATATAGAATAATATGTGAATTCATATACAAAAGGAAGTATTGACGAAGATGGGTGATTAGAGAGAGAATATCTTCGGAAATTTCTATTATTATTGACTAAACCTCAGATACTTTGATTGCAATCTTGGTTTTTAATAACCAAGCCTCTTTGTCCAGTGGTATGAGGCTGCCTCTAAGACAGACTTGGGGTCGACTGGGTTTGCTCCCCAGTTCGACTCCCGGCACTTTAAAAATAATGCTTCGTCATTGAAACCCATGAATCGCAAACTAGGATTAGTCGAGGTGTGTGTAAATCTTCCCGGGCACCACGTGGTATGTTACCCAAAAAAATCTTGCTTTTCGTAGATTTTTCTATTTATGAATTATTCACCAGATCTTTATGTACATACTTTTGCACCCTGGGAACTCTTGGACCCTTATATTGTCGTTGTTTTATCCAAACCACAAACTAGGGCTAAAAATACGACTCCTAAATTCTTAGAACCAACCCAAAAAACTAATAATAAAGGTGTTAATCATGTTGATATAACCCAAAGCCTCCATGCATGTATGCCAATGCTCTGAAGAAGGGTGTGAATGTTAAAACTAGGCCATTTGCATGGCTTAATACACGTCTATGTAAAAAACTCATGTCTATAGAGATATCAGAGGATGAGTATCAAGAATCAATCAAAGAAAGTGAATCTTTCTTCATTGGAAGGTACATGGTTAATAAAGGAGAGAAACATATTGCATTAGGTCTCTTAAAAGAGAAATTAATCAAGATTTTAAATATTCAGGAGGGGATCAAAATTATGCCCATGGGAAAAGGGTTATTTCACTTTATAATTCCACTCAAAAGAGATGAAGAATGAGATATGGACAAGAGGCACTATTAACATTGAACTGAGTATTTTTCAAACTATCCAATTGGTCTCCCAGATTTGACCGTGGGGATCAAAGAACTACTTTAGCTCTTATTTGGGTTAGGTTTGTGGGACTTGGAATTGAATATTATAGGCCTAGAATATTACTTGAAATATCTTGATTCAATCAAGATTGATTAACCAAAATTAGATAAATCGTATGGTCACTTTGTTAGAGTATTAATCAATATGTAAATCTTTGATCATATGCCCACTCAGATATTGGTGAAACATAAAAAGATGAGATTTGAACAATATGTAGAGTATGAGAGATTACATCCTAAATTTTCTCATTGTAGAATACTGGGACACATGGTAACTGATTGTAGAGTGGTTAGAAGAATACGATTATATGGAGTGGACATGATGAAGAACTAACCTCTAATTTTAAAGGAAGTAAAAAGGGTTAAATCCAAATCAAAAGTTAGAGAAAGTTCCAAAGTAATGCACGTTTACAAGCCTAAACATGAAAATAATGAGCATCATGTAAATCATGAAGGTGCATTAGGTGTTAAAGACTCTTATTTTGAAGGTCGGCATACAGATGTATCTTTAGCACATATGTGAGAAAAAATAGAGGAAAATAAAGATAAGTAACCAAAAGTGTGCCACTTTTGAAGGCACTTGCGATTGCACTTAATATGTGCAACCAATCGTTAAACTTGCATATAGAAGACCTGCATAAAGCCATTGTTCTATTGGTCAGACTTACAGGAAAAATGACTTAGCCCTTAGGAAATGTAGTTCTCCCTTCCCGAGATGGAGGGATCTCTAAGCTTATTGAGTTTCTTGTAGTGGATATAGACTCCCCATACAATTATATCCTCGGAAGTGGGTGGTTACATGCCATTATGGCTATACAATCCACCTACAATCAGAAGATAAATTGCATCAATGATAAATGAGTCATGGAGATATGCGAGAACCAAGCCTTAGAAAAAAATGCTTCATAGCTGTCATCCGACTAAACAAGAGAAGAAGAAGAAGAAGAAGAAGAAGAAGAAGAAGAAGAAGAAGAAGAAGAAGAAGAAGAAGAAGAAGGAAAAAATAGTAGATCCAAAGGAGGGCCCAATGCCTTCTAAATAGAAGAAAAAATAATTACGACTTAGCATTGAGAAAACCATGATTGCGTTTGCCGATCGCATTATGGGACCTCTACAAGAGGCAAAGTTTGATGATAATCAACCTAAAAGGAAGTTCCTGATTGGCAGTTCACTCACGAAAGAGGAAAAAAATAATTAGTTACTTTCCTCAAAGGAAACCAAGATGTGTTTGCATGGAGGCCATATGACATGCCGAGGATGGATCTAAAAGAGATGTGTTATAAGCTTTACGTGGATTTACTACATCCACAAATGGTTTAAAAGGTTTAAAGAACTGTGCTTGAGAAGGTTAAAGATGTTGAAAAAGAAGTGGGGAAACTTCTGGAGTCTCAATCCATAAAAGAAGTTCAAATCCGTAAGTGGTTGTCAATGCCTATAGTTATTAAGAAGAGCAATAAAAAGTGGAGAGTCTGCATAGACTTTATAGATCTAAATCGTTTATGAATAAATAATAGTTTTACTCTATCGAATATAGACCAGCCTCATAAGGAGTAACAGTCACGGTTATATCTCTGATCCTTGACGGTCCACCTAGACTCACCTTGTTAATCAAGTGTTGAGGTAGGTGTAGATTATTATCCCCATCAAGCCCTAAGTCGCCAAGATATTTCTGATGAGGCTGAACAAAATAGCATTTATTGGGATTCACGTGCGCATTGAGATTGTAAAGAGGATCTTGATGGTCCAAGCAACTTGGGTCATACTAATACCATAATTTATAATCCTTTGGGATCTTCGCCACAAGAAGGGCATTAAGCCAACCGTGCTTGTGACTAATATTTTATGCATCACTCACGAAAGAATCTATATTTATAAGAGCCTCATCATAACCATCCATGAAGACCTGGTGAGGCCTTTTTTGTAACATAAGATGATCAAACTTCTCGATCAGACTCTTAAAAGTTGACAATTTGTCGAGCAAAGTCTTCTTGGTCATTTCTAACTCCTCGCTTAGGCAATTTTCTTTTTTTCTTTGAGAAGAGGCTTGGCCTTTGGCCTTTTCAAGATTTTTTAGCTCCTACCTCTGCTGCGCATTCTCCTCTTTTAAAAAGTAAGCGCACTCCTCAACTTGCTTATTCGATTTGGAATTCTTAAGGCCCTCAAGCTCAGCCCTTAAGCCATTTTTCTCTTTCTCAAAGATAGTGGCGACCTCTATGGCGCCCACTAAATTGGCATGGAAAATAAATTCGTTCCTCAAATGGGTATATTTTATAATGAACAATTTCTCATCAAGGCCACTCTTCCTTATCAGATCGACCAAATTTCTTTTGAAGTTGGTTTAGAGATTTGACAACGACTCTTGGTGGCTGCATTGGGCGGTGAAAATCATATCATGAAAGGCATCATTCTCTGCAACTTCATGATGAAAGAGGAGACGAAGGCTCAAGTATGCCTAATTCATTTGAGCAGACACATCAAGACCTAAGAGCTCATCAAGCTCGCCATCCTCACTGTCTTCCTCATGACCATTCGCAAATAGTCTCATGCATATTTGTTGAAATCCACTCAAATGATAACCATTGGTGCAAGCCTTATGTTAAACTGCATGAACAATTGGTCCAATATATGAGTTTTAAAAAGAAGGATTTCAAAAATCAAACGAGACAGCAATGATTGAATCAAACCATTAATTCAATTAAAAGGGATTATAACATAGGCGAGTCCCTAGATCAATGGAAAATAAAGTTAAAAATACAATACTTCCTAACATAAGGTCCTAAGAAGCCATTTTGCCGACCTTATCGTTCTCGATCACTTACTCAGCAGTCGTCTGGTCTAGGTCAACAGCCTAGTCATCAGTAGCCTAAGCTAATTGACAGCCTTCTCCTTAGAAACGACCTCATCGTTGTCAACCTTTACTTATTTCTCAAATTAGAGATGGGGGAACCTAGAAGATGTTCATTAAAGAGGTATGACCCCTCAACTATGCCAACTTTAGCCAGATATTTATCCCAACCATTCTTAGAAAACACCTTTTTAAAATAGGTGATTTATATTACAACTTTCATAAAGGCCTTGTCCTAGCCATGGGTATAGGCATGTTTTTTGGACTTCTCCATATTAGTTAAGTTTTCCTCCACTTTGGCTTTAGCATTAGTTGCCTATATTTTGGCGAGGTCGGCCACGACCTTCGCTTATCTGGCATACTTTTTAGACGACTCGACGGTGGATATAGTAGCGGTAAAGCCATCAATATTCTTCTAGAAAGAAACCTTATTAGTCTCAAGCTCTTGACCTTATTATCAGGATTTTTCTTTTCGGTCGCTCGAGTCTCGTTATCATGCCGAGCAGCCACAAGAAACTTGTATAACTCCTCAAATATGACCTCAACGTCGTTGGAGGATTTATTTATCCCATCATTCCTTTTCGATAATTGATCGTAGTTGATTAAGAATTGTAAAATAAAAGGCAGATAAACATGAGAAAAGTACAAAAGGCAGACATAATGAAACAATATGGAGGCAATTAATTATAACACCCCGTATTTATGAGAATTTAAAATTGAATTAATTCGGTTAATTTTAAAGTACACGTGTGATGTAATTCAATGAAATTAAATATTGAGTGTTAATTAAAATAGTAATCAGAGAGAAAATGATTGATGTTTATTGAATATAATTACTAAGTGAGTATTAAATAATTATTTTTACGTAATAGTGAGTGAGAGTGACGTGATAGTGTTATATCTCAATCGGGCATCGGATGTAGACTATATGAGGTCGAGATATGAAATTATTTTTAAGTGACTCAGATGGTGATTTAGAGGTCATGATTGATTTTAAAAGGGTCAAAATATTATACTCGGGCATATTGATTGGGTCCCTGGGAATTTTTTACCAAACCGACACCACGAGAGGGCATTTCGGTCATTCAGGAATTTGTGGTAGAAAGAACTCCGAAAATTGAAGGAGTGTATCAACCCATGGGTGTATACGAATAGGGTTACAACAATCTTGAGAAAGGAGAGGCCATAGGAGAGGAAGAAGAGAAGAACCAAGGCTTTGTCACACCTCTTCTCTCCACCAAAGTCATCGAGATTGTGATCGAAAGGAAATAAAGGCATCCTCATCACACTCAACGCGAAATCAGACCTGCAATTGATAAGACAAGTGTTTATCTTGCATGTTTTCAATGAGCTATAACACCCATGTAGTGTAAGATTTTCAATTTGATGATAATTGATGATATTTTTGGGATTAAATGAATAGATTTTATGATTTGGGATAGGATTGCATGTAGAATGAATCCATATATGCTGGTAGTACAAAATCAAAACATGTATAATGATGAATATAAGAGAAATGTGAAAATATGAATGATTAAACATGAAGATAACCTAAACTAGGATTTTGGGTATAAATTTGGGTTTTAATCCAATCTTGAGTACGATTTGTATGGATTTAATTTGTTAATTATGTTAGAAATTGCCTATATACTCTTATTTGATGTTAGGATAAATCATGTTGGAGTTTTGGTATGTTGCATGAAGATTTTTGGGTTAAAATGGTGAAAAACATAACAGTATACTGAAGAAGACAACTAGTGGCATTTCAAATCGATTCAGCTCAAAGAGTGAATCGATTCGATAGGCGAATCGATTCGTCCTATTCACCGAATCGATTCAGTTACCAAATTTGCCCAGTTCCTTTTGTTTATGCCCCAAATTTGTGAATACTTAATTAAGAAACTTTTAAGTTATTCTTAAACTATAGTAAGGGATATAGTGAATTCTTGTAAGCCTATGACAGGATTAGCCAGAAGAGGAGAATTAAGGCTAGTATCTTTTGGGCATAATAAGAAATTTAAGGAATTTCGGGAATTGAAACGGTTTATGGGAATTGTGAGTAAACCTAAGTTGATAACTGGTAGGATAGAGAGAATTATCCCCTAATATTAATTAAGGGGTACTAGGACCCTTCGGGTAGCGAGTGATACTCGGGAATATATGAAAAGAGGTATTATGAGTACGTTAAGTATTCGAGAGATATATACTACGTACGGGCTGATATAATGGGTTATGTGTATACCTACGGAATAATATGTGTGTGTATATATATATATATATATATATATATGTTGTATGACTACCTATTGTTGTGACTTGATTATGTGTGTGAACATACCTACGCTGCCTGCTATCACGGGAGGTTTTGCGCAACGGGCGATCCCACCTTGACGATTCAAGTGAGGTTTGGATGTGTGTCCCAGAACATAGAACTTAGGTCGGCCCATACCTAACATACCCCAAAGGCTTAGAACTATGTTCGTCTCCATTATGTGTTTTTTGATTGAGGATTCGAGGAGATATTTTGAACCGATAGTCCTTGATTTGGTACGAGAGGTACATGGGCATGATAGCAGAGTATGACAGCATCGCGGGGGTCATTCGGGGGAATGCTATAGTTGTATATATTATATGTGTGATAAATATATACAAGTGTGACTTATCAACTTATGTGTGATTGTAGAATCGATAAATTGTGAAAGTAAAATAAATGGAGAGACTTAAATAAATGACTTAATAATAATATGAGGGTAATTTATTATTTATATTGTGGTAGCGTGTTATATGTCTAATATGAGGGAGCTAGACCTATTGAGGTTATTTAGATACGTTATCTAGTTGGGGTAGGTAGCATAGCTAGGCAAGATGCGTTAGGCGTGCACTTTAGATGAGAGGTGAGGAACTCAAGGAAATGTACATGGAACTAACATGTGTATCTAATAAATATTTTTAACTGTGATTTAAATACTAGCAAAATATCTTTGAATGATTTTCTTAGGCTCTGACCCATGTTGAATCAATTTTTTCAAAACCTTTTAAGTGTCCAGCCACAGGGACGCCAAGCTTGATGATTCTTTCGAGGGATGCATAGCTGCAGCACTTGTGGAGCCTTGTAGGAGTTTTCTTAAATGCTCCAGTTATTCATTCGTAGTTTAGGAGTTTCATTCAGTATTTCATTTGGGTGTGTTGCCCCTCTAGACTATTTATTTCTTCAGTTTATTTATCAGACTCTATTCAGATTCAATTTTATTTAGACTTGTAATTGGCTTTTATTTGGGAACCAATGGTTTATTCGGTATTAATATTATTCAGTTATTCATCACGTGATTGGTTCTGATTATTATATTGCATGTATGGTTTGGTGAATGTATTTAATTTTTGCATGTTGTTATATTAATGCAAGATAAAATTTGGCACCGGCTTAATTTAACCTAGGTGGATAGTAAATTAAAAAAAATCGATTATGATGCTAAGAATGAACCAAATGGGATTCCCGTTTGTTTTAATAAATGACTGATCACCCGTAGTTAAAATAGGTGGAGTGTCAAATCAACTTACAAGGGAATGGGTTGTTGTTGGTTTCCTCCAACAACCTTGAATGGGGTAAAGCAGAGGCAACTTCCTTGTCTGATGAGAAAACCCTAGATCTAATCAGTTCCCTGGCCAAGTCAGGACGGGCAACTATAGACTAGGCAACACCCTTACCCTTATTAGCAACTTTCTTCCCCACAAGCTCCAGTAGGAATGGATGTTCATTCTTTTGCCTTTTTGAAATAGCCTCATGGTCCTTAATGGGGGAGTCATCAAGGTTCGTGGGATTAGTGGAACCTCAATATCATTTTTCTTGCTCATTACCTGAGAAGATCCTTTCTCTTTTCCCGATGAACGACCAGGAAGAGGAAATTTGGTACCAGCATGTGCAGCACCAACATTGGTAACAATCAAATTGGTGACTTTCCTCTTCGCCATAACACTTGGAGAAATGATAGAAGGGACTGAAAAAATATCAAACGATTTGAAAGAGGATAATGTGCTTTCCTCTGTCAGATCGTTCCTCTCTAGGTGTTGGGGGACATGCTTTTCTCATATTATTTGATCCTCTCTGAATTAGGAGAAGTGGAGGCCTTTGGGTCGTCCAAAGTCATAGGGATGATCGACCTTCCCTTTATCGACCATGTAATAAATGAAGTCATGGTGCTCTTGTAAATGATCAGGAATATTACCGACCTTGGATGCTCAACAACTCCAACTTTATACTGAATGGACCAAATCGCATGAAGATCGATAAAATTAATATCACTGTTACAGGGAATTTTCTTATTGTTCTTTGTTGGAAGAAGGAGAAAATAACAAAGAATTAACATTAATCAAAGGAAAATCACAGAGCCAGTAAAAAGACTTTTTAACCTATTCCTTGTCAATCCTGAGGGCATCTTGGCCCTTCAAATGGTACACCCTTAGGGAGGGGGGAATGTGTAACACCCCGCTTAAAATAATAACTGGTGGCCAGCCCTATACTACATTAAATCAGGAATTTCAGATGGTCCAGTCTCAACATCAACTGTCGGTGCCATAAAATATAGAACTAACTACCCGGTATCATACAAGAGAGATGTTAAAATTAAATAAAATATGCAACAGACAATAAACTAACACTACTAAAAAGGAAAGAAAGATGCATGAAAGAACTAAGAGAAATGAAATGCTAGAATAAAACGAAGTAAATAACTACAATAGAATGTACTACAAAAGTAGACCCGAATAAGCTGTCGGGTCACATCCAATACAATAACTAGAATGGAATAAATATCAACATGTATATAAATATCCCTTGGGTACAAACCCTATATACAACATGAATCCTACTTAGAATTTTAAAGAAGTAGGAAGCGGCTAAAAGATACATCCCGCAACAGTCCGCACCTGTCGCGGCTCCCAGACTCTGGATAGAAGGTCATCCGGCATCCATGCGGTAGGACACCTGTAGTAATATATATATATATATATATATATATATATATATATATATATATATATATATATATATATACAGGCAGGAGAGAAAAGTAAACGGGTCAGAGCCCGAGTTGTGAAAATATTTAGCAAGTGTGTTAACCGTACATAATAAATATCGGTGCACTTATTTCATAATTAAAAGTGGAATCGCACTCTCGTGGAACCCCAACTCACCTCTCCTCTAAAGGTGCGCACCTATTCGCGTCCTCAACTTTTAGTTAAATTACCCCTATTTATTAGGACAACCTAACTTATCATAGGCCTAGCCTATACCCACGAGATCTACCTTCCTATCATAACCCAAGAATCCACCCCTTTTCTAAACAAAGTTAAGTATTTATTTTCAATCATATGTGACTTATTAGGCTTAGTGGATTCCGGTTTATAATTTAACCATTTATAAATTTAATGAGTTACACAATATGCATTTGGGTTTAAACATATGATTTAATTTCTAATTAATAAGCATGCAAAATTATTATTGACACAACTTCCCTCCAATTTCAACGTTGCGCTACGTTTCGTGCGTGGGGTGTCTCGCAAAGCGAAATCCAAACAAGGAACCACCCCGTTACACTACTCCTTGTCAACGTCGATCCTGGAGATCCATTATGCCACACATAAATATTGACAGAACTTCTCTCTGATCTCAACAATGTACTATGTTTCGTGCGTGGGGTGTCTCGCAAAGAGAAATCCAAACAAGGAACCACCCCGTTACACTACTCCTTGCAATGTCGATCCTAGAGATCCATAATGTCGTACATACCATAATTGGCAGAACTTTTCTCCAATTTCAACATTGCACTGCGTTTCATGCGTGGGGTGTTTCGCAAAGCGAAATCCAAACAAGGAACCACCCCGTTACACTACTCCTTGACAATGTCGATCCTAGAGATCCATAATGCCATGTATACAATATTATACTACTACTACAACTAACATCTCCAATAATATCCTTGGGATGATGTAACCGAAATATTCCTTAAATGCGATACATCAACCCCCATCAATCTAGTACACCATAATCATCCAAGATGTACTCCACAAAGATTCTATATCCTTTCATCTATAGGATATATAAATATATATATATATATATATATATATATATATATATATATATATATATATATATAGGTGTTTTATTCTCACCATATATATACATATACCAATCATCCATACCCATAACCAAGCGTACATATCATATCTGATGTACAATGGACATGCACATAATCCACCCGCCTATATATATATCGCCGATAAAACTGCATCAATGCTATCATCTTCCCAGTTCCCGGCTCACGTAGCAACTGGGGACCACCTGGTGGGGATCAACGACACCCACCTCATGATAACTCACACACACGACGTCCCGGGAAGTGGTCATAGCTCCAAATGGCAATGAGACGAAACATACCCACCACGTCACATCCCAAAAATATATCTATCGTATAATAACACACGGGACGACTGTGACCTGGGGAATATCCACACCCTGCTCTATATGCCAGGATGCTCACCCTCTGTGCGGAAACTTCCCAATGATAGCATGAACGGGGTATGCTTAACCACATAAGTATATATATCGCTCACATGCGCAATATACATACATCCATATGATCCCATCATATGATCAAATAGTAAACCATCATATACGGTTTAAATATCCATACCATGTATGTCTATAACATAAATATATCCATATATTTATATGCATACAGATATATATATATATATATATATATATATATATATATATATATATATATATATATATATATATATATATATATATATATATATATATATATATATATATATATATATATATATATATATATATATATATATATATATATATATATACATATTCACATAACCATATATCTATAGATATAAACTAATTCTCGTTCATATGTATAAGATATATAAACCCGGCTATAAGTATACATAATCCTCAATATACAAGCCGTCACCACAATTTCCATTAATTTACCTCAATAGGTGAATACAATCCCTCACTTGAAACATATTCAATCATTTTTCCTATGATGAATAGTCTCCCAAAATCATATGTATTTATATATACATATATATATTCAACCTTAGGGTTATCACCCAAAATTTTGTGTAGGAACCCATCACTACACATTTCATCCATATTCGAAAGTACATAATCACCCTTAGTACTATTTAACCATAGGCACATACATAACTTAATAGTTTAAAACCTCAAATTATTCCAACCTTGTTTCAAGTATTGGAATCTCAATGGTTATTTCCCCCACAATTATGTGTAAACTATCCTAACTAGAATTTATGCCACCGCTTATTCTAGTCGATAGTACGATCCAAAGTGTTCCCAATTTCACCTATGGTTCAATTAATCTTATGAACCCTTACTCCTATTGAGTTATCGATTTTTCTTAGTCTTAACATTTCTAAGGATATGAGACCCCTCACTCTCTAAGAGTTCTCAACCTCACATCATATTTATACCTTTAATTATAATTGGTATTCCCAACCTTAATGAGGTTTCCCCACAATCTCCATATGCAACTCCAATACATACATGGATACATTTCTCCCAAATTACCCTAAGGATTCCCCAAAATCCTAATATGTGAGAAACTCCTTATGTATCTCCAAGAACATATCTCTTACATCATAAGAGAAGGCCCCCAAATCAATAAACCCAACCAAAAAGGGCTTGGAATCACTATGGAGAAAATACCTCAAAATGCCCTGTTTCCGAATCGATTCGGCCTCCAAGGCGAATCGATTCGGATCCAAAGACCTGGGCTTCTGCCACAGTCCGAATCGATTCGGCTTGGGTCCGAATCGATTCGGTCACACCGACCTGGGATTCTGCAACATTCCGAATCGATTCGGAAAGAGGCCGAATTGATTCGGTCTGTTCAGCAGGCTACGAAATGGTCATTTCTCTATATAAACCTAAATTTCCCAAAATCCCAAATCAACAATTTCTAACTATGAATTTGTAACCCAAGAATTTTTCTAACATTAAACACATCCTAAACTTTCACCTCATCAATTTATACCTCTTAAACCCATGTGTAAACATCCATTTCAAGATTAAACCCAAAAATCTAGGTTTTGATATTTATACCCAAAAATCCATTTCTTTAACCCACAAATTATGAAATGAAATACACAAATAACTATTTAGCAAGATTAAACACTTGCCTCAGATTTGTAGAGGTTGGATCGTTCTCGATGTCGCGATTGGGCCGAAAATCTCCAAGCTTTTCTTCCTATCTCTCTTGCTTTCTTCTTCTTTTCTCTCTTCTCTTCTCTTTTCTTTCTATTTCTCTCTTTATCAAATGATAAGGCTTCATCCGTAAGCCTTTAAATCCCTTAAAGCATAAGTCCCAATTTTAAATGTTAATACACACTTTAAATGACTCGTTTACACCAATTCGAGTCAAACTAACTTAAAATATTCCGGAGCCGAAATAAAACCCAATGACAGTCATTTTGACTATCTCGGCCCTTCCAGGATCAATGGTACCCTCAAAATCATCATCCGGAATACTTTAAAACGTCCTCTATTTTTGGACTTAAATTCCCAATTTTAGAATTTTCCAATTTAATTAAATTTTATTTTTCCAAAATTTAATTTCTCAGTCTCCAAAATCGTGGGGTGTTACAGAATGTTGTTAATTTTCATAATCAAACCATGATCCCAATAATCCTTATTGGACTCAAGAAGGTTCACAACCAAGGCTCGATTAACCGCCCTCGTCTTCATATAATTGATATTTTCAATTGTTGTCACCCATTAGTAACAATACATAATCTCACTTATATTGAGATGGGTCAGCTATAGCTTATTAATATGATTGTCCCTATTAACAATCCTCCATGAGTTTGTGACAACTTGGAATGGACCACATCTAAGTATTGACAATACTCCAAAAAAAATGATTTGGGGGAAAAGTGACCCCACACGCAGTAATGAAGATTGAAGGCAGCTAGTGGCCTTCAACAAGGGCACAAAGGTCGCAAGGACCATCAATTAATTCTACAGATACCCATGGAGGGATTTAATGTTTAATTTTAAATTCTTCTAACATGTTCTCATCAATAATGTGCACTATATCAAAAGATCACAAACTTAGTGACATAACTAACCAGAGAAAAGCGGAGAATAATTAAATGAAGAGAAAAATTTGAAAAAATTCTTACAGTGAAGCGAATGAAGTGACAAGCTCTCTTTAAAAATAATAAAAACTACAAGGTTTTCAAATGAACTGGAAAATGGGTAAAAGGGTGAGAACCGTCACCTTGTAGTTGTGAGTGCCCTCACGATTTCACAGAAAAATAATGAATACACGTGCATTTGAAGACGCACTACACCAAACATTGCAACTTGTCACGGTCAAAAACCTGAACAAGGCAAACTTGTCACGGGAAAAAATCATGGCATGTTTTGGGGTGAAAACTTTTTTAGCACGGACTTGTCACGATCAAAGTTCGTGACAAGAATTGTACTTGTCACGGACTTTGACTGTAACAAGTTTGTGATAAAGGAAAATTTATCACGAATTTTGATCGTGACAAGTCTGTGACAAAGACAAACTTCTCACAGTCAAAGTTCGTGACAATTTTTCCTTTGTCAATGATTTGCCATGGTCAAAGTCCATGACAATTTTGAACAGATTTAAAAAAAATTATTGGGCAGTATGGCCACTACCGAACTGTATATTTTAACTTGTTGCAACATTTTAACCGGTTAAAGCAGTATATATCTCGAGCAAAATTTCATCAATTCATTAAAACTAAAGCCATACACATTAATTCAACCATATTATCAAACAATAATAAGAAAAAATATTCAACATTCAATATTCATAACCAACTAACAAATACAAATGAAATTAATACAAATAATTTTCACACGGTTGAGTTTTCAACAAGTCTAAGGAGGAAGGAAGGCCACACTACATGCGAATTGAGATAAGCCTCAATTTATCGAATGCCACGTTGTTCGTCCAAACACAAGGGTTCATTCTCTTTTTTGGACACAATATGCAAGACGCGACCCCCTGCCTCAATTAGTTACGATGCACGTCCATTAATCAAACTACTCGGGTGTGTGTCCGGGTCCATCAACCCCCTAACTATAGGATTCCCACCTCGTGTGTCTATTATATACACACACGACCAACTAATTGTTGACATAGGTCGTTCGACGGGGATAAGTGTAGCGAATGGATCATATGGAGATGACGAGTAAGTGGGCATCTATGAGGAGTTGTGTATCGACGGTGAAGATGAGAGAGATGTAGCAGTTGCTTCCTTGCCTACTAATTTCCCCTTGCCTTTATATGAACTGGACCCCAACTGAGGCTTCATTTAGCCGAACATATTTTGGATCGTCACCTCTAAACTTTATATAACCTATCGCCATGGGTGTCCACCTCACGAGCTAGCCCGGTGTTGCTCATCTTTATCCCAGTGAGCCTCGACTTCCCCACCCGAGAGCTCACCTCCCTTATCCTCCCATTGTGATTCACCTCGAGCACTTGGATTAGTGCGTCCGTAGCCAAAGATGCCCTGTCAACATCAGATTGGGAGTTGTGCACCTCCTTAAGATTTGCTTGAAATGACAAAAAGTACATGATTAGATAAGTTAATAAAAAATTATAACATAATTAAAAAAAAGTAAACAATTATAAGATAATTTTATAACTCACAATTATGGTTGCCACGCTCATGGACACCTCCTTATTCTTTCCCTTCTTAGTCTGAATTGCCACATAGGCATCGAGCCTATTAGCCTGCCCCTAGGGAAACTCTCCTGAAATAAAATAATAAAAAATTAATATGTAATGCTAAATTATAATAACATAAAACTAAAATGAAAGAAAATTAAAAATTTACCATCTTGTGCTCCAACTCGGCGTAAGACGTATGCCCGGAGTAGTGCACATCGACCTTTTTGCCTCGATTTTCCCTCCCCAATTAATGAGAGGACAACTGTCAATTCGAGATCTTATTGTCGATAAACTGCTGCCAGATTGCCAATGATATTAGCTCCTTCGACAGTACCGTGTCCCTAAGCCTCAATACGGACTCTCGATCCGACCCAAAGTACCGTGCCCACATGTTTTTCTTTTCGTTTTGCATTGATCTCTGAATTGTTCGAACGTGGTGTTGCAGACATGTGGGGGCAGGTCGAATTATTCATGTCAAACAAATACAAACCAAAGAGAAAGTAAGTGTTAGTTGCATTTAAATTATAAAATATAAATATAAATATAAATACAAAATAAAAATAAAGTGAGTAACTACCTGTAGCTCCCCCCCCCCCCCCCCCCCCCCTGATGGCCATCTTGTGCCCAACAATCACTTTCCTCCAATCAGTGTACCCCGAGCCAATGATCGTCTTGAGAAACTCTAGGGGCCTAACATGTAAGGTCGTCTTATTCTCGACGAGGGACCTTGATTTGCCCCATTTGGGGGGCCAAGTGGCAGACGAGCCTTCCTCGCCTTCGCTACCCTGTCGTCCAGATGAAGACATTTTCTGCAAAAATTATCGTCATTAGTACGAACATGTATATGAGAAAATGATTAAATCCAAATGAATACAAAATATTAAACTATCATCCGATAATAACAAAGCACTAGAAGAATACAAGTTCACGATATTATAAAGATATACAAATGATTGGAATACTTATTACAAATCTAAATATTGTTTAAAATTCGGGTCACGTCACCGACTTTGAAATAGTTTTTAAATTGATTAAAAATCCAAATTAACATATTCACTAAACAAAAAATCAATTGTGATTCAAATCCACAGAAACTGATCAAGTCAAAATGAATTAGAAGCATTAAATCACCGTCCGATAATAGTAAATCACTAGAATAATATACGCTATTGGTTATTACAAATAATTGGAATACTTATTACAAATCTAAAAATTGTTTCAAATAATATGAATACTTATTACAAATCTAAAAATTATTTCAAATTCGGTATCACTAAGATGGATTGATATTCGGTAGGAGAAGCTAAGTCATCTACACTACTGGTTAGACGCTTTGACACATGTAAGACGACTGACCACGGCTCATTGTTAGCCTTTTAGAAAAATCTTATTTCCTCCATCTCCTCTAAAGGTTGAGTGGTCCTATCCTATTCAAGACAGCGTATTTCTGTGATATACTTAGCAACTCATCCGCATTGTTCCAATTTGAGAAAAATTCAGTAGCATATCCCCATAGTTCTCCAAGTACACGACATAGATTTATAAATTGAAATAATGCTTAACACCGCATCATCTAGTACGTACGTGGATACCATTAAGAGACGACAACAGAACTTTCCCCAAAAGTAACAAGTTTAAGCGACTAAGAAAATTATTATACATAAACTATGTTGTCCCAAACCGTCCAAACGGGACAATTCGAGAAATCTCATTATAGGGGCATTGACTCTCTAACGGGTTTAGGGGCTATTGATTGCGTACGCACAAGAACTATACGGCTAATATCTATATGTAATTTAAAGTAGTCATAAATTACCATGGTAGGTATGTTTCATTTATTCGGTAGTAATGTTTATAGTAATGATTTGTATATGGTTATGTTTCATTTCATATTATTAATTTTTTAACAACAAACTCTTAAAATTCTAAGTATGTTTCATTTTTGTCTTGTTTATATTCGATAGAATCACAATCCTAAATATTAGAAATGTCTTGGGATAACGAACTCAGTGTCCATCTAAGTGTTCAAATACACCAGTCAACAACAATTCAAATAATAATGCGAAATATTAGAAATGCGCAGGGCTAACCAACTCAATGGCCATCTAAATGTTCAAACCCACCAATCAACAACAATTCAAGAATCCCAATAATACGAAATATTCAATAAATGAGAAACATTTTAGCGCAATAAGGTGACATCACTTTTACATTAACACAATAAAAAATAAGTTGACATCATTTTTAAATTAGCACAACAAATAATAAATTAGCACAATAAATGAATAATAAATTAGCACAATAAATTACAAAAATTGAATAAGTGCATGTGTGTGTGTGTGTGTGTTCGAAATCATTTTTAAGGTTTCAAATCAATGTCATTTGTAGAAAATTTTCTATGGTTTTTAAGGTTTTTCATTTTAAATCATTTTAGGATTATCATTTTAGGGTGTGTATATGTGGTGTGTGTGTGTGCTTCTATGTTTGGTATGTGTGTGTGGTGTGTGCATGTGTTTATGTGTGTTGTGTGTGTGTGTGTGTGTGTGTGTGTGTGTGCATGTGTGTGTGCGTGTGCGTGTGTGTGGTGTGAAGGAGAGAGAGAGATGGTCGTCGCTGCTAAAGTAAAGAGAGAGACGGACTTAGACCAAGACAGGACCGTAACCAATTTGTTGTCACGATCATTGAACGTGACATGATCGTGACAAAAGCTTGTCACGATCGTGTCACTGTCAATGATCGTGACAACAAATGAGTGTTTTGTGGTCATAATTTTTTACCTTGACAATGTTGTCCTCGTATAGAGCGACAAAAAATCAATTTGGGTGTAGTGGACTGATGAAGCGACCGTTCACTTCCAGAAAAAAGAAAAATGGTAATATTTATCAGCGTACCTCTTGAAGCATTTAACGATACAAAGACTCTTAAATTTTATATATATTTAGAAGACTTCCTTTCAAGCAAACCAACGAATATTCTAACATGATAAGTTTCTAAACTCCCCAGTCGACCAAGGCACAACCAGCTCAACAAAGCCTAGCGACCTGAAAGCTGAAAATACCTACCTGAGTTGCTTAATACTAGTTAAAACAGTCTAGTAGGATCCAAACTATTTCTTGAAGAAACTCTTTTATAAAACAAACCAAGAAGTACACAAGGTGTTTTAAAATAGTAAGACAAGTTATTTAAGATTTAAGTGAATAAGTTTTGAAAAATAAAACAAATTTTAGTTATACCAGCAATAGGACAGAAGAGATAAGAGGATAATGAACATGCACAAGAGACAAGGATTTAACGTGTTAAACCCCCACCCAATTGGGAAAACATCCGCCACTCCCTCTACGGAGTAAAATAAAAACTACACTAGAATGAGTTTTAGGTTTACAAACAAACAACAAATATTTAAACCCATAAAACAGATCTAGTCTAAGTTAAAGAGTTATACCAGCTCTATTCGGAAACTCCAACTGATTTCAAGGCTCTGATTCATGTTACTCTTTCGTTAAGAAGTTTGTATCCTCTTTCTCCTTCTTTGCATCGACTCTGATAGTCAAGATCCCTTTATCAACACACTTTTAAAGTGAAAGTGTGTGACTGTGTTTGTGCCTAACACATGAATGACTCACACACGCTTAATATAAGCCATTTCCTACAAATTACAAGATTTTATTCAAAAATGACATGCAAGGTTTACAGGACTTAGATTTGGTTTTGATATTAAAAACCCTAATTTTTCAGATTTGACTTTGAACGAATCTCTTTAAAATTAAGATTCTGAAAATCTTTTTTATCTACAAAGTTTTTCAAAATGAAAAACTTGGATCTGAAAAGTATGCAAACCCTAATCTCAGTTATGTAAATAAAAAAAGACTTGTTGGATAAAACTTTTACAAAAACGTTTGAAACTCAAAATCCAATAGAGAAGATGATTTCTAGTTAAAGAAATCAAGCCTAACAAGATGTAATCGTGATTATATCACTTTTATTCAAATCTATTAGTTTCTATGACAAGAAACAAGATCTAAACTTTTGTGACTGTGTTAGACAAGATATAAAGACTATAGAGGATTGAGCTCTACGAATCACGAACCCTCAAACCCACTGGATGATTCTCTAAAAAGATCAGGACGGAGTTTTGTTTGGGTTGGAAATTTTTCTATCTTCTTTTCTTTTTTCTCTCTTTTTTTTTCTCTTCTCTCAGACTCCCAAAAGTCTTCAAATGAAATGATGAAGGCTTCTTTTTATAAAAGTCGAAGGAAGGATCTGGAACTAAGAGGAAAATCAACGGTTGAGATGAAATAAACCGTTTGAATTATCAATCCAAGGGTTCACAAGGCACAACTTTAAAATGAACACTGATTGGTTCAAATGATATACACAATGATCGCTAAAGATAGCATGCATGCCATCGATTAAAATGAATAAACGTTCCAGATTAAGTTTTAGGTTTGTGAGTGAGAGAAAACACAAATATGCTCGCTAACAGGGCAACACGTGTACAACTAAGATTCATAATCAAGCACGTGTTTTTCTAAAAATAAAAAAATCTCACTTTCTACCACAATTGTTTCAGTCGATTTTAGATTCTACCCAACCTTATGTCTTAGGAGGTTTTGAATATTAAAAACCAACCCAAAACATTCTAAAGGCCCTAATTTTTAATTCTTTAAAAAGGGTTTTAAATGTTGTAAACATTCGTAAAAATTATTTAAAAACGTAGAAAAACATTTTCACCAATATTAACACACACTACCCATAAATGACATGAAATATGCACTATGTAGCCCTAGAGTGTGCAATGTGTTTATATTTTACCTTTAAGACCATTAGAGCATCATTGAAGTTGATGTAGTCTATGAAGTTCTTTGGTAAGAATAGGATGACTTTAATTTTGTCACTATTTCCAAACTAGATGAGCACCTATATAATATAGACTCAAGTGAGTCAAAGATATCGGGTGCTTTAATTTTCCCCTTTGGAAATATGAGACAAAATCTCCTTTGAGTTATCTAGGACTCATAGGGATAAAAAATAAGAAAATCTTATTCCAATACAAAATTCTATCTACCCCATATCCTATAAATGAAAAAGTACATAACTCAACTAAATACAGACCAATACCTTAACAATATTCTGATGTAAACAGAGGTACTGATTCCTGAAAATAAGACAGCTAAGACCAAGCATTTTAGTTGAAGTGTACAAAAAAATGTCCAATATGGACTCAAATTTCCCCCCCATTTTGTCTCAAATGGACAAAGGGTGAAATGATCATAAATAAGCAGATATAAGAAAATAAATATTCAAGGCATAAATCATCACGGGTCAAAACATAAATCTCCTATATAAAATAGATATCAGAGGCATTTTTTGTCATTTTTCAAACGACCATGCCCTATGCCCTCAAAGATCAATTATAAGCATGAGTATGACCGAAGGATATATTATAAAATGATAGATAATTATTCAAGAACTAGCATGCCAATAGATTTCTTAGAGATTTAAACCTTAAATTATGTAGAGGCGTTGTGAACAAATCTGCTAATTGAAGTTCTATGGGAAAATAGTTTATTTCCAATTCCTTAGTTTCTATTAATTCACGTATAAAGTGATGTCGTATTTTTATGTGTTTTGTGCGCAAGTGTTGAGCAGGATTTTTGGAAATATTAATCGCACTTTGATTATCACAATAAAGATGTAAATTATCTTTTATTATGCCATAATCGTTTAACATCTGCTTAATCCATAGTAATTAAGCACAGCAGCTTCTTGCGGTGATATATTCTGATTCTGCGGTGGACAAAGATGTACAGTTTTGTTTCTTACTAGACCATGCCACCAAATTATTTCCTATATAATGACAAGCGTCTGACGCGCTTTTTGCTGTCATCAAAATAGCCAGCCCAATTTGCATCTGTGTAGCCTGCAATAGTACTAGATGTGTCCTTTGTATACCATATTCTTAAGTCTAAAATCCCTTTAACATATATAATAATAAGTTTGACATATTAAAGGTGAATTTCCATAGGATTGCTTTGATAGCGTGCACAAACATAAACTGCGTTCATAATGTCTGGACGCGAGGCTATAAGGTATAACAGGCTACCGATCATGCTTCTATAAAGGGTAGGGTCTATGGGTGTCCCATGTTCATCTTTAGAGAGTTTAATAGACGTACTCATGGGTGTCCTAGCGTCTTTGGCATTCTTTAATCCGAATTTCTTTACTAACTCTGAAGCGTATTTTGATTGCGATATAAATAATCCATCATGCTTTTGTGTGACTTAAAGTCCTAAAAAGTATTGAAGTTCTCCCATTAAGGATATATGGAACTCCCCATGCATAATATCTGGAAATATTTTAACTTCAGATGGGGAGGTAAAGCCAAAAATTATATCGACTACATAAACTTGGGCGATTAGAACATGTTTGTCAAAAATTTTAACAAATAGCGTTTGATCATTACTACCACGTCGAAACCCTTTATCAAGGAGAAAGGTTGACATACGTTCATACTAAGCCCCGGGGGCTTATTTCAGACCATGTAAAGCTTTTTTAGATGATAGACGTGGTTTGGATAATGCGGATCAATGAACCCTTTAGGTTGTTCTACATATGTCTCCTCAGTTAGTATACCATTAAAGAAGGCAGACTTTACATCCATTTGGTAAAAAATAAATTTTAAGTGACAGGCTATTGCTAAGAGAAGATGGACATATTCGATAAGAGTTATGGGGGCAAATGTTTCTTCGAATTCTATTCCTTCGATTTGAGAATAACACTGGGCCACAAGTCCGGCCTTGTTTCTAACTATCATCCCTGTTTCGTCAGTTTTATTTTTAAAGATCCATTGAGTGCCAATAACCCATTTATTTTGTGGCCTAGGAACAAGATACCAGACGTCATGTGTTTTAAATTGAATGAGTTCTTCTTGCATATCATCTATCAAAAAAGAATCATTCAAGGCTTCATTCACATTTTTTATTTCTATAAGGGAAACAAAGCATGCGAAGTGAGTTATGCTACGTGACTGTGATCTTGTTCTAACCGACTCTTTAAGGTTAACGAACACATTATCTAAGGTAAGATACTTACTAGTTGGTCACTTTAGGATTCTCGGTTGGTAAGGAATTCGCTATTTCAGGAGAGTCAAGGTTAAAACTATTTTTCGACTCATCCATTATAATAGGTTCTAAATTCTTATTCTCAACATTGGTGTCACTGACTATCACATTGATAGACTCCATCATAGCTTTAGTACGAATATTATAGATACGGTAAGCTCTACTATTATGGGAATATCCTAAAAAAATGGTTTTATCACCTTCGGTTTTAAATTTAGACAAATGTTCTCTGTCTTTGCATACGTAGTAAATACTGCCAAAGGTTCTAAAGTATTTTAGATTAGGCTTTTTCCCATACCAAAGTTCGTAAGGAGTCTGTTTGGTATTCTTCCTAAGGTAGACTCTATTTATGATATGAATTGCAGTCCTAATAGCTTCAACCCAAAAATACTTGGGAATGTTCTTGGCATGAATCATTACCCTGGTCATTTCCTGATTGGTACGATTCTTACGCTCAGCTATCCTGTTTTGTTGAGGTGTCTTAGGGGAACTAAATTCATGTTGATATCCATTTCCCTTGCAGTAGTCTATTACACCTAGATCTTTAAACTCACCACCTCGGTCGCTACGGATTCGATTCACTTGAGTATTTTTTTCGTTTTCAATACGTAATAGAATTTTTTTAAATTTTTGAAAAGTATTAAATTTTTGTTTAAGAAAGGCTACCCAAGTAAAGCGAGTGAAATCATCAACCATAACTAATATATAACTATTTCCACATAGGCTCACGGTTCTAAAGGGACCCATGAGGTCAATATGGATGAGTTCTTGAGGTTTCGAGGTTAGAGTATCTTTAACCTTTTTATGAGCAGATTTAACAATCTTTCCTTCTTGGCAAGGCCCACAAACAATATTAGAAATAATCTTTATTTTGGGAAAACCTCTAACTATTTCTTGAGTAGATAATTTGCTAAGATTATCATAGTTCAAGTGACCCAATCTATTGTGCTAGGTTTCATTATCATCCATTATAGCGATATTACAAGTCTCCGTACCAGGATTAACTATATAACAATTGTCTGGGGTATGTAGACCAGTAATAATACATTCTCCATTCTCATTGAGGATTTTGTAATTTGTTTTTAAGAATGTGACAGTATGATTAGAATCGCAAAAGTGAGATATAATTAGTAAATTAGCATTCATGCCTTTTACTAATAGAACGTCTTTGAGAACAAGTAATCCTTTTTGTTTAAGTGTCCCTTTACCTATGATCTAGGTTGATACTCCATCTCCAAACAAAAAATTTCCTCCTAAGAATTCAGTTATGTTAGTTAGTTTAGTATCATCCCAGGTCATATATTAACCCGAGTCTAATTACCATCCAGATGAAGTGTGTTCAGCTTTTAAAGCGCTAATAACAATATTACACTTCAATGAGGGAATTAGATCATCTTTCTTAATCCAAATTCTCTGTGTAGACACCCCATTATAGTACCCCCCCCCCCCAACCTCTCCGTAGGTCCCTAGCACCTCCCCTCATCGCTACAAACTTGAGTCATACCCCGGGTACTAACCTAGAGGCCATCGGGCACTCCCACACTCCGTTTGACGAAAATTCAAACTTTTTAGCTCGACTGAGACTGAATGAATCTTCAAAGGGAACTAAAACCCCTTTCCAACGGTTTGCCCCGTGCGCGATTCTGACTTACGGTGCAGACGAACGACCCGTTCTCCCCCAAAACTTGATCAAGAGGTCATCGGACGCTCCCAGGCTCCATTTGACTAAATTCAACTCTTTAGATCGATCAAGACTGAATGAATCTTCAAAGGGTACTGAAACCCCTTTCCAACGGTCCACCCCGTGTGCAATTCTGACTTACGGTACGGACGAACGATTCATTTTACTCTGAAAGGTCATCGAACGCTTCCAGGCCCCGATTGACCAAAGTCAACTCCCCAAATTGATTTAAGCTCTTTGGAATGTCGAAGTACATCTCCTAACCTTTCCAACGGTCCGCCCCGTGCGCGATTCTGACTTACCATGCGAACGAACGATCCGTTTGTGTCCGACGATTCCCCGTCTAAAGGACCGACGAACGCTTCCGAGCCACATTTGACCCAAAGTCAACTCCCGTACCCTGGAGCAGTCCTAAATACTTTCGAAGGTATCTCAAGTACCTTTCCAATGGTTCATCCTGTGCATAATTCGGATCAACGATTTGCGTTGGAACCTGAAAGAGACTACTAAACGGCAGGTTCCAAACCCTGCCGATAGGCAGTGTGCCTAAACACACCTACCGGTAAGCAGGACCAGGGCTATGCCGATCGGCAATGCCCTGGGCCTATAAAAAGGAGGGCTTGACCTCATTATAAGGGAGATAAAATCTGAAACCCATCACTCTCGGCGAGCTCAGAAAACCCCTCTCGAAGTCAGTGTGATTTCCACATCCAAATCCTTTTCCAACCTCACTTCATCCTTTTCATCAAACTTGGTGAAATAACCACCCTTCATCATCACCCAAGTGAAAGGGCTTCTCTCCAACATCCAAGATCAAGCTCAAGATCTCCAAGAAGGTCCAATTTTTTCAACTCTCTCTTTAAATTCGCATTAATTTGTTTTATTAATTAGCACTTTTATTCTCTCATCTCACATATCCTAATAGACTTTTTATTTAGTATTATCGCACATCTTTTATTTTCATATAAATAAAACCCAGAAAACAAGAAAAAGAGGGTTCGCTCACAAATTCCAAACGGGAATTCTCACACTTTTCTCACAACTAAAACACTTTTTTTTTTACACACACACACATATAAGAGAAGTCCCTCCCCGGTTGGATTTATGGGATAAATCCCACCCCTCATTTTGCATATGAACTATGTGGACTTTGATGCCTCTATAGGCTACGTTGGCATCTCAGGGTAAAACCCGAAACTCGAGTCCTTTTTCTACTTTTTTCCTATTTTTTCGATATTCTTTAAACTTAACTCTCTTAGAATCTCTCTATATATATTTATTCTTGATGGAGTATTATTCCTTATGCGTTATCATTCCCTTATAATGATCAACGCTAGGATAATCGCGTAAATCATATTTTCTAATATTACTTTTAAAAACATTCCTACGGATGACTCGCTTTTATCTCTTCCATGATAAAAGTCGATGATTCCTATCTCCACTACATATACACATGCACACATATCACGGGGAAATAAAGGAAAATAACAATAACCCTTGAGAGATCGTAAGGGCGAAATGGGTGCCTAACACCTTCCTATTTCGTAACTTAGCCTCCGGACCCTTATCGAATCATTTTGGTTTCGTATATATCAGTATGTCTTTGGATGTTGTCTTTCGGGACGGCTCCATTTTCTTTTATCTATTTTGAGTAAAATATACTGGCGACTCCATCTCTCTACATTTTTCACCTCATCATCGATGCCGGCCAAAGCGCTCCCGATAGGGATTCGCGGGACCAAGATCCTCTCGATGTTGAAGACACCCCTCTTCTTCGTCCCTCCCGCTGTGAGGATCGGGGGATGGCCACAATGGCGACTCCGCTGGGGACTTTCATTTTGAGGACTAGACTCTATTTATATAGGTGTTATATTTGCTTACATTTTCCCCTATTTTTCATGCCCCTTCTACTATTCATGTGTACCTCATGCTTATGCTTCTATTCACACACTTGTAGAAGATTCTTTATGTACACTTCACACCACGTGCACCTAGGATCACATATGTCCACATATTGCACGCATCACCCATTCATACTTGGTATACCATTGGTACTTATACTTTGCTCCCTGTTG
Organism: Sambucus nigra; assembly: GCA_949130495.1. Taxonomy (NCBI): domain Eukaryota; kingdom Viridiplantae; phylum Streptophyta; class Magnoliopsida; order Dipsacales; family Adoxaceae; genus Sambucus; species Sambucus nigra. The sequence continues at coordinate 596,412,156 of OX422209.1, forward strand.
GGCATGATCAAGAAAGATACTCTCATCACAAGATACTAATAATGAAATCATGTATGATTCACACGACATCACCAAAGAGCATTGTGATTGACCAAATTTTGTCTAGTAACTAGAGGGTCACTTCGTGATGGGTGTTGGTCCAGCAAGGCGCAGTTAGCCTAAGCGATATGACTCTCACCTTTCATTGACCAAGTACCTTCGACGTATATAGAATGGTTCCCCCGCATCGTACCGCTTGACCGAAGTTATGATGGGAGGTATATCGCAGGGAACTCGTTCACGTATGCCGAATATATCGAATTCGCTCTCACACGTACCGTCCCCACGAGGTATATAGTGAGGTAATTCATGTACACTCAGGTATATAAAATGGCTTATCCACACGTACTAATTTCCCTCAAACGCAAGACATATATCATGGAAGCCACGCCAAAGGGGGGAACCCTTTCTGATTCACCCAACCAACTGCATACCCGCATATAGGTATCAAGCCTAGGACACACATGTTAGATTGTCGGTTTCAACTCGAAACTCGGTCGAAATTTCGGGTCGGCCTGGCGCCCAAATTTTTGCACATTTTTAAAACGGGATCCTGCCCGTGATCCTTGTTACAAGTTCATCCATAGCTTTGCATATGTTACAAACCCAACTTTTCCAGGCTCGGGTCCCGTCCGGTATTTCATTTTGCATTTAGGAGAATTTAATACAAGTGAGAACATAATAATAATAATCATGTTGAGACCCGTCTCCTAAAAACATTTATCCCTTCTTTATCAAAATTCCAAAAATATTTCTCCCTTCTTTATCAAAAATCCAAAAAATATTTCTCCCTTCTTTATCAAAAATCCAAAAGCATTTCTCCTTTATTTATCAAAAAATCCAAAAACATTTCTCCTTTCTTTATCAAAAATCCAAAAATATTTTGTCTTTCAATCTAAAAAAAAATGTGTCAAAAATATTTTCATTCTTTTTTTTCTTAAAAATAAATCCCATTTTATGCCTTCTCAGGTCGATCGCACGACCTTGGCCTGGCTCCTTATTGGCTTCGGTCTTCAGTCAAATCACCCCGGAGTTCCATCAGTTCCCCTACTACCTCTTTCGAGTCCAGTATCCATCCACTTCCCATGGAGAACATAGATCAAGTACCAGTTGTGTAGCCAATTCTGACGGCAGTTTTAGCTCAGCTTGTGTCAAAGATTAACAAAGGTCCGAGAGATGCAACGAAATTAGGTTCCTGTTCCTCAAGAGCCTGAGGCCCTATTCCCTCGCGCTATGGTTCCACCTGAGCCTATTTGGGTTCGTGAAGAGTATCATCATGCTTCACGTGCCCCTCCTGCTAATGGGGCGCTGCCTGCCTAACTTCCTATGCCAAACCCTAGCCTGGGGATAACTTGACTATGAACATTGATCCAAAAGAGGAAGAGTTGAACAAGGTCAAAGAAGATCTCAATATGCTAACTAAGAAGTTAGACAAAGTCAGAATCTCTGGTAATTACATGGACTACACCCACATGTCTCCTTATCCTAAAGGCGAGGTTACCCCAGAAGTTCAAGATACCAAATATCGAGAAATTCGGAGGAAGTGGACCTCCAATTCATCATCTTCGCAGTTATCACTGTTTCATGACTCTCCTAGGGGCTTATGAAGAAGTGATGGCCCAATTATTTCAGCAAACCTTGAAGGATGGCGCCCTCCGATGGTTTTTGTCTCTCGAGGAGTCCAGAATCCGTAGCTGGGAGGATGTAGCCCGAGAATTCATGTCGCAATACAAATACAACGAAGAGCTTGAGGTCACTCGACGTAATTTAGAACTGCGCAAACAAAACTCTGGGGAATCAGTCAGTAACTTCATAGACCGATGGAGGGAAAAAGTAACCACCATGACCAATCGACCATCCGAGGAAGAACAAGTCAATATAGTGAAGAAGAACTTTTTTCCCCATATCCGAGCAACAATGGGAGGATAATACTATCCCCACTTCCGAGCTATCAGAGAAGAAGGAGTAGAAATCGAGGAAGGTCTTGCTAAAATAAAGGTTGAACCAAAGAAAGTGCCCGGATAGTTCACCCCAGAAAATATGACAAACCTGCCAGTGATGTAGTCTCAACCATCAACAACATCTCTCAACCAACCACTTCTTGGTAGGGATGGACAAAAAAAAGACCGACCCGAATGGACCGATTGGACCGAACCGAACCGGACCGAACCGAAAATTAAGGCTATTTTGAAATCGGTTCGAAAATCGGTTCACAAAAACTAAAAACCGATTAAACCGGTCCGGTCCGCGGTCCACTATATTAAAAGACCGATTTGGACCGGACCGGACCGATTCCCATATATATATAATAAAAATCATGTTATTTTGTTTCTTATGTATAGTTTTTGAATTAATGTATATAACTTATGAATATAATTTGGAACATTTTATATATGTATAGACAATTTTTTATTTGGGTTAAAAAAAAACCCATGTAAATATCACTTGGAGTTTCGAGTATTATTTTTTTGTATATATATTTGTGAGGAAAAAAGATAAAAACATTCATAAAATGTACATATATATAAAATAGGGTCAGGACCGAATTTTACCCCGAACCGGACCGAAAAAAGCTTGGACCGAATTAGTAGGCTAACCGAATTAATCGGTCCGGTCTCGGTCCAAAAAAATTGAGGACCGAATATTCGATCCGGTCCAAAAAATAGGCAAAACCCGGACCGGACCGTGCCCACCCCTACTTCTTGGGCACCAGAAAGCCGCCCTGTCCCAGTCCGAAAGGAATACACCGAGCTCCATGATCCCCTCTCCAAATTTTATCAGGCCCTGTTAAGCCGAAACCTTATCAAACCCTTGGATCCCCATCCACTACCAAATCCACTCCCAAGAAACTTTAAGGCAGATGCCCATTGCACCTTTCACTAAATTACTGGCCATACCACCGACTAATGCTTTCACCTTCGAAACATAATCCAACGTCTAATAAATCGGGGTACCATTGCCCCACCAGCCAATCCTAAGCCAAACACTACTCACAACCCACTCCCAAATCATACCAATGCTATCTTCTTATAAATGAACCCAGAATTTAATTCATCAACTCAAATCACACCCATACACTCTACCAAACCTCTCCAAACTTGCCCATATTTACTCCTACATCCTGTTAGCCTCGTTGATCAAGCATTGTCACTCCTTACCGGAGCATGCATCGATGTCCATACCCGTTCTGAAAATAGAGGTATGGAATTATCAGAAGTGTCAATCCAACTCCTAGAGTTCGGGCTGAAATTGCCCTCACAGATGATCATTGACTGCCAGAAGTTCAGTATGCTATTCTTGAAAGCATAGAAATGGGGCAAAGAGTCAGATAGTTGGTCGGTACCAACAGATGAAGTCAACTTAGATGACGTTGTCCAGATCATGGCAGAATTATTCAGGCAAACCAATGATATTTGCAGTATGATCGAGTTACTTGATACTCTGAAGCTATAAGGACGCTTGGTCCCTTCACCCTTACTTATCCCCACAGAATGGGAAGACCTGTATGAAGAAACCATTGAAGTTGTAGAATGCATTGACTTTACATGAAAAGACATAATTGTTACCACCGGATGGGGGGGAAGAATTTGAAGATTCAAATAAAGGGCAAGCTTCAGAGAAAACTGGCCCGGTAGCCAACATGTGTGGGATGATATCATTTGAAGAACTCTTCGGAGAAATAAATAATATGGAAGAACAACCCGAGATTGACGAAGAAGTAGGGTTCATCTTCTTCCCTTCTTTAGTAAATCATATGACCAGATCAGGGAGGCATTACCAGATCCCAAGCTCACTACCAGTCAATGACAAAGGGAAGGGCGTTAAAAACCTTCATATGCCAGAAATAACCCTCGAGGAAAGCAAGATCCTCGATCAACTGAATAAAACTCAAGCTAACATCACTCTATGGGGGGGTTTCATGTCTTCCCAACTCGATCAACTATACAACTATGGGGGGTTTCTTTGATCAAATTGCTCACTAGACCCACAGTTCCTCCTTCTACCATACCAGAAAAAGCGGTAAATTTAGTCAGATCCTTGACCTCTACCCGAATGCTATCCATTTCCGAAGAAGAAATCTCCAGAATTGGGCCAAACCACAATCATGCACTCAACATCTCCGTCGAAGTTATATGGAAGATCGTGCCACTCTCTCTTGTCGATAATGGATCCACCTTGAATGTCTGCCCATTAAGAACCATCAAATGCTTAGAACTGAAGGAAAGTGACCTCGCTCCAACCTCCACTGCTGTATATGCCTACGATAATACTCGTCGAGAAGTGATGGGATCCATAAATCTTGTAATAGGGGTTGGCCCTATAAACCCTGTCGTTGAATTCCAAGTTATTGATATCCCATCTTGTTTCAACATGTTGCTCGAATGACCTTGGCACCATAGTATCAAGGGTGTGTCTTCCTCACTCAATCAGAAATTGAAGTTCTTCATCGACGGATGAGTTATCACCATTTCGGGCGACGACGACAATGCCGAGGGTGCAAGCACCAACAGTCCAATCCTTGAGATACAGCACGGGACAAATGATATGCTCATATCAGGATTCTGAGTTAAGCCACTTCTACTCCTGGCAGGGGACGATTTCAGATGTTCAGAAACATGTATTTCATGCCCGGACTGGGGATAGGGCAAAGACAGCAAGGGATACTTGAGCCCATTGTGCTGAAAAAGGCTTTCCCTCCTTGTGGTTTGGGGTATCAACCATCAGAACAAGAGCTCAGAATGATCCGCCAGTCTCGACCAAAGAGAAGACTAGATTGTATCCAGACTATCCCAGATGACTTCTTGAATGGACGATTCAACAAAGAGGGCGAAGACTTTGTGACACCCCGACTAATTAAATACCGGGTAGCTACTCCTTTATTAAATTAATTCAAAATGCCAAGTTGGTTCAGTTAATAGCATCACTGTCGAAAACCTTTTAATAATTACTAACCACCTAGTATTTAAAAAGTAAGTGCCAAATTTTAAGTTAAGTCTGATTAACATGCAATAAAAGAATAATGAAAGAACAACGTAATCCATTCACCATACGAAGTAATGAAATAACCAACAACATAAATATAAACCGGAGGAAAAACTCCTCACAACAATCCCACAACTGAAAAATAATACTACAAGTCTGAATCCTGAATAATTACATGCCAAAGGTCTGAATAACTGAAATAAATGAAATATCTCTACAAGAAATGGGCGACATGCCCTACAACTGATAACTGAAGAATATTGAGTCAAGATAGATGAAGCGTCTACAAGCAAAGTCCTGTAACTCCCACAAACAACTACAGCTCGTCACCTGAATGAGAATCCTAAGCATGGTGTCCTTGTGGCTGGGCACCTAAAATGGTTTTTACAAAAATAGATTTGAAAGCAAATGGGTCAGAGACCGAAAATGGAAAACATTTTGAAAACAGCAAGTGTTTTAATAACATTAAAACATTAAATGCAAAGTACATGTTAGGACGTGCACTCACATGAAATTCTCACCTCTCGACTACATGTGCACTCATAACGTACCGTACCCATCTACATGACATACACATCTAACCAAACCGTAATAAGTTCTACCCCTTACTACTCGATCCCCATATTACATTCTAGTGTTATCAACTAAGTAGAGGGCTTCACTTAAACTCAGATTCTCAATTAGTAACATAATTCACTATCAGTTAACCCGTTATGTTCTCTCACTACATTACCATAATTTTATTCACAATATTAACATGAAAGTTCCCATTAATTAAGTGTATATTATTCACATCATAAATATACAATACAAGCACCCCGAGAACTAAGTTGCGGTGCACACATACTCTGCTATACATCCCGGTGCATCACGTACATAAGGATCACATATTCCTAATCTCTCAGGAATAGTTTACAGATAACAACATCACAAATAATGAAGGCGAACACAGTCACATTACATGGGTCACGTACATACCTGCGCTCCCACGATCAGCAGACTTATTAACATCCCAATAAGTCCTTCTCTGACCTATGTTCATCGAGGTAACCAGTCTAAATCCGGGCAACACAAGGATTAGAGGTCCCTAAGCGAACGCAAACCTCCCGTGATAGCAAGTATGGTAGGTATGTCATACACATAAAATCAATACATATACTAAGTATGCACACGTCTTAGTAATCACCATAATATATTGGTACATATCTCTTCTCGTACTGACATATAATACTACACCATTTATATGTTCCCGATTAATATAATTAATTAGGCCGTCAATAGCTCACATCGTAATAGACACTCACGTCCTACTTCATATTTTCCCTTAGGTTCAAACTACATTTCTAGGTTTGACTCCCCATTATATCCCACACATCCCAAATATATCAATTACTCATCAAGGAAAGGCTATCTCTACCTATACACAAGGTTACGGGACACTCGGGATCAAAATAGGCTAAAAAGCCTAAACTGTCAACTCGTTCGAAGTCTCGTTCGAAAGAGGCTGTTCGAACGAGACTTCGTTCGAACGAACTGAGTCTTCTAACGAGATCCCGTTCGAACGAAGTGGGCTTTCTAACGAGCTCTCGTTCGAACGATCTCATCGAACGGACTTCACCCTCGTTAGAAGTCAATGGTCAACTCGTTAGAAGCTCGTTCGAACGAGGTCGTTCGAACGACCTGGGTAGGTCTTCTAACGAGCGACCAGATTCGAGCCCAGATTTCTGATTTTCATTTTTCCAACTTCTCTACTCCCCAAATCTCATCCAAACCTCAATCTAACAATTGTTTAAGGTCTCTAATCGTCTCTAAACATACTTAGTTCACATATTGACATGTTTGGGGGTATTAATTCATCCTAACATCATTCAAATATCAAATCTCTACATATTTTTCCCCAATTTTAAAACTATGAACCCTAGAATTTATGAATCATCAAAGAACTGAATTAAATCCGTTTTTGGTTTCCTACTAATTGTAATATCATCAGAATAATCATTACACACCAATCTACATGCGATTTTCTCATCAAAATGTACTTTTGATTTCCAATTTACACGGGTTTTTCATTAACTCCCAAGAACAACATGATTTTAATAAATTCCTACACATGGAAGAAGCATTCTTTGAAATAAACGAAATGAAACCACTTGCCTTATTAAAATCTCTGATTTTGATGACGAATTGATGGATGGTTCTCTCTCTCTGCAGAGTTCTCCTTCAATCTCTCTCTCTCTCTACAAGCTTTCTTCTCCAAAATCAATGGTGGCTAGGGTTTGTGGTTTAGGAACTCTTTGGAATAACTTTCAATAACTTCCGTAGCCTATTTGGGTATTAGTGGGCTTATTGGGTTAATGCCTAATTAGATATTAACTCCCAAATTTCGTAGGTTTTAATTCCCCAAAATTCAAAATTACCAAACTACCCTTATACGTTGCCGGTATCGCCTAAAAATGCCCCGGGACCCAAACCAAACCCCCGGCTAGTGTTTTCTGACTATTTTGACCCTTCCGGACGCGTTGGCGCACTCAAAACTACCATACAGATAATAGAAATAAAATTCACTTTTTTTATTATCATAATTATATACCATGACGCGACTATCACATGCGTCTCAACAAAATTTCCAAATTGCCGTATTTCAATCTCACAACAAATTTTATACTCCAATATTCATGTATAATCATATATGCACATTATATTCAAATACCAACTCGCATCTCGCTAGTATTTTAATCCGGATTAATTTCCAATTAATACGCATTTAATTAAATTAATCCCATAAAATGAATATCACAAAAATACGGGGTATTACAGACTTCCCCTTTTGTGGCTTCCCAAAACCATGGTATGAGCATACAGATAAGAAGATGAAGCTTGGAATGGAGATCTTTTTCCAAGACATCTATCCAAGGGCCGAAAGTTCCCAACACCATGTACAACCGCTCATCAGAGATACCAAAGATTCCAAAGGAAGTGACACCAAAGATTCCTTCAACTTACAAACACTGGGGCTGACACTCTATATGGTTCATTCAAGCACTACATCACTGGATCCATCCCACCTGATTAAAGTTGCTGATACACCTCTCCTTAACGGGTATGCTGCGCCCGTTCTACCTGTTGAAATCCAACCTAACCCCAATGTTTACCCCATTTCTTCTTCTGTTATCTATCCTTTCTCAAATGTAATCGAGACCTCCTTTGATGAGGTTCTCAATGCCGTTTTTCCTATTAATGAAATAAACGAAGATTTTGAGTATCTTTTTGTGCCTCACATTAACTGTTTGGATTCCAATCAAACTTTTGATGATGATGATTTTGCAAATGAATAATTCTTAACTGATCTAAATAAGGTTAATAACAAACAACATAACCGCGTTCAAGTTAATGAAGAAAAGACGGTTATTATTAACCTCGGTTCTAGTAGCCAACTGTGCGAGATTAGGATAGGGGCTACCCTTGACGAGCATGAGCGCGCACAACTCGAAGAATTATTGAAGGAATTTGTGGATGTCTTCGCATGGTCCTATGAGGATATGCCCGACATTGATCCTAAAATAGTTCAACATGAGATCCCCACCCTTCCATATTACAAGTCGGTTAAACAAAAGTTGAGAAAGCTCTGCACCGAATGGTCGCTCAAAGTCAAATAAGAGGTGGTCAAACAGTTGAACGTGGGCTTTATTCGTGTGATCGAATATCCCACATGGATGGCCAACATATTGCATATACCAAAATCAAGAGGGAAAGTTCAGATGTGTGTAGACTACCGAGACTTGAACAAAGCCTCTCCAAAAGATGACTACCCGCTACCCAATATCGACATGATCGTGGACAACATAGCCGGTCATGCTCTCAAGTCATTCATCGACGGGTTTACAGGGTACAACCAAATCAAAATTCACCCAGATCATCAAGAAAAGACCGCGTTCAACCTTTTGCTACACTGTTATGCCATTTGGTCTCAAGAATGTTGTGGCTACCTACCAGAGGACTTCCATAACCATCCTGCACGATCTGATTAACAAAGAAGTCGAGGTCTATGTGGATGATATGATTATCAAATCCAAAACTAAAGACGTTTATTTCCCCGCTCTCCTAAAGTTCTTCGAACGACTGCGACGATATCAGATGAGACTCAATCCACAAAAATGTGTCTTCAGCGTTATAAAGGGAAAACTCTTGGGATTCATGGTCAGTGAGAAAGGGATAGAAGCACATCCTGCCAAACTGAAAGCCATACTTGAGATGCCACCTCCCCGAACGGAGAAAGAAGTCCGAGGATTCCTTGGAAAATTATAATACATCAGTTGGTTCATCAGCCAACTAACCTCCATCTGCGAACCTATTTTCAAACTCCTCCGAAAGGATTCAACTAAGGTTTGGAATAAGGCATGCCAAGAAGCTTTTGACCGAATCAAACAATATCTGACCCAACATCCGGTACTCATGCCACCACAGTCTGGTCTACCCTTTCTCCTATACCTAACCATAACTGACACTGCAGCGAGGGCTTTGCTATCCCAATACCTTGAAGATTCTCGCAAAGAAAGAGCCATTTATTATGCCGGACACAAATTAGTTGGGTACGAAGTCAACTACCCTGCTTTGGAAAAGGTATGTGTCTCACTTATCTGGGTCACCCAAAAGTTGCGACACTACATGCTCGCCTTCCCCATCAAACTTGTATCCTGAATGGACCCCATCAAGTACCTGGTTGAGAAACCCGCCTTATCCAGTCGAATGGCTCAATGATTGATGCTCCTAGCCAAGTTTGATATCGTGTACATCACATAGAAAGCGATAAAAGGAAGAGCCATCTCTGATTACCTCACTGACTACCTTATGGAAAAAGCTAACAACTGGATCTTTAAATTCCCAGACGAAAACATCCTCTACATCGCTCAAGACGATCTCTGATGGAAAATGTTCTTTGACGGTGCGGCCAACAAAAAGGGATATGGCATTGGGATACTTCTGATCGCCCCAGATGACTCCCACACTCCCATCGCCATTAAATTGGATTTCCCCTGCACAAATAACATGACTAAATACGAGGCGTGTACGGTAGGCCTCAAAGTTGCTCTCAAGAAAGGTATTCAATGCCTAGATGTCTACGGGGATTCTTCCCTCATCATTGGTCAAGTGCTCAGAAAATGGAAAGTCAAGGACAAGAAACTCCAACCCTTCCATGACCACTTAAAAGAATTAACCTTTCAATTGCAAGACATCACCTTCCATTACCTACCTCGAGCAAAAAATAACCTAGTTGATGTCCTTGCTACCCTAGCCTCCATGGTCGACATGCTCGAAGGAATAACAATGGCCCCCTTCCTAGTTCAAAATCAAGATAAACCAACCCATTGCTACCACATTGGGCTCATCACCAAAGAAGATCCCGAGCTAGCCAATTGTTGGTATTATGATATTTGGCACCTCCTCAAGCATGGTAGGTATCCCGAGGGTTCCAACAAGAAAGGCCGGGTGACCCTCTGAAGACTGGCCACCCCGTAAATCATTTATCACAAAGCACTGTTCAAGAAAAAACTTCGATAAAACCCATCTACACTGCATTGGTAATACAAAAAATCCAATGCGAGGAATGCAGAACCCACATGAACGGTCACATGCTTGCCAAGAAGATCATACGGCAAGGCTAATACTGGACCACTATGATCCAGGATTGCACCGCCTATGTCCAGAGATGCCTAAAATGCCAATAATTTTCCAACCATCAATAATTGCCTCCGCGAGAATTATACAACATGACTTCTCCCTAGACGTTCTCCACCTGGGGTATCGACATCATAGGGAAATTTACACCCAAAACCTCCAACGGGCATGAGTTCATCCTAGTTGCCATTGATTATTTCACCAAATGGGTCGAAGCCGAGTCATACGCAGTCCTGAATGCCAAGAAAGTGGCCCAATTCTTTTAGAAAAATATCATCTGCCGATATGGGGTCCCGCACGAGCTAGTGTCAGATAACGAGTTGCATTTTAAGGCAGAAGTCACAGAAGTGGTCAACGAATATGGGATTCAGAGACACAAATCTTCTCCCTACCGACCTCAGACCAACAGTGAAGTCAAAGCCTCCAACAAAAACCTCAAAGACATCATCAGTAAGATGACCGAAAGCTATCGAGATTGGGTCGACCGAATCCCATACACCCTTTGGGGCTACCGAAGCTCAATTCGAACCTTTACAGGGGCTACCCCTTACTCTCTAGTCTACGACATGGAAGCAGTCATACCCGTGGAGATGGAAATCCCTTTACTTCGTGTCATGCTCGAAAGCCAAGTCAGTGAGGAGGACTGGCATCAAAGCCGTCTCTACGAGCTATCACTCTTGGACGAGAGGACATTAAAAGTGTTATATCACATACAAGGGTACGATCGCCGAATAGCGCGTTAATTTAATAAGAGAGTTAAGGACCGCGGTGTTCGAGAAGAGGATTTAGTCTTCAAAGAAATAGCAGAGCCCATCTGGGACCCCAGAGGGAAATTCAAGCCCAATTGGAGCGGCCCATACATCGTCAAGAAAATCTTATCCAGTGGTGCCGCCATGCTCACCGACCTAGCTGGAGAAAAGATGGCTCGTCCATTCAACTTAGACTGTCTCAAGAAATTTTACCCCTAGTCCGAAATCTCGGCGCGCTACGACTCTTCTCACATTATATATATATATATATATATATCTTCATTTCCCTCTACCCAGAACTACGTGGGCCTGATCCTCTACAAGAACCATTTTCAAAAAACCACCAGAGGTACGTAGGTAGCTCATACATCTTACATGAGCATGGCCCTTTCTTTTTCACAAAAAACTATTTTTTTCTCATCTCCGAGAACGACAATTCATTCTAACATATGTTTGAACAAAAGGATTATGCATGCCTTAGCGATCGATATGGATAATTCAAAATACAAAATTCATCAAAATTCACATCTAGATGATCAAAAACTTATTTATTTCACTAATAAGAAATTACGGTACAATTACATAAGAAAAGGAACGAATAATTTCCTTCCCCCCCCTACCTTCCTAAAAAGCCAAATAAATTCCTAAATTTATTCCCCATTACAAAAAAAACTCTCTAAGAGTCCTACCCACAGCTACCAGAGGAGCCCGCTCCATCGTCATCATCTACATCCTGGGGTCCCCAAGATCCCCCAACCTAAATAGAGTGCCACAGACGCTCCATGGATCGATAAGATCGAACCAACCTAGGAAAAACTACCACACCTCCCTCCATGGTATCAGATAAAACAAGCCACATTTGTCCAGTCTCCACTACCAGCATCTTGCTAACTACTCTTCTCCACAACCACTTCATATAATCCCCAGGGATGTGCCAAACTCTCCCAAAAAACTGAGAGGGATGGGACGATAGACGTCGACTCTCCCATAAAGAGCCAAGCCGCATGCGCAGACGCTCTGTCATATCTTCTACCGGAAAAGAAATCTAGTGTCCGAGGTGGCACAACCTTCTCTCAGCCAAATTGGCGCAGAAGTCGCCAAGGGAAATATAAAGAAGTCTGTTTGAGACCAACCAGCCGGACGTACGAGTATTCCCCCAGTTCCATAATAAGCATCAGTCGTCCCCACCAAGGCATTGACGAGTACAGATTTAGAGCCCCATGCTCCATAAACCAGTTCTCCCAGCTCTCGATATCCAGACCAACACTGATGAAATGGCACGAAAAGAAATTAGGTACAATCGACAAAGGATATTTTAGAGGAGTCACTAGGCGGAATATTTCAGACAACCACATGAACAGCATCACAGGGCTACCCCTCAGAAAGTCAGAACGACCTTCTCGCCAGGCATCCAGGCCATTTAGAGTCTTCGCCAGTATCACCGCCACAGGATTGCGATGGTAGAACATCCATGAAGTAATAGGTACAAGTTGTGGGTCCACCAGCAGCTCCCCGATCACCAACAATAGAATGACGGCTCCAGCATATCCAGCATCACTAATCTCCGGCAAATGCATGGACCGCAATACTGCCGGAAGAGAAATCATTCCTCCAGTAACCAAGGACCTACCCGCCGAGGGTGAGACACGGAGAAGTCCAACTAATAACTCCGGAGGAGATCGAGAAAATTCAGGCATAGCAGCCGCCACACTAGGATTTACTCCTAATATGGCAGAAAATTCCTCATAAGTCGGACAGACTTCTTCCAAGCCAAAACAGAATGCATGGTCTTCGGGGTACCAAAATTGTACCGCCGCGCCATCAGCATGTTCCACTATATGGGCCGATTACGCCATAAGGAGACTCGGCGCATGTTGAAAGCATTATAATCAACGTTGTAGGAGCACATTGCCTCCAAAGTCTCGAGGTAGTTGGTAAACTCAACACTACCAGGGAGAGCCATCTCACAGAACATGAAAGTAGGAATGTGAAGGTGTGATGAAAACACTCCACCCTTACCCCTTTTTATACTTGAAAACCCTCACAAAAGACATAACCCCTGCAGAAATTGGAGGAAATCCTGCCCCACATGGTACCAAATGCTGAAGAGGGTACCAATCAAAGTACTGGACTGACCTGATGATAGGCAGGATAAGGTGCTTGTCGATCGGTAACCCCCTACTTTTGGAAATTTTCCTTTTTCCTCTTTTGTTAAATTCAGAAAGCTCAATAAAAATAAATTGATATTCTCAACAGAATTTCAAAAATCCCCTTTCCATCTTTATATAAATTCTCATTTTAAATAAAACTTTCCTTCAAATCCCAAAAATATTTCTTTTTATGGTCTCAACGGCAAAGTAAAAAGCGCATGTGCATGCATTAATTCATCATTAACGGAAGATAATAAAAAAACTTCATTGCATTGAAGAGATATTTCTCTGTGTTACATCAATCCTACAGGATATAAAGAAAAGTAGAAAAATAACGGGACTCAGCCCAAACCCACATTCTCTCTCTCTCTCACTCACTTACCCTTCCCCCTCTCTCTCCTCCTAAGAGCTTCCACCCCTGCGACGCGCTCTCTTTCCCCTACGGCGAGATGACGCACCACCACTACCCGAACCAGACTCCTCCCCGGATGAGGCAGATGGAACCAAACAAGAAGGAACGAGAACCGCGTCCCGAATATAGGCAGTCACCAAAAATATTCAGTCCCTAATGTCCCTCAGCCAAGTGGTGGACACCCAGACTTGCTGCAAGAAAAGGCAAAATCAGTATCAAGCAGAAAAGATCAAAAGAAACCAAAAACAAGGAAAGTAAAAGAACAAAAAAATATACCAAAGGACGAAGAACCTCCTCTGTCAAGCCCAACTCCTTTAGGTCCATCGCACGAGGACGATGCAATATAGGCACCATCCCTCCATCAGCCCGTCGGATGTTGTATGAAGGAGTATACAACCTCACAAAGGGGACCTCCGAAGTCGCCGCTACCGCAGATGTCGACGGGCCTCCACCGCTGTGGGAGGACCCCACTGGCCAACTCGAACCCGCAGGAGGGAAGGGCAGTGCATCATATATGTTGGGCGCCATCAGCCAACTCGTCACAAAGTCCATATAATCATACGGCACAACCGTATCGGTGTACAATAGGTAGGACTCGCCAAATATCGCCGCAATCCTCGCATCATCTGGCAATACCCACTCCTACCTCATAGACATAGGAGGCCTCGTTAGTGGCACCACCACCTCCTGCTCAGCAATATGTCAAACCACCCTCTGCTTGAGATACCAAGAGTGGCCAAACTTATGCTCCAGAAAACACCTCATCTGCGCATTCACTCCAGTCAATCTCATGTCCTGAACGGTCATCCCCCAAGGGTAAAAAGTCACTTAAAAACCCCCCAACAAGATATAAGGAAATATGGAATCAGAGCACACAAAGGTCTTAGACCGAAGGAAGGAAAACCCTATCACTGGTCAGGCCATTCAAGATATGACACACCGTCTCTCGAGAAAGAGACCTCCTCGACTGTCGATTGGCCTTTCGCCACCGATACAACAGGAAAAAGTCCCCAACGGTCTCGTCCTTCAGGGAAATCAACTGGGTATTACACCCAATCACCTCATAGAACCAGGTCTGCCAAAGATAAAAATCCACAATAAAAAAAGAGACGCATAAGGAAAATGCGAAGGCATGAAAGGAAAATGCGTAAAATAAAGAATACCTCAAGAAGATACATGGCTCCAGTAAAAGACTGCCGGCAGCACCGGCTGAACGTATCCAGAGAAAAATACAGGGTCGCCAAAGTTAGGTTCCCCCAATCATAGAGAGGGATGTTCGAAAATATCCTCAAGTATGGTAAAAGTCATAAATGGACGACGTCACCGCTCGACGCCACCAGAAATCCCCCAACACCAGCAAAATAAACAATCGGGTCATCTGTCTCACCTGCAGCCCGTCTTCCACATCAATCACCCCGCCCAGTAAAACATCCCTCAGTAGGGACAGACGAATAGAGTCCCCAGATACTATCCTCCCCACATCAACAAGGATCGCCCGTACTGCTTCCGACCTCAGCCGCAAAAAAAGATCCACCTCTATCTGTTCTCCATCGCAATTTAGTCCTAGCAGTTGTTGCACATCTATGGGAGTCACAGTCATATCCCCAAAACCAAAATGGAAGGTGTGGGTAGTGTCCCACCACCTTTCCCCCAAAGCGCATAAAACCGTCCTCGAATGAGGCGTCTCATCCAGCACAGACGCCAACCTCCCAAAGCCAAGTGATGATACCACCCAACGCACCACAGGTGGAAGATGCTCCCAGACATCCTTAAGCCCCATCGTCCCACGGGCATGCATAGTCAATAAAGAAACATCAGACTCCCAAAAGGAAAAAACATGTCAAAATCCAAGAAAAAAGGAAAACCACAAAAAAAGGAATGCCAAAAGTCATTTTACTTACATAACCGTCAGGGTTCACCACCCTCGAAGAGTAATGACGCGACGGCTCCTACAGTAAAGTTCGATCGTCCGCCACTGGCTCAAATGTATAAAAAGAGTTCTCACTCCCCAAAGCAAGAGGCGCCCTGGCTCTCCACTCCACATTTGGCCAGTCGTCAACAGCCAACCACTCCCTGTATACCACAGTGCTCACAAAAGTGGCCATTTTTTAGAGATCAGAATGCTAGAACGATTCACAAAAGAATATCACAGAAAAAGAGAAGGCAAGAAGCTGTGAAAAATGAGGGGAACCCGCCCCTTTTTTATAGGATGCCAAGGGTCATGCCGATCGACACTTACCCTAAGCCTACCGATCGACACTACCCCTTTACCTTCTTAAGGCAGTCCAAAAGTCCGTGCCACTGTCGAATGGCACCCT
Organism: Sambucus nigra; assembly: GCA_949130495.1. Taxonomy (NCBI): domain Eukaryota; kingdom Viridiplantae; phylum Streptophyta; class Magnoliopsida; order Dipsacales; family Adoxaceae; genus Sambucus; species Sambucus nigra. Next base: position 596,428,483 of record OX422209.1, read on the forward strand.
CTACGCCATGCCGACCGCCACCCTCCTTAAATTTTCGTACAAAAATTCCCAGAAAACCCTAAAACATCCTCAGAAAATTCCAAAAAATACCATAAAGGATTTAGAACATTTTCACAAAAAAAAATTTGCACTCCCTCAAACGGAACCCCTATTTACAGCGGAACTCTCAAAAGCCAAGCAAATTTCCTCCCAAAAACGTCCCCGGAGGACCCCAAAGTATCCCAAACTTCAAGTTATCTCCTATTCCCCAGTGGAACCCTAAAAAACCATTGCAACAAAAGTCTCAAATTTCCCCGAGCAAAACATCCCAACCCTGGATCACCTAATCACTTCCCCAGTGGAATCTACAGCATCAAATTGGTTGTTCCCCCGGTAAAGTCTCCAAAAGATACGAGGATTTCCCCAGCAATCAGCTCCCTAGCTCAAATCAAAGCCACAATGTAATTTCCCCCATAGATTTCCCCAAGAACATCACACCTAAGCCCTCAGAATTGGCTTCTACCTGTAGAATTGGTCATCTCAACTTAAGCCCTCAAAATTAGCTTCGACTCGCAGAATTGGTCACCTCAATTTAAGCCTTCAGGATTGGCTTCGACCCGCAGAATTGGTCATCTCAATTTAAGCCCTCGAAATCGGCTTCGACCCGCAGAATTGTTCATCTCAATTTAAGCCCTCGGTATTGGCTTCAACCCGCAGAATTGGTTATCTCAATTTAAGCCCTCATAATCAGATTCGACCCGCAAAATTGGCCATCTCAACTTAAGCCCTCAGAATCGATTTCGACCCGCATAATTGGTTATCTCAATTTAAGCCCTCATAATTGGCTTCGACCCACAGAATTGGTCATATTAATTTAAGCCCTCATAATTGGCTTCGACCCGTAGAATTGGTCATTTCAATTTAAGCCCTCAAAATTGGCTTTGACCCGTAGAATTGGTCATCTCAATTGAAGCCCTAAGAATTGGCTTCGACCCACATAATTGGTCATCTCAATTGAAGCCTTCAGAATTGGCTTCGACCCGCAGAATTGGTTATCTCAATTTAAGCCCTCAGAATTGGCTTCGACCCGCAGAGTTGGTTATCTCAATTTAAGCCCTCAGAATTGGCTTCGACCCGCAGAATCGGTCACCCTCATCTTCAAACCCTCAGAATTGGCTTCGCCCCACAGAATTGGTCATCTCAATTTAAGCCCTTCGACTCGTAAAATTGGTCATCTCAACTTAAGCCCTCAGAATTCGCTTCAACTCGCAGAATTGGTCATCTCAATTTAAGCCCTCAGAATTGACTTCGACCCGCAGAATTAATCATCTCAACTTAAGCCCTCAGAATTGGCTTCGACCCGTAGAATTAGTCATATCAAATTGGCTTCGACCCGCATGATCGGTCACCCTCATCTTCAAGCCCTCAGAATTGGTTTTGACCCATAGAATCGGTCATCCTCGTTCTTAGGTCCTCAGAATCGGCCTCGACCTTCTGACTCGGTCATCCTCACCCTTAGGTCCACAGAATCGACCTCTTTCAAAAGGCATCATATGGTGTTTATTCGACGGCTATCGTTTGTTCCAAACTCACCCATTGAGGGCCTCTATAGACACCCCATTCTAGTACCCCCTAACCTCTCCGTAGGTCCCCAGCACCTCCCCTTATTGCTACGAACCTGAGTCATATCCCGAGTACTAACCTAGAGGCCATCCGACGCTCCTAGGCTCCGTTTGACCAAAAGTCAAACTCTTCATCTCGACTGAGACTGAATGAATATTCAAAGGGCACTGAAACCCCTTTCCAATGGTCTGCCCCGTGCGCGATTCTGACTTATGGTGCAGACGAATGACATGTCCTCCCCTGAAACTTAATCAAGAGGTCACCGAACGTTCTCAGGCTCCATTTGACCAAAGTCAACTCTCCATCTCGATTGAGACTGAATGAATCTTCAAAGGGCACTGAAACCACTTTCCAACGGTCCACCCGTGCGCTATTCTGACTTACGCTACGGATGAACGATACGTTTTACTCTGAAAGGTCACCGAACGCTTCCAAGCCCCGGTTGACCAAAGTCAACTCCCCAAACCGATTCAATCTCTTTGGAATGTCTAATTACATCTCCTAACCTTTCCAACGGTCTACCATATGCGGGATTTTGACTTACCATGCGGACGAACGATCCATTTGTGTCCGACGATTCCCCGTCTAAAGGACTGACGAGCGCTTTCGAGCCACATATGACTCAAAGTCAACTCCCAGACCTAGGAGCAGTCCAAAATACTTTTGAAGGTATCTAAAGTACCTTTCCAATGGTTCACCCCGTGCACAATTCGGATCAATGCTTTACGCTCTATGGCCGATTTTTTGAAGAAACCTGAAAGAGACTGTCAAACGGCAGGTTCCAAACCGTGCCTATTGGCAGTGTGCCTAAACACACCTGACGATTGGAAGGACCGGGGCTATATCGATCGTCAATACCCTAGGCCTATAAAAATGAGGGACTGACCTCATTGCAAGGGAGACCAGATCTAAAACCCAGCACTCTTAGCGAGCTCAGAAAACCCCTCTCGAAGTCAGCGTGATTTCCACATCCAAATACTTTTCCAACTTTCACTTTTCATCAAACTTGGTGAATTAACCACCCTTCATCATCACCCAAGTTCAAGGTCTACTCTTCAACATCCAATATCAAGCTCAAGATCTCCAAGAAGGTCCAACTTTTTCAACTCTTTCTTTAAATTCTCCTAAATTAGCATTAATTTGTTTTATTACTTAGCACTTCTTTCTCTCATCTCACATATCCTAATATACTTTTTATTTAGTATTATCGCACATCTTTTATTTTCATATAAATAAAATCCAAAAAACAAGAAAAAGAGGGTTTGCTCATAAATTTCAAATGGGAATTCTCACACTTTTCTCACAACTAAAACACTTTTTTTTACACACACACACATATAAGAGAAGTACCCGTTGGATTTATGGGATAAATCCCACCCCTCATTTTGCATACGAACTACGTGAACTTCGATGCCTCTATAGGCTATATAGGCATCTCGGGGTAAAATTCGAGACTCGAGTCCTTTTCCTACTTTCTTCTTATTTTTTATATATTCTTTAAACTTAACTTTCTTAGACTCTCTATATATATATTTATTCTTGATGACGTATTATTCCGTATCCGTTATCGTTCCCTTATAATGATCAATGCTAGTATAATCGCGTAGATACTATTTTCTAATATTACTTTTAAGAACATTCCTACGGATGACTCGTTTTATCTCTTTCATGATACAAGTCGGTGATTCCTATCTCCACTACATATACACATGCACACATATCACGAGAAAATAAAGGAAAATAGCAATAACCCATGAGAGACCGTAAGGGTGGAATGGGTGCCTAACATCTTTTTATTTCGTAACTTAGCCTCCGGACCCTTTTCGAATCATTTTGGTTTCGTATGTATCAGTATATCTTTGGATGCTGTCTTTCGGGACGACTCCCTTTTTTTTTATCTGTTTTGAGTAAAATAGACTGGCGACTCCATCTTTCGACATTTTTCACCTCATCATCGACGCCGGTTAAAGCGCTTCCGAGAGAGATTCAGGGAACCAAGATCCTCTCGACATTGAATACAACCCTCTTCTTCGTCCCTCCCACCGCGAGGATCGGGGGATGATCACACTCTGGTTTTAAAATATTTGTGCAACTTAGCTCGAATATTATAAAATTTGCGGGCATTAGATTTTTCTTCAAGAGTTTTGCACGCCTCTTTTTGAATTTTGTCAAATCTTTGAGCATTTGGTTTAGTTATGAATCTAGGATTCTTTCTCTTGGACTTTATTTTAGTATTAGATTGTTTCTTCCTATTACGATAGTTAGAGTTTTTATCAGTTTGCCTAGGAAGGATGTACTTATTTCTGTTTTGCCTAGAGTAGTTAAAATTATGATATATAGGTGAGCGAAAGGCGGGTTTATATAAATAATTTTGAAAGCATTCCTCCAAAGTGTGCCCATAGACATCATAGTACGAGCAATAGAGATGGCTCGTCGATTTCTCGACATTTTGAAGACCGTCAAAGATGGGTTTGTCTATTAATTGTACTCTACGCTTATTTTTGGAAGGTAGGGGTTTGAAAGATGATTCATATTGTCTTATGGGAGGATATACATATCTAGCCTTGTGATAAACATTAAGCTTAGAACTACTTGCCTAACCAATGTCTATAACTTTTTTCTTTTTATCGAACTCATCCTTTAAATTATGAAAGTCTAAACAAGTTTCATCGGGCCTTTTGCCTCCACACGCAAACTTTATAATTTTAACTTTTTTAGTTTTTGTGTTAGTGTCGGGACAAAAGACTATATCGGTTCTGTCCTCAGAATTGGTTTTACTTTCTGTAACAAAGCCTTCAAAACAGTTAGAGCTATTTTCAAATTTAGCAAACTTTTTGAAGATTGTTCGAGCCTTTTCTTTTGATTGTTCTAATTCTAATAATGTTGCCTTGTATTTCATTTTCAGAATTTCATTCGATTCAGAGATTTCTTTTATTTTGATAGTAAAATCCTTAGTTTGAGTTTCATGGGCTAGACATTGATTAGTGTAGTCTTAAGCATTCTGTTTGACCATTTGGCTTAGGGCTTCTAATTTCTCGGTAAGGTCCTTAAGCAGTTTTTTCTAGCTTATCACTTTTCTTAAGAGTTTTAGTGTAGAGTGTGTTAATGTCTGGGAGGTTGCCATCGTCAGAGTCACTAAGTGTGGTGTGTGATGTGTCCGCTAGTGATTCAGTTTTAGGACTCACGAACACGTTCAATTCGTCAATAACGCGTTCCCTTTGACTCACACACGCGATATTTGAACTACCAACAGTATCTACGTAAATAGCATTCTCAAGACACAAAGCATTCAATCCAATGGGTAAACTATCATTCAACATAGCAGGATTGGACATTATATTATTAAGGTCAACATGAGTCATGGGATTATCATCAGTGTACATAACTTTGGCAAAAAATGACATACAAAGGTCAAATGAATTAGATGATTCGAGCTCATTATTATCTGAATCACTTGAATCATCCAAAGTCTTCCACAGATTAGCCCTATTATTTTTGTTGTTCTTGTTCAAATTAACTCTACATCGACTGGCCAAGTGTCCTAATTTCCCACATCTAAAGTATTCGACATTTTTAAGGTATTTGTCAGGTCTATTGTGGTTCTGAGTCTGGTGTTTGTCACTCCTTTTCTCATGAGGTCTATTATTAGAGAACTTTGAATAAGAAGGCTTGCCTTGTCTACTAGCAATATTATTTCTAAATTTTAGGATCTTCTTAAACTGTTTAGACATCAAGGCAATTTTATTATCCAAACTTTCTAAATTACATTCCTCATAAGAATCCAACTCTATATGAGGGGTAACAAACTCTAGTTTGGTCACTTTGCACCGGAACCCGAGATTGGAACTGGAATGTTTATTTTAGGTGTTATATAATTGTCTCTTAAATTATAATTTCATTTCCACTGTTCTTAGTTTTCTACCGAGGAGTTCAAGTGTTAAATTTAGATCATCCATATCCTCAATAGCATAACGCTTGTTATTAAACTTTGGTGGAAGTGACCTTAGGATTTTAAAAATAATTTATTTTTTGTCATACGTAATGCCATTTGTATGTAATTCTGTCATAATATCAGTCAACCTAATGTAAAATTCATCAAATAACTCAGTCCCATTCATGATAAGTGTGTTGTACTACTTAATTAACATTGGGGTCTTAGCAACTTTAACACGTGTGTCACCTTCATGGACAGTGACCAACGTGTACCAAGCTTCTTTAAAAATATGACATAAAGATATTCTCTTGAATTCGTGTTCATTTATGGACATAAATATAGAATTCTCGCCTTTATTATTATTAAGGGATGCTTATTTTTTTTCTTTAGTGTACTTAGTGAGCAGTTTCCTTATTCTTTCATTACTACCTTCTGCTGCTGGTTTAGTAGGATAAGTAAAACCATTTTCTATAGCGTCCCAAACATCATCTCCCAAAGTCCCTTAGATGGAGCCTATCATCATTACTTTCCAGTAAGGGAAGTTAGTCCCATCGAAGAGGGGAGGCCTGGATAGGTTCCCCAATCTCTCAAATTTCTCATACATATGTTTGTTTTGAAAAATAATTTCAAAAACACGGGATCCAAAAGATTTTGTAAAAACCAAATGTCGAACTCTAATACCAAGTGAAAATACCTACCTAAGTTGTTTAATACTAGTTAAAACAGTCTAGTAGGCTCCGAACTGTTTCTTGAAGAAACTCTTTTAGAAAACAAACCAAGAAGAACACAAGATGCATTTTAAAACAGTAGGACAAGTTATTTTAGATTTTAGTGAATAAGTTTTGAAAAACAAAAAAAAAATAGTTATAGCATCCAGAGATAGAAGAGATGGGAGAATAATGAACATGCACAAGAGACAATATTTTAACATGGTAAAACCCCACCCAATTGGGGAAAGATCCACGATGCTCTCTACAGAGTAAAACAAAAACTACACTAGAATGAGTTTTAGGTTTACAAACAAGCTACGAATATTTAAACACACAAAACAGACCTAATCTAAGTTGAAGAGTCACACCAGCTCCTTTTGGAAACTCCAACTAATTTCAAGGCTCTGATTCTGGTTTTTCCTTTGTTAAGCAGTTTGCAATTTCTTTCTCCTTCTTTACGTCGACTTTCATAGCCAAGATCTCTTTACCAATAAACTTTTAAAGTGAAAGTGTGTGATTATGTTTGTGAGTGTTTGTGCCTAACACATGAATGACTCACACACGCTTAATACAAGCCATTTCCTACAAATTACAAGATTTTATTCTAAAATGACATGCAAGGTTTACAAAACTGAGATTTGGTTTTGATATTGAAAACCTTAATTTTTCATATCTAACTTTGAACGAATCTCTTTAAAACTAAGATTCTGTAAATCTTATTTATCTACAAAGTTTTTCAAAATGAAAAACTTGGATCTGAAAAAGTTTGAAAACCCTAATCTCAGTTCTGTAAATAAAAAAAGACTTGTTGGATAAAACTTTTATAAAAACGTTTGAAACTCAAAATCCAACAGAGAAGGTGATTTCTAGTTAAAGAAATCAAGCCTAACAATATCTAATCATGATTGTATCGTTTTTATTCAGATGTACTAGTTTTTATGAAAATAAACGAGATCTAAGCTTTTGTTATTATGTTAGACAAGAAATAAAGACTAGAGAGGATTGAACTTTAGGAATCAAGAACCCTCAAACTCACTGGATGATTCTCTAAAAAGATTTGGACAGAGTTTTGTTTGGGTTGGAAATTTTTCTCTCTTATTTTCTTTTTTCTCTCTTTCTTTTCTATTCTCTCAGAATTCCAAAAGTCTCCAAATGAAATGACGAATGCTTCTTTTTATATTGGTCGAAGGAAGGATCTGTAACTAAGAGGCAAATCAATGGTTGAGATGAAATAGACCGTTCGAATTATCAATCCAAGGGTTCACAAGGCACCGCTTTGGAACGAACACTGATTGGTCCAAATGACATACACGAGGATCGCTAAAGATCACATGCAGGCCATCGATTAATATGAATGAACGTTCCAGATTAAGTCTTAAGTTTGTGAGTGAGAGAAAACACAAATATGCTCTCTAACAAGGCAACACGTGTACATCTGAGATTCACAATAAAACGCGTGTGAACGCCTTTTAGACAATAAAATGCATATATTTAGACATATTTTTATGATATGTACAATTTTAGTATTTTAGTAGCCTTGTTATGGTTAAAAATATTAAAATATTTTAAGAAGGTCTAAACGCCTTTCTACGCCTAAGGCACGCCTAGGATTCTAAGGCATAAGGCTTGACCTTCACGCCTCGATCACGTCCCGCATTTTTTAGAACCTTGCTACCAAGAATATTTATTTTATCGACAAGTTCTTCTTGCAATCAACAATGTACAACCCTTCTGACGTTGCCTTCTAGCTACATTAGATTCCAGAAACTACATAGATGCATCATGTTTCATGTTGGTAGACGTGATAAATTTTAGGCCACCAGGAACATAAAATGGTCTAATTTTTTTAGACAAGTTAAAAAAAGGTATAGAACTTAGTAGCTGAGCATATTATGCTGATTGAGATGTCTAACAACCATGAGGCCAATATTGGAGTTTATGTTAAAATAATAGAGCAAGCTATGCAAAATGAGATGTCTAATAACCATATTTCTACTGTTTTTTTATTGAAAAACATGGAAATTGCTAGTATGAAATAAATTAAAAAAACTATGGTCCTAATTGTTAATATACAGTGTCATAATTGACCTCTCTCTGATGTCTACAAGCACTACTACATTACATGAAATTATACGCCATTTCCATCGCTCTCATCGATGTAAAAAATGATAATAAAAACATCGAAAAGGAATACACTACCCTAACCCAAGGCTTTTTTTCTCGACAATTATTAATTGAATAAATCTGTTAAATTAGTTTCAAAAACCAAATTGAGACTTTCTCCTCCTTCTGCCTTCCCCATACTGTTCATTCCATTTCCTCAGCTCATTCATACTCGCAACATTGTACTATACCGACGACCCCACCTTGGTTTTGGATTGGATAAAACCATTCAATTTTAGTGGTGATAATACTCGAGACACGCCATTTCCGTGTCCCTTCTTTTCTTCCTCTAAAAGTTCTTGAACAGGTTTATATGTTGCAGCAATACAGAAGTTCTTCAAATCACTGCCCAAGTATCCTTCGGTTGTATTTGCTATATTTTTTAACTGAAATACAGGTTCTAGATGCTCTTGATCACGAAGTATTTTAAGTATCTTTAAACCATTTTCATCATCTGGCAGTTCAACATACATCCTTCTTGGTAGATGGAGAATGACAGCATCGTCAAGATCGAATGGTCAATTTGTGGCACCAAGGATGAGGATTCTTTAGTTATCTTTTGATCTCAACCCATCCCAAGCTGCTATAAATTCATTCTGCATTCTTCTAGTCGCTTCTTGCTCAAAAGAACCACCACGAGCACCCAGCAAGCTGTCAACCTCATCAATAAAAATAAATACGGGAGCTAGCTTGCTGGCAAAGGAGAAGAGGGCCTTGGTAAGCTTTTCAGCATCTCCAAACCACTTAGATGTAAGTGTGGAAATAGTTATGCTGATAAAATTTTCCACTACTTCTGTTGCAAGCGCCTTTGCAAGAAGGGTTTTCCTGGTTCCAGGAGGCCCAAAAAGCAATATCCCTTTGCAAGGCCGCAATAAATTTCCACGAGAGAAAAGCTCATGTCTTCGCATTGGGAGAATAACGAGTTCATTTAATGCCATTTTCACATCTTCAAGAGCACCAATATTGTCAAATTTCACATCAATTTTTCCAGGAGGAACCACTGATGAAACAAAATTTCTCTCATACTCATCCTTAGCAAGATTCTTCAAATTTTGTGAAGATTTCTTAGATATAGTTTCCTGCTTCTTTAACCTCAAAAGTGCAATTTCAAGGCTTTCGCGAGGCACGTACAATCTTTACCCCCTTTATTGAAGGAATGAGACATGATGATAAGTAATAATTTTTAGCCCAGCCAAAAACCTTCTGAGCTTTTTGCTTTATCAGTACCACACCATCGGTATTTACGTGTAGGAGTTCCATGCACAACAGCTCATGTTCCTCGAGGACCTTATGTAGTTCATTTATAAAGCTCTGCGATATCACAATTCTCCTATCTTCATCAATCTGTTTATTGAATATTCTGAGGGTATCTTCATCCTTTTGAGGGAATATACACATAATGTTAGTGAATAGCTTATGAATTTCAGTATCTTTCGATCTTTTTGTAGGTTTTAGTCCTTCCACAAGTCGCTTCAATGAAAGAGGCAACTTATCAAGGTGACCCAAATTTGGAAGTATCATCGTAAAATTCTTTTTCTCCTTTAACCCTGGCTCAACTTTATTCTGCCCACAAATCAAAACAACATATCCAGGTAACTGATCAAACATTTCCTCCACCTTTGGTACCCATTCACCTCATATACCTCACCGTGTTGACCACTAAGGAAATGTATCCCATGACACCTTTATTTTCTCCCATGGAACAACCCTCCGCAAGAACTCATTTTTAAATCTTTCCCATCTGGTTAGAAAATGTGTTTCCTTCTTTTTACTCTCAATTGCCAATTTCTCGTTATGACAGAGAAGAACGACGAGGATAGGGTTGGAGATTTCTTATTCGAGCTTGGGATAATTTCTCATATCAACCATCCAAACACAGCGATATTGGTTGGGTTCGAGCTTGTGATAATTTCTCATAGCGTTCTTCTATTTGGTTTCTTTTATGGTGAAACTGAGGATGACAATGGGCCATTAATTCTTATGGGGAGGATATCGCCTATACTGACAGTGAAGCTGAGGAGTCTACTAACTCTGATAGTAAAGATGACGAGGATGACTTCATTAATGATGATTTTAACATATTGCCACCTTTAAATGTCCCCAACAATGGAGTGCGAACTGAGGAGATATTTGATGATGATAAACTTGTCAATGAGAACCGTGTCTCTAAATGACCAAAAAAGAAGAACACTAAGCTAAATGAGTCTGATGACATCTCCTCTCAACAACAAATTATTGTAAAAGATGCAACAGGTATACCAATCTTAGAGAGTGAAGATGAGGATGGTTTTCCAGTATCTTTTAGCGAAGAAAAGACAGAAACAGTTAAAGATAAGACAACAGTTGAAAAAATGAATACAAAAGATGAACCTGCTCGTATAAAAAGTGTGAAAAGAAAAATTAATGTGATTAACAAAAACTGACCAAGGACTTGATTCATCAGTCCAAACTATTTAAGCACTTCCAGATAATGATGTTAAGAAAATAAAAAGGAAGAAAAAAAAGTAAAGGGTAAAGAGGGAAAAAACATGAAACTGGTGGTGATAGCAAGAGAAATATCTAGCCTGAGGCAACTACCAGGGGTGTGGAGGAGATTCTGGTTATTAAGAAGGAAAATGATCACGGACTAAACACTGAAAGAAGCCTTGATACTGTGGCAGAACCTTCGAGGCTTGAACACTATTTCAGTTTGTTGAGAATTTTTATGGAGGTAAGAAAGGTTTTGTCAAACATAATCTGATAAATGATTTTAATTGGTTATTATAACACTGAACTACACTCTGATGTTTTTCTGGTCTTTGTGAAATGCAGCCTATATTCTTTAGCATAAAACCTAGGGATTTTTGTGTGACATCGTGAACGAAATCTAGTTCCTGACTGTGGTTCTTCTTTGCATATGTTCTCATTTTAGTATGTTATTCTCATTCGTATTTGTTAAGGATGCTCTAATGTAAGAGTGATAATGATAATTAGGGTAGTTAAGGTTTAATAATTTGGAGTGTTTTGGGGTATTTTATAATTTTTTCTTACATTTAATTAATCATCACTTTTATCCAGCTAAAAGATATGGCTGAGAGGCTGCCACCTGGTGTTTATGACAATAGCATTACGTCGACTTACTTACGAAACAACTTGGAGCCAAAAGGCATTCACTTTCTGGATTCAAATAGGGAGTGCTACTCAAGATATGATTTGTTGAACAGTTCTTACCTGGAATCGCATAAGGGAATGGACTCTGCCTTGGAATGGATTCTTATTTGGCATCGCCCAAGGGATTCGTTGAACAACTATTACTTGGCACCTCCATGAAGTTATGAGTCAGGTATTAAATCTCTCTTTCCAATCTTCTCAATTTTCATTCATAATATCTTTGATTCACTCTATTTAAAATCTTGATTAAAGATTAACAATCAATGGAAAATAAAGTTACCTAGTTGTGTCACTACTGTTATAAAATCTATTACTATTATAAAATGCTTTACAAGAGATTAATTATCTTATCTATCCAAGTTGTCCACTGCCATGATGTTTGCTTAGTGCACATCATACTTTTTATGCTCTATACCTGACCATAGTGGTAAGAAATTTACTAGCAGATCTATTTTCTTTTGGTTGATGTCTACATAAAAATTCACATTTTTAACATTTCAAGAGGCTTCAAGTAAAATTTTAGGAATAGTATAATTTACCCTTTGAAAACTATTTCATTAAATTGAGACGTCCAGCCTTATCTAAACATCATCAATGGATGAAAACCCAAACAACTTCACATAGTTACATCTCCCGCAATCCTTTAAACTGACAAATCAAGTGGCCAAACTCAATAATTGAACAACCCACCCCTCCCCTTCCCCCAAATATGGTATGATTCATCTTCAAAACTCATGCAATGACATAATCGATTGATTTAGACTTAATTTGTGGCGATCACCACCATGTAAGATCAAGACAAATTGTTTCAACGACATTAGCGCACCGACGTCAACCCTTCATAAATCCTGTGTGTTTTAATACCTATTTTTCCTTCTGCTTGCTGCCTTATGACTAATTGTATAAATCTTTTTTGCTATATTCAATTCTTTTACTCAAATCAATTTTCTTTACAAATCTCATGCCCATTTCTTATATGAAGATAATTATCTTGGATGTTCGTTGTCAATATACCATTAGTAATCAGTTGTGGATTTAAAAATAAACAAAAAGAGTTATGAGATTAGGTATATTGTTCTAACTGAGAAACCAACCCTTCATTTACAATATCGATACACAACACACTCTAACATAGCTTCAACTTCATCATCAATGTTATTCGTCGACCTGCATTAACAGAAAAATCCTTTAATAGAACCATTATCAGAAATTATGATCACCTACCAAGATGACATTACATAATTAAATTCACTCAAGATTCATTTCAAAAGCACTACACTTTTTCCTTTTCAAAATCGGAATAATAATATGTTGCACCTAAAGCTTATGATCCACCATATTCTATTTTTTAAACTTATTTTGGGACCATTTATTTAAATTTAGAGTATTATCTCTTTTAAGGTTTATGCTTCCACGACTACAGAGATTATTGTTGCAAAAAAATATGTTATCTGGAGAAATTCCCAATATATTTAGTGATCTCACTCTCAAAAATATTCTCATAATGGGTCAAAACCAGTTCTCTGATGTAATCCCTGCCATTATCGAAAAATGCCATCATTTGAACATACTAAGCCTCAGGATGGAATCAGCTACATCGTATCATTCCAATAGATATTTTTCTTCTTTCTAAATTAAGCTATTTGAATCTAACAAGCAATGTAAATTCAGATTAAGGTAATGGACATTTCTAACAACTTGTTGTCAGGAAAAAATTCAATGACTATAGGGGCCTTCTTAATCTTAGTTGTTCCTTATATTTGGATCTGAAGTCCAATCTGGCAAGGAATCATTTTAACGGATTGATATCTCCACAATCAGTGGTCAAATTAGTTGTGTTGGAGAGCTTGGATCTCTCTTAGATCAACCTCTATAGACCAATCCCACATGATCTAGAGAAATTCTCATTTCTCCATAAATTGAATTTGCCACTTACCTCCAATTTTGAAGCAAATTTAATCAGCTTTAACCCTTCCCGAAAAATTTCATAGGTGGGTTTCTTTCTTGTGAACATCTCAAGCAGCAGAATTCCAAAACTGAAGACATCCCCTTTTTATTGAGGCATTGCTGCCCAAACCACACTCTACCAAAAATAACACGACATCATAGTAGGATATATACTGAAGACTTTATTATTTCACATCAACAAATTATTGTGTTTCGACTGATGTGTGCCCTAACAACACGTTAAGAACTCAAATATAGAAAGGATAATGCTTAAACAAGCATTGGATAAAAGCATAACAAAATCGATTAACTATTCTAGATAAACTCATGGTGAGAATTTAACTTAAAAGTCATGAGTATTTTGTCAGTGTTGAAATGTCTCTTCGACCAATTCCGATATCAAAATTTCTAACTATCTCTCAATGGCTTATCATATAAGACATTTATTTAGTCATTAGTACTTATTTAGTGTTTCCAAATTATACACTCTTATATAGTATAATCCATGTCCTTGATTTAAGTCATTACGAAAGATCTATGTAAGACAATGTGGTCAGTCAAGCAGACCTTACTGCTAATCTATAACGAACAGGAATACATATGCCTGCTTATACTTTGATAACCATTTAACCTCTATTCTTCTATGGGATATGTATTATGCATAAAATAAGATGCTGAAGAATACGACCCGGGCTTATACCTAAACGACTGCTATTTTTAATACTGTTCATTTCAGGTATGTTCTTTTCAAATATTTGCATATCTTACTTAAAGTTTGTTGTATCTATCGATAGTTAAAATATAGTTTATTGTTCAATTAACAATACAAATTAATATGTTAACTTGTATTTCTTATTGTAATTGTAGGAACAATGACAAGTTTGGGTAGTTATTTCATTTCAAGCCCAAAACTCAAATAAACGTAAATGAATGTCAAACTTATGCACAATATAGTTTTTCTTTCGATGAAATTCTTTGCATGGATATTGGTATTCATATTCATGAATATCTTTCCTTTTCAGCTTGTAGTTCAGTCAATGAAATGATTCCGAAACCAAAATCATCATATGGCTTAGTTACCCGTAACACATCGAATCAGTCCTAGACTTTCAAGCATTCTGATACTATTTTATCTTTTAACAAAATGAAATAAATATTCTAATATTGGGGAATCACACCTTTTTTTATGTTGGCATAAAGGCACAATATATAAGGAATTGTTTTGTGTAAATGCTCACAGCTGACTTAAGGTATGAAGTTGTAAGATATTTTTTATTTTCTGTTGATTTCTTCTTCATATGGCGTATATGATTTTGGTTCTTTATGCAACTCTTCTAAAGTTAAATATATAAATAACTAATTTATGGTGTTAGGCTTGATGCAAAATCAATGGAGTGTCATCAAATGTTCTCATTAGTGGAATTACTACTCAAAACATAGCAATATGTCTTTAGGATACTTCAGTTGGATTGATCGGTGATACTCAGACCAAACTGACACAGTTGGATAATTCAAAGTTCTTCAATGAAATGCTCATCGAGTAGGAGCACTGTACACTGCTCAGGTGAGGGAATCACCAATTGGGGTTGATTTTATTTTACAATTGCCTTTAGCAAAAGGGTCGGGAATGGATAATTGAAGTCCTTTGTTGCGAGAATAAATATCTAAATATTTGTTTCTTTCGATATGTTGAACAGTGATCACTACACCAAAATGATAAAATTTTCACCTTTCAGTCGGCCACCCTGGTCAAGGTCATTGACCGTGATAAAAAAACACGCGTTTTGTGTCACGGTCATTGACCTTGACACGACCATGAGAAAGAGTTGTCACGGTCATTGACCGTGACAAGGCCGTGATAAATTTACTTGTCACGGTCAATGATCGTGACAATTCTTTAAATAATTGTCATGATCAATGACCTTGACACGACCGTGACAACTTTTGCAGTAAAAAAAGCCCTAGGCTTCTTTTTTTCCCACCTTTTTTGGTTTTCCCCCTCTCTCTCTCTCTAAGTGATTTCTGCTCTCTCACTCTCTCTAAGGTATTTTTTTTTCCTCTCTTTCTCTTTCATTTCTATATGTGTGTGTATATATATATGTGTATATGTATGTGTGTATATATGTGTGTGGTGGGGGAGGGGGGAAGGGGTGGGGTGGTGCAGGTGTGGTGGGGGGAGGGGGTGGGGTATGTGTATATGTGTGTGTATGTGTATGTGTGTGGTGGTGTGTGGTGGGGGAGGGGGTAAGGGGGTAGTGGGGGTGGGATGTGGTGGGGGGAGGGGGGAGGGGGGGAGGGGTGGGGTGGTGGAGGTGGGGGTGGAATTTTCTAACTAAAAATATGATAATATTTTGTTATAATTTGTTAAAACTATGTAAACCTTAGTATGAATGCAAGGTTAGTGATAGTTAGAATTGTGTAAATGTTAGAAAAGTTCTAGAATTCATATGTTAAATTTAATTATATAAATATTTAAATTTGATAATAATTTTATTCATGAAATTAATTCAATTAAGTAAAACCCTAGATAATTTTTTAACAGAATTTGATAATATTATATAAAGTTTAGTAAATTCACCATATGTTGTCAATTGTATGTTTTTAGGAATATCATTAGTTACTTTCGTGCCCAATTATGTAGAATCCATACACATGCATGTTGTTAGAAAGTCTTAAATTTAATTCTCACTTTAATTTGCAGAATCTTTGTACTTAGTTGGATTTATCCCTTTATGATAATGAAATTTATGCTCCAATTATAATTATCTCATGTCATAATTTTATTGATAAACAATAAAGTAATAAAGTAATAAAAATATGAAAATACCCCAATTGATTTAGTAAGATTCTTTCTAGACTTCATTACAAATTATTCATGCCAAACCCGACTCTCTTATAAGATATGCATATTGTGATAAAATATAATGAGGATAAGAGACTTTTGAAATATAAAAGAATCTCAAAGAATAAATATAAAAATAAAGGACTAAAGAAGTAGATAATTGCAATGAATATATAGATAAGATGATGATAAAAGATCGTGCAATGAATAAGATGATAAAACACGCATTTTGTGTCACGGTCATTGACCTTGACACGACCGTGACAAAGAGTTGTCACGGTCATTGACCGTGACAAGGCCATGACAAATGTAGTTGTCACGGCCGTGGTGGGGGGAGGGGGTGGGGTGGTGTGTGTGCGTAGGTGTGTGCGTGTGTGCGTGGCGGGGGGAGGGGGGCAAGGGGTGGGGGGGCAATTTTAACAATTGTATAGCTTTAATTAAGAAATTGTATAGCTTTAATTGTAATTTTAATTGTATAGTTTTAGATGAAAGTAAATTAATAATTAGTGCCATTTTCATATGAAAGTAGGATTGCCCCTCATTGTAAATTAGTAAATTAATAATTGTATACTTTAATTGTTAGTTTAATTGATGAAATGTTGGGTTGGTTAGTTTTGAAAGTGGCATGACGTGTGCATGTGTGTGGTGGGGGTGGGGTAGGGGTGTGTGTATGTGTACTATTAACATTTTTTTTTATCTGTACTAATAACATTTTTTAACAGCAAATGTCTCCTTCAGATATTAAAGCGAAGATGATGATGCTGTTTATGATGATGTCGTCTGGGCTCGGTGGTAGCGGAGGCGAGGAGGGCTCCTCCGCCCCTAGGCTCCCCAAGTATGAAAAATTTGGGATTACCGTTGAGAATAAATCGGAGCTATTAGTGAGATCCCTCGAGCTACTAAAGACGGTCATCGGCCAGGAGTTTATGAGTTGGAAGGAGGTGCCATATGAGCTTAAGTTAGCTATTTGGGCGGCACTACAGGTAATATAATTATATTTATATGAATATTTCAATTTCAATTTCAATTTCAATTTCAATTTCGATTTCGATTTCATTTTATATTTATTCGTAACTAACATTGAATTTGTTGGACAGGAACAATTCAACTTGGATCCAAAGCTACGCGATTCCGTCTTGGAGCAGTTGAGGGAGCAACACAAGACGTGGAAGAAAAATATGCGGACACGGTACTTTGGGAAAAGACGAGAGTCCATTATACAATGGCGTGGATCCGTCCCGCCCAAGGGGCCGATCTCATTGGCACAATGGCAAAAAATAATTGACAATGAGATCGAGGATCGACAATTGGCATCTCGCCAATCGGGGAGGGAAAATTGGGCAAAAAAGACGGACGTGCACTACTCCGACCGGACCTCTTACGCCGAGGTGGAGCATAGGATGAAGGTAAGATTTAATTTTTCTATAACTACAGAAATATATTATTCTTCATTATTTTACTTTTCGGGGCAGATACTAATTTTACTTTATTTTATTTCAGGGGGTAGGGAGTGGGCCAGGGGGTAAGCCACATAGGCTCGATACTTATGTGGCTCTTCGGACGAAGAAGGGGAAGGATAAGGAGGTGTCCCCGAGCGTCGCGGAGACGATTGTAAGTAATCTGACAGTTTAATTTTTATTAATTACGTTATAATTTTTTAGTTTACTTATTTTACTAATCATGTGCTTTTTGTCATTTCAGGCAAAGCTTAAGGAAGTGCATGAGTCGCAGTCTGATGCCGATAAGGCGTCTTTGTCCACAAACGCACTCAACCAAGTGCTTGGCTCTGATCGCAAGGGGAGGACAAGGGGGTGAGCTCGCGGGTGGCCAAATCTAGGATCATCGGATTGGAGACGAGCGACACCGGGTTGGCTCGAACGGTGGATTCACACGACGCGAAGCTGTCCCATTTGGAGGCGACGGTCGAAGATATGTACGCATTCATGAAGCGTACGTTGGGCGGAGACCGAAAGGGGAGGGGGAAAGGGAAAGGGAAGGAGAAGGCGGTGGAGGAGGATGAGGAGGAGGAGGAGGAGGAGGAGGAGGTGCGGGAGAACGAGGCGCAGGAGGACGAGGATGTGGACCTCGCTGCTTCTTCACCGTCACGTGCGTATTTTGATGATCCACTTCCTTATTTGGCTCCCTTCCCCAAATCATTGTCGACACTTGGTTGGCCGAGCGTGTTCATATTGGATGTATTTGATGGCCAGTGGATAGGGCGGGTGTTGAGGGACCCGAATATCGTCGAGGGTGGAATAGTTCATGGACGTGTGCTTCAAGGGATCGAGTCCAAAGTGCTCGTCACGCATGTGATACCCGGGAAGGAGAACTCCCTATTGTGGTTGCGCGAACAATGTGGCATGAGCCAACTCACCTCCTCACATTTACCCAAGACATGTAGTAACATTATTTTTAAGTTTGTACATTTTAATTATATTTGGATTATATTGTCATGTATATTGTTTCTATTTTGAATATTTGGATTATATCGTCATGAATATATATTTTCACTATCTTGGGTATATTTGGATATATGATGTTTGAATAGGTACAACCAACGTTGTTATAAGAGGTACAAATATACTGCTGGGCAGTGGCAGTGGCCATACTGTCCAGCATAATTTTTTTCAATTCTACCCAGAATTATCACGGTAATTGACCGTGACAAATCCTTGACAAAAGTTGTCACGAACTTGTCACGGTCAATGACCGTGACAAAAATTTTAAATATTGTCACGGATTGGTCACGATTTCTAACCGTGACTAACTTGTCACGGTCTCTGACCGTGACACGATCGTCACAATTCTAATGGACTTGTCAAGGTCAATGACCGTGACACGTCCGTGACAAAAAAATTTGTCTCGCCCAGAATTGTCACAGTCATTGACCTTGACAAGTCCAATTTGTCAAGGTCAATGACCGTGACAATAGTGCAGATTTGGTGTAGTGGATATTATGTGTTTCAATTTCTTCTACGTATTGCTAATCACATATGCGATAAAAAATTTCAATATTGAATAGTTTCGTTTGTCATTTATTCGTGTTTGCCATTACTATATTGATTTTGCAAAAGCTAACGTATAATTCGCGCATCGCGCGGGTTTCCAACTAGTTATAACTAAATTGCTTCATTGATTCATAAAATACTATGTTAAGATTGTATTAGAAATGATAAAATGGAAATTTAGATTGAAATTTATATAAGTGTATGAAAAATTATTATAAATATAAATAAACTAGTATTTATGTGTGAGTAGTTTATTTGGGGCTTGGGCTTCAAGAGAATGTGGCAGTGTGTTATGACGTGTATGGATTGGTGTACAGGTGGAAATATATCACTATTTTTGGCAGCTGAAATATGGTTCATAGGTACATTTTATTTTAGTTTAGTTTAATTCCTTATGTGATCATTACATTGGTAGAGAGTACATTGTAGAAGTTGGATCCAATTTATACTCCTGATTCCATCCATGTGTGACACCAAAGAATTGACGCTATTGTTTGATTTTAAAAAGTATAGAGAAAATTTGTAACGTTGTATTTTGGCAGGAATCATTTTCACGGTCTAAACAGATTCAATGAAAAAATCAAGAATGCATCTGCGGTAATTGAGGAGTTTAACAGAACATTGTCCCATGAATATAAGATAAACGAGGAGTCGAACATGGCATTGTCGCTGCTGCTTTAAGAGAAGATGCAGAAACCACAGAATCTTCCGATCAGCCGTAATTCCTTATTTTGCCTTGTAAGCACTCTTCATTGGAGTCTTTGATATGGTCTGACCATACTTTAAATTGCTCAATTTGTTTTAATTCAATTTAATAGTTAGTTGTTAATGTGTGTGTATTAAATGGTTATTAGGGTAAAATGAAAAAAAGAACCCTGAACTACGTAGTTTGGTAGTATATTATTGGATATTAGTTCTTTAATATTTTTCGCACTACGTTATTGTTTATCCTTTCTATCCGGTTTATGGTAATTGAACTTGATATGCGATAATTACTTATATATATTGAGAGATACTCGGGTGGAAAATTCTCTCTTTAAAGTAAATTTTCAGTGGTGGTGGTGGTGAAAATTTGCTATGGTGGTGGTTAAAATATTCTGTTGGTTGGTTCA
Source organism: Sambucus nigra (assembly GCA_949130495.1). NCBI lineage: Eukaryota > Viridiplantae > Streptophyta > Magnoliopsida > Dipsacales > Adoxaceae > Sambucus > Sambucus nigra. The sequence continues at coordinate 596,448,951 of OX422209.1, forward strand.
TAGTATTCTTAGAATCAATTTTATTGTTGAAAACGGGTTGCTACCTGTGGTTTGCATGAATAAACAAAGGAGACTCTGCCGATTTTTAAAAAAATAATAATAGTTAGATATTTATATTATTTGTGATGAGATTATACTATATTGATTCATTGCACATTGTAGTGTTGACGAGTGACATATTAATTTTGACGTAATTGACACTATTTTTTTTTGTAGGACATGCAATGCTAATCAGTGACTTTGGAGGTCGTACGTTTTAAGATTGCGGGATTACTTTTATATAAGCATTTAGTGTTTTGGAGTATAAGAAATTAATTGTATTTTTGTTGTCAAGTCGAATATTTGAACTTAGTGTTGTAATTTTTATTTTGATGAATATTTGGAGATGCTTGTAAGTACTCTAACTATTGTTGAATGAAAATGATTCGTTGTGTTGGTTGCAAATTATCTTATGTATTACATTTTATGATTATTCGTTGTGTTGTGTTGTCTCAAATGTAATTCAAATCTATATTAAACTTTAACAATAGATTTTATTATCTACAATATATTGGTGCAAAAATTTTAAGATCCCTTCACCTCTTTTGGGATGGTTAAAACTGTCCCAAAAATATATTAAAGACGGTTATGTTGCCGTCTCAAAAAGATCTTCTAAAATAGTAACCTTTTGAGACATATTAATTCCCGTCTCAAAAGGACTTTTTTGGGACAACTCTCTTGTCGTCTCAAAAGGGTATTATAAAATGATGAGTTTTTTAGACAGATCTGTTTCCGTCTCAAAAAACTCTTTTGAGACGGTTATGGCGTCACAAAAAGTATTTATAACCCCCTATTAAAAAGACTCCCCCTAGCCGTCCCAAATAGCGTCCCAAAAAGTATTTGAGACAGATAAATCATTTTTTGGGACTGTTAGGCCATCGTCTCAAAAGTTACTTTTTTTTGTAGTGGCGCGACTTCCAATAGCCGCACCCTCATTTTTATTATTAACAAAGTAAAATAACAATTATTTTACTATTGATGTGTATAAGGGAAATGTTAAGTATTATTATTTTTTCTAGAAAAATAACATCAATTAATTATGTTAGTCTATTACTAAAATCTAAATAATAAAGAAAACAAAATTGTTATAAATAACTATATTTTTCCTGACTGTTAAAATACATTAATAATTTAATGACACATTAATACATCAAGTTGAAATTGACTCGTGTTGGTGGTGTAAGAGAATTAATAGTTTAAATAGGTTGACATGATAATGTAAAAAAATTGAAAGTTAATTTTTGTTAAATAATAAAATCATACAATCAATTTTTAGTTATTGATTAAGCTCAGTGTGCTATAATTTTGCGATTTTGCAATTTTTAATTTTTTTATGTGTGGGGGGTAGGAGGGGGGAGGGGAAGGGTATGTTGAGAGCAATTCCGCCAATATTATTTTGCTCAGATAGGTAGGAATCTTTTAATTGAAATTCGAATACGAGCAAAATAGGGACACCACCATGATACAAAGCCATCCAATGGTATCTCAAATATTAACAAACTAGCGGAATGTGCGTGCCTGGAGGTACGCTGAAACATTCCAAAGTGCGTAATCATAAAACGGATAAAATTTTCAAATTGCATAATTGAAAAAGGGCAAAAATTTCGTTTCCAACGAAACAAAGTGTAATTTTAAAAAAATGGTCATAATCTGTTTTATTTAAAGGACTATTGAAATGTGTAAATAATTCAAGTCGAGTTTTATTACAACACAAATGTGAACAATTAATTAAATTTGGACAGAGATTCCTTTATTTACTGGACTATCCACCATTTTAAGAAAAAAAATCCACAAAAATACTAAAAGTCCTTCCCGGACATCAAATAAACATCATAATGTTCATAATTACACCATTATGTAACATCACTTATAATACAGAAATATTGTTTACGACACGAAAGTGTAAATATTTTTAAAAATTTTGGGCAGAGTTTCCTTTGTATATCGGACTATCCACCTTGTTATAAAAATAATCCAACAAAAATAATACAATCACAATTATACTATTACGAACAAAAATATCAAATGAACAAGACTAATTAAACTCCAATTCTTTGATTTGTAATGACAACTCGTGGTATCTGATATCCGATGACTTTGCCAGATCAATCCATTGAAAAAAATTGTTTAAACGAACTTCATAATTTGGACACGACAAACACGTCGGCTCTGATTTGCATGCCCTTGTAGTCCTGATAAGAGTGATCCCCACGCTAACAAGTTTATTGTGAATTAATTGAAGAATCGCGTGGTGCCATCCCCTGAAACAAAAAATCGAATTAAGGCCATAATTACATGAAATATATGTACAAAGCATGATTAATGAAACTAAAAAATTGACAATGTCATTTATGTACATCTATGGGCAAATGCCCTAACTTGTGTTATTTGCATAAAGGTAAATCAACAGAAGAGTAAAAATAATAAAAAGTGAACAACGTTAAATTGTACAAATTTTGCAAGAAAAGTGAACAAAACAACTGAGCAATGTATCTCAAATCCAAAAGAATAAGTAATAATCTAAATCTTTATGTGCAGCTTTACTTTGTATTCATTTCTAGAGATTAAGCTAAAATCAAAATTTTCTTTAAATATAACTGTTGGTTTAAAAACTATTGTATAAATTTTGTTATGAAATAAATTTAACCATAATAATATGTCAGTTTTCAAAAGTATTGTACAAATTTTGTTATGAAATAATTTTTTCAACTAAAAAAAACAGCGACGATATCAACAAATAAGAAAATGGCGTGGGAAGATGTACCAAAAAAGAGAATACCTTGAAGACAGTCACAATTCTTGGCCTCTTTACGAATAACATTGATAACAAAATCAATAAGCTCAGTGCCCTCGGTGTAATATCCATTGGCCCAATTATTTCCAACACCGGACTGACAAAAGAATGAAGTTATCGGTCCTAAATATCTGGCAGTAAGGGCCCGATCGGATGTTGTCCATGGTACAGGGAAGGACGTCCATGATGACGTCACGTAGGACAAACCTACTGCAACTGGCTTTGTTGAGATAAACATTGACGTGCTCCACTATGATATGCATATTGTATATGAAATCGATACAAAAATGTCATATACTGAAATTGAAACCTCAAACTGAAGTATATCATACCTAGGCTTGTAAATCGGGCTGGGTGAGCCGGGCTTTGGATAGCTCAGGCTCGGCTCAAAATTTCTTAGTCATTTCCCAAGCCCGGGCTCAACCCGAGTTTTAATGAGAATCATAGGCTCAGGCTCGGCTCACCAAACTCACGGGCTTTGGGTCCGTTTTCGGACAGGCCCGTTTTGAAATATGAAAAACGTTTTAATTTGGAAAATATTTTAATTTAAGAAAATCAGCACATTCTTTTAGTTTAAAATTGTTGATAAAAAATAAGCACACTTTTTTAGTTTAAACAAATCAGCACACTTTTAGTTTAAAAAGGTTAAAAAAACAACACACTTTTTTTAGTTTAAATCATCACACTTTTAGCATACACACATAATATAAATCAGCACACTTTTTAAGTTTAAATCAGCACACTTTTTAAGTTTAAATCAGCACACTTTTAGCACATACATAATATAAATCAACACACTTTCAGTTTGAATCAGCACACTTTTTTAGTTAAAATCAGCACACTTTTAGCACATACATAATATAAATTAGCACCATTTTAGCTTGAATCATCACACTTTTTTAGTTAAAATCAGCACACTTTTAGCACCTATATAATATAAATCAGCACACTTTTAGCTTGCATCACAAAACAGTTGACAAAAAGTGGGGAAAATGGACAAAACAATCCTTACATCGCTAAAACAATACCGTGTCCAAAACAGTGGACAAAAAGTGAAAAAAAATCAGCACTTTAAACAACAAACTATCAAGTCTTGTGTCCAAAACACAACTAAATCAGCACACCTAAATCAGCAGAAACTACCCAGCTCCTCACCACACAAATCATTCCTTCGAGATGGTCAAATCTGAAAATGGATAAAAAAATAGTTGTCAATAAATAAAGAAGAAGTTAAAGCATAAAAGTTAATAAAAAAATAGTAATCAATTAAAAAAGAATAAGTTCAAATATATGTACCGAATCACAAACGTACCAAAAAATGCAGAATCAACTTCCTCCTCAAATTCAGTTTGCATGGGTGCATTTTGAATCCAATCTTGAGTGCAAATCAATGCTGCAATCGTATAAGGAAGTAAAGAACTACGAAATGGGCTATGAACACGACCCCCGGTGCTAAAGGCACTCTCAGTTGCAACAGAAGATACGGGAATAACTAGAATATCACGTGCCATCCTCAATAAAATAGGAAACTTGGAAGAACTATGCTTCCACCATTGTAAAACATTAAATTCATCATTTGTATTTTTGCTAAGGTGAAGCTTTTCTTCCAAATAGACATCCAAGTCCGACTTATGGTGTGACATATCTTCTTCTTCACTAAACTTGTAAAACTCTTCCATAAAATCCATTTTTTTAAAGTGTAGATGAAGTACCACTAGACATATCATTCCTTTCTTTGTCATTTTCATTCATCTCTTCCAAATGAATGGAAGCTTCATATGAAGCCTTGTACTCATAAAAAAGATCTCTAAAAACATTATCAACACGAGCCATCAAACTATCAACCGTCGAAGAACCATAAATCCTACTATAGCAAAACTTCAAATACTTATCTTTAAATCTTGGGTCAAGGATAAGAGCGATGGAAAGTAAAATATTTGGTTATTTTTCTGCCCAATATTTCTCAAATTTTACAAGCATGTTCAAAGCCATTCGTCCAAGCAAAGAGTTTAAATCCAAAGAAGTTTCACGCAACAAAATTAAAATTCAATAGACCTCGCGAAAAAAGAGATTTGCAGTACAAGAATTAATTGACGAAAACACTTTTGTCACAATAAAAAAAGCCTCCAAAAATTGATGAACAATTTCAGCTTTCTCCCAATCCTTCGCATTTTGTAGATTTTTAAAATGCTAGTCACGTGTTTTCATACGATCATATGTTTTTTTATAATGTAATGTAGCCCCAAGCATCAAGTATGTTGAATTCCATCGCGTGGGCACATCAATAACCAACATCTTACCCCGAGGAATACGTTCTTGGTCGGCATATTTCAGGAATTCAAGTTTCCTTCTACCGGATCCTTTCACATATTTAACTGCATTTCACACTCTACGAATGGAATCTTTAATCTCATTTAATCCATCTTGAACACACAAATTTAAAACATGCACCCAACAACGTACTTGAATATGTGCACCACCAAGCAATAAGAATCCTCGAGAAGAATAATGATCCGCAAGATTTCTAGCAATAACATCATTAGCGGTATGATTGTCCATTATAATGGTGCATATCTTTTCAATATTCCACTCAAGAAAGCAACTTATGATGGCATCGACAAGATTTTTTCCACTTGCTTGCATAGGCACCATTACAAAGTTTACAATTCTCTTATGCAACGTCCACCCATTATCAATGAAATGAGCTGTTAGTGCCAAAAAGGATAAATCTTGAGGAGATGTCCAAGTGTCGATTGTTAGACAAATTCGTGGACATTTGCTTGATTGCAACAGACTCATCAAAATGTCTTTTTCCTGTTTGTAACGTTTCATGCAATCACTCCTCACCGTGGCTCGAGAATTAAATTGATACTTGGGGTATAACCTCGAATATACTTTTAAAAAGCAGGGTGTTCCACAAAACTAAAGGATAGTTCCGCGCATATGACAAGCTCACTCAAGTCTTTCCTAGAACGTTCTTGCTCAAATTTCCATGGGACAAGAGTACAATCTTCCCCTGATTTCCCTTTTTCAAGCTTGAGAACACTTTGGGACGTATCTCCTTCGATGGGATTTAATTTGTTTTAACTATGACACAATATATTATCAATATGGTGAAGCAAATGGGTGGTTCCACCATTGCTTGGACAAGAAAATAATTTATTACAATAATTGCACTTACATTCTTCACGTTCACCCGACTTAGGGGGAACCTTTGAGAAATGCAACCACACTTTAGATCTTGTCTTCACTTCTCTTTTTCGCCTATCACCCATACTTGAATTAGGTGGATCGCTAGTCGGATCGGTATTAGAATTATTTGCATCGACTTCATTGTTTGCATCCGACATCTGTAAAATTGAGTATATATAACAAGATAATTAGAATTCATACCATAAAAATTATACAAAATTGAGTATAGATAACAAGAGTAATTCATACCTCAGAATTTGTCGTTTTGAACTCTACGAATATTAAGTATTGCTAATAATGATCCCTATCTAAATTGTAATGCAAGTTGCAATTATAATTTGCAAAACACAAAACCATATATGTTAAAAAAATAACTATAAATAAATTTTTAAAAGAGAAACTAAATAATTGTACTAAATTTATAAATAATCATAAAATCTTTCAAAATCCTACTAAATTTGCATTGCTAGAGATATTTTTATAAAATTTGTTGAAATTTTTAAATTTGTAATTTCATTTCAATTCAATGCAAGGTAATGCAAAACCTGTCTTGAGAATTTCTGTATCAAACATTTAACAAATTCAACATATGTGTTTACATATTTCAAAGCACTCAAAAGTTGATACAAATATCTTCAAATTTTATCATTTTTGGCTGGAATAGTTGATTCGGATCGAATATTGTATATTTCCACCTGTTATCCTTATGCATTCTAGCGCTTTTACGGTCCTAAATGCCTATAATTATGCTCATTAACCAGACAACCTTGGAGTTGGATAGATACATGTTTTGCAGGGGTTATTTGTGCTTTTGTAGGTATTGGAACGCTAAAAGTGAGGATCCGTTGCATTTCGGAGAAGTTTCATCGATGGACGCTACTTCAAGGGCTTTTTAGTCAATTCACATTTCTTATTCGGCTCTTGGAAATTCCACGGATGCGTAGTTCATTGAGTTAGCATCGCGTGACCGCAAACGGTGCGTCGTTTGGAGTTCGGACGAAGAAGCTAGGCTCGTTTCCGTAATGGACCTTTTCCCCCTCATCATGGATCAAATGCAGCCTGAAAACAGAGTACCGGTCGACCGCGTTCAAGGGACCGGTCGACCGTGGTTTCAACTTTTGCCGTGGGAAGGAGACAGTATGCTTTGGCTTAAGGGACCGGTCGACCGCGCCCCTGCGACCGGTCGACCGGTAGTGCCAGATATTTTGGGCTCTTTCCTCTTTCTTTCCTTTTTCCCTTATCTTTTCCCACTTACTATATAAACCCATTTTTGGTTTTAATATCAGATATACACGATTTTAGGTTAGTTTAGCTTAGGGTTTGGGGTTTTTGCTTGGTTCTTCTTCATTTCTCTTTGGTTTGACACCCCATTTGGATTGTAAGTTGACTATTCATCATCCTCACTATTAATATAGCTTGTCTTTCATTCATTCTTGCTTTGATAATTAGGTTTACATGCTTTGTTAATTAGTTTACATGCTTTGATTACTTGCTTTCTAGTGTAAATTTACCGCGTTTATTTACCGCTTTCCATTTATCGCGTTTTTAACATGCTTTCTAGGTAATTTAAATTAGGTTGTGTTTGAATTGAACTCACTCGGGTTGATGCGTTGCTTTGCTTTGGTGATGGAGTTTACGGGTCTATTTCGAGTGTGTTGTCTTAGTTATTACGCCTAGGAGTTTTGACGGGGCATATCATGTATGTCCCGTGCTTACGGCCTTTCGTGCGTAATTTCCGGGATATTTGTTGACGCCAAAATCTTATTAGGCTTTTATGATGATTTAGGGCGTAACAACCCTTGATTTAATTAACTGTCGAAACGAGACGCACTTGTAATAACTCGTCGACCCATGTAACCATTTTATACTAATTAACTCGGGTGAGGGATATTCGACGCAACCTATAGTCTTACTCGCTTTCATAATCTAGTTTCAATACCATTGCCTAGAATAATCTTTTCCTTTATGCATCTTTTCTTTTAGTTTGTAATCATCTTTTACACTTTTATTTCGGAGTATTAGACCACTTAAATTCTAACATCTGGTCTCTGTGGATTTTCGATACCCGACTTACCGCTGTGCTTGCCTCGCAAGTGTAGTAGTAACTTAGGTTTTTGTATTGAGTTGGCGAAACGAAAACAACGACTGTGCACTTTACACGCGCACACCTTTCGCACCTCGATCAAAATGGCGCCGTTGCCGGGGACTAGTTTGTTTTAGACTTTATTTGATTTAGTATTTCATAGTATTTTCTTTCTATTTGTATTATTTGCTAATATTTTGCAGGGCTTCCACATTTGAGCACTTAAAAACGCTCGAATTCTTTCCGCGCGCACCTACTTTGTGGAATCCGCCACTTCGAGCCATTTTTGGGGTAAGCATGTCTTATTCCAATTCTTTCGGTAATCCTTGTCATAATTCTCAAAATTCTCGCAAACCTATGACTTTCGGTGAATACTTAGAATCCCAAAGTATAACAAATTCAAATATGACTTTGGGCGAGTATAACGAAAGTCAAAACTTAGGTTATTGGAATTTTGATGATGATGACAATGATTTTGGGCCTTTACCTCCTTATAATAGGAATTTTGAAACGAATTCGAATAGTTTTCAAAATTCCTATAATAATGAGTTTTCGTTTAAGTCCGATGGTAGTTTTCAAAGTTCCCATTCTAATGCATCCGCACCTCGACCTATGACATTCGGTGAGGGTTTGCGTATGTATGAAAATGAGAAAATTGAAAATCGCTATCGGGAAGAAAATCGTTCGTGGGAACATGAGTTGGAGTTATTATTTGAGTCCGACGACGATTTTGCTTCCGAGACTTTTGAAGTCGAGGAATGTTTTGAACCAAATGAGGTACTTGTACCTACTTTGGAACAAGCCATTCTAGACTTTGCCCATCTCGTAATAGATATTGAAAGTGAGGATGAAAATGACGTAATATCTATTTGCAATGAAATGATTTCTTCTTTGGCCCCCAAAGAAGAACATTTCATTGAAAATGATATTATTTCCTTTGAAATTCCAACTTCATGCGTTGATGATTCATCTCATGATTTTGAATTTCTTTCATCCCCATTTTCATTCTCTATTACCCCACCGAAACAAGTACCCGATGATTCGGTTTCGAACTTTAATGTTTTAAACCCTATCACCGATGAGGAGTACTTGCTCGAGTCGCCCTCCACGATCGCATCTTTGCCTTTGTGTGCGCCGCCTCCCATTCCAACTTCAAAATCCTTGGGAGGATATTCGGCTTTTCTCGGTCCCCACTTGTTTTTGTCACCCGTTCAATCCAAACCCCCCATCGTCCCACCAAAACTTTTAATTGGCGATGGTTCATTTCTTCCGCCTTACACATGCCTTCCGTTGTTAAAACGGAATTCATATTTTTCGAAAGGCATGCTTGTATGTGACGGTACACCGGTTGTCCTCCAAAGTCAAATCGTTCTTATGGTGGACCCTCAGCTATTTAGACTTCTAGTGTACAGTTAGTGTGAAGTCTAAATAGTAGGTTGTATATAGTTAGCTTTTTATTTTCTCTTTTTATTTTTTTTCCTTCCTTTTTAATTTAGTCTAATGTAATTAGTTAACTTTTTATTATTTTTTTTTTCCATGCTCGGTACTAACTTGTTTTGTAGATTCTTTGGACTTGTTCTTATGGGGATCGCTCCACTTTTAGGTAATATCGCTCTTTTCCTCTCTTTGACTTGGTTCTTAATTTACATTGAGGACAATGTCAAGTTTTAAGTTAGGGGGTGTGGGATATTCTATCCATTTCTTATTTTAGTCCATGTTTTGGCTCACATGTTAGTTACTTAGTATGCTTTTCTTAGAAAAATTCAAAAATTTCAAAAAGATTTTCTTTGTTTTTTCTCCTTTTTTGGGCATTTTGCCTTTGTTTCCGATGATAAATTTCAATAATTGCCCGATCCAATAGACAACCCAATGATGCATGTTCTCGATTTTAGAAGTATTTAGACTTTAGTCTCAATTATTGATATGATGAATAACTTCATGAATTAAACTTTAATCCCGTGAGCACATGCACTTTCCTGGTTTTATTGATTTGGTTTAAGATTTTTATAACTCGGTAATCTTTTGTTGCATTGTATATACTTACACCGAGTAAGCTTTGTACCTTTCGTCGTTTGTGAGTGTTATACACTATTCTTTTCTCATTGAAAACGTTGAATTCGTTGGTAATCTCATTATTCTTTCATTTGACCGTTCATTAATTGAGTTCATACTTGAAATGTGTTACTTGAGCATGATTTTCATATATTGTTTTGACTCGAGAATTGCGTAAACTTTGCGAAATGATCATAGGCTCTCTTTGATATATCACCCATATTAGCCTTGACCTCACCCTTATATGTTTACCCTCGTTAACCTCTTTGAGCCTAAATATAGCCTTTCGTTTCATAACCCCATTCCCATAACCAACTCTACATTTGAGTTTTAAACCATACAGACACTTTCCATACCTTTATTTGGAATGTTACTTGGGATTGAATTATGTGGTTATGATGTCGGTTGCAATTTAGGCATTTGAGAGTTTGACAAGTAAAGAAGAGAAAGTAGTGAAAAAAGTGAAGAAAAAGAGAAAGCAAAAAGCAAAAGAAAACAAAAGAGAAAATGAGAAAAAGAAGAAAATAAAAAGAAAGAGAAAGTTTGTATATGTTGTATATAGTTCAATAAGCTTTGATTACTCTCCCCGATGATATATTCGATGCCTTTTGGAACTTGTTTTTCAATTTTGATATTGCCCACGTCGTCCTATTATCCCTAGTTTTCATTCCGAACACTTTGAACCCATACATATATATATCCTTCATTTCGTACCCTAGCCAAACCTACATTATAACCCTATACAAATCCTATGTGATCTTAGGTTGATGTAATTTAAAAGTTGAAATAGTTTTTATAATCTGTGAAAATGCATTTCGCCTCCTTTAATGTGCGGTATCTTTCATTGAGATTACATTTTTCAGTTTTTATATAGCGTTCTTCATTTGTGACATGTGTGTGGCCTAGTTTCCATTTACATTTACTCCTTATGCCCGCATGTTCCGTCTGTTACCTCCCTGTTTCGAGTGAATTCGCTTGATGAGCGTAATGCCCGTGAGGATTGAATATATGCTTGCTTTAATGTTATCCGGTTTATATAAGTTTTTGCCAAATCATACTTTGCATGTGCTCGCTCCCCTCCCACATTTTAAGGTTTCAATTCTGTGAGGTGCATTCTATAATGTTAATGATTCAGACTTTTGTGTGAATTCATTCACTTTGCTAATAATGCATATAAAATCTTTTTCGCTTTTGTTGGGCTTGTCGCACATTGGTTTGGGCATATTTTGAGGAAACCATATGATGTTTATGGGTATCATCCCTGAAAACCCTCACGAGACGACACTCGTCCACTAGAATAACCTAGGGGTTTAACGGCTTATTGCATATGCTAAATGCAATCGTGTTCCCTACGAAAGTGGCAATTATATTTCGATGCATATATACATTTTGTACCGCCCTCTGTGGTCTGGTTTTCTTTGTTTCATTACTAGGGACTAGCAATGTGTAAGTTAGGGGGTGTGATTCGTATCGAATATTGTATATTTCCACCTGTTATCCTTATGCATTCTAGCGCTTTTACGGTCCTAAATGCCTATAATTGTGCTCATTAACCAGACAACCTTGGAGTTGGATAGATACATGTTTTTCAGGGGTTATTTGTGCTTTTGTAGGTATTGGAACGCTAAAAGTGAGGATCCGTTGCATTTCGGAGAAGTTTCATCGATGGACGCTACTTCAAGGGCTTTTTAGTCAATTCACATTTCTTATTCGGCTCTTGGAAATTCCACGGATGCGTAGTTCATTGAGTTAGCATCGCGTGGCCGCAAACGGTGCGTCGTTTGGAGTTCGGACGAAGAAGCTAGGCTCGTTTCCGTAATGGACCTTTTCCCCCTCATCATGGATCAAATGCATAATGAAAACAGAGTACCGGTCGACCGCGTTCAAGGGACCGGTCGACCGTGGTTTCAACTTTTGCCGTGGGAAGGAGACAGTATGCTTTGGCTTAAGGGACCGGTCGACCGCGTCCCTGCGACCGGTCGACCGGTAGTGCCAGATATTTTGGGCTCTTTCCTCTTTCTTTCCTTTTTCCCTTATCTTTTCCCACTTACTATATAAACCCATTTTTGGTTTTAATATCAGATATACACGATTTTAGGTTAGTTTAGCTTAGGGTTTGGGGTTTTTGCTTGGTTCTTCTTCATTTCTCTTTGGTTTGACACCCCATTTGGATTGTAAGTTGACTATTCATCATCCTCACCATTAATATAGCTTGTATTTCATTCATTCTTGCTTTGATAATTAGGTTTACATGCTTTGTTAATTAGTTTACATGCTTTGATTACTTGCTTTCTAGTGTAAATTTACCGCGTTTATTTACCGCTTTCCATTTATCGCGTTTTTAACATGCTTTCTAGGTAATTTAAATTAGGTTGTGTTTGAATTGAACTCACTCGGGTTGATGCGTTGCTTTGCTTTGGTGATGGATTTTACGGGTCTATTTCGAGTTTGTTGTCTTAGTTATTACGCCTAGGAGTTTTGACGGGGCATATCATGTATGTCCCGTGCTTACGGCCTTTCGTGCGTAATTTCCGGGATATTTGTTGACGCCAAAATCTTATTAGGCTTTTATGATGATTTAGGGCGTAACAACCCTTGATTTAATTAACTGTCGAAACGAGACGCACTTGTAATAACTCGTCGACCCATGTAACCATTTTATACTAATTAACTCGGGTGAGGGATATTCGACGCAACCTATAGTCTTACTCGCTTTCATAATCTAGTTTCAATACCATTGCCTAGAATAATCTTTTCCTTTATGCATCTTTTCTTTTAGTTTGTAATCATCTTTTACACTTTTATTTCGGAGTATTAGACCACTTAAATTCAAACATCTCGTCTCTGTGGATTTTCGATACCCGACTTACCGCTGTGCTTGCCTCGCAAGTGTAGTAGTAACTTAGGTTTTTGTATTGAGTTGGCGAAACGAAAACAACGACTGTGCACTTTACACGCGCACACCTTTCGCACCTCGATCAAAATGGCGCCGTTGCCGGGGACTGGTTTGTTTTAGACTTTATTTGATTTAGTATTTCATAGTATTTTCTTTCTATTTGTATTATTTGCTAATATTTTGCAGGACTTCCACATTTGAGCACTTAGAAACGCTCGAATTCTTTCCGCGCGCACCTACTTTGTGGAATCCGCCACTTCGAGCCATTTTTGGGGTAAGCATGTCTTATTCCAATTCTTTCGGTAATCCTTGTCATAATTCTCAAAATTCTCGCAAACCTATGACTTTCGGTGAATACTTAGAATCCCAAAGTATAACAAATTCAAATATGACTTTGGGCGAGTATAACGAAAGTCAAAACTTAGGTTATTGAAATTTTGATGATGATGACAATGATTTTGGGCGTTTACCTCCTTATAATAGGAATTTTGAAACGAATTCGAATAGTTTTCAAAATTCCTATAATAATGAGTTTTCGTTTAAGTCCGATGGTAGTTTTCAAAGTTCCCATTCTAATGCATCCGCACCTCGACCTATGACATTCGGTGAGGGTTTGCGTATGTATGAAAATGAGAAAATTGAAAATCGCTATCGGGAAGAAAATCGTTCGTGGGAACATGAGTTGGATTTATTATTTGAGTCCGACGACGATTTTGCTTCCGAGACTTTTGAAGTCGAGGAATGTTTTGAACCAAATGAGGTACTTGTACCTACTTTGGAACAAGCCATTCTAGACTTTGCCCATCTCGTAATAGATATTGAAAGTGAGGATGAAAATGACGTAATATCTATTTGCAATGAAATGATTTCTTCTTTGGCCCCCAAAGAAGAACATTTCATTGAAAATGATATTATTTCCTTTGAAACTCCAACTTCATGCGTTGATGATTCATCTCATGATTTTGAATTTCTTTCATCCCCATTTTCATTCTCTATTACCCCACCGAAACAAGTACCCGATGATTCGGTTTCGAACTTTAATGTTTTAAACCCTATCACCGATGAGGAGTACTTGCTCGAGTCGCCCTCCACGATCGCATCTTTGCCTTTGTGTGCGCCGCCTCCCATTCCAACTTCAAAATCCTTGGGAGGATATTCGGCTTTTCTCGGTCCCCACTTGTTTTTGTCACCCGTTCAATCCAAACCCCCCATCGTCCCACCAAAACTTTTAATTGGCGATGGTTCATTTCTTCCGCCTTACACATGCCTTCCGTTGTTAAAACGGAATTCATATTTTTCGGAAGGCGTGCTTGTATGTGAGGGTACACCGGTTGTCCTCCAAAGTCAAATCGTTCTTATGGTGGACCCTCAGCTATTTAGACTTCTAGTGTACAGTTAGTGTGAAGTCTAAATAGTAGGTTGTATATAGTTAGCTTTTTATTTTCTATTTTTATTTTTTTTCCTTCCTTTTTAATTTAGTCTAATGTAATTAGTTAACTTTTTATTATTTGTTTTTTCCATGCTCGGTACTAACTTGTTTTGTAGATTCTTTGGACTTGTTCTTATGGGGATCGCTCCACTTTTAGGTAATATCGCTCTTTTCCTCTCTTTGACTTGGTTCTTAATTTACATTGAGGACAATGTCAAGTTTTAAGTTAGGGGGTGTGGGATATTCTATCCATTTCTTATTTTAGTCCATGTTTTGGCTCACATGTTAGTTACTTAGTATGCTTTTCTTAGAAAAATTCAAAAATTTCAAAAAGATTTTCTTTGTTTTTTCTCCTTTTTTGGGCATTTTGCCTTTGTTTCCGATGATAAATTTCAATAATTGCCCGATCCAATAGACAACCCAATGATGCATGTTCTCGATTTTAGAAGTATTTAGACTTTAGTCTCAATTATTGATATGATGAATAACTTCATGAATTAAACTTTAATCCCGTGAGCACATGTACTTTCCTGGTTTTATTGATTTGGTTTAAGATTTTTATAACTCGGTAATCTTTTGTTGCATTGTATATACTTACACCGAGTAAGCTTTGTACCTTTCGTCGTTTGTGAGTGTTATACACTATTTTTTTCTCATTGAAAACGTTGAATTCGTTGGTAATCTCACTATTCTTTCATTTGACCGTTCATTAATTGAGTTCATACTTGAAATGTGTTACTTGAGCATGATTTTCATATATTGTTTTGACTCGAGAATTGCGTAAACTTTGCGAAATGATCATAGGCCCTCTTTGATATATCACCCATATTAGCCTTGACCTCACCCTTATATGTTTACCCCCGTTAACCTCTTTGAGCCTAAATATAGCCTTTCGTTTCATAACCCCATTCCCATAACCAACTCTACATTTGAGTTTTAAACCATACATACACTTTCCATACCTTTATTTGGAATGTTACTTGGGATTGAATTATGTGGTTATGATGTCGGTTGCAATTTAGGCATTTGAGAGTTTGACAAGTAAAGAAGAGAAAGTAGTGAAAAAAGTGAAGAAAAAGAGAAAGCAAAAAGCAAAAGAAAACAAAAGAGAAAATGAGAAAAAGAAGAAAATAAAAAGAAAGAGAAAGTTTGTATATGTTGTATATAGTTCAATAAGCTTTGATTACTCTCCCCGATGATATATTCGATGCCTTTTGGAACTTGTTTTTCAATTTTGATATTGCCCACGTCGTCCTATTATCCCTAGTTTTCATTCCGAACACTTTGAACCCATACATATATATATCCTTCATTTCGTACCCTAGCCAAACCTACATTATAACCCCATACAAATCCTATGTGATCTTAGGTTGATGTAATTTAAAAGTTGAAATAGTTTTTATAATCTGTGAAAATGCATTTCGCCTCCTTTAATGTGCGGTATCTTTCATTGAGATTACATTTTTCAGTTTTTATATAGCGTTCTTCATTTGTGACATGTGTGTGGCCTAGTTTCCATTTACATTTACTCCTTATGCCCGCATGTTCCGTCTGTTACCTCCCTGTTTCGAGTGAATTCGCTTGATGAGCGTAATGCCCGTGAGGATTGAATATATGCTTGCTTTAATGTTATCCGGTTTATATAAGTTTTTGCCAAATCATACTTTGCATGTGCTCGCTCCCCTCCCACATTTTAAGGTTTCAATTCTATGAGGTGCATTCTATAATGTTAATGATTCAGACTTTTGTGTGAATTCATTCACTTTGCTAATAATGCATATAAAATCTTTTTCGCTTTTGTTGGGCTTGTCGCACATTGGTTTGGGCATATTTTGAGGAAACCATATGATGTTTATGGGTATCATCCCTGAAAACCCTCACGAGACGACACTCGTCCACTAGGGTAACCTAGGGGTTTAACGGCTTATTGCATATGCTAAATGCAATCGTGTTCCCTACGAAAGTGGCAATTATATTTCGATGCATATATACATTTTGTACCGCCCTCTGTGGTCTGGTTTTCTTTGTTTCATTACTAGGGACTAGCAATGTGTAAGTTAGGGGGTGTGATTCGTATCGAATATTGTATATTTCCACCTGTTATCCTTATGCATTCTAGCGCTTTTACGGTCCTAAATGCCTATAATTGTGCTCATTAACCAGACAACCTTGGAGTTGGATAGATACATGTTTTGCAGGGGTTATTTGTGCTTTTGTAGGTATTGGAACGCTAAAAGTGAGGATCCGTTGCATTTCGGAGAAGTTTCATCGATGGACGCTACTTCAAGGGCTTTTTAGTCAATTCACATTTCTTATTCGGCTCTTGGAAATTCCACGGATGCGTAGTTCATTGAGTTAGCATCGCGTGGCCGCAAACGGTGCGTCGTTTGGAGTTCGGACGAAGAAGCTAGGCTCGTTTCCGTAATGGACCTTTTCCCCCTCATCATGGATCAAATGCAGCCTGAAAACAGAGTACCGGTCGACCGCGTTCAAGGGACCGGCCGACCGTGGTTTCAACTTTTGCCGTGGGAAGGAGACAGTATGCTTTGGCTTAAGGGACCGGTCGACCGCGCCCCTGCGACCGGTCGACCGGTAGTGCCAGATATTTTGGGCTCTTTCCTCTTTCTTTCCTTTTTCCCTTATCTTTTCCCACTTACTATATAAACCCATTTTTGGTTTTAATATCAGATATACACGATTTTAGGTTAGTTTAGCTTAGGGTTTGGGGTTTTTGCTTGGTTCTTCTTCATTTCTCTTTGGTTTGACACCCCATTTGGATTGTAAGTTGACTATTCATCATCCTCACCATTAATATAGCTTGTATTTCATTCATTCTTGCTTTGATAATTAGGTTTACATGCTTTGTTAATTAGTTTACATGCTTTGATTACTTGCTTTCTAGTGTAAATTTACCGCGTTTATTTACCGCTTTCCATTTATCGCGTTTTTAACATGCTTTCTAGGTAATTTAAATTAGGTTGTGTTTGAATTGAACTCACTCGGGTTGATGCGTTGCTTTGCTTTGGTGATGGAGTTTACGGGTCTATTTCGAGTGTGTTGTCTTAGTTATTACGCCTAGGAGTTTTGACGGGGCATATCATGTATGTCCCGTGCTTACGGCCTTTCGTGCGTAATTTCCGGGATATTTGTTGACGCCAAAATCTTATTAGGCTTTTATGATGATTTAGGGCGTAACAACCCTTGATTTAATTAACTGTCGAAACGAGACGCACTTGTAATAACTCGTCGACCCATGTAACCATTTTATACTAATTAACTCGGGTGAGGGATATTCGACGCAACCTATAGTCTTACTCGCTTTCATAATCTAGTTTCAATACCATTGCCTAGAATAATCTTTTCCTTTATGCATCTTTTCTTTTAGTTTGTAATCATCTTTTACACTTTTATTTCGGAGTATTAGACCACTTAAATTCTAACATCTCGTCTCTGTGGATTTTCGATACCCGACTTACCGCTGTGCTTGCCTCGCAAGTGTAGTAGTAACTTAGGTTTTTGTATTGAGTTGGCGAAACGAAAACAACGACTGTGCACTTTACACGCGCACACCTTTCGCACCTTAATCAATAGTATAAACTAAAGACCACTTAATAAATGAAGTTGGAATTGCATAAAGGTTTTTCTTTTATGTTGTTTTGGGGATTTTCCAACTTGAGTACAAATGGTTGATTTTTAACAATGAAGATGAGTTAAATCACACTCCGTCTACTTAATGTTATTGGTTACTTCTATAATTTAGAGGCAAAGTGAAAAGAACTTACATTAACAGATCACATAAATTTATAGCCGGAAACAAAAAAAAAACAGAATTCACATTTAGATTTATAAGATCCACTAATCCAACACCCAACATGTACCTAGACATAAAAGTACCGATAGACAATATAAACCAAAAAGCAAAAACTGTAAGGACATTTTTGTCCATTATCAATTTGTATGTCATACGTCGTTACACCGTTGAAGAAACTCAAGATCGCATCTACATCAACGGATCCAAATATCAAAGCATCTTCAACATCATAGCCTCTGCGTGAATGAACTTGGTAAAATTGTGTTTTTACGTTTCTTAAAGTTCATATTTAGTATTGGGAAATTTTTATAAAATGTTTTTTATAAAAATAAAAAGTAAGTTTTTTCAAGCAAAATGAGGCTTTTAAAAGTTTTTTTTTTCTGGGAAGGCGGACCGGTCCGCCCCTCATCCGGACCGATCCGCAACCGGACTGGTCCGCCCTTTACCCGGACCGATCCGCTTGCTGCTGATCCAGTATACCCCGGATCGAATGCAAACCGATGGAGCCATATTTTAGAAGAATCGATTCGGTCATCCGGACCGATCCGCCCCCAAGCCGGACCGGTCCGCCTGGGATATACTCGAGCAGTTCCGTGTGTTTTTTACCCACCATCTTATATTTCCTATATATATTACTATTCCGATGGTGTATTTTTTCAAGTCTTTGAGAAAACGTTTTTAAGAGATAAAACACAACAAGACTTCATTTTTTGATGTGCCAAACATCTTTTTGATTCACACCAAAAATCCCAATTACTTTTGTGAATCTTTTGGAACCCTAGAACACAAGCTTTGCTATTGTTCAACCCTTGTGGAGAAGCCGTTCTCTTCTTCATTGCTGCCCTCCTGGAAAGGGAAACTTCCAACCGCTGACATAGGAACTGACACCTGCGGGTATTTCTGTGTCACACTATTTCTAGCCGTTGCTTTTAAGGTTTACCGAAGACACCGTGCGTTACACTTGTGGGCGATTATCAGGTTGTATGTAAGTCAATGGTCTTGTAAATTCTTTAAAGTTCTAGAAATAAAAGGTTTTGCCCTTCAAGGATTTTTCCTTAACTTTGTGTCGCATGCTTTATATTTGATGGGTTGATTTAGATGCATGTTTAAGGGTTGATTTTATTTGGTTTAAAAGTAGACGCTAATTAAATTAGGGTTCTTGGAAACTTGCGAATTTAATTTAAATCGATATTACACGCGTTCTCAAAAACTAAAAGAAAAAAAAAAGTGCTGAACTGCCCTACATTTCAGTACATTTTTTTTACCAAATGTGTAGATTACCACAACAGCCGTGGTTAAGAAACGTGTAGATCAGCACAACAGCGGCGGTGGAGAATCAGTAGTAGTGGCGGCAGATCAGTAGCGGCGGCAGCGGTTAAGATCTAGGGTTTGTAAAATGAGATGGGGGTTTTCTCCACCAGAACTAGAGAAAGAGAGAGAGTTACGAATTAGTGTGTTGTTTAGTGGTGTAAATGAAAATGAGTGTGTTTTTTTTTTACCCCTTTTCTGCTATTGTAAAATGACGAAATAGTAACCACCAGTTAACTCTAGTAATGCATATTTAATAAGGGGACTAAAAGGTAAATATACTTAATTATATACATAATTATATATATTTATATATTTATAAATATATATATATACATGAGTTCGGGCTGGGCCCAAATCGGGCTTTATACTGCTATGCTCAAGCTCGACCCGAATTTTAAACGGGCTTCAAAATTTGGCTCAAGCTCGGCTCGGTCCAAACTCACTTAAAGCTCGGCCCGAATTTAACGGGCCGAACAGGCGGGCTTCGGGCTTTCTCGGCTCAATTTACAGGCCTAATCATACCTATTTATGCTGCATATATGTGGCATATATGAATACAGCTGCTACATATATGCGGTTGTATGCATATATATTGCATATATATAGCATATATGCATACAGTTGCTGTATATATGTTCATACGTAATGAATGATACATAATGTACCTTTTAGCAATATTGATGCAGATGAACAGGGGCTTCTTCGAGCGGTATCTGCTGCCCTATTATAAGAATAAAAATTAGATTAAATTTATAGAAAGAACACTAAAAATTATATCAAATTTATCGATATTCGGATTTGTCCCAAACATTCTGTACAGACTCAACAATGCTCAGGGAGGTTGAAGATTCAGAGTTTTCATCTGTTGCCTTTGTAATAACAGAAACATAACCTTGTCTCTTTATAGCCACAATGATCGTGAAGGCTGAAAATTCATAGTTTTCACCTACAGTCTTTGCAAAAATAGCAACACGATGTTGTCTCTCTCCAATGGCAGGGAGTGTGAATTTCTGGAGAATTCTCGAAAGGAGTTGTCTTCCACAAAAACAAAGTGGTGAAGGCGACAGGTTTGCGACCATTGAAGACATGAATAAAGGAAATTCAAATCTCATTCAAAGCTTTGCACCAGCTGTGTGAATGTTTGTGTACTTTATGAGAAAGAGAGTGACTGACTGATTGAGTGCTTCACCCACCCCATGCTTGCAATTTTACCATGTTTGTGTCTTCAGTTAGCTCATATTTTTACCTAAAGTTAATGCATACTTTTGTTAGTACTCATTTGTAGAACACATCCACGTATATCATTTCAGATAAATGAATACAGTAATTCAAAAGCAACAGTTCAAAATCACCAATAAAAATAATAATTTTTATAACTTTTTTTATATATATTAAAACACAAATCATTCCCCCAAATCATAATGAAATATTACAACTTATAAACCAAATTTATATTTGTAAGAATGTAGCTCAATGCCTGTAAGGAATCTAAAATCTATATAACCTAACTCAATAGCGGCTCCTTTCATGTTTAAAATAAAAAAATAAAGAATGATTGTTGATAAAAGGGAATATATAAGTGAGAAAGGAGAAACCAAACATATATTAGGACTTCAAGCACAACCAGTGTAGCAGTTAAGTATTTATAGGTGCCAAAACATATATTAGGACTTCAAAATTTACCATAATTTTAAGAACTCAAGTACATTCACCGTAATATAGAAGTTTTGAACCTTCTTTTTAATGCCTGCAATTGCATGTCCTAAGTAAGCAAATGGCTTGATGTCTCTTTTTACTCCATTGGATATCTGCAATGAGAGATTTGACAAACAAAGTAGTCACACAAATTGGTAAGAAAATAAGAAAAAAATCACAAAATAGAAAGAAAACATTGATATTTAAAAGTCTCACTTTAGAATTGTAGAACAAAAGAGACATGCAAAAGTCTCACTCTTTAGGTATGAATACTTTGGAAAGTACCAAGCAGAGTTTTAAAAGATAAAAACCCAAATAAGTGTTTTTTTTTTATTATAACCCGTACACTCAAACCTCATTAAAACCCCATATCAACAAAACCACTACAGTAATAGGACCCACGAATATTATAAAGCAATATAGTTGGATTGCATTTGAGGGTCCAACATCTTCACAATTGAACTTTGTCAAACAACAAAATCGGACGATAAAAACATATACATTCACTAACTATAAAAAGACAATTTTGGTTATTTTGACCTGTTAGCCCCCATTCCCATCCTACCTCCAATTCTTTTAGGGATTTTTTTAATAGAGAAGATAAATGCATATAATATCCCATTGATAAGGAACCAATTGTAAAATGCAACAACTCCAATTTCTGTAATGATTGTTCCAATGTGCCATATCAATTCAATTTAGACAAACACAACAATAATTATGATATACAAAAAAAAATAACCAAAACATCAATTTAACAATGTATATAGTAGTCGTTACAGAATCTCAGGTCCAATATGCCTAATCAATTTAATTTAGACAAACACAATAATAATTATGATATACAAAAAAACAACATCAATTCAACACTGTATATAGTAGTCGTTGTAGAATCTCGATTCCAATTTGCCATGTCAATTCAATTTAGACAAACACAACAATAATTGTGATATACAAAAAAAATAACCAAAACATCAATTCAGCAATGTATATAGTAGTCGTTATAGAATCTTGGTTACAATATTTTTATAACCATGTATAATGCATTACAATTAGGCAAGCATTGAGTAATACCTGGTCACATAGATATATATTTGAATCTCTACTTTGATCTAGAAACCTATTTCAACAAAAAACAATAATTCAAAAAAAACATTTTGGAAACACACGCAAAACATTAAACGAAAGATCTCACATACTCAACCAGATCGTTATTTTATTCCAACTACCATCCGCAAATACATATTTCAACATAAAAGTCGATTGGAAAATTATTAGTCCAAAAAATCTAACTCAGTGAAAAAATAGAGCCTAATAAGAGAAAAAATGGGGGGGGAATCCAAAACTATTTAAGGCATCAACAAAAAGATCAAAATTATGCTCAAATGTGAGAATTTTCACGTTAGGATGAAATATTCTCACCAATATAATGAAAAAAACATATATTTCTTACCAATTCTAAAGTAGAGCAGAACATAGAGAAATCCAGCAAGCTGAAACCTGCAAAAAATAATGATAACTAACATGTTAGAATGAAAATAAACACAAAATACAACCATTTTAACAAATAAAGCTCAACAAAGCAAAATGTTAAATTATATGGTGAGTAAATTATAATCCATCAAAAAAATTTAATGAGAAGTAACTAAACACTGAGCCAAACAAATTGTCAACAAATTTGGTTAAAAATGGAGGGATTTGAATCGAATTTGGGTCAAAGAGGCACCATATCTGATAATATATGAAAAAATAGTGATAAGAGAACGAGACTAAAATCGGGTGTTAAATGCCTAAATGAGCCATAATTTTTTTAACTTAGTTTGTGAAACTTAAATAAAAAACTATTATCCAAGGTTAAACTATTTGAAACCATTTTGAAAGTAACCTAAGAGGGGAGGCGGAGGGCCGACAGGTGCGGAAGCATGGAAAGAGGGGCGGAGGCGCAGCTGGAAGGGCGACCGCGTGAGAGCTCCGACGTAGGAGAGCTAAGGCAGCGGGCGTATTAGTGAGAGCTGTGGTGGAGGGGAATTGATGCAGTGGGCGGAGAAGGGATGAATGAGGCGGGGAGCTGAGGCAAAGTGGGGAGGAGAGAATGGGGGAGCCAAAATTAGAGAAGGGGAGAGAATGGGGCGACGAGGGTAGGGTTTGGGAGTAAGGGGTGTTCCCTTTATTTGCCATGTCACAATGGTTAAATGGTGACATGGCACAATCTTAAACCCTTATATTGCTCCAAAAAATTCGATCTCGACCGTTGATATTTTAGAACAGTAAGACACCCTTCTCTCATATTATATAGATGATACAAACATAAAAATTATGAAAACTCACAATTTGGGAATAAGAGTTTTATTAAATACCACAAAACCTATCATTCCTCATTCTATCGTGCCAATAAACCTATCATTTAGAATAAGAAAAACTTAAACCAAATTAAATAAGGCTATAAAATCTAAAAAATTCATCTGGTGCATGCACTATCATATTATAAAAGTTACTCTAGAGCTAGAAGACACACCATAACATTGAGAAGAAAGATACAACTACAATGATACAGATGGATCATCATAATATTTAAAAATTATGAAAATATATATTGTAATACCCTCTAATTTTAATGACTTTTAAAATGGGTTATATTTTAAATTAATGGATTAATTGGATCTTATTATAAATTAATTCATTTGGGTTTTATCCGAATTGTGGATATTAAAATGGATGATTCTGAATATTACTTAAAGATATTTATGTAATATATGAATATGATGTCATTATTATGACGGTGTGATATAAATTCGGTAATTTGAATTTTTAGTCAGACGCGGTATGGGACGTGTCGGGACTAATTTATTAAATTAAAAAAGAAATTTATTTTCTATCGACCTTATAGTCATTTCGACTGCGTCGTTGCGTCCAGAAGGGTTGAAATAGTCAGAAAAGTCTATTTGGATGTTGGATTTGGGTCTCGGGTCATTTGGAAATGAAAAGACAACCCAAAAGGGCATTTTGGTTATTTTTACAAGGGGGATGAATAGTGATTTCGGGTTTTGTCTTATTATAAGTATTTGGAGATTAGTTGAATGTGGGTTCATTCATCTCTTCTACACAAAATTTAAAAGTCATCTTCTTAGAGAGAGTGGAAGGTTGCTTGGAAAGAAAAAGAAGTTTGCTTGGGAAGGAGGAGAACCAAAGGTCAAAGGTCACCACCACCATCACCACTTGTGTTATTCAACTCCAAAGGACCAGATCTTCATTAGAGGCAAGTGTTTGATATTTGCAATTTAAATTCGTATATTGTCCATGTTAGGATAGTTATAAAAAGAGATGATTTTCATGCTTGGAAGATGAAAGGATATAGTTGTTAATGGATTTTTGGAATCTAAAAATATATAGGAATTAAACTCATGTTGTAGGTAGTTAGTAATCCAATAAATATTCAACAATCTGTGGAACAAATTCTGAAAATAATTTAGTGTTCTTGAAGATAATATGTTGATAATTTTCTGGAAAAAGAGGCAAAAACGAGTGGAATGAGAAGAGCCAATTTAGAATGTTTAGATCTTCTTTTTGAGTGCATTTGGATGAGATTTAAGAAAAACTCAAAACACATACCTGACTCAATTTTTCGTGTAGAATCCAAATCTGAAGTCGGATTGATGATTTGAATAATTTTTGGATCTGATTTTTCTGAGTATTTAAAATATGAGAATTCATGATGTTGTTTCTTTTTAATGTTGGTTCTTATCCCAAAACTTTGGTAGATTTTTTGTGACTGTTAATGGGATATTATGGGACTTAGAGGAGATCAGTAAGACCTAGATAAGATTTGAATTGATTTGATTGGGATTTAAATTGATTAGAATGATGATAATTAAATTAAAGAAATTTCGGTTGCTAGATTCATTTGTTGGATTATAATTGGTTTGCTTGAGGATTAAGGATAGGTCCAGTAGTGGTGATTGAATGTAACACCTGGGTAGCCTTAGGGTTACAATTTGAATACCAAGGACTGCGTTTAAGCTCATTATTAATTTCGCAAGGATTGGGTGTAGTTCAAGAGCGTAGTGGTATGGATCCTAGATAGAATTGGGAGTTTAGAACACATTTGGTTGAAAGAGGGTATGATGTTATCCCGATCGCGTATTTGAAGTTGACGGACCTCCTCGATCGACAAAGTTAAGTAGTAGTGTATTGGAGGGGTTCCTTGTTTGGATTTCGCTTTGTGAGACGCTCCGCGCATGAACCTTAATGATGTCGGGAGTGGAGAGATGTTATAGGATGCGAGGATAATTAAATTATGAAGTAAAGATATGATATTTTAATACGTGGAATTTAAAAGAGATATAATGCTACGCATGGGAATTATCTTAGGGTAGTGATATTACCTTATTGATATTATATTATAGGTATGATAATGCCTATTTGATTGATTGATGATTTATGTGTATGACATACCTAGCTTACTTGCTATCGGTGGGAGGTTTGCGCGTGAGGGCAGTCATATCCTGATGAATCCATGGGATCTTTGATTTGTCGCTCGAGAACATAGGTCTATGAAAGACTTATCGGGGAGTTGATAAGTCCGCTGACTGTGGGTACGTAGGTATGTGCGTGACCCATGGATACGAGAACTATGTTCGCCTCCAATGTTTGTGTTGTTGTTTATGGTTCGAGGAATCCTTACCGAACCTTTTGTCCACTATTCGGCGACCAGCGATGATGGGACATGATAGCAGAGTAATGCATTGCACCGCAGCTGTGACTCGGGGTGCCGTATTATATATGAATTTATATATAATGAATTAAATGATTGAATGGTTATATTGTGGTTAAGTTATCTACTATGTGATAATTGTAGATAAAGGCGAATTGAGAAAAGATAATGGAATTAAGTTAATGAATGTTTATTGAAAAACTTAATTCATATTAATGAGAAATGATTCATGTTAATGAGAAACGATGAGAAATATAAATGAATAATAATGTGACGTATGGTATGGGACATACGGGGATTATGATATGGGAATGGAATTATAATATGGGAACTGGAAAAGAGGAACCATTAAGTAGGAGGTTAATAGGAAACGTTAAGTGTGCACTCTAGTTGAGAGGTGAGAATGGCAAGTGAGAGTTGGGTCTAACATGTACATAATAAAAGATTTATTGCACTTGTTAAATACTTGCTGTTTTAAAAATCATTTTCACAATCGGGCTCTGACCCGTTTCCTTGCATATTTTCCTTTCTATTGTATCTTCTATATCAGGTGTCCAGCAACAGGGACGCCAACCTTAGCGGATTATGACAGGCTATGGATTTATGGAGTTTTGCTTAGACGCCTATCATCATTTGATTCACAGTATTCTCTTAGTAGGGCATGTCGCCCAAAGGATTCAGTTATCTTCTTCTATCGGGGTCAAATACTATTGTATTCGTGTCTTTTAATACATTTAACATTGTTGGGATTACTGTAATGGATTAATATTATGTGGGAATGTTTATTCCAATTGCATTCAAATTATTTTATATTATCTATTTGGTTATCAGTGTTGTAGAATAAAATGTGTTTTGTTATTCTTAAACTAGAAATGAATTTTGTTGAATTAAAATTTGGAAAGTTTTTAACACCAGCTTAATTGGGTATTGGGTGAGTTGTAAATGTTTTCGACAGTGATGCTAAGAATGAGCCAACTGTATATTCTGTTTTAATTTGGTATGGGACTGGCCACCCAGTATTTAATTAGGCGGGGTGTTACATATATATAATATTTAAGCGAACTTCTGTTGATAACCTCTCACGCATTTCGCATCCTGCCTTGTAGCCATCAGATGTTTTCTTGTAAAATAACCATCAGATGTTTTCTTGTAGAATAACCATCAGATGTTTCTTTCACAGGCACATATAAATCAATCATTAGTGCTCGATTGTATCCATAAGCAACCTCGACGTATTCTATCACTAGTGCTCGATTGGATCCATAAGCAACTGCCGCTACATACATATGATATCACAATCATATCCTCCTCCTACTTTCGAGCACCATTCAACTGCCATCATTATCTCAAATACCCAAAATGGCAACCAACCAAAGTCACCATAATCGTAATCTCCAATCACCCAAACCGCTAAATCGCATGAATCACAACTCAAGCCACAACTTGTAGAAGCCTAAGTCGACAAACTCGGCACAACCTCCTGCTTGAATAAACATCGAAAACACCATCTCTAACCATGAGGGTTCATACTAATTCCACTATCAACCCCATGAACAAATTGGCAAAATCCAAATCATAACACCATATTGAAACATCAATCGATTGGTAGAAATCATAATTAAAGAGAGAGGAAATAGTGAAGTGGGTTTCGAACCACCCATTGGTGGTCAATGATAACTTATTTGGTCGGTAGAGAGCATAAGAGAAGAAGGTGGCGAGTTCGTAGTGGATTTATGAGGCTGGTTTCTGATGGTGGCAGCCGGAGGAATTATGGTTTAGTTATATGTTTGGGGATGGGGTTGGGTTTATCTAGTATGTTATTGTGTAATGAAATAAAAAATGGGAGAGTTTGGTATTTAAAAGAAAAAAATTAACGGAGAGAGACGAAACGATAGGGGAGGGGAAAGGACAATTAATTGGAAAGTCTCAAGATAAATGACAGTGTATAGAGGAAATACACTTCCACGTGGACACTCTACGTGAAGAGGAATATTTAACTCATGTATAGAATTTTAGAGTATACTAGGTGGAAACCCGCGCGATGCGCGGTGAAATAGTTATTGAATGCGTAAGCAAATAAGAAAAATGACAAATTGATAGTAGATTTAAGCAAAGTGTAACAGAGTACGAATGTAGAGTAGTAGTGATAGTGAAACACATGTAGCAATATTAACAAAAGTTGTCAATGTTTGACATAGAGAAATGAATGAAATTGAAATTGAAAGTAGTAGAAGTAGTAAGATGCTGATGAAGCTTGCATTCATGTAGTTGAATCTACAGCATCCTCTTTTTTCCTTCATCAATGTTCCCACAATGATGGGGAAATATATATTAGAATAATATGATAAATCTAAAGAGAAAATAAGAATAGAATTTGAATGGATATAAAATAGAAAATACCTTCTCGAACACTTCCTTTTAGAGAAATGCTCGCATTCGACGCCAGTGGAAGGAAGTGTTCTATGTGATGTGGCAGATATTGGAGAAGAAAGACGGATTACATCATTGATGATTTCATTATCTGTGATAATGATTGGGTCTTGATTGGGATTGATAGCAATTGTTTCCTATTATGTAAATTATATTGGATTAAAGTTATGGAAATAAATGTAGTAGATAAATTATAAATAGTATGTGTACAATACCTTATGAAATGAGTTGGTAGTATTTGAATTAACTTCGATTAAGGAATCATGGAAAATGGTTGCCACAGTGTAGTTTTCATAACCACGAACTAAGTTATAGTTATTTAGCTTGATGCAAAATCTGTGTGAGGTACCGATGATCCTTGTGATTACAAATGGTAGAGGATCTTTGGTTACCTGTATAAAATAGTGAACATATTATAGGTGAATAAAGAAATTGCAAAATGAATATTGACAGATAATAGTACAAACGCTTATGAAAAACATACGGTAATATCATGGTTGATATGTGCAAGCACAAAACATGGGACTTTGATCAAAGATTCAGCCTCTTTATTGAAGAGGACAAATGCTGTGCAGTTGTTTTATCCTTGACGTTGATTTGCACTTTATACCTATTTATGGAGGAATGTAATTTAGCATCAAAGAGTAAATTGAATAGGAGGAAGAAAATAAAATGTATGAATAAATTACCTAGGAGAAGGAATAATATTGTCGGTGATGCATGATTCACAAAAAAACGAAGTAATGTTATGTTTTAGTTTCTTGTTGGAGATGTTGCATGCTGCATGACACTAGCCTGCAGCATCTTCTACACCTATGATTGTTGCTTGGCAAATGACGTATAGAACCTACGACGTTTATATTATTATGAGATCATGAAGGAGATATTGGTAAAATATAAAACAAATGGGATACCTCATTTAGAGAGTCGGAATAAAGAGCCAAAATATCTTAAATGGATCTAAAATCTGCTTCATAATAAACATTTGAAATGTTAACCTTGTGGGATTAGTTGATATGAAGAATGGGTGGTGCTCGTCGTGAAGTCTGTGTCAAAAATAGTAAAATTATGATAAAGGAACGCAAAACGATGTGATTATATAAAAAAAGTTTAGAGACAAAGCAAAAAGGTGCCTTTGACATAAAATAAACATGTTAAGATATTGCACTGAATAACTGTAATTAAATTTGAAACAACTCAATGCCCCAAAAATGCACAGCTAGAGTGAGAGAATGTGGATACCTTATATGATCTTGCTTCATATAATTAGATGGGAATAAAATAGAAGACACGTGGATATTCACAACAATAAGTGTGATACCCCTCCCTAGAAAAGAAATATTGAATAATAAATTGATGATTTTATTCGAAGGAATTTTTTTAGGAATAAATATATAAGGGAATTACGCCAAAATGGCACGAAAGTGACACACTATGAAAAATAATCATGGAGAAAAAGAATCTCCACATTGCATGGTTCGCATGGATGCGCATTTAAGTCCTAATAGTTTTAGTAAGTATGTTGATTAAGTTTCATGCAAAAATTCCAATGAATGATTGTGACACGGTCATGGTTGATATAACGCGAATTTTGTCAGCGCGTGTCGCGCAGGACGCAGACTTGCGCGATTTTTGTAGGACAATTGGAGAAGGATAAAAATAGTATGACTACATATTTGGAGTCCTAAAAATACATATAAAAATACCATGAGGTCAAAAGTAAAAATAAAATAATTAAAAATATTTTTTTTCAAAAAATAAAAGTGCTCAAAATTTTTTGAAAATCACCATACCAACTCAAAATCTAATTTTGAGCAACCTTACCTTCTTCAACATTTCAAAAAACATCATTTAGACCCGATTTATGCCATTTTTCGATTCGGCCAAGCCTCTTTTTTTAGGGGTGTTGAGGTAGGTGAGTTACATCTTGGTTTAATTCTCAATTATCCATTGTGTTACCACCTATTATAGCCTAATATCTGACCAAAATGATTGTGTTCTTGAACATTCAATGGATGAGAGAATTTTGGGTTACACAAATGAATTAATTAGTGGGTGGAGAGTTTGTGTTTGTTTCAACTTCTTATCTTGTTGCCTTATTTAAAGGGATGGTGGGCAACCCTTTTTTGACCTACTTTCGGCACAATGTTTTGGCAGACAACACATTTTCTCTCCTTATATATATACAACTTAGCCCCTTTTAATTTATGCATTCAACCTTAGTTTTTGGAGGTGTTCTTGGGACTGTTTTGGTGTTGGATCTTGGAAGAGTTTTGATGATTCTTGGGAGATGATTTTGATGGTGTAATCTGAAATTTTTGGAAAGATTTATAATGGTTCCTTTTGATGATTTAAGGTATGAGTTTTACACAATATGCTCCTTTATCTCGCGAGTGTTATTCCCTTTGATTTTATGTGATTATTGAACTCATATTTGAATTGCTAAATTCTTTTAGAAATCTGAAAATTATTATTGAAATATTATTTTGATTCATGTGGTATTATTATTGTGTTGGGAACGTTGTCATGAGATTTTAATATGGCACTGATGTTGGGCACCCGCCAAAATTCCTATTCCGGCTACTTGATAAAGTATGGCGCGGTATGGTGAGGCCTGGTGACTCCGATTAACGTGTTGTTCAGAAATTATATTGATAAAATACTTATGAGATTCACATTTGATTTGAATATTCGTAATCATGTTGTTACATTTTATTCAACGCTAATATTTGTTGAGCATCTTTTTTGTCGTATTGTGTACTTGCCCATATTTTCTTTTAGTTGGCAGGTTAGCGTGGATCTGAGCGCTATAAACCAAATGGGATGATTTAAGCGTGGTTATTTTTAGGAAGAATATTGGAGAATACAAGATGAGAAAATTTCGAAAGACTTTTGATTGTATTTAATTTGAAGAAATTGAGATTAGTGTTTTTCCTTATATTGTGGAATTTTTAGATGCTCTATACCTTGTTACTTGTAGATTTGGTTAGTTTTATCAAAAAATCCTTTAGACCCATTCTGAACAGATTTTTGATCCAAATTGGGTAAAATTTCTTTTTTGAATACACTTATTTTCCTTGGATTCTTTATTCTCTCAAGCCTAGTGTTGTCCCACCACCTTATCAGATGTTGGTTGTAAAGTTTGGCATGTTTGAGTGGTAAGGAAGGCTTCACATGGGTTATGTGGGTCTTTTGAGTCGGCATTTGCTATTATAAGAGAGATTTGCAATTGACATTCATTCCCATCGGATTATGGTCATTTCTCTCACTCCCTTAAGCTCGCGAATACCAGTAGCCATGTCCAAATTCGTAGGTGCCCCTATACCACCCTTAAACCACCATGAAACAACCATGTTTTGGCGTAGAAACACCTTATTTCCTCAAGTATAATCATAAACATTATGTTGGGTTATTGGAGATATTATTCTTGGAGATTTATGGGGAATTATGGAGCTCTTTCGAGACTTAAAGATGAGGAAAAAGAAGAGATTGGAAGTAAGCTTTAATGGAGGGCTTTTATTGTTACCCTTTTGAGGCCACCTTTGGAGGTGGGGGTTAATCCTCCTACACCACCATTCAACCACCATTTTTGGAGTCTTTTGAGGTGGGAAAATCCTACTTTGATTGAGGTTTAGAGTTTGATAATTTTTAGAATGATATTTACATGTATTAGACTTGATATATGTAGTATTTTAGCTAATTTATAACTTTATGTTGTTTAGTCATCATATCATCATTCGGTGTGTAGAAATGAGTTTTTAAGAAGTATTTTTTATGGGTTCAAAAGGTGGATAAATTTTAGAATATTAGCCTTGAACATTTTATGAAATAAAATATGTCAAAATGATGTTTCAAAGGTAAATAATGTAATTTCATGTTTAGAAAAATATTAGGCTAATATATGCAATTTTTACGAAATAAAAATGGGACTTTCTTACCAAAATGATGAAATAGAAGAAGAAATTGGACTTTTACTTAAATGGGTGTTTTTAAGATGCATAAACTCATAATAAGAAATATTTGGGGTTGATATGTAAATAATCAAAGTATAAAATTCTTACTTTTAAATTGATACTTAAGTGTAATTAAATAAAGTAAAGAAGGCCAAATGTGTTGACAGTGGCCAAATGAGTATTTAAAGTGTGTACAACTTATTTTGAAAACACAAATGGAAATAAAGTATTTTTATCAAATTTGGAATTTAGTACTGAAATTATGTTGTAAATATCAATAATACACTTTGAAAAGTTATACATTGATTTTTGGCGAAATTTATATGTTTAAACCCATTTAAAAGGATAATATTTGTGTGAAACAAATAGTAGTGGCATTGTCGTAAATACAATGAATAGTATGTTGTCAAGAAAATATTTGACAATTAAATGTATAAATTGAGTTTGATAAAAAGGATATTAATGATACATTTTGCTAAATAAAAATAATGAGTTTCATGGAAATGATATTCGAAGTGTTAACGTGACAAGTGTGAGATATGGGTAAAAATGTAGTTTTTGACAAGTGTTAAATAGTTAAAAGTGTTTTTAAAGTTAAGTTGAAAACTTGATAACTATGTTTGGGAATAACACTTTTTAAATGGCTAAGTGGTACGTTTTGGCAAGAAACGGGTAAACTTTGTAAATTTACGTAAAGCGAAACATTTTATGAAATAAAAATGTCAATTAATAGTTTTGATGAAAAAGGAAAAAGGTGATTTTTCAAGTGAGAATGAATGTGAACATTGAGAATAATATTGAAACACATGGAAAAGATAAGAAATAATACTTGTGTGATGCCAAGAATTAAGCAGGGCATGACGTCCCTAGTGGTGAAAGACCCCAAAGCCTGTACAGATGAGCATATGGCGATTGAAGGCCGATGGTGTAGAGCCCGTGAAGTCCAGGAATAATGGCTAAACTCCAAGGCAAATATTGATAATTCTTGTAATAAGAAATGAAGAACGAGAATATTCTTGAAATTAATAAAAATAAATCTTGAGATTTCAAAAGGTTGAAAGATGGAAATAACCAAAGTTTTCATGAAATAATAAATGTTTTGTGTCGTGTTGTGTATAAGTTTCTCAATGAAAATGAATATTTTTTCAACACGAGGTGTATGTGTCATAAAGATTGTTTTAATGAGAATATTAAAATAATGGCAAAGTAACTCTAGCATGAGTTAAAAAACGTTGAATAGATGAATATTTTAAAGAAAAGAAAGGTTTTTCCTATAAATGATTAACCGTGTGCGTTAATGGAAAAGACTGTGATTTAAAAAAAAGATTATCCAAAATGACTATTTTGGGAAAGAAAAAGAGGATGAACGGGGATGAATAATATTTTTTGGAATAAAATGGTTTAATACATCGAAGCATGTGTTTTCAAAAGTATATGTGTAGATATATACATATTTTCATGAGCATATAGTGAGTAAGTATTCTTTTCTGTCGTTCGTTTCTATGTTGCATTTGTATAAATTCCACTGAGACTTTCGCTCACTCCCTCCTCTTTGTTACGACAGGTTGTATGCGATTCCGTACTTTGAGAGGGCTATACAGGTAATATTTATTTGCATTAACGTTAGTAGCTCTGTTTACTTGGCCTTGGGGGTAATTTCCTTGGGTCCCGCACGTAGTTTATTTTACATTGGAATTGTATGCTAAGCAAAGCGTAATATTATTTAATAATAAAACTGGAATAGTAATATTATTTAGGTTGTTCATTTCACCCACACTTGACACTTGGATCGGATCAGGATCGATCCTATAATAACCCTTAAATCCGATTCGGGGCGTCACAATAAGTGTAAAAGGCAAATAGATTCATTAATAATGCAGAAACAAAGGCATGCACTATATGTTTAAATATATAAAATAAAGAATATGATATTAATAAGATCATAATTAAAGCTACATCTATTCATTATCAACATCTGAAATAGACGATTCATTCTTCAGTGGTAAAAAATTGAAGATAGGCTGTCAAAAGTAAAATTGTCATAATAGAAAAATGAGCATATAACACATGGATAATAGTGAAATAAATTGTATATAAAAAATATGGAACATAAGCATCCTGAATTTGTAAAGGTATATGAATATGGGTGATCATTGACACGCCATTGATATGTATTTGTTTTTTGTTATGCAAGATGTATTCAACAATCTCCCAATCTGTAAAGAAAAAGGAATTTTATAATACGTGTGTTTGTTGTCTAAGTTGAGACCGACAAAACTTTTTGTAAAAGATGCAGCATCTCTTGAACCTCATGACGTGGAATCCTTATTTGATATAATAAAAAAACTTCAGGCCTAACCTCTGAGCATTCGTCAATGAATCCTCATTTATAAGATCCTCTAGAGTTCGATATCCTTTCTCAAAAAGTTTCTGTGCAGTCCCAGTCGTGGGAGGTATGTTCTCAGAGATGTGCATATGGATCTCGAGGCCGGTAGTATGGACAGTCTTAGATCAGGCCAATACGACCAAATTTTTAGGATGGATAACTTTGTGTTTGGCTAATCTAGGGCTTGGAAAAACTTAGATAAGGGCCATTATACTGAATACGATGAGTTGAATGATTTTGTGCTTGATGTTGTCAGAAAAAAAAGGGCAAAATGAAATTGGTTGCAAGGTTTTCAGCTGTGGCATTATCTTAGAGGAGGAATATGGAATGGGATGGGTAATATTGCATTTCCAAGTTTAATTAACTATCAAAAAATAATTTCAGCAATTCAAACATTTGTAATTCAACCCGTTGCAATGCTCCTACCAGTTGGCCAAAACCCCTGCCCCCATACCCAACTGCATATAATCGTAATCAAACGCCCTCATTTTCTTACTACCCTGCCTCAGCCATCCTTACTTGCTTCCATACCCAACATCACCATAACCACTACGTATAATCATAATCACACACGAACGTTCTCATTCGTTCCGTTAGGAATTTACTCCTATTCATCTCCGACAATCGAGATCTTCTTGATGTTATGATTGGATTGTAAGTTCGTGGATGCACTAATTGACAAATCCTTGATGGATTTGATTTATGATATTCCATTTTTGGGATATAAGTACTGATGACATGTTTCTTCAGTCATAGTTATCTCCGCTTGTGATTAGTTTCCTCTAAACATTCTTTAAATTGAGCACTATATCACTTTCTAGAAATCCAGTTAAGTGCATGTGCATAGCTCACATCTATATTATGATTTCAAACCCTATGGCTATGATTCAATTCCAGCTGAGATACTTGATCTGAAGGCAAAAAAGTCGGCTGACTGGGATGAAAACGATGATGGATTACAGTGGCCAACCAAACCATGGAAGCGCAAGAAAATTAAGAACCCAAATTATAAAGGGAAGTGGGAGATTTCATATATTGACAATCCAAACTTTGAAGATCCCGAAAGCCTCACAAAACTTTTCTTTAATGGGTGTGGAACAAGTACCATACTGTGAAAAAAATGGATTATCAATGCGTTGTGAGGTTATTTTCGATAAAATAATCTACAAAATACACAGCCTGCAAAAATGTTAAATATCCTGAGTAAGAACAATGTGAAAAGGGCGAAATAATGGTTGTGTTTTAGAGAAAAGTGAGTTTTGGAATATGAGGAAAGAGAGAGACATGAGGGAAAAGGAAATATGAACCGATATATTTCAAGTAAATGAATTTTACGCTCCAATAAATAAATAGAGAAGATGAGTCGATCAAGATAGAATAATTGATAGAAGAAGTTGAGTCAATCAGGATGGATGACTTAAAAGAAGACGAATAGTAAGTTTCATATAAATATAAATTGGGAAAAGAGAGATTTATTGATTGTCCACATGGACACCTCATAAGAGGAGAAAAACTAATATCTGTGTTTTGTATTTTAAAAGATATATAAGATAACAGATTTGGAATCGTATTTTTATATCATTTCTAAAATTATCACTCATATATAAGCGACGAGTCTACTTAATGTTTAAAATATAGGATTTTTTTACCAATTAGTCCCGTTTACTACGTATGTAGTTCAATAGGTCCTAATATCTTTTTTTGCTCCATCAGGTTGCATGAAATAAGATTTTTGTTCCAATATGTCTCATTTGTAAATATACAGTGAATATTCACTATATGCACTAATGAGACTTATTAAGAAAAAAATATTATAATATGACCTAATAAAAAATATCCCTTCAAACAGAATTTAACAGGAAGATCTCCTAAAATATAATGGCAAGTATACAAAAGATCTTTTGTGACAATAAAATTAAAAAAGCAGGTCAACTAGATACTTGTTAGGTCATTTTTATTCCCCAACTTTGTGACACGCGAATTGAATACGGTTATCTATATATATGTTTGTGCAATCTGGCGATCTTTCATTCGATAAAACTCTCTCTATTTTCCAAACCCTAGGTAATCAGCAACAAAACCCAGGTTTCTTCGATCTATCTATCTATATGCATCTAAATATTCTTTCATTGATCAATAAATCAATCTTTGTTTTTATTACAGTTTAAGGTAATTCGTTCAATTCTTTGTTTTGTTTTAGGGTTTGATCCTTGAGAGCAAAAACCAATAATTTGAAGTGAACAGAGGTTTAGAGGTATTAATTTTACTTTGCTTGTACTTTTGTTACAATTTGATGAATTGTTGTGTAACAATTTACCTCTGTATGTGATGATTGGTAAAGTTAGGGCGAAGTTTGATAAAACCACTGAATTACTAGGTCTGTTAGGTCAATTTATTAAATAACATTCGAAGTGAATTTGATAATTTTACTTTGCTTGTACTTTTGTTACAATTTGATGAATTGTAGTTTAACAATTCACCTCTGTATGTGATGATTCGTAAAGTTAGGCCTGTTTGATAAAACCACTGAATTACTAGGCCTGTTAGGTCAATTTATTAAATAGAGAATTAAGGTAAAGGTCATGTTCCTTCCTATGTTTGGATTTTTAGGACAATGCTTTTCTAGTTTATAAATCTAGTCCCTGTGATACAATAACATTTATTTGTGTGGTCCCTTTAGAGTTAGGAGTTCATTTTTTTGGTCTGCGCCAGCGGCACCATTTTTCACCGTGTTTTTAGTACAGGGACTAAATTTATAAAATTATGTGGAGTGTCCTATTTTTATACACTTTGAGAATTATGAGGACCTTTCCTCAAAACTCT
The DNA here is from genome assembly GCA_949130495.1 of Sambucus nigra. Classification (NCBI taxonomy): domain Eukaryota; kingdom Viridiplantae; phylum Streptophyta; class Magnoliopsida; order Dipsacales; family Adoxaceae; genus Sambucus; species Sambucus nigra. The sequence continues at coordinate 596,486,556 of OX422209.1, forward strand.
CTTTATTAAATAACATTCGAAGTGAATTTGTTAATTTTGTTGTGATTGTTGTGAAGTGTTCTATAAATATCTAGTGATAAATCAAGTCATCTTTGGCTTAAATTTTTGTAGAAAGTGATATGCCGTATCCTATACAATTTAATAATTGTTTGGTATGTTTGGTTTTAAGCACTTAATGTCGGGTGTTGGTAGCATTAGTACAAAAGAGAAATCATTGTATGCGCTTCAAGTTTTGGTGAAAACACGTTCACATGTTGACTACTTGTGTGTGTGTTTGGAGTCTCCTTTGATGCCTCTAGTTTACTCTTGTTTATTAATTGGTGATACGGTTGACACCTTATTTGTTTCTTCTTTGTATTTAATTGTAAAAGGGCCATTCTATGTTGGAATTTGTACTTTATGTGGTTCAAACATGTTTATTGTTCCTAAGAGTAGTTTGTTAATCGGGATTTTGTCATCTTTATTCCTCATGAATTGTTAAAGAAAGTGATTAGGGATGTTAAGAACCAAAAGATATACTGGACTTCTCAGTGGCCGACCTCGGGTTTTTCATCAGGGATGTGGAAATTATTGACAGAGGCCGGGGGTTTGGGGATGGGGTTTCCCGAGAAGTTTTTTATTTGCTTTACTTATTTTGCAATTTTTTAAGCCAAAAAAATCTTGAGGTTAATATCACCAATTTTTGGGTCCTACTTTGTGGATTTTAAAATACCTCAACATAATATTGCCCTAAATTTGAAAAGTTTTTCCAAATTATATTTAAACATCATTTAAAGTACAAACAATGAGAAAACTAATACAATCATCAAACAAACCAACATTTTTAAACAAACTAACAAAGCAATATTAAAAAAAAAACAAGATTCAGCTGAGAGTAAATAAATAAACAAACACCTTAAGCTTTATACGTACCCGTGAATCAAACAATTTGTCTGAAAAATCGAATACCCACATGAGAGTTATAAACAACAATAGTAACTAAACCAAAGAAACCTAGCTTTCCTATTACAAATCCAGTAGCCAAGTTTTCGGAGAAAGAAGTTAAAACTGACCTTGGAGACTAGCTATATTGCCAACCTGAGGTGGTCTTTCTCCAAAAATGTTGTTGACATCGAAATACAAATCAGGAAAAGGAAACTTAAATTTTCTTTTTTTTTTGGAAGAAGGCAATACGCGTGCCTTTTACTCTTGGTATACAAATGTTACTTTTCACCCCCCGTGCTTTTTTAAACACCAGAAAACTAATGCCTTAAAACTTCATAAAGTTTCACTTTGGTCCAATTTCCCCCCCATAGATGTCGGAAAAAATTTCGAAAACTCAGGCAGGGCAACCGCCCACCCTCAGGACACTGTAGGTCCGCCTCTGACTCCGACTCATATGTGATAATATAAGTAGGAATGCTGTCACCGAAATGGATCACACAAACAGGGGCGATCGATGCATAGTCATTCTAAGTCCACGCATGTTGTAGGTAACTGTTATAAAAAATAAGGGCCTTTGGTTATCGATTATAAGTATGTTTTTTGTTTTTAAAAGAATTTGCTATTGGCATACCTGTTTTAAATACTGAATTATAATATTTTTGTGTTATAATCAAGTCTTTCAAAAAACAACATAATGGTGTTTTCTAAATTCTATTTTTTTTTCTTTTTCAACCCGGAAATATTCGTTCATAATATTTTTATGCATTTATAGTTTAATATGTAATAGACATGCATAATACATCAATATGTGTGTAATTTTGATGAAAACAACAAAATTGAAAAAAAATGTTTCTTAGGACCTAGAACTAGGTGTGATGTATATGGTGTGATAAATATATATACACCATATACATCACACCTAGTTCTAGGTCCTAAGAAACATTTTTTTTCAATTTTGTTATTTTTCTATTGAAATTAACCTTTCAATCAACACATCTTCAAAAAATTTGGCCAAAATACATTTTCTAGCTATTTTTAAAAAAATTACAAAATCTTGCTGGTGCACTCTTATAAATAAGGTATTTTCAGCAGTTTTTGGTTGGATTTTTAAAAAATAGCCAGAAAATGTATTTTTGACATAATTTTTTGAACATGTGTTGATTGGAAGGTTAACACCATGGGTAAAATAAAGAAATTGATTTTTTCTAGGGCCTAAAACTAGATGTTGTGATGTAGGAAGCATGATGTGTAGAAGCCTTGCTCTCTCTCTCTCTCTCTCTCTATACATATATATATATATATACACACACACACACACACACACACACACTAACACATGTCCATTCCTGAAGGCACGACGAAAATTTTTCAAAGTAAGTAATCGCGAAACGGCAAAAATTTTCGAAGTACGTAATTGCAAAACGGCAAAAATTTCCCAAGTGCATAATTATAGAACGGTAAAAATTTTGTTCCCTAACAAAACAGTGTGAACGGAATATTAGAAAACCAAATGCCACATCTGCACATGCACATGCGCTAAATTGTGAACAGAATATTAGAAAATCAATTACCACAAATTCCTTAATGTGATACAAATATGTGCATACTAACCAAACCAAATGCTATAAATGTAAACATGTTTCCATGAGAGTAGTTGAGCACTAACACAGTATTACCTTGTTTATGCAATACAAAATACCATAACAATAATAATAATAGTAATAATAATAAT